>LR738710.1:249332051-249353057 GCA_902687465.1 Secale cereale
ACACTTACATATCCCTACTCTTATAAAAAAACAGAGTTGGTGATGATGGTGTTCCTGCCATCCTACAATATAGGCCATCAAATTTATACCCGACGGATAGGAAGGAAACTATGGCAATTTTGCAAAAAAGATACCCACACCCCTCTCTGCATTTGCAAATAAGGCATTCCCTCGTTCATCCTTTTCTCCCACAAGATAAACTACTCATACGAATGCATCTTGATGCTCGGTGCAACGCATGGGCATCTTGCTAGTAGGGAGAAGGAGTTTGTGTGACACATATCTAGCTATATTAAGGGATAGGTAGATAGCATTTGTGCGAGGCATACTTAAAGCATCACGAAGATAAACAAAATTGTGTGCATGCAAGTGCCGGAAAAAATGAAGCGAGAAACAATGTGCGTGTGCGCGCGCGCGTGTGAGAGAGAGAGAGAGGGAGAGAGAGAGAGAGCGAAATCTCAAAACAAAAGGTGCTCTGTTGTAATCCCATTGTATGTATTCATATGGTTTTTGAACTCTAGTTAACCTTAGGCATATGTGTGAGAGACATTATTGTACTTTGAGACATTAGTGACTGTGGGTGGGCAGAATTAAAGGGGTGGGCGTGTTCGACAGAGAGAGCATGTGTGTTTCTGTGTGAGAGACTTGTAGGACGGGGTAGAAAGACGAATTCTAACCTTGATGGAGGGAGAGAAATACACGAAGTGCGCGTGTGTGATTTCGATGCCCACAGGGAAATGAGATACGTATGCGTGTGAGAGAGATTGCACAATTCATTCACGTATCACTATCTAGCGATCGTGGACATGCATCGCTTGAACATAAATCAATATCTACTTCGTATCGTGGCCAAAGGTACAATATTGATTCAACGCTATAAAGATTGGACATTCACATATCACATTTTTTTTCTATTTAAATAAACCTTTTCAGTTGTGCATGCCAAATTTACAGTGATGTTTCTTCAAACAACCAATGTAGCTATCTTGTACATGCACCATTGTTACTCTTGCATTCAAAATCATTAGTCTTGGATGATTTAAGGTTCTATTATGAAGTAATAGATGTAATATTCATATATGAATTCAACGGGTACGCATTTTATGAAATGGAGGCTATGTAATCATATGAGATAACACTTTTAAGTAGCGGACTACAATATCCATTTTTTTGTGCGCCTCTACACTAACATGTCAATGCATTATGTTTAAAGTAAATAATCAATTGCACTAAATTATCTATTTACATGAGAAATACATAGGTTGAGTGTTTGATCCCTATTTTTGTGAACGTGCCACTACAGCCGTACGATTGGTCGCACCCGCCACGACCTAGGTACTTGTCACCTTTAAACTCGTCCAACATCACCTGACCGATGTACTTCAAATATACTAACTGGTCGCTGTTACCTGTTATGCAGCTGGCAAAAATACAAGGATGATGTTTCTTCTGGATCTAACAGCTTGGCCAACCAAGATCCTGGACTGAGGCATTGCTATGATCTTGTAAGCGTGTCTCTCTCTATCTTGTATTGTTCTATGCCTGCCATCATGCTTTTCTAGGATTTTCGACCAGTAATCCCTTTGTGCAAACAATGATTTCTACTACTGGCTGCTAAATTAGATATGTAGATGTCATACATGATACTAGCTCGTACATTCGTTCCTAAATATAAGTCTTTCTAGACATTCCACTATAGGCTACATACAGAGCAAAATGAGTGAATCTACACTCGAAAATGCATCTATATACATCTGTATGTGGTCCATACTAGAATCTCTACATAGACATATATTTAGGAACAGAGGCAGTACATTACACAAAATCGTAGGTGGCATGTAGGAATGCCAGTACACTACATTAGGCTCCCTTAGAGTGCCTGCTAGTCCAGCACACAAAGTCATGGCTAGTTTATGCTACGCACACAATCATTAATTGGTTGTTTAAATATGCGCAAGGGATATGCAATGTATTATCATGTAGAGATGTCTGAAATTAGCCGTGTCAACTTGCAAATTAGCTGTACACTAAGGTAGGCTCTCCAAGAGTACCTGGAGATCCAGTTCGAAGGTATGCCTAGTTTTTACATAGTGCAGACATAGTAAATGCTCATTTCATTGTGTTCAAGTGCAAGAGATGCGGCATGTTTCATTATATGGTGTTGTTTCGTTATAATCTCATCCTTTTGTGTTCACAGACTGGAAAGTATGCATATTTATCTTCCAAGGAGACGAGTAACTAGTTTGTGTCACCTTGCAGAGGGGGTGCAATGAAGATAAGATTGAGGATTTCCAAGTACAAGATGTTAGGAAGGAGCCTTGCAAGAGAAGTAGGAGCTGCGCTGAGCTTCTTCAACCTGTTAAGGTAAGTCACTGTATCCAACTCAACAGTTCGATTCCTTGTTTGTTTCAGGCATAGTTAATTTGCTCTTTTCAATTGCTTTATTTGTCCTCAGTTAATGAGATGCCCAAAGAATGCTGCCTGATGTTGGGTACTTGTATAACTATTAGTTGACATAATTAAAGGCCTTAGCATTTAATTACTCTGCTAAAGTGTGCCTGAAGCTTTGAAGTCTGTTAACCAACTATTATTGAATGAGGCTCACAATCTAGTTTATACTAGGCTAATGATTGCATAGTTTTGCTTGATGTAGTATGTTTGTATGAAATCCTCTGCTGTTCATTATGCTCCCTAAGACTTTAATTGAGCTACAGAATGGCCAACTGCTTGCTTACTTCTACGCAGCGTGTTGTCTACATTTGTAACTTGTCTGTGTTTTGGATTGGGCCCCAACATCATGCTCCTCTGGTGAGCTACGAGAGATTTCTGTATGCAGGCTGCACAGACTACCTTTTTATAATTTTTAAAATATCACCTGCTTATGCTTCATGATGTGTAACATTATTGTTAGTCATGTTTTGCCATGTACAAAATAGTCTGTCTTGCTCGCTTCACTGTTGTAACTATATTTTTGCCCTAGTTATGTGTACTTACAGAAACATTTCAGGATGAAGTGACCTCAACACAAAGATCTGCGAGCAGTGCGGCATGGCTGTTACCGAATGATTATGGATTGGAATTGGAATGTGCTGATGTTCTCGAGCATCAACTAGAGGTGGCAAGACAATGTGTACATGATTCTGAACATACAATCAACAAGTTGAGACTGGACATGTAGGTATTAGATGCAGGAGTCAAAAAAATGAAAAAAGACACTGAGGTAACAATGAAGGAATTGGAGATTTTGTAGACTGAAATTTGTGCTATCTAAATCCGGCCAATGCTGTTTTCTGAAGAGATTATAGTTCAAATGGTATGTTATGTTGATGCGCGTCCATGATGTATGAGCTGTATTTGCCCGGTGTATGTAATTTGCTGTTTGTGTATGCTTTATTATCACTGGTGCCGAACCATAATGCCCAGTGGGTATAATCGGCTGTAATTTCTTTATTGTATAGTGTAGGATTATTCTACGTTTCTATGCCTTAGTCTCTTTATTGTATAGTGTATGTTTTTAGAGGTGATAGTATAGAGTAAGATAATTCTTTGAATATGCTATATCGTTCAAACGGAGGCCAACTCGCCCAAACGTTGTAGTGACCATGGCTCTTCACAGGCCGTACGATCCATGGGCCATCTATGGGACAGACGATCCATGGCCTTCTATGGCCGTCGGATTCGTGGGCCTTCTATGGGCTGTCGGACCCGTGGGCCTTCTATCGGCTGTCGGATCCATGGGCCTTCTATGGGCCAGCGGATCCATGGGCCGTCGGATCAATGTGCCTTCTATGGGCCGTCGGGTCAATGGGCCTTCTATGTCCCGTAGGATTCATGGGCCTTCTATAGGCTGTCTCATCTATGGGCCTTGTACGGGCCATATAAGGGGCCGTAAACGGGCTAGAGTGGAAATCGTACGATTTATGGGCTAACCATAATGGGCCGTTAATAGGCCGTATTTGATGATGCAATGAAAATGGCCCAACAGATTAACGGGTCGAATGTATCCACGGGCTGAATTTGGCCCACAAGCAGAAAAGGCCAGTAACGGGCCGTAAGTAACCGAATGCTGGAAATGAACCCAAGAATAAATGGGCCCTCAGAAGGCCAAAAGGTAACACGGGCTGGAAATGACCCAATGGAATAATGGGCCGCTAACGGGTATAAAGTGATACACTATTCATTACGGGCCGATATCACCACGGGCCATTAATGGGCCAAGAGTTACAAAGGGACTCATATGGGCCGAAATACGTCATGGGCCATACATGGGCCGAAAGTTAAAACGGGCTGGAATTATATTGGATGGCCCAGATGATGCTATTGGGCCTAATTCGGATAGGCCATAAACGGGCCCTGGGTTAGCGGGCTGTAAATGGGCTATATGCGAACATGGGGTGCCATGCTTGCCATGGGCAGGCCCGCCACCTTTTGACCAAGTCAAACGGGCCGGCCTTTTCATAGGAATGGGCCTCTGATGGGCCATGCCTCGTGTCGACGTATCATAGGCGCTTTGGGTCCAATGAGTGGATGACATCTGTCCCAACGATGAGCCGACACGTGTTTCCTCCAGCCAATGATGACTTTACACGTGGAAAATCCCCATTGGCCGGGGTTGTTAACGAGTTAGCACATCCAAAACCGGACCCGATAGCTTAACGGCGACCTGTTACGGTGGATGCCACGTGTCGGTCACCCTTGACGAATGCACTTCTGTGACGCGCAATTTATTGTCATGGAAGTGGACACTTCCGTGATGATAATTTTGGTAATGTCATGGAACACTTCTACGACAGCGCAGGTCTGACTATCTTGATTCTGTCATAAATTTGTCATGGATGTACATCCATGACAGAAAACTTGACCTACTCTGACAAACATGTATCATTACGGAAGTGTATTTTTTGTAGTGCTAGTCTAATTCGGACCCAAGGGGGAGGGGGTGCGCGGCCTACCCTAGCTGCCCCTCTCTCTCTCTGCACTAAGGCCCATGTGGCCCATTAGTTCCCCCGAGGGGTTCCGGTAACCCTCCGGCACTCCGGTTTTATCCGAAACTTCTCCAGAACACTTCCGGTGTTCGAATATAGCCCTCCTATATATCAATCTTTATTTCTCAACCATTTCGAGACTCCTCGTCATGTCTGTGATCTCATCCGGGACTTTGAACAACCTTCGGTACATCAAAACACATAAACTCATAATACCAATCATCATCGAACGTTAAGCGTGCGGACCCTACGGGTTCGAGAACTATGTAGACATGACCGAGACTCATCTCTGGTCAATAACCAATAGCGGAACCTGGATGCTCATATTGGTTCCTACATATTCTACGAAGATCTTTATTGGTCAAACCTCATAACAACATATGTTGTTCCCTTTGTCATCGGTATGTTACTTGCCCGAGATTCGATCGTCGGTATCATCATACCTAGTTCAATATCATTACCGGCAAGTCTCTTTACTCGTTTCGTAATACATCATCTCGTGACTAACTCATTAATCATTTGCTTGCAAGGCTTATTTTGATGTGTATTACCGAGAGGGCCCAGAGATACCTCTCCGACACTCGAAGTGACAAATCCTATTCTCGATCTATGCCAACACCACAAACACCTTCGGAGACACATGTAGAGCATATTCAAAATCACCCAGTTACGTTGTGATGTTTGATAGCACACAAGGTGTTCCTCCGGTATTTGGGAGTTGCATAATCTCATAGTCAGAGGAACATGTACAAGTCATGAACAAAGCAATAACAGTAAAACTAAACGATCATAGTGCTAAGCTAACGGATGGGTCTTGTCCATCACATCATTCTCCTAATGATGTGATCCCATTCATCAAATGACAACACATGTCTATGGTTAGGAAACATAACCATCTTTGATTAACGATCTAGTCAAGTAGAGGCATACTAGGGACAATCTGTTTTGTCTATGTATTCACACATGTAATAAGTTTCCGGTTAATACAATTCTAGCATGAATAATAAACATCTATCATGATATAAGGAAATATAAAATAACAATTTTATTATTGCCTCTAGGGCATATTTCCTTCACAAACAAATATAAGTGAAGAACATGAGCATAATATTTTCTTCTCTCAAATTAATCTAAGTGAAGCATGAGAGATTTTCTTCAAAAATAATAAATCACACCGTGCTCAAACAGATATAAGTGAAGCACAAGAGCAAACGACAAGCTACTCCAAAAAGATATATGTGAAGATCAAGCGAGTAGTTATGTAAATCGGTAGCTATGTGAAGGCGCTCTTTTATTTAAAACTTTCATATCTAAGTATTTTATTCTAACGGCAAGAAAAACAAAATAAAATGACATTTCAAGAATAGCACATGTCATGTGAAGAAGAAAAAACTTAGGATCAACCGATAGTAACCGGTAATTGTTGATGAAGAAAGGTGTGATGCCTACCGGAGCATCCCCAAGCTTAGATGCTTGAGACTTCTTGAAATGTTATCTAGGGATGCCTTGGGCATCCCTGATACGTATCCAACGTATCTATAATTTTTCATTGTTCCATGCTATTATTTATGATGTTTTGGATGTTTAATGGGCTTTGTTATAAACTTTTATATTATTTTTGGGACTAACCTACTAACCCAAAGGCCCAGTCCAGATTGTTGTTTTTTGCCAATTTCAGGGTTTTACAAAAAGGAATATCGAACGGAGTCCAAACGGAATGAAACCTTCGGGAGAGATATTTTTGGAGCAAAATACGCACGAGAGACTTGAGAACCATGGAATAGGGCAAATGTGGCGGCCACGAGGGTGGGGGCACCCCCCTATAGGGCGCGCCCCCTGCCTCGTGGGCCCCACGTCTGGCCCCCGGTGCTCTCTTTCTTCCTATATATACCTACGTACCCTGAAACTATTAGAACAACAGAGAAAACCCTAGTTCCACAACCGCAACCTTCTGTTCCCGTGAGATTCCATCTTGGGGCCTGTTTCGGAGCTCCGCCGGAGGGGGGATCTTCCACGGAGTGCTTCTACATCATCATCGCCTCACCATGAGTTGTGAGTAGTTTACCATAGACCTTTGGGTCCATAGCTAGTATCTACATGGCTTCTTCTCTCTATTTGGATCTCAATACAAAGTTCTCCTCGGTCTTCGAGGAGATCTATTCGATGTAATATCTTTTTGCGGTGTGTTTGTCGAGATCCGATGAATTGTGGGTTTATGATCAAGATTATCTTTGAGAAATTTGGTTCTTCTCTGAACTCTTTATGTATGATTATAATATCCTTGCAAGTTTCTTCGAATTATTGGTTTGGTTTGGCCTACTAGATCTATAGTTCTTGCAATGGGAGAAGTGCTTGGCTTTGGGTTCAATCTTGCGGTGTCCTTTCCGAGTGACAGTAGGGGCAGCAAGGCACGTATTCTATTGTTGCCATCGAGGATAGAAAGATGGGGTTTATATCACTATGTTTGAGTTTATCCCTCTACATCATGTCATCTTGCTTAAGGTGTTACTCCGTTCTTATGAGCTTAATATACTAGATGCATGCTGGATAGCGGTCGATGTGTGGAGTAATAGTAGTAGATGCAGAATCGTTTCGGTCTACTTGTCTCAGACGTGATGCCTATATATAATGATCATGCCTAAATAGTCTTATAATTATTCGCTTTTCTATCAATTGCTCGACAGTAATTGGTTTACCCGCCGTAGAATATCGCTATCATGAGAGAAGCCACTAGATAACAACATGACCCCCGGGTCTATTCTCAACATATCAATCTACAATCTACTTTACTTTTCCTCTTTTACTTTCTGTTCTTATATCCAAAAATACCAAAAATATCAAACTATCATCTCTATCAGATCTCACTTTCATAAGTGACCGTAAAGGGATTGACAACCCCTTATCGCGTTGGCTGCGAAGTTCTTATTTGTTTATGCAGGTGCGAGGGACTCGCGTGTGGTCTCCTACTGGATTGATACCTTTGTTCTCAAAACTGAGGGAAATACTTACGCTACTGTGCTGCATCTCCCTTTCCTCTTCGAGGGAATACAACGCAAGCTCGAGAAGTAGCAATCCCCAAACTTGAGCTTTTGTGTCTCCTTAATTCCTTTTATATCACGGTTTCCCTAAACTTAAAAACTTCATCCACACAAAACTCAATAAGAACTCGTGAGATAAGTTAGTATATGCAAAACCTTATCATCCCCTACTGTAGAAAATTACTAAAATTATGATTTAACATTTCATAATAAATGCCCCTGCATATTTAATACTCCTATCCTCAAATATAATAATTAAACACGCAAACATAACAACAATCTGTCAAAACAGTAGAGTCTCTAAAGAATGCAAGAGGATCATACTTCCATAGCTCAAAAAATTCTGAAATGTTAACCTATTGTACGAAATTTATCATAGCTTGTTGTGCAACTTTTTAAACCTTTATCACATTCTGAATTTTCTCGGGATTTTTTACAACATCAACAACCTTTCTGTTTTCAAACAGCAACATATAGACTTACAAAATAAGCATGGTAAAGGCTATCCTTGACACTTTTATTGAAATAAAAGATACAAAACATTATTCTAAATACCAGCAAGAAAATCCTAACAAAATAAAATGATGCTCCAAGCAAAACTAATATCATGTGATGAATAAAAATATAGCTTGAAGTGAGGTTACCGATAATGCTGGACACGAAAGAGGGGATGTGTTCCGGGGCATCCCCAAGCTTATTGCTTGGTTGTTCCTTGAATATGACCTTGGGGTTCCTTGGTCATCCCCAGGCTTAGGGACTTGCCACTCCTTATTCTCCTCATATCGACATCTCACCCAAAACTTGAAAACTTCAATCACACAAAACTTAACAAAACTTCGTGAGATGGGTTAGTATGATAAAACAAATCATTCACTTTGGTTACTGTCAAAGACAAGATTCATAATTGTTCTCACACAATTCCTACTGTAGCATATCATTTCTACAATTTATATTGATCAATATAAGCCATAGAAACTATAAAACAAGCAAACTATGCATTGAAAACAGAATCTGTCAAAAACAGAACAGACTGTAATGATCTAGACAACCACCATACTTATGCAACTCTAAAAATTCCTAAAAATTAGGACAACGTAGGAAATTTGTATATCAATCATGTGTAAAAATGTCAGCTAATTATCACGTTCTAGTGATTTATTGAATTTTCTGCACTGGATGCAAAACTTTCTGTTTTTGCACAGAATCAAATCAACTATCATCCACACTATCCCAAAGGCTTTACTTGGCACTTTATTGAAACAAAACTTGTAAAACATGATTACTACAGTAGATTAACCATGTATTTGACATTCAAAGTAGGGGGACAAAAAAGATCATTTTAATTAAGCATATCATTCTCAAGCTTGGGACAAACATTAATTGTAGCAAATAAATTCTCAAACATGTCATTCTCATCAAACATAGCATCCCCAAGCTTGTGGCTTGGCATATCATAAGCATAATCACTATCATCATTAATAGCATGAATATCACCAACGGTATAACAATTGCTATCATCATAATTTCCCAAGTTGGTGCCAAAAAGATTTCCAAGATTATAAGAAGTATCATTATCATCCCAATCATACTCATCACAACAAGTAATAGGCATAACAAAATCATCATCAAGTGCATCATCTTCCACAATTATTTTTTTATTCATTTTCGTGACGCACAACAATAATAGGAGCAACATTATTTGGGAGAGATACCTTTTTACCTTTATTCTTTCTTCTTTTCTTCTGCTTCACCACACCATGTGTGGGTTTAATTAATTTTCTCAAGCTTCTTGTTGAAGAGATTGATTGGACAGGAAGCTCCTCCCCGTTACCTGGTTCATCGTAATAAACACTAGGAGGGTATTGGGAAATATATTCCCTCTCATTAGTACTCTCTTCATATTCTATTTGGTTTCTTGTCTTTAGATAGTTGGAAATATAAGGATTCTCAATGAAATTTACAGCACAAAACATATAAATTTCCTCTAGATCAAAATCAAGAAATCTCTCAAGATTAATTTTTGGAATACCCTCAGTTATACATTTCATTTCTTCATACCCCAAAAGAAGACTAAGCTCTTTATGATGCTCAAGGGTAATCAAGTTATCACAATTTTTTGACACAATTTGATCATGAAACAATTTGCATTGGAGATTTGAATGACCACGTTCATTGCAAAGTTCATAAGGATGGCGAGAAATATTAAATCTTTCAGCACGATAATCTAGCCTTTCTTGCAACATTTTCGTTTCTAAATATATATATATATATATGCTTCTTACAAAATCTATATTCCCTTTTTGGTGTGCAAATGCACTCCCAATTCACTCCGCAAAAATTGACATGCTTATAAGAAACACTTTTCTCATGACTAGTGCAATAATCATTAACATTTTAGATATTCAAAGAATTCATACCAACAACATTGCAATCATGCTCATCATTCCAATATTTTGTGCCAAACATGTTATTGACTTCTTCTTCTAACAATTGAGCACAATTTTCTGATCCATCATTTTCAAGAAAGATATTATAAAGATGATCAATAATATGATGCAACCTCAATTTCATTTTTTTAGTTTTCTTTTACAAAACCAAATTAGTGATAAAACAAGAAACTAAAAGATTCGATTGCAAGATCTAAATATATACCCTCAAGCACTCACCTCCCTGGCAACGGCGTCAGAAAAGAGCTTGATGTCTACTACACAACTTGTTCTTGTAGACTCGGGTTGGGCCTCCAAGCGCAGAGTTTTGTAGGACAGTCACAAATTCCCCTCAAGTGGATGACCTAAGGTTTATCAATCCGTGGGAGGTGTAGGATGAAGATGGTCTCTCTCAAACAACCTTGCAACCAAATAATAAAAAGTCTCTTGTGTCCCCAACACACCCAATACAATGGTAAGTTGTATAGGTGCACTAGTTCGGCGAAGAGATGGTAAAACAAGTGTAGTATGTATAGTAGATATTGGTTTTTGTAATATGAAGTTATAAAAATAGCAAGGTAACCAATAGTAAACGGGCACAAAAACTCTATTGCAATGCTTAGAAACAAGGCCTAGGGTCCGTGACGAGGTTACAGACCTAGGGTAGGGTCATAGGCCTGACCTAAAGGCCCCTCCCAAGGTCACTATCCTAGGAGATCAAAAGACAAGACTCACGACGGTGGAGACAGTCGACTGAGACGGTCCAAGGAGACACTTCACTCGACTGACTCACGTACCCATGACGACTCAACTCCACTCGACTTGATCAAGCACCCGACTCCCGAAGACTAAGCGTTTCTCAGAACAACAACGGTCATACATTTACTCACTGTAGTAAACCCCATAACTACCCTTTACTGTAGGCGTTATCAGTAACGCCTGCCTTAATGAACCTTTAAGCCCTTGGTAACGTGGAGCATGGCAGGGGTCTTGGCATACTATATAAGCCACCCCCTCCTCCAGAACAAGGGTTCGCACCTCTGTAACACATACATACACACATCAGTCGACCAAGCCTCCGGGCAACGAGACGTAGGGCTTTTACTTCCTCCGAGAAGGGCCTGAACTCGCAAAACACCCTGTGTACAACTGCACCATAGCTAGGACCTTGCCTCTCCATTCGTACCCCCCATCTTCACTGTCAGACCTAGAACCACGACAGTTGGCGCCCACCGTGGGGCAAGGCGTCTTAGCGACATTTGGTGAAGTTGCAATCCATTCCCCGACCGCTTTCATCATGGTGTCAGGCGGCGCTTTAGCGTCGGGCCACGAGATCCGGCTCGGCGCGTTGGTCTTCGTCGCCGACGACTCCGCGTGGCTTAAGGAAGCCCTGCTCGACGTTGAGGCTCTACCTACCCGCGGAGCTACTCACTTTCGTGCTGGAGCCGGCGGCGTCCTCCTTCTGCAGCCGTCGACTCGATACCCATCGTCCATCATCCCCGCTGGACACCGCCGTAAGCGATCCGATCACTCGCGGCTCCATCGGTGGGTAAAACACGCGGTGGCTCGTCAAACGGCCACCCCGCAAGTCGCGGCCATCGAGCCCGACGGTTACCTTTACGGGCCGGCCGATCAGTCGACCGGGCTCGAAGATTCCGTTTCCGAGTGCGGGAGCACCGACCCCACGGTGGAAATACTCATGGTCGATCCGCGCCGTAGCCCGCCAGGTTTTTCTCGCGGGGAGAACGGCGGCAGCGGTGGCGATCGAGCGCACGACAACGACAGCTACATCCCTCAGCCCCTCACCTCCGAGCAGAGGGCTAAGCTCTGTCGCCGCAACGGAGATGCGCTCTTCACCCCCATCGTGGGAGATTCCCCAGAAGCTTTGGCCCTCGAAGCCACGCGCGTGGCCCCTTTGGCCGAGCGCGCGCGCTTGGAAAACATCCAACGTTCACTCGGCGAACAGGCCCGCCGACTGCCCCCCGAGTCCAGTCGACGACCGCGGCAGTCACGTCAACACGAGACTCAGGTGTTCCGCACACCAGTCCAAAACCTCGAAGCCGCGGCCCATATCGCGGAGTCGATTCAGCCCTCCCAGTCGGAAGCTGGAAGAGGCCTTCAGCAGATCCGAGCTTTGCTCCGAACGGCCGAAGAGCAAAACGCGGCTGTTTCTCAGTCGCGTAATAGGATTCATAGCAGATCGGTGGCTGCAGACACCGTATGGTCGGCCCAGAGTCCAAGATCGCCCCTGAGGCATGAGGAACGTGGTCTGCGACATGACCGGCACATGGGTCGGAACGACGACCCACTCGACCGTCGACACGGACACAACGACCGCCGTCGAGCGCCTACCCCTCCTCCGGGAAGTGGGTCACACTCGCCTCCGCGGCACGTGGGCAGGCGCCTGCGAGACGACGAACGTAGGGTTCCCCCGGATCCCCAGTGGCCTGGCTTCGACGCGAGGTCCATCCTTGTGCAGGGCCGGGTCGACCGTAACCGGGTGTCCAGGGACGAGCGAGGTGGAGACCAGCCCTCCGGCAGTCGAGCGCCGGCCTCCGGGCCCGAGTGTTTCAGCAGCGCAATCAGGGCCGCAGAGATACCCCCGAACTTCAGGCTGGCGGCCGGGGTAAGCGAATTCACCGATGAGTCGAAGCCGGACACGTGGCTGGAAGACTACCGAGTGGCCGTGCAGATTGGAGGAGGCAACGACGACGTGGCCATGAAGCACCTCCCCTTGATGCTGAGAGGCTCCGCTCGGGCGTGGCTCAACCAGTTAGCCCCCAGGAGCATATCCAGTTGGGAAGAGCTCGCTCGGGTGTTCATTCGGACCTTCGAAGGCACCTGCAAACGACCTGCCGGGCTCGCCGAGCTTCAGCATTGCACCCAGAAGCCGAGTGAAACTTTGAGGGACTACATTCAGCGGTGGACCACTTTGCATCACACAGTGGAAAACGTCTCTGTCAGGGATATGGTTAATAGGTATAAACCGGATATTGTAAACCGGCTTAGTTATATTGTACTTGGTTTATTATTAGTAGAGATTACGGCCCATAAGATTTTAAGGCCCATGTATAGAAATGCGGTTTGTAAACCGCCAAAGAGATGTAACTTGAGAAATAAGAAAGGAAGAGCAGAGACCGAGGCGGACACGATTATGAGCCGGCCTCGGGACTCTGTAAACCGGACCAGGCGTCACCTCTATATAAAGGGACGACCCGGTACCGGTTCAGGGACAAGCAACAATCAATCCGTCGAGACGCAGGCAAGCGATTCCGCTCCCTGTAAACCGACGCCCAAGCAATACCAAACCAACTAGACGTAGGCTTTTACCTTCTCGAAGGGGCCGAACTAGTATAAAACCCTTTGTGTCCTTTGTGCGTCATGAACCCTTTCAAGCTAACCCGTGCGATGGTTCCATCATCAAGTCCGCTAAACCGGACATCTACCGTGTTAATTCCACGACAGTTGGCGCCCACCGTGGGGCCTGCGCACGATGGTTTCGAGTTCTTGGAAGGCGGCCTCAAGGGGTTGCAGGGTTACGCAGTCGGCCGGATGACCAAGAGTCGTCGCGGCCGGATCTACATCGACGACGCGGGTTGGGGACCGGAGGCCGATTCAATCGAATACGGGTACCGGGTCCCCTTCGGCAGCATCCAAGTCTTCATCGGCAAAATCGGTGAACCGGGACCTGAGCCGGACACCTTCCCCAACATCATCGAGCCGGCTCAGCGTGCGAGGTCGACCCGGATTCAATCCGTCATGAAACATGTGTTCGTTGGAACAGTTCACGGAGGACAAGCTGAGGACAGATCGGAGTCTGATGGTGCAACCGTCGTCTATTCAGATGACGAGTCTTCGTCCGGGGAAACTGAATCTCTGTATCAGTTGCGGGACGGCCGGTCTGAGGGCGAGTCCGATGGACACAGTATTCCGGGCCCCTCTGACCCGCCAAACCGGGTGGCGGTCTTCATGGCCGGTTCACAACCCCCGACGAACGGAACAACAGCGGAGGCTGGCGCAGGGGGAAGCGGTTCAAATCCCTCCATTACTGCGGTTCTATCCACCTTGATCGAGGAGTTCGCAGCTAAGGCAGTAGAGGTTGTAGCTCCAGCAGACAAGGCGAAACATGATGCAGTGCTTCTTCAGTTGAAGGCCCGGATCGATCAGTTAAAAGAGGATTTAAAGGCAGCAGGAGAGATGCTAGCCATAAGACAAGCAGAGTTGGATGAACAAGCTTTTCACTTAAGGATGGAACAGGCTTCCATGGAAGGGGTAAGAGGACGAAAATATCGATCCCGCCTGCCGCCGGGTTACGAATCTGCGAATTTGTTCAGAACACCTGGGGCTGGGGCCAGTAACAATCCGATCTTGAACCGGAGAAGCTCACTGGCTCGAGAGGAGCCGGTTCAGCAACCCGCCGCAGAGCGGGAGCGACGGATTACATCGGCGCCATATGTTCCGGTCCCCCCGGGGCATTATTCAAACCCTGTGGATAATATCGCTGCAGCGGCAGCGCGGTTGGCCGCTTTACCTGTGGAAGAAACATCCCCTGTAGCGATAGAGGCGCGCAGGGCCCAGAAGCTACTCAATACGGCGTTAATACAGCAGCAAGCATACTCTCATAGCAGGGAGAGGTTACATTCAACACCACGTCCCAATCGGAGTTACTCTAGACATTGGGAGGAGCCCGAAGTGTCTAGCAGTGAACGAAGGAGACATCAGCACAGGCAAGATAATCCGGCAAGGGCAGAGATGCCAGCCCCGGATCGAAACCGACCTAGATCGGAGGCCAGGGAAGAAGTCCGTCAGTCGACGCCGGTTCACACAGGCACTACAGGGACAGGAGCGGCGGCGAGCGGTTTTGGGATACAATGTCTCGTCCCCGCCCTGCGAAGTGTTAAATTGCCCAAGGATTTCAAGGGGCCTCGCAAAGTGCCTAATTACACAGCCGATTTACCACCCGAAGCTTGGGTGGAAAGTTACGAGATGGCCATGGAGATGCTGGACGTGGATGAATCGGCTTGTGCCAAATATTTCACTATGATGCTTGAAGGAACGGCCCGGACTTGGCTAAAGGGTCTTCCTCCGAATTCCATCGGATCATGGGGGGAGCTGCGCAGTCAGTTCATCAAAAATTTTAAGGATACGTGCAAGCAACCCATGTCGGTGATAGACTTAGCAGCGTGCGTGCAAGGAGAGCAGGAGTCTACAGCAGCTTGGGTACGTAGAGTGGCAGAGATCTTGCACTCCTCAAACGGCATTAATCCGAGCACAGCAATCGTGACATTGGAGAATAATTGCCGGTTTGAATCTTTGAAATTAAAACTCGGACGGCTCAAACGGGAGTGCAATGACATGGGGACTTTGATGAGCGCCTTGGTGAAGTACGGAGACTCAGATAATACCAAGTATCCGGAGCCAGAAGGAGATAAAGCGGGAAAGACCAGCAAGACTGGCAAACCGGCGACAGCTAATCCGATTACTTCAGGTCTTTTGGGCAAACGGAAACCGGAAAGCAGCTCCGATTTTGTGGCTAATACACAGGTTCAAGGCGGTTTTCAGGGAAATCAGCAGGGTCCCGCTCGCCAAGCCGGTGGAGGAAATCCGGGTTGGGAGCAGGATTTGGATCAACCCTGTATAAAGCATAGCGGGAGTAAGGGGCCTGCACGGCACACTGCAAGAGAATGTCTGAACCCCACGATAGCAGGGAATGGCCGTTTTAATCCCCATAGCCGGCCCCTGAATGCCGGTTCAGGGCCCGGGTTTTATGGCCCGGGTTACCAAGGGAACAATTCCGGTTCAGGATATAGGGGCAACAGCGGTTATCAAGGGAACAACGGTGGTTATCAATCCCGGCCAGGCGGCCCAGGTGGTCAAGGAAACTATAATGGTCAAGGAAGCCAATCACATTATCAAGGTGGTTATCAGAGTCAGGGAAATCAGTCATATCATCAAGGTGGTTACAACAATCAGAATAATCAGCAGCAGGGCCAAGGGAGTCACAATAACCAAGGAAATCAGCAGCAGCAGCGTCCGCAGCAGCAACAGCAATCCGGGTACCAGAGTAATCCAAATGAGTTGAGCAGCGGTCAATATCATGTTTTCACCACAAGTTTATGCAAGAGAGACCAGAAGGTTTTAAAGCGGACTGTTAATGCGGTAGAACTGGCGACACCGCATTTTCTACGATGGTCAGAGCAGCCCATCGTTTGGAGCAGGGAGGACCACCCATTACGGGTAGATAATCCGGGACATTTAGCCTTAGTGGTGGCACCTCAGGTGGGAGGATACCGGTTCACTAAAGTCCTCATGGATGGAGGTAGCAGTATCAATATATTATATTACGAGACTTTCCGTCGTATGGGTCTGACAGATAAACAGTTAAGGACATCAAACACAGTGTTTCACGGGGTGGTCCCAGGTAAGTCAGCTTATCCAGTTGGTAAGATTGACTTAGAAGTTACCTTTGGGGATGAGCATGATTCTAGATCGGAGATGATCACCTTTGAAGTTGTCAAAATTAAAAGTCCGTATCATGCTTTGTTTGGGAGGACGGTTTATGCTAAATTTATGGCTAGGCCATGTTATGTTTATCTGCAGCTCAAGATGCCAGGTCATAAAGGCACGATTACGGTGCACGGCAGTCGTAAGATAGCAGTGGAATGTGAAGAAGGTGATGCAGCTTATGCAGAAGCGGTATGTGCCGCGGAAGAGTTAAAATTTTATAAGGATAATGTTGATCCGGCAGATATGACTCCGCTGAAGAAACCAACCACCGAGCATGATCCGGCTTTGAAGTTCAAATCAGCGGAAGAGACTAAGCAGGTCGATTTTGTGCCTGGAGATTCATCTAAGCAGTTCACCATCAGTGCTAACTTGGATCCTAAATAGGAAGGCGCGCTCATCGAGTTCATCCGTGAGAACCGGGATATCTTTGCATGGAAACCTTCTGACATGCCAGGTATACCGAGGGAACTCGCTGAGCACAAATTAAATATTGATCCGAAGTTTAAACCGGTAAAGCAGTATCTGCGCCGCTTTAACGAAGAAAGGCGCAAGGCTATAGGAGAAGAAGTGGCTAAGCTTTTGGCGGCAGGGTTCATAGTGGAAGTGTTTCATCCGGAATGGTTGGCCAACCCGGTGCTAGTTCTAAAGAAGAATGGGAAGTGGAGGATGTGCGTGGACTACACAGACCTCAATAAAGCTTGCCCAACTGATCCTTTTGCTCTACCTCGCATTGATCAGATTATTGATGCTACGGCAGGGTGTGAGCGGCTGAGTTTTCTGGATGCGTACTCAGGCTATCACCAGATCAAAATGGCAGTTGAAGACCAAGAGAAGACGGCGTTCATAACCCCTTTTGGTGCTTTTTGCTATGTGTCTATGCCTTTTGGGCTCAAGTGTGCGCAGGCGACTTATCAGCGTTGTGTTCAGAATTGCTTGAAAGGGCAGATAGGAAGGAACGTACATGCTTACGTGGATGACATTGTGGTTAAGTCAAAGGAGGAGAGGACAATGATAGAAGATCTCAGCGAAACCTTTGATAATCTTCGGGCTTACAGGATGATGCTCAATCCGGAAAAATGTGCTTTTGGTGTCCCGGCTGGTAAGCTTTTGGGATTCTTGGTCTCAAACCGGGGAATAGAAGCCAACCCGGAGAAGATCAAGGCCATCACATCTTTGACGAAACCGGCTTGCATTAATGATGTCCAGCGCATAGCTGGCCGGATCACGGCGTTGAGCCGGTTCATCAGCCGCTTAGGAGAAAAGGCGATCCCGCTTTATCAAATGTTGAAGAAAACGGACCGGTTCATTTGGAGTGATGAAGCGAATACAGCGTTTGAGAATCTGAAACAGCAACTAGCGAAGCCGCCGGTTTTAGCTGCCCCTATTGACAAGGAGCCTTTGCTACTATATGTTGCTGCAAACACACGGGCAGTTAGCGTTGCAATTGTGGTTGAGCGCAAGGAAGCAGGGAAAGAACATCCGGTTCAGCGTCCGGTTTACTATGTGAGTGAAGTACTCATCGAGTCCAAGCAAAGATACCCTCATTGGTAGAAATTGGTGTATGGGGTGTTCATGGCGAACCGGAAGTTGAAGCATTATTTCCAAGGGCATCCGATAACTGTGGTTAGCTCAGCTCCGTTGGGAGATATAATCCAGAATAGAGAGGCAACAGGCAGAATAGCCAAGTGGGCCATTGAGCTCAGCCCACATGAATTAAAATATGTACCACGTACTGCTATCAAATCTCAGGCACTGGTGGACTTCATCAACGACTGGACAGAATTACAGACCCCGGAGGAGAAGCCGGATCTCACTTATTGGACGATTCACTTCGACGGTTCGAAGCAGTTGGAGGGCTCAGGGGCCGGAGTGGTTTTAACTTCCCCCAGAGGTGATAAATTTTGTTATGTCCTCCGGTTGTTATTTCCTTGTACTAATAATGCAGCAGAATATGAAGCACTACTTCATGGTTTGCGGTTGGCAAAGGAGATGAATTTAAGCCGGGTTAAGTGCTTGGGCGATTCAGACCTAGTGGCACAGCAAGTTTCGGGCAAGTGGGATTCAAGGGATCCCCTCATGGCGGCTTATCGACGAGAGGTTGAAGCGGTGGCAGGTTACTTCAAAGGGTATCAGGTGGAACATATAGACCGGCGGAAGAACGAAGCAGCTGACGCTTTAAGCCGGCTAGGATCGCAACGTAAACCGGTACCACCGAACACCTTTTTGGATGAGTTGCATAATCCTTCGGTTCAAGTACCTTCAGAGGACGATCTAGCTGTTCCGGATCCAGAGGCACGGCTAGTTGCAGCAGCCCATGTTATTCCGGATTGGACGTTGCCTTATCTGGTATATTTCAGCCGCGGAGAGTTACCAGAGGACGAAGATGAAGCATGGCAGATAATCCGGCGCTCCAAATCTATGACAATTGCCAACAGGGAGCTACACCATCGTAGCACCTCTGGAGTATTTCAACGGTGTGTCTCAGCTGAGGAAGGTCGTGAGATTCTAAGGGAGATTCATGAAGGGGATTGTGGTCATCATGCCGGATCAAAATCTTTGGTGGCTAAGGCTTTCCGACATGGCTTTTATTGGTTAACCGCACATGCAGATGCGGCAGACCTGGTCCGCAAGTGCGATGCTTGTCAGAAATTCTCAAGACGTGCCCTTGTTCCGGCACAAGAACTCCGGATGATACCAATAACTTGGCCTTTTGCAACTTGGGGGCTTGACATGGTTGGTCCTTTCAAGAGATCCCAAGATCAGAAAACTCATCTGCTAGTGGCAGTGGACAAGTTTACAAAGTGGGTTGAAGCGGAACCTATAAGCAAGTGTGATGCGGCAACGGCGGTTAAGTTTATCAAAAAAGTAATATTCCGGTTTGATTTTCCACACAGCATCATCACAGATAACGGCACCAATTTATCTCAGGGTGAGATGGAAGAATTCTGTCAACGAGAGCATATTCGTTTGGACGTATCTTCTGTGGCTCACCCCCAATCCAATGGTCAAGCAGAAAGGGCAAATCAGGAGATTTTGCGTGGAATTAGACCCCGGCTTATGACGCCTTTGCAGAGAACCCCAGGGTGTTGGGTTGAAGAATTACCCTCTGTCCTTTGGAGCATTAACACTACACCAAACCGGTCTACAGGTTATACACCTTTCTTCATGGTTTACGGGGCAGAAGCAGTTCTTCCAAGTGACATACGCCATGATTCCCCAAGGGTGGCGGCCTATGTAGAAGCCATCAACGAAGAGTCAAGACAGGATAGTTTGGATCGGTTGGATGAAGAGCGTGACATAGCTGCAGCACGGTCGGCGATTTATCAGCAAGACCTGCGCAGATATCACAGCCGCCGGATCAGAACCAGGACATTCCAGGAGGGTGACTTGGTACTCCGGCTTATCCAAGATCAAACAGACATGCACAAACTATCCCCGCCATGGGAAGGGCCCTTTGTGATCAGCAAAAATTTACACAACGGGTCATACTATTTGGTGGACATTCGAGAGCACAAAGATTCACGGACATCAGAAGAGGAGACGAAAAGGCCATGGAACATTGCTCATCTACGGCCGTATTATACTTGAGCCATAGGCTCCCATGTATCCTATGTATATATTATGAATAATGAATAAACCGGCACCCTCGGTAAACCGGGGGCTCAGCCCTTTTTCCACATACATCAAATTTGCGGCAAATATCCATATCAGTTTGTTATCAAAGAAACATATTTTAATGTTAGCTGGTTTTTAGAAACTAATCTTTACAGGATATGTGAAGGAGCGGTAGAACTTACAGGAACAAAAGATCATGTGCGGTTCAGGAAGAGGAAAGCCCTGTATAAAGAAAAAGGGAAAAGAGGAATATCAGCGGCCCCTGGGGACAGTGGTTCGCCCACACCCCCTTGAATGGCTATGTTACCAATATTTGGGTTCCCTGAACAGTGGTATCGCCCGCGTTCAAATGAGGACCCGGCCCCTAGGGACAGTGGTTCGCCCACACCCCCTTGAATGGCTATGTTACCAATATTTGGGTTCCCTGAACAGTGG
>LR738710.1:249353127-249376557 GCA_902687465.1 Secale cereale
GGGGACAGTGGTTCGCCCACACCCCCTTGAATGGCTATGTTACCAATATTTGGGCTCCCTGAACAGTGGTATCGCCCACGTTCAAATGATGACCCGGCCCCTGGGGACAGTGGTTCGCCCACACCCCCTTGAATGGCTATGTTACGAATATTTGGGCTCCCTGAACAGTGGTATCGCCCACGTTCAAATGATGACCCGGCCCCTGGGGACAGTGGTTCGCCCGCACCCCCTTGAATGGCTATGTTATGAATTTTTGGGCTCCCTGAACAGTGGTATCGCCCGCGTTCAAATGATGACCCGGCTCCCTGAACATTTTTGAGCCTGGCAGCTCTTTGAAAAAGCCTCGATTGCATAGTTTGATTTACAATAATTATGTGTTTCTTGATGATTTCTGTGTTTCATAACCTTTCTAACCAAGGGGAACAGCTCTAGAAGTTGACCGTCTATCTAGTGTTATAAGTCTGGATCATGAACACCAGAGAAAGTTAAACCGGCGTTCATCGTAACCCGGTTCGACTTCATGATGAGCTGACAATTAGCAGCACGCAGTCAGATACAAGTTACAAATTGCTGAACCAAGAAAAGAAAGATTCATGGACAAGTTAAGACTGAAGAGTTTCAAGGGCTTATTAGAATGGATGAAGACTGATTAAGGTAATTTTAAACATCCTGCCGGTTTAAGGTATTCTGGTTACATGCAATTCTGCTATCACAGATATTTGTTAAATATATGCTTATTGGTTATACCAAGAGAACAAGTTAATCCGTCCAGTGGTAAAACCACTAGGACATATTTTTCATCTTTTTTATGGACAGAGCAAGGAATCCGCATCAATCAACAAGTCAGCAAACGAGTACTTTATACAGACCAAAAGCCGGATCACAGTGCATTAAGTTTCAGCTAAACCTATTACAAGGCATAAAAGCCAAATAGTTGGCGGCATTGTTTATGGAATAACAATTATGATTACAGCAGTAACGTTCAAGATTCTGCTTCTCCTTGCCGAGATGATTGGCCGCCACCTTGTTCCGGAACATCTTCCTCCTCGTGAAGCGGCGGAAAATCTGGTGCACGCCAATCAATCTTGGCCAAGGCACGGAAATATACTTCATCGTTGATTAACTCAGCAGGGTCAATGTCAGGAGCAAAGGTGTGAGGACGAACCGGCGGAATTAAATTTGCAACATCGTAAACCGGCCGATCCATCCGCTCGTTCTGTAGGTTGTACGCTGGATGATATCGAGACAAGTCAGATTCCAGTGCAATCTTGCTGGCAAGGGGACGCACTTCCTTGGTCAGAGCATAAAGATCTTTTTCGTCAAAGGCCGAACCATCCTCCTTGGTATCAGGAAATCCGGTTAACACTTCTTCCGGATCAAGGTCTGGAACCCAAGCTTTAGCCCTTGTAAGGGCCAGAAGAGCACCTCCACGAGCAGCTGATTTCTTCACCTCTTCAAGACGAGTTGGCAGAATGGACAAACTGTTCAAAGTAGCCTTGATGGTTGAAGGAGCCGGTTTACCAAAGGAGGTGGAGCTGATAATCCTTTGTGCTCCTGAGTAGAGCTGTTCGACCAATGTATAACAAGCCTTCAATTTCTTCCGTATGTCATCACCAAGATGGGAGACCCGGCGTCCTACATAAAACAATGAAAGTTAAACCGGTACAGGTCACAGATTGCAAAGATAGCCGACAGAGGTTAAAGTTATGCTTACCAAAGATAGCAGAGGTCATCAAATCAATTTGGCATTTTAACCCGGCCAATTCTTCAGTAACCGGGTTAAGGGCTCCTTCGGCATCTTGAACACGCTTTTCAAGATCCTTCTTCTGGACTTCAAAAGCAGTCCGTTCCTCATCAAAGAACTTCTTCAAGTCTTCAGCAGTTTTTAAACTCACTTGAAGTTCTTTCTTCGCCTTTGAAGCGGCTGCCTCAGTCTCTATAAGCCGGCTTCGAAGTTCACTGTTTTCCACAGCATTCCGGTTCAGCTCAGCCTGTAGACAAAAGTTCAAAAGTAAGGTTAGAAATTACAAGTCTCAAGTATACAACGAAGTTGTATACTTGACACTTGGGGGCTAATGGCAGTTGAAGCAATGCATCAGAGACAATTTTTACAAGTCTCAAGCACACAACCAAGTTGTATACTTGACACTTGGGGGCTAATGGCAGTTGAAGCAATGCGTCAGAGACAATTTTTACAAGTATCAACTACATAACCAAGTTATCTACTTGATACTTGGGGGCTAATGTATGGATCAGCAGTTAAAAACTACAAAGTTCCGGATTACCTTCAATAAAGAAGATAAACCGGAACTTGGGGGCTGTTAGAAGATAAAGATGCGTCAAAACAAAGCAAAGTCAGAACAGGAAAGCTTACTTCGTATTTCTCTCTCATCAGGTTTACTAAGCTGGCTTCATAGTCCCGGCTACTGTGGAGCCGGCTCAAATATCCGGAATAAATGTCTTGAGCACTCATACTCGAAAGACTGGATATGTCCGTACTCCACTTCCCCTTTCCCTGAGTTACTTTCTCCGCTTTAGCAGTATGTTTTGCTAATACGGTGGGTTTGGCTGGCGCAACATAAGCAGCGCCAGTAACCACAACGTCAGGGGAAGTGGGTGCATTGGGAGGAGTAACTTCAGCTTGAGCCGGATCAGGAGACCCCGGGTTAACTTGAGGAGAACTAACCCGGGCCGGACTTGGTGGATCTTGGGCAGCATCAGTGGCAGGAGCATCAAGAACAGGTTCTTGAACCGGAGTGACAGGGGTACCTTCAGGAGGGATAGCTGTTGACGGCTCAATTACTGGTTCATCAGTAGAAGGATCAGCAACAGGCTTCTTACCCTTAGCTCTTTTGCTGGGTTTCGGTTTGCTAGAGAAACAAGCAAAAATAAATTAACATTATAATAAAAGGGGGGATCATGAACCGGAAGAAGTAAAGAGGATTACCCTGGGACAGTCTTCAAAGGTGGAAGCTGTGTAGCGGTTGATTCGCCAGAGGAAGACAGTGGAGTTTCCTGATAATCAGGATCAGTCGGTTTAAGTGGTTTTCTGATAAGACCGGCCTTGGGGTGAAGAAGAGTTGGAGAGAGCATCACCTCAGCACGGCGTTTTCGAGCCGGAGTTAACGAAATTCCAAAGGACTCCACTGCCAAGCCGCTATGGCGAGTGGTCCGGCGCAAGGCTTCGTGCTGTTGTTTCTTCAAAGTAAAATTGGGATCCAACTTAGCATAAGGATGAGAAAATTGATACTTTCTAACAGTCCGACGGCTCTTTTGAGGAGGGGGTTCTGAATCGGAAGAAATAAGGGTTACCTCAATCTCCGCCGGGTTATCACCTTCGAGTGGATCCTGTGAAAAGGGCATCATTAGAGATATGAACAAGTATATAAAGGCAAAATATAAACCGGAGTAAGGCGTACCTCGGAGTCCGGATCATCATCCTCAGAGGGAGAACCGGCGTCAACGGCTGCTTTCCTTTTCTTATTTGCAGGAGTTTTTCGGCGAGCTTGCCTTGCAGGTTTTTCCTGAGGTTTCCTCCTCCAGAAAGGATCATCAGCCTAAATGAAAAAAGCAAAGGCAAGTAAAAGACGGTTCAAAGAGGACGGTTTATAAAGTACAAGTTAAAGACACTTACTTCAGGCAGCTTATTCTTTTTGAAGTATGGGGCCAAGCCAACTCTAGTGCAGTCTGTTAGAGCAGGATTGACAATTTTCTTGGCCGATTCAATCACTTCCGATTCAGACAACTTCTCCTTAGAAAACCTCTGAGGATCATCCGATTTACCGGAATAGTTGCACATCAAATCAGGGCGCCGGCTTAAGGGGAGAATACTCCATGATAACCAGCAGCGAAGGAAATCAGTGCCGATCAGGCCATTGGCCATGAAAGCTCTCAGCTTGGAGAGTTGAGGAGAAAACTGGATCCGTTCAGCAGCACTTAATCGTTGTGGCAAGGGGTGATTTGCCGGGATACGAGTTTCACGATAACCCGGCAAAGGGTTTTCGCCTTCAGGAGATGTGTCTGCGCAGTAAAACCAGGACTTGTTCCAGTCCTTAGGATGAGTGTGCAGGGAGGCGTGAGGAAAAACTGCATCCCTCCTTTTCTGAATGCTAATCCCGCCAAGCTCTTGATGAGGTCCGCTGGTGAACTCAGTACGCCGGTTTGCATGGAAGAAATCCCGGAATAAATCAACTGATGGTTCTTCTTGCAGATAGGCTTCAGAAAACACTTGAAAATCGCAAATGTTGGAAACCGAATTTGGTCCGATATCCTGCGGGTGCAACTGGAAGGTAGCAAGAACGTCCCGGAAAAATTTTGAACCGGGGGGAGAGAAGCCTCTAGAGATATGGTCCAGAAATACGATGACTTCCCCGGATCTAGGAGTGGGAGGGCACTCGTTACCCGGGGCGCGCCATTTCAACTCGGCCTGAGGACCTAACGTGCCAATGCTTGATAGTTTGACTAAATCTTCTTCAGTTACGACAGAGCGGACCCAATCGCATGAAACATACTGCTTAGCCATTTGAGCAAACTGCTGAGGAAGGGAAAAATACATAAACCGGATTATGGACATGCAAATAATCCGGGACTTATACATATTGTGCAGTGGAGAGAACAAAGAGCTAGCTGACATAGTTAAACCGGTAATCATAATACAAGTTATATCATTTCCGGTTTAAATGGCAGTTGAAGAGGAATAGTTAAGTCATTGCATCAGTTTACATTGTTTCCGGTTTATGACATGACGATCTAAACCGGAGCATACTTAGCAGATCTATTGAAGAGAAAAACAGGTTTTCAACGCATTGCTAAGAAGGAATGGATCTGAGCATAATGAGATAAAGAAATGAAAATTACACGGGAAATTTACAGAGGTCCAATTCAGAGCAGATGAGTTTACAGGATGTGCATAAAAAGGAGACCTAAAGCAGGCAACAGCAGAAATAAGAACGACAAGATCTAAAGTACCTGACGCATCTACAGTAAGATCAGAAAGGTAAAGATACTACGGAGTTGCAGGTTTCAGAGAAAGAACAGTATGAAGCTCGCGGGGAACTCTAATGGCGGAACGAATAAAACTACAAGGTCACTATGACGAAGATCTAATCTGATGCTAAGCGAGAGACCTACGGACTAGGGTTTAAAGGTTACTAAATCTCTATAAGAAAGATATCTACAAGGAGACGAAGCTTCATCAGAAGCTCTAATGGCAGAAGAACACCAGCAAGGCAATGGCGAATAGAGATCTACAATGAGGAGAATAAACATACCAGGGACGACAGGAATCGGTGGCGGAGAGGATCTGGACGAGTCAGGTTGATGCAGCGGCCTGAGGAGCTCTTGATCCGACGAGACGATGGCGGCGCTCCAAGCTCGGGATCTAATGGAGTTCTTGCAGGTCAGGTAGCGGAAGGAGGAAGAAGACGCGAGAAGGAAGAATGAGGAGGGGCGGCACTATTTATAGACAGAGAGGCAGATATGAAGCGACAGTACAGCTCGCGGCGTTGAATGCGGAGATGATGTCATTGTCAGACTTTAATAATTTTGGAGGATGACGTCAGAGACGGTTTACAAAAAATGAAGACAGAAGAGAAATTGCAGGAGACGATGGAGACTGATATGAACAAGTTCAAATCATTCTGGGGCCTAATGTCAGGGATATGGTTAATAGGTATAAACCGGATATTGTAAACCGGCTTAGTTATATTGTACTTGGTTTATTATTAGTAGAGATTACGGCCCATAAGATTTTAAGGCCCATGTATAGAAATGCGGTTTGTAAACCGCCAAAGAGATGTAACTTGAGAAATAAGAAAGGAAGAGCAGAGACCGAGGCGGACACGATTATGAGCCGGCCTCGGGACTCTGTAAACCGGACCAGGCGTCACCTCTATATAAAGGGACGACCCGGTACCGGTTCAGGGACAAGCAACAATCAATCCGTCGAGACGCAGGCAAGCGATTCCGCTCCCTGTAAACCGACGCCCAAGCAATACCAAACCAACTAGACGTAGGCTTTTACCTTCTCGAAGGGGCCGAACTAGTATAAAACCCTTTGTGTCCTTTGTGCGTCATGAACCCTTTCAAGCTAACCCGTGCGATGGTTCCATCATCAAGTCCGCTAAGCCGGACATCTGCCGTGTTAATTCCACGACAGTCTCCGAGCACCAGGTGGTGTGCGCCTTCATGGAAGGCGTGCGCAATCGGGAGTTGAATCTGAAGTTTGGGCGAACAGGCGACATGTCCCTGTCGCGAATGATGGAAATTGCCAGTCGATACGCCAATGGTGAGGAGGACGATCGGCTCCGCAGCGGCAAGAAACCAGTCGGGCAGGACGACCAGAATCACAATCGGAAGAACAAGCGTAAGGCCGACCCAGCTGCTCAGGGAGAGGCTGCAGTGGTCAACCAAGGGAAGGGCAAAGGAAAGCCCAAAGGCTCCTGGGCCCCCAAGAAAGGAAAGGGTCAGGCTGGAGATGCTATGCTTGACCAGCCGTGTCCCATACACACTAAGAAGGACGACAAGGGAAACTTGGTGTACCCCAAGCACACCACTCGACAGTGTCGACTCTTGATCCAGAGTTTCCAGAAGGATCAGTCCACTGAGAAAGAGAAGGAATCAGAAGAGTCCGAGGACAAGGAAGGGGACGGAGGATACCCCCGCATGAACTCCACTTTGGTGATTTTCGTAGACGTCGAGAGCAAGAGTAGACTGAAGATCATCAACAGAGAAGTGAACATGGTTGCTCCAGCGACCCCCACGTTCCTGAAATGGTCGAAAACCCCCATCACATTTGACCAGCCCGATCATCCGGCACACATCGCCACCCCATGGTCGACCCAGTGGTCGAAGGCACTCGACTGACCAGGGTTCTTATGGATGGAGGCAGTGGCTTGAATATCCTGTATGCAGCAACCCTCTGGGATATGGGTATTCCGATGTCCAAGCTAAGGGAAAGTAACATGAGGTTCCATGGGGTAATCCCCGGGAAGAAGGCCGACTCACTTGGTCAGATCTCACTCGACGTTGTCTTTGGTGAATCCAAGAACTTCCGAAAGGAGAAGCTGACGTTCGAAGTGGTGGACTTTAACAACGCCTATCACGCCATCCTGGGTAGGCCAGCCTACGCCAGGTTCATGGCTCGACCGTGTTACGTCTACCTCAAGCTGAAGATGCCGGGACCCAACGGTGTCGTAACCATCACTGGGAACCGGCAGAAAGCGGAAGAATGCTTCCAGAAAGGCTCGAAGATCGCCGACGAGCAGATGGCAGCAGTAGAGATGGAGGAGTACCAGAAGCAAGTGGATCCAGGCGACCTGCTTAGGGCAAAGAAGCCGGCTTCCGAGTCAGCCTTTCAGTCGGCCAGGGACACAAAACCCGTGCACATCCACCCCACCGACCCCAACGCAGCGCCGACCCACATCTCCACCACCCTTGACAGCAAATAGGGAGAAGCGCTCATCCAGTTCCTCCTTGAGAACTGGGACATCTTTGCATGGAAACCATCGGACATGCCAGGTGTGCCCAGGGGGCTGGCTGAGCACCATTTGTGAGTCGACCCGAAGGTGAAACCAGTGAAGGAACATCTCCGTCGATCCGCTGCGGAGAAGCGAAAGGCGATTGGCAAAGAGGTGGCTCGACTCCTAGCAGCAGAGTTCATCCGCGAGATATACCACTCCGAGTGGCTCGCCAACATCGTCATGGTCCCCAAGAAGGACAAGTCTCTCCGCATGTGCATCGATTTCAAGCACATCAATCGGGCCTGCCCAAAAGATCATTTTCCTCTCCCCCGCATCGATCAAATAGTCGACTCGACTGCGGGATGTGAGCGTTTGTCCTTTCTGGACGCATATTCCGGATACCATCAGATCCGTCTGTATGGGCCCGATGAAATAAAGACAGCCTTCATCACCCCTTTCGGGTGTTTTTGCTATGTCACCATGCCTTTCGGCCTCAAAAATGCCGGCGCCACCTTCATGTGCATGATCCAGAAATGCTTGATAAAGCAAATAAGTCAGAATGTCGAGGCGTACATGGAAGCCATCATGGTCAAGTCACGGAAAGGTTCCGACCTGCTGACCGACCTCGCTGAGACATTCGCGAACCTCAGAAGCTACGATATCAAGCTCAACCCGTCGAAGTGTACATTTGGAGTTCCCGGTGGCAAGTTGCTCGGTTTTCTCGTTTCCGAACAGGGAATCGACGCCAACCCAGAGAAAGTCGGCGCCATCCTCCGAATGAAATGCCCCGAGCGTATACACGACGTCCAGAAGCTTACTGGTTGCTTGGCCGCATTGAGTCGATTCATTTCTCGGCTCGGGGAGAAGGCACTTCCTCTCTACCGACTCATGAAGAAATCCGACAAGTTCGAGTGGAATCCCGAAGCCGAAGCAGCGTTCGAGGAGCTCAAAGCCCTGCTTTCCACCCTGCCGGTGCTCGCTGCCCCAGTCAGCGGAGAGCCTCTTCTGTTGTAGATTGCTGCCACCGGACAAGTCGTCAGTACCGTACTCACGGTCGAGCGGGAAGAAGAGGGCAAGGCATACAAGGTCCAACGCCCGGTCTATTACATATCCGAAGTTTTGACTCCCTCCAAGCAAAGGTATCCACATTACCAAAAGCTTGTGTACGGGATCTACTTGACTGCAAAAAAGGTTGCCCATTATTTCTCGGATCACTCAATCTCAGTCGTCAGCAGCGCCCCATTACCAGAGATACTAAACAACCGAGATGCAACTGGTCGAGTGACAAAATGGGCGATTGAACTTCTTCCGTTAGATATCAAGTTTGAAGCGAAGAAAGCCATCAAGTCTCAGGCCATTGCGGATTTTGTGGCGGAGTGGATAGATCAGGAGCTTCCGAGTCACGTTCAGTCGGACCATTGGACTATGTTCTTCGATGGGTCCAAAATGCTGAACAGATCCGGTGCAGGCGTGGTCCTGATCTCTCCTAGGGGCGACATGCTCAGCTACGTCCTTTAGATCCATTTTGATTCATCAAACAACGAGGCGGAATACGAAGCACTTTTGTATGGGTTGCGTATGGCCATCTCACTCGGCGTCCGTCGCCTGATGGTCTACGACGATTCAGACCTAGTGGTGAACCAAGTAATGAAAGAATGGGACGTCAGGAGCCCGGCAATGACCAGTTATTGCAATGCAGTGCGAAATCTTGAAAAGAAGTTCGAAGGCTTAGAGCTCCATCATGTGCCCAGAGCAAAGAATCAGCTAGCCAACGATCTCGCAAAAATTGGGTCGACTCGGAGGTCCATACCCAAGAATGTGTTCCTAGAGCATCTGCACACTCCCTCTGTCAAGGAAGACCCCTTCACGGAAGAGCCCCCACAGCCAGTCGGTGCTACCGATCCGACTGAGGTCGAAGTGCCTGTCGTGGTCGACTTGATCATGGAGGTCTTAGTAATCACACCTGATTGGACTGTGCCATATATATCATATCTGCTCAGACAAGAACTCCCAGAAGATGAAGAAGAAGCACGCAAAATCGTCCTCCGATCCAAAGCGTTCACAGTCATTCAAAGTCAGCTCTAGAGAGAAAGCGTCACTGGAGTCGCCCAGCGCTGCATCGACCCAGAGGAAGGTCGACTGATCTTGGATGAAGTCCACTCAGGGACTTGCGGCCACCACGCTTCCTCTCAGACTATCGTGGCCAAAGCATAACGAGCCGGATTTTACTGGCCCCGCGCCAACGAGATGGCCAAGGATATTGTGGATAAATGCGCAGGGTGCCAGTTCTACTCCAACATGTCGCACAAGCCAGCATCCGCCCTCAAAACCATCCCACTAGTCTGACCCTTCGCTGTTTGGGGCTTAGATATGGTCGGCCCCTTCAAGACAGGCAGGAGCGGATTCACTCACCTTCTGGTAGCAGTCGACAAGTTCACCAAGTGGATTGAGGCCAAACCCATCAAGAACCTCGAGTCGAGCACCGCCATCAGTTTCATTAAGGAACTAATATTCAGATATGCGGTCCCTCACAGCATCATCACAGATAACGGCTCCAACTTTGACTCGGATGAATTTAGAGCTTTCTGTGCTTCCCAAGGGACGCGAGTCGACTACGCCTCCGTAGCACACCCTCAGTCGAATAGACAAGCGGAAAGAGCTAATGGGCTGATTCTCCAAGGCTTAAAGCCACGGCTCATGCGTGACCTCAAGCATGCCACCGGGGCTTGGGTAACCGAGCTGCCCTCCGTCATGTGGGGTCTGAGGACAACTCCGAATCAGTCGACTGGCCGTACCCCTTTCTTCCTGGTCTATGGGGCCGAAGCTGTATTGCCGAGTGACTTGTTACACAATGCCCCCAGGGTAGAACTCTTCTCCGAAACCTTGGCTTAGGAGGCTCATCAGGATGCAGTCAACCTTTTGGAAGAGGAAAGAGAGATGGCCTTGATCCGGTCGACCATCTATCAACAGGATCTACGTCGATTCCACGCTCGCAACGTGAGAAGTCGAGCGTTCCAGGAAGGAGACCTGGTCCTCCGAGTGCATCAGAAACGTCCGCACAAGCTCGCCCCAGCATGGGAGGGCCCGTTCATCGTCACGAAGGTGCTGCGCAACGGAGCTTACCACCTCTACAATGTAGCCCAGAAGAAAGACGAACCTCATTCGTGGAATGTGGACCTACTCCGCCGTTTTTTCACTTGAAGCACTCAACGGTCGAGTTGTAATAAAGATTCCCCAATTTGTTTCAAAAAACAAGATAGCAATGATTACCTAACAATTGATGTCCTCTAAATCCCCAAGTGGGTGCTTAGCTGCGATCCTCCGAGCTACGTCACAAATACAAGGCGGTTCGGTCCTCCGAACTCCGCCACAAGTACAACGTAGCTTGGAATCGCCTAAGTTATAAACATTCTACTCCGAGTGAAGAGCGACCATCTCACTTGGGGGCTTAGCTACGATGTGACGCCCGAAGACCGACGTCCCAGAAGATTCCCGAAGATTCGAGATGTTCCGGGTTCTCCCGTGTGTTTCATTGTGCTTGTGTTATTTATTTTGCATTGCATCATGTCATCATGCCATCATGTCATATTTATTTTTGCATCTCAACTTAAATAAATCGTGTGGGCCTTCGGCCACTTAAATCGAGGGAAGAATGTCTTCTCTTTAAAACATATCATCCCAATATTTAGGGAGCTATATAATAAATATTCCATTGTTTGGAATTACCCGCAACACACGTGCATAATTTCCCCATGCTTTTCCTACTTCGAGTTTCACCGTCAAACCTTCCATGTATTTTATTTTCTCGTTTATCGAGGTTCCTCCAAAAAACCCTCCAGCCATTTTATTTAAATTCCTGACATTTTTGTGAGTCCAGGGATTTTTACCCTATGCCTTAATCCTATTCAGATCACCTCCTTCCTTTTCTTTCTCCTTGCTGTTTTCTGTTTTTTTTAAACAGCAGCAGTTTTAAAAGAGAGAAGTTTTTCCTGTAGGCCATTCCAGCCCGGGCCTCCCAGCGCCCTCACCTCTCCTAAACCTCCAGGCCCAAGGCCCATTCTTTCCTCTAGGCCTAATTAACCTCCACCTCCTGGCCCATTTTCCCCTCCAGGCCCGAACTCCTCTAACCCTACCGACCCCTCACCCCTCGATCCCTCGCTCCTCTTTCCCCTACAGCGCCACCGCTAGCACACCTCGTCCGATCCCATCGCTACCCCGACCGCACCCATGTTTTCCCTCTCCCCTCGAGCGCCTGAACCCTTTCTCCCTCCAGTCTCCAGTGCGCCGCTCCCCATCGATCTCCCCGCAAACCCCTTCGCGCCAGCCGCCGCCGGCTCGAGTGCGTTGAGCCCCTCGAGCATCCTCCGCGCCAGGAGGGCAGCAGCGCCAGCACCTCCGTCCCCAGCGCTTGGCCGCGTCCCGTCCTCCCTCGGCCAGGCAGCCGGCCGCCCTTGTCGCCTCTTCTCCAGGAGCGCGCCCCAGGCATCCGGTCGTGGCCCCTCCTCGCCAGCGCCGTTCCCTCCGCTCGCCAGGAGCCCAGCACCGCGCCTCCCTGGCCTCCTCCTGGCGCGACCTCCCTCCTTCCTCCGATGCAGCCAGGCTCCCGCGCCCCTCCGCGACCCAAGGCCGCGTCTGCTTCGCCTCCATCGCGCCCGAGCAGAGGCCCCATCCTCAAGCCGTCCTCCGCGCCGTGGCTCCCTTCCCGTTCGCCCCGAACAGCTCCACCTCTGCGCTGGAGCCCCCTTCTCGGCGCCCTTCCTCCAGCGCCCGAGGCCGCAGCACCAGGATCCGCCGGCCGCCCCGCGTCTGCTTCGCCAAGACCGCATCCACGAGCAGCTTCCCCGCGACGGCCCCGTCCTTTCCAGCTCGTCGCCGACCCGCAGCTTTTCCCTTTGTTTTGTTTGTTTTGTTGCTGTTTTTGTTATCTCAAGTAACCTTGTAACAGCAAGCTTATCTAATTTTGGACCCGTACATCTACGGATCGAGACCGCCGAGTACCCCTACCGTCGCCCCGTGTACCTCTACGGAACGTGTACGACTTCGAGACGAGAACGACTACACGTGACGACGAACGCCAAGTACCTCTCCGAACGGGATGTGAACGACTACACGTGTACCTCTACGGATCAACTACATCCTCTTCGGGAAACGTGAACCACTACTTCCTCTACGACCCGCGAGAACGCCTACTTCCACTACGTCCCTCTACTATCTCGAGCCGCTCCGAGAACGATTGTTCCGAAGGTATAACCCGAGACGACGACACCGTGGTTGAATGCTTGTTGTGTGTATGAAATGTCTCCCTTGTGTGCTCCGTGCCCGTTGTGCCGTTTCATCTTTTGTCATGTTCCTCGGTTGCCTCGTCGCCGACTCGTGGGAACCCGGTGACGGGATCACCCCATCTCTTCTTGCATGACCCGCTTCGCCATCTATCTTTTGCACCGGTCTCTCGACGAGTTACCGGAACCGATATGTTGCCGTGGCATCATTTTCGGATTTGTTGCCGTGGCACCCTTTCTTTCCACCACGGTGACAAATACTCCTTTTCATCTTCATGTCAACTTAATAAAATTGCATAAAACTTGTTCATGTCATCCGCATCATGTTAACAACATTGATATGTTAAATTGTTGTTGCTTATAATTACTAAACATGCTCATGGGGATTTTCCAGATATGTTGTTGTTATTTTCCGGCCCCATTTAAAAATGTCTAAATAGTGTAGTTTTATTATGCTTCACCTCTTGCCATGTTAAAAACATTTAATCTTGTCTTGTAAATAAATGAGAGTCAACTAAATAAATAACATGTGGTGTTTCGTCAATATGCAACTCGTTGCATATTGAGCTCCACTTAACTTGTAGTTTTGTTTGTGCACTTTGCCATGCCATGCATATTTAAACCGGACATGCATCATATTTGGATGTGCATCGTATGCCATGTTTATGCTTGTGCGTTTACCGTGTTGTTTCTTTCTTTCTGGTTGCTTCTCTTGTTAGCTTCGGTTTCGTTCCGGAGTTGTGAGGATTCTCTCGTCTATGTTGCTCTGTCTACTTCGTGGACCCGTTCTTCTTCCTTGTGGAATTCCAGGCAAGATGACCGAACCCCGATAACATTACTATCTTTGCCTATTGCTAGAGTATCGCTCTATAGTTTTGCCTCGATGCCCATGTTTTCCTGTCAGCCTCCTATTGTAACCATGAACCTGTCTAACCACCCTACCTATGCAAACCGTTGCTTGGCTAAGTACGCTTCGCTCAGCCCTTCTTATAGCATTGCTAGTTGCAGGTGAAGATCGAAGATGCTTGCTTCATGTTGAAGTTTGGTTGGGTTATATCACACTATATAAATGCTTAAATGAAATCATCTATATATTGGCAAGGGTGGAAGGCTAAGCCTTTTGCTTGGTGATTTGTTCCACTCATGCCATTAGGAACCGTATAAACCGGTGTTATGTTCCTTGATTATGCGTTCCTAACACGGTTGGGGTGTATGGGACCCCCTCGATAAACCGCTAAGTGCTAAGTCTTTTCCAGCAAGTCCCAACATTGGTACTATTCGCCTAATAACTAATAAAACTTGCATAGGGACTAGCTATCCCTTTTATTTTAATTCAACAACCCCGGGCCAGTGCTCCACATGAGTGTTGGTCCGAAACGGGGAGTCTGCGGGGCCACCACGAGGAAACTCGAGGTTTGGTAAAAACCTGTAGAATCGCCCATCCGGTCGTGTCCTGAGACTAGATACGCGCGGCTACCTATCAGGGTGTCGACACGCCGGGAGGATTTGCTGGATTAGCCTTACCTTAGTTCGGTTTAACTTGAGCACGGGATTCCGAGAATACTCGGGTCTTCCCACCTTTGGAGTTGCGACTCCGCGGATCGTGGGCTTGTAATGGGTCAAGTTGGAACACCCCTGCAGGGTTTGAACTTTCGAAAGCCGTGCCCGCGGTTATGTGGCAGATGGGAGCTTGTTAATATCCGGTTGTAGATAACTTGACACCAATGTTCCAATACACTACCAGCGTGCGTACCGTGACTGTCAATTTCCGAATAGGGATTCGGGAGTTGAACACGGTGGGGTTATGCTTGTTGAGCTTTAGTTAGGATCACTTCGTGATCATCTCTCGACCGAGGCTTTCTCTTCTCGCTCTCTATCACGTAAGCTAGTTGCTAGTTGCTGCTGCAGACACTACTCTTTTCTTCAGCCTTATCCTCTCCCAAGGCTTAAATAGTCTTGTTACCCGGGAACGGGATTGCTGAGTCCTCTGTGGCTCACAGTTACTTCACCACACCAGATGCAGGTTCAGCCGTGTATGATGCAGGAGCTTGTTCAAGTTCTTCACTGGGAGCTCGATGAAGAGTTTGGCCGTATGCTTGTGATGTTTCGACGATCAGTAGTGGTTTCTACTAGGATTCGATCCTGACCTGTGGCTTTATGTTGTTTTGGTATCTTTCTTTTGGATCTTCACCCGTAGTCGGGTTGTGATGTTTTGAATGATTTATTGCTTATGTATTGTATTGTGTGAAGTGGCGAGTGTAAGCCAACTATCTCCTTTTGCAATTTAATCCCTCTTTTACATGAGTCGTGCAAAGATACCAAACTTGAGATCATTCTAGGATGGGCTTATACCTTTAAGTCGTGCCTCGACACGTAGGAGGTATAGTCCCATCCTGGGCATTACAAGTTGGTATTCAAAGCCTTCTCCGACCTAGACGCCCCCACTGATTGATCGAATCGTTGACGGTTGAGTCTAGGCACACACTGAAAAATGTTTTGAGTCCTATATTTATATCGGAGAGTAGGATTTCTGTTTGCATCTCATCCCTTTTCACTCTGGTGAGGACTCCTGACGATTACTCTTGCCTCTTCTACTTTCAAAAATGCACCAAATTTTTTTTAGGATCTCGCGAGTATTGTTTGGATTGTTCCGATGTCTTTGTGACGAGAACATTGTTCTCGATGCCTCCTGTCATTAGGGGTTGTGGCAGTGTCCCGGGGAGTTGACCTCCGAGGTGTTGTCGTCACAAGCATATCGCGGCAGTACTAGAATACTTAAGACGGCCGACATCGAAAACTCTCCTATGCGGTTAGTGGCAAGATAACCCCGACATCACCCAGTACTGGGGAGGTAGCTCGAGAGTATTGCCATAGCTTGTTATAGTGGATGCGTTTCGAAGGTCCGAGGTAAACAGTTTCCGAGAAAGACTGGTTATGTGTTGAAGGATGGATACACCTGGATGTAGGTTTAGAGTTGATTGCGTGGTGCTTCCCGTGTATCCCCAACACCTGATTACATAACTGGAAACTTTCGGAAATCTATAGGTGGGTTCATCTAGTAGTTCTAGGCATTCTTCCAACGAATGCATGATATGAAGTTCGGGGTTCTACATTGAGTGAAGTGGTTTTATGGACTTGTTCCGATCGGGAGTTGCATCTTAAAGGGTCCTTGGCTATGCTGATCCGGGGATGGCAAAACCCTTTTTTAACACGTTCCATGAGCTTTCAGCACGAATATGTCGAACGAAACTTCTATCTTGTATTTGTTCTATTTGTTCCTTGTTCCTTTTTTTATTTACTTTTTGTTCTCCAAGTGGCTTCTCGACAAGTTGATGTAACTACGGAATTCATTCGTTCAATTCTCTGTTCGGATGATATTGTGAAGATCATGTTGCATATCTATCCTTTGTTTTGTTTTGATTCTGGTATTCGAGTTGCTTCGATGTACAAATGTTGATTCCATACCTTTCCTAATCGGTGTTCTCATATTTCTATGAGAGTGTTAATTCTTCTTGACCATCGACATTTTCATGTTAATTCTTTCCAACCGGTGTGCCTTCTCTTCAAGTTATTCCATACAGACGTCGTTGAGAAATCTGACGATTTGTCTGTTTCACTCATCCCAAGTTGTCTTTGTTTTTCCCACCCTCCCACTCTTCTTCTTCTCGGAGCAAGGAATTCTCAGTGCAAGTATCCATTTTATTCATGTGATATTTCTTCATTCTTTTCCTTCAATGTTCTTATCCGGTGATTCTCAGGAAGAGGCTCAAGAGCTTCAAGTTCATCATTCTTTTGTTCTCAAATTCTGCCGGTGGATATAATTCAAGAATTCGGTGTTGATCTTATCCTTTTCCTCATTTCACAATGCTTTCTTATTCCGGTGCACCAATTAGTCATTCTCCTCTTGCTATTCATTCCGGAGAGCTCAAGATATCTCAGAAGATTCGTGATTCCATTCTTAATCCATTCTAGCTATTTTGAGATTGTCATCTTATTCAAGCCATTTAATTCAACCGGTGCAATATCTCTTAAGCAATCTTTCCAACGGTGATTTCTTTGAGTGGGCCCTAACCCACATATCTTTTCCAGGATCTTACCTGACTCTTCTATTTTTTCCGGAGTTATTCTTAAATTCTTTTCATAGTGTGACGTAAGAATTATCTCCATCAGTCACATGCCTTCTCCAAGATCGCTTTCAAATTTCTTGTTCATCATTGGTTCAACCTTTTAATTCTTCATTCCGGAGTGCTCAACAATTCATGGTGGTGTATCTCATCGTCTTCTCAGATTTTGAAGTCTCGAAGACGAGTTCCTCTTGAATCCTTATCCGATCTTCTCAAGATTTGTGGTTCTAGCTTCATGCCATCCTCATTATTGTTTCGATTGTGAGGAATTATTTTCACACCCATCCGAAGCATTTCATGAATTCTTTTCTTTGTGTTCCTCCGAAGGCCATCATTTCAGAAGATTCTTCGTTCTCAGTTTTCACTTTGTCCTCCAAATATTCTTCATTGATGTCTCTTCGTTCGTCTCCCTATTCTTACGGTGGTTCATTCTAGATTACTCTTCCGTTGTTATCGTATTAATTCACTCGTTCTTTTCATAATTCTACCGGTGATTCGTTGAAGATTTATCCAAGCTTGTGCGAGATCTCTCTTTAATTCTTTGCAACGGGAATAAGTAGTATGCCAATTCTTTTGGTTGTCATCAATTTAATTGGTGAAGGAGATGCATGACATAATTCTTATTCTTATTCCTTCAAGGTGATTTAATTCTTTTGTCTGGAGCTTGTTCATCATATCATATTCTCGATTCTAAATTCTTCATCTTGTTTTTCCGGAGCTCCATGTTATTTCAATTATAACATTTCAAGCTCCATCTAATTCATCAGAGGCCTTGAATCTTATTCTTTTCATCTTTCACTTATGCTTTCATTACCGGAGTTCTTCATGATGGTTCATCATCATTTAATTCATCCTCGTAGTCTTCATCAAGATTCTTGTTGGAGGAGCTCAAATATTTCTTCTTCTTCTTGCATTTTGAAGTGCAATTCTTCTACCTTATCTTTTCAGATGGTGTTATGTCATTCTTGACAATTCCTTCATGTTTTATGATTCAAGAGTTGTCAAGAATGAGATAGTTAAAACCATCATTTTCCGTGTTCAGGAGATCCTTTCAACCCCTCATTTTATCCCTTGGAGTTATCTTGGATTATAATTCACCTAAAAGCTTTCCTTGAGAATTGTTGCTATTATGGTGCTTATTAATGACCCAAGTTCTTCATTTATCATTCTGGTGAAATAAGTTTATCATCTCCTTGTTGATCTCAATCCAAGCAAATGTTTTTCGTCAGTGGCTGGTTGTCACCTCATAATTTTGAGATGTTTTTCCATAAGCCCACAACCAGAGCTTATTCGTTTCGTTGTTGATTTTTCCAACAACTCCGTTCAACCCTTCTTTGTAATGAGGTTTTCCTAATTCATTTTGAGAGAAGTTGTCATATTTTTCTCCGTTCTTTTCTTTCCAACGATCTATATTCTATTCTTTCATTCCAGAGGCATTGTGATGTTGCTCTCTTTAACCATCATCTCGTTTTTATCAAGATCATATTTTCCCTTGCTTATCATTTGATCGGAGTGTTGTATTATTCATTCAATTCGGTCATCTTATCTAAGTTTTTCCATTTTCAACCGGAGTGCTGTCTGAAATCTTTCTCAACCTTGTGCCATTCTTTTAATTGTTTCGGAGGCAATATGTTGCTGTTTTCATCAAGTATCATCTCAACTGGCCAAGTTCTTGTCCAATTCCTTCCATTTTCAGACGGAGTGCTGTCCAAATTTTGTCATTCTTATTCCTTGGCCATACCATTGCGGTTTCATATTCTTTCCGTCCATGAGCTCTTGTTTCATGTCTTTCAACCTGCAAGGATCTCGTAATGTTCCATGTTCCTCCATTTTACCGGAGTGCTCTTAACTTCGTTCATCTCCGTTGTATTCTTCTTTCATTTTGTTCAACCTCTCAAGGTTCTTTGGTTTCACTCGTCTGTCAAAGAAGCAACTTTGTTTTACCTCCTCCTTTCCGTTTTACCCGGTGATATCTCTAGGATCTCGGGTCGAGATTCTCTGTTAGTGTGGGAGAGTTGTGACGCCCAAAGACCGACGTCCCAAAAGATTCCCGAAGATTCCAGATGTTCCGGGTTCTCCCGTGTGTTTCATTGTGCTTGTGTTATTTATTTTGCATTGCATCATGTCATCATGCCATCATGTCATATTTATTTTTGCATCTCAACTTAAATAAATCGTGTGGGCCTTCGGTCCACTTAAATCGAGGGAAGAATGTCTTCTCTTTAAAACATATCATCCCAATATTTAGGGAGCTATATAATAAATATTCCATTGTTTGGAATTACCCTCAACACACGTGCATAATTTCCCCATGCTTTTCCTACTTCGAGTTTCACCGTCAAACCTTCCATGTATTTTATTTTCTCGTTTATCGAGGTTCCTCCAAAAAAACCTCCAGCCATTTTATTTAAATTCCTGACATTTTTGTGAGTCCAGGGATTTTTACCCTATGCCTTAATCCTATTCAGATCACCTCCTTCCTTTTCTTTCTCCTTGCTGTTTTCTGTTTTTTTTAAAACAGCAGCAGTTTTAAAAGAGAGCCGTTTTTCCTCTAGGCCATTCCAGCCCGGGCCTCCCAGCGCCCTCACCTCTCCTAAACCTCCAGGCCCAAGGCCCATTCTTTCCTCTAGGCCTAATTAACCTCCACCTCCTGGCCCATTTTCCCCTCCAGGCCCGCACTCCTCTAACCCTACCGACCCCTCACCCCTCGATCCCTCGCTCCTCTTTCCCCTACAGCGCCGCCGCCAGCACTCCTCGTCCGATCCCATCGCTACCCCGACCGCACCCCTGTTTTCCCTCTCCCCTCGAGCGCCTGAACCCTTTCTCCCTCCAGTCTCCAGTGCGCCGCTCCCCATCGATCTCCCCGCAGACCCCTTCACGCCAGCCGCCGCCGGCTCGAGTGCGTCGAGCCCCTTGAGCATCCTGCGCGCCAGGAGGGCAGCAGCGCCAGCACCTCCGTCCCCAGCGCTTGGCCGCGTCCCGTCCTCCCTCGGCCAAGCAGCCGGCCGCCCTTGTCGCCTCTTCTCCAGGAGCGCGCCCCAGGCATCCGGTCGTGGCCCCTCCTCGCCAGCGCCGTTCCCTCCGCTCGCCAGGAGCCCAGCACCGCGCCTCCCTGGCCTCCTCCTGGCGCGACCTCCCTCCTTCCTCCGATGCAGCCAGGCTCCCGCGTCCCTCCGCGACCCAAGGCCGCGTCTGCTTCGCCTCCATCGCGCCCGGGCAGAGGCCCCATCCTCAAGCCGTCCTCCGCGCCGTGGCTCCCTCCCCGTTCGCCCCGAACAGCTCCACCTCTGCGCTGGAGCCCCCTTCTCGGCGCCCTTCCTCCAGCGCCCGAGGCCGCAGCACCAGGATCCGCCGGCCGCCCCGCGTCTGCTTCGCCAAGACCGCGTCCACGAGCAGCTTCCCCGCGACGGCCCCGTCCTTTCCAGCTCGTCGCCGACCCGCAGCTTTTCCCTTAGTTTTGTTTGTTTTGTTGATGTTTTTGTTATCTCAAGTAACCTTGTAACAGCAAGCTTATCTAATTTTGGACCCGTACATCTACGGATCGAGACCGCCGAGTACCCCTACCGTCGCCCCGTGTACCTCTACGGAACGTGTACGATTTCGAGACGAGAACGACTACACGTGACGACGAACGCCAAGTACCTCTCCGAACGGGATGTGAACGACTACACGTGTACCTCTACGGATCAACTACATCCTCTTCGGGAAACGTGAACCACTACTTCCTCTACGACCCGCGAGAACGCCTACTTCCACTACGTCCCTCTACTATCTCGAGCCGCTCCGAGAACGATTGTTCCGAAGGTATAACCCGAGACGGCGACACCGTGGTTGAATGCTTGTTGTGTGTATGAAATGTCTCCCTTGTGTGCTCCGTGCCCGTTGTGCCGTTTCATCTTTTGTCATGTTCCTCGGTTGCCTCGTCGCCGACTCGTGGGAACCCGGTGACGGGATCACCCCATCTCTTCTTGCATGACCCGCTTCGCCATCTATCTTTTGCACCGGTCTCTCTACGAGTTACCGGAACCGATATGTTGCCGTGGCATCATTTTCGGATTTGTTGCCGTGGCACCCTTTCTTTCCACCACGGTGACAAATACTCCTTTTCATCTTCATGTCAACTTAATAAAATTGCATAAAACTTGTTCATGTCATCCGCATCATGTTAACAACATTGATATGTTAAATTGTTGTTGCTTATAATTACTAAACATGATCATGGGGATTTTCCAGATATGTTGTTGTTATTTTCCGGCCCCATTTAAAAATGTCTAAATAGTGTAGTTTTATTATGCTTCACCTCTTGCCATGTTAAAAACATTTAATCTTGTCTTGTAAATAAATGAGAGTCAACTAAATAAATAACATGCGGTGTTTCGTCAATATGCAACTCGTTGCATATTGAGCTCCACTTAACTTGTAGTTTTGTTTGTGCACTTTGCCATGCCATGCATATTTAAACCGGACATGCATCATATTTGGATGTGCATCGTATGCCATGTTTATGCTTGTGTGTTTACCGTGTTGTTTCTTTCTTTCCGGTTGCTTCTCTTGTTAGCTTCGGTTTCGTTCCGGAGTTGTGAGGATTCTCTCGTCTATGTTGCTCTGTCTACTTCGTGGACCCGTTCTTCTTCCTTGTGGAATTCCAGGCAAGATGACCGAACCCCGATAACATTACTATCTTTGCCTATTGCTAGAGTATCGCTCTATAGTTTTGCCTCGATGCCCATGTTTTCCTGTCAGCCTCCTATTGTAACCATGAACCTGTCTAACCACCCTACCTATGCAAACCGTTGCTTGGCTAAGTACGCTTCGCTCAGCCCTTCTTATAGCATTGCTAGTTGCAGGTGAAGATCGAAGATGCTTGCTTCATGTTGAAGTTTGGTTGGGTTATATCACACTATATAAATGCTTAAATGAAATCATCTATATATTGGCAAGGGTGGAAGGCTAAGCCTTTTGCTTGGTGATTTGTTCCACTCATGTCGTTAGGAACCGTATAAACCGGTGTTATGTTCCTTGATTATGCGTTCCTAACACGGTTGGGGTATATGGGACCCCCTTGATAAACCGCTAAGTGCTAAGTCTTTTCCAGCAAGTCCCAACATTTGGTACTATTCGCCTAATAACTAATAAAACTTGCATGTGGACTAGCTATCCCTTTTATTTTAATTCAACAACCCCGGGCCAGTGCTCCACATGAGTGTTGGTCCGAAACGGGGAGTCTGCGGGGCCACCACGAGGAAACTCGAGGTTTGGTAAAAACCTGTAGAATCGCCCATCCGGTCGTGTCCTGAGACTAGATACGCGCGGCTACCTATCAGGGTGTCGACACGCCGGGAGGATTTGCTGGATTAGCCTTAACTTAGTTCGGTTTAACTTGAGCACGGGATTCCGAGAATACTCGGGTCTTCCCACCTTTGGAGTTGCGACTCCGCGGATCGTGGGCTTGTAATGGGTCAAATTGGAACACCCCTGTAGGGTTTGAACTTTCGAAAGCCGTGCCCGCGGTTATGTGGCAGATGGGAGCTTGTTAATATCCGGTTGTAGATAACTTGACACCAATGTTCCAATACACTACCAGCGTGCGTACCGTGACTGTCAATTTCCGAATAGGGATTCGGGAGTTGAACACGGTGGGGTTATGCTTGTTGAGCTTTAGTTAGGATCACTTCGTGATCATCTCTCGACCGAGGCTTTCTCTTCTCGCTCTCTATCACGTAAGCTAGTTGCTAGTTGCTGCTGCAGACACTACTCTTTTCTTCAGCCTTATCCTCTCCCAAGGCTTAAATAGTCTTGTTACCCGGGAACGGGATTGCTGAGTCCTCTGTGGCTCACAGTTACTTCACCACACCAGATGCAGGTTCAGCCGTGTATGATGCAGGAGCTGGTTCAAGTTCTTCACTGGGAGCTCGATGAAGAGTTTGGCCGTATGCTTGTGATGTTTCGACGATCAGTAGTGGTTTCTACTAGGATTCGATCCTGACCTGTGGCTTTATGTTGTTTTGGTATCTTTCTTTTGGATCTTCACCCGTAGTCGGGTTGTGATGTTTTGAATGATGTATTGCTTATGTATTGTATTGTGTGAAGTGGCGAGTGTAAGCCAACTATCTCCTTTTGCAATTTAATCCCTCTTTTACATGAGTCGTGCAAAGATACCAAACTTGAGATCATTCTAGGATGGGCTTATACCTTTAAGTCGTGCCTCGACACGTAGGAGGTATAGTCCCATCCTGGGCATTACATGCGACCCCGTGACTCGCCTAAGTTACAACTATCTACTCCGAGTGAAGAGCAACCCTCTCACTCGGGGGCTTAGCTGCGGTCCTCCGAGCTGCGTCACAAATACAAGGCGGTTTGGTCCTCCGAACTCCGCCACAAGTACAACGTAGCTTGGATTCGCCTAAGTTATAAACATTCTACTCCGAGTGAAGAGCGACCCTCTCACTTGGGGGCTTAGCTGCGACCCCGTGGCTCGCCTAAGTTACAACTATCTACTCCAAGTGAAGAGCAACCCTCTCACTCGGGGGCTTAGCTGCGGTCCTCCGAGCTGCGTCTCAAATACAA
>LR738710.1:249376913-249473074 GCA_902687465.1 Secale cereale
TCTACTCCGAGTGAAGAGCAACCCTCTCACTCGGGGGCTTAGCTGCGGTCCTCCGAGCTGCGTCACAAATACAAGGCGGTTACTCCGCCACAAATACAACGTAGCTTGGAATCGCCTAAGTTATAAACATTCTACTCCGAGTGAAGAGCGACCCTCTCACTCGGGGGCTTAGCTGCGACCCCGTGACTCGCCTAAGTTACAACTATCTACTCTGAGTGAAGAGCAACCCTCTCACTCGGGGGCTTAGCTACGGTCCTCCGAGCTACGTCACAAATACAAGGCGGTTCGGTCCTCCGAACTCCGCCACAAGTACAACGTAGCTTGGAATCGCCTAAGTTATAAACATTCTACTCCGAGTGAAGAGCGACCCTCTCACTCGGGGGCTTGAGCTATGCTCTCTCCGTCATGAGGATAGAAATTATAAACATAATTCCTATTCTCATGGACTTCATGAAGAGGATATAACTTGGAGTAAAAGAGAGACTGGATCTCTTCCCAATCAAGCAAGTGCGAGTTATCGAGAAGCTTATACCAATCTGAAGCTTTATCTATAAGTGATACGGCGAACAATTTCCTCATGACAAACTCCCTTGATACACCTGCAAGCTTAAATAATGAACATAGTTGTGACAGATATAGCAAGTGTTCACCGGGATGTGTGTCTCCTGCATAACGATTAGCCAAAACATAATCGATAATACCAGCTGGTATTTTATAGGGCACAATTTCAGTAGGGGGAGGAGCAACCACCACAGGTGTGGGGCGTCTTCCCGCAAGCAACAATCCAATAGCACGGTTTTCCATAAACATAACTAGTGAAACTAAAAACAAGAAACGAAAAGATTTAATTGCAAGATCTAACGATATACCTTCAAGCACTCACCTCCCCGGCAACGGCGCCAGAAATAGCTTGATGTCTACACACGCTTCTACTCTTGTAGACTATGTTGGGCCTCCAAGCGCAGAGGTTTGTAGGACAGCAGCAATTTCCCTCAAGTGGATGACCTAAGGTTTATCGAACTCAGGGAAGTAGAGGTTGAAGATGGTCTCTCTCAAGCAACCCTACAACTAAGATACAAGAAGTCTCGTGTGTCCCCAACACACCTAATACACCTGTTAGATGTATAGGTGCACTAGTTCGGCGAAGAGATGTTAAATGGCAAGTGATATGGATGGCAAAACAAAGTAATATAAATCTGTAATAAAAAGTGCAGCAAGCAAACAAGTGGTAAACGTGAGCACAAGTGGTATTGCAATGGTGGAAACAAGGCCTAGGGATCATACTTTCACCAGTGGAAACTCCCAACAACATTAACATAATCGAATCACATGATATTTCCCATAAAACATGCAATGGAGACGCACCCGGAGGTCATTCCTTCGTTGTCAAGAGAGGACGAGAATTATGTAGGGCTACAAAAGCACACCTCAAAGTTCGTAGTTCTCAATCTAAGGATTTCCCAATGTCACCGCGGCCATCCAAAGAGAGTCCCGCAATCACCACAACATATCTAAAGGATAGTCAAAGACATGCACCAAGAGACTCTCAATCTTCAATCAACACACAAGAGAGGAAATCACTCATGAAAATATTTTTCTAATCCATGTCCAATAGACCGCTGTCACCTTGGTCTCGGGGATTATACTAGATAAAGACAAGTGAGTACATCAATCCAATACATAGAGGAAGGGGAAATATCATGGGATCACCCTAGATTAACATAGCCTATGATCACAATGAAGATCACATCATGGGAGAGAGAATTGACCACATAGCTACTGGTAGAAACCTCAGCCCCGAGGAGGAACTACTCCCGCATCATGGAGGGAGGAAGCAACGTCGATGGAGATGAATCCGGGGGCACTTCCCCGTCCGGGCAGGGTGCCGGCACAGGAATTCTGGTCCCCCAAAGCTTGATGGCGATGGCGGCGGAGATCGGAATTGCGTCTGGAGAAAAGAGGTCTGGAATCAGGGTTTCTGCGACGGGTGTTAAATATATGCCGAAGGGGGGGCATCAGTGGAGGCCTGGGGGGCCCAGGCGCCCCCCCGGCGCGGCCAGGAGGGGGGCCGCGTGGGCAGGCCGCCTGGAGCCCTGGTGGCCCCCCTCCGGCCCTACTTTGGCCGCAAATAAGCTTCCGGAACGCTGATTTTTTATATAATTTTTCCGGGATTTTTCTGGCAGTTTACGTAATGGGAAAACCTGAAATACAAAAACAGCAGAAAACAGAAACTGGCACTGGGGTGCACTGAGTTAATAGGTTAGTCGAAATATGATCAAAAGTGTATGGAAGTGTATAAATATCATAGCAATATCACACAAAAGAGGCATGGAGCAAGCAGAAATTATAGATAAGTTTTGGACGTATCAACATCCCCAAGCTTAATTCCTGCTCGTCCTCGAGTAGGTAAATGATAACAAGCATAATTTCTGTGGTGACATGCTATTAACCATATAAGGACTTTTTACAGTCACATGACAAGTGCTTACTGAGACAATGGATCTGTAGTAATTAAGTTGCCTCATGAGAAAATCACAAAGAACTGAAAGTTTTACAATATGATACCGAAATACTCAATAGATTTGCAATGAGCATGGTGTGCAAATATGACAAAGTGATATCTCGCTTGCCCCCTTTAGTGAAGCAAAACATAAATGCAGGGGCACCTCCAAAGTTTAAGTGACGACTAGATACAATGATTTCAGAATAAACGATATCATAATCATGCAAAAGACAATGGTACTTTGGGACAATGCACATTACACTCAGAATGACAATCATGCTCTCAATAGTTGGTGCTTTAAAGAAGGTGGAGACTCTCGAACCGTGGCTTTTGATGGCAAGGTTGAAAACCCGTGGTCGGAAACAAAAACTAAACATGTACCAGAGCTCTTGGTTTTAAAAACAGAGGTAATAATTATTATTTTTTGGAATATGCATATTTCGTCAACGAATGGTAGCAGATAACTCAATTACTTCTCGAGCTGGACAAGTTTCGAGGAACGGCTCCCGAATGAGGACGATCACATCCTCTTAATCTCCTTTGTTTATCACTGCCAAAGTTTTCTGATTTCTCATGAACAAAGCGTGAAGGAGGGTTTGTTTGTTGTATTATTTTTGAGCCGGGCGCACTCTTTGCCAGTTCCTTCTCGTATTATGGGTTTGCACATTAGACATGCAATCCCGGGGTGAAGCTTGTCCAACTTAAAAAGATCATGAATTAACTACTACTTCCTCATGAGCTAAAACAGAGGCACAAAAGAGAAATGCTTTTTTGAATAATTTCGAGATGGTACATGAAAGTCTTCGTTAGGAATGGCAGGTAAATACCATGTATAGGAAGGTATGGTGGACTCATATGGCATAACTGGTTTAAAGGATTTTGGATGCACAAGCAGTCAGTCCGCTTAGTACAGGCGAAGGTTAGCAAAAGACTGGGAGCGACCAACTAAAATAGCAATGACGGTCATAATCATGCAGAGCGACAAAGCAACATTGAATCTGGCATGGAAGTTATATCGCTACTCAGAAATTAAAGATCATCAAGGCTTGATAGACTTTCTTTACAGTCTTAAATATGCGTGAGCATATGCCAAGTCAATCAAAATAAATTCTTGGAGGAAGATATCACTAAACCATACCACATCATAGGCAAACAAATCATGTTGGTACTTCAATAACACATTAAGAACCCCCCAGCTATTTGAGACTAACCATAAGAAAACATGAACTACTAAGCACCATTATGCACATAGCATTTTTATCATAGATATATCAACCAGTGCAACAGAAGCCAACTCTCTTAACAAGATAAGCATGATAAATAAAGAGAGTTCCAGTGACCAACTAAACAAAAGCTCTTTGAACAGATAAGCATGAAAACTAAGAGTTGAACATGATAGTAGCTATTGAAAGACAAAGAACACACAGAGCAAAGATAGACATGAAAATTCTATGTTATGTTCAAGGTTGAAGTGGAGCGTGTTTCTCTCCCACACAAAGAAAGTTGAGTTCCAACTCGTTATGAACAGCAAGCAAAGCTAAAGAAAACTAAAAAAACTAAAAGCAAGACGCTCCAAGCATAGCACATAACACATGAAGTGATAAAAATATAGTGGAACGAAAGACGAACTGATAATATTGATGGAGAAGGGGATGCACGGGGGCATCCCCAAGCTTAGAAGCTTGAGTCTTCTTGAATATTTCTCGGGGGTTCACGGGGGCATCCCCAAGCTTGAGCGTTTGACACTCCTGAATCTTTTTATCATCTTCCCTCGCACACTTGAAAACTCCCTTCACACATAACTCATCATAATCTGATTAGCGAGGTTAGTACCCATAATAAAATAATTGTTCCTTGCTGGAAATAAGGATATTCTTGAAGGTCTACTGTTTCTCAAGATTGCCAAAAGGTTTTTGCAAAGAAAAAGCAAGCTCAAGGTTTGCAAAACGAAGAAAAAGCAAAACAGGGCAGAATCTGTGAAAAACATACCAGCAGGTAGTAAATGATTTTTTCGGGGCACTTCTGCAACTCAAATCAAAAAACTCAGAACAGACGCCCGAAAGCCAATTGTATAGAGCACGCTGTCGAAAAAATTCAGACCAAAAAGATGATCTGGTGATTTTATACGAATTTTTCTGTCCAAGGACAGAATCTGTTTCCTGGACAGCACGTCACAACTTTTGAACTTTCTTGCAATCAGAGGCTACACTTGGCACAAAGCTGAAAAGTAAAGATACAATGATGATGCTACTGTAGTAACAACATCAAGACACAACAAAAGCAAAATAAAATTTTATTCATTGTGGGCTGCCTCCCAAAAGCGCTTTCTTTTATGCCTTTAAGCTAGGCATAAGACTTTAATGATGCTCTCGTAGGAATAAGAGTTGAAGAACAAAAGAGAGCATCAAGAAGCAAATACCAAACACATTTAAGCCTAACATGCTTCCTATGCATAGGAATATTGTAATAGAATAATTCATTGAAGCACAAAGCAATAAGCATAGGAAGACAAAACAAGTGCAGCTTCAAAACCTTCAACATAAAGAGAGGGAACTTGATATTATTGAAATATCTATAAGCATATGTTCCCTTCTCATAATAATTTTCAGTGGGATCACGAATAAACTCAACAATATAAGCATCACATAAAGCATTGTTACCATGATCCACATGCAAAAAGGTACTCTTACTCTCCACAGAAGCATAATCTTTCTCATTGGTAATAGTGGGAGTAGGACTATCATAAACAACTTGAACACTATAGATTAATTGTGTATTAGGAAGATGGTGTTCAACAAGGGAGTAATTCCCTCCATGATTATGACAAGTTTCATAAGGATAATTTCTCCTTATGTCATAGGTACCTTTATAATCACTATAGATTGGAGTTATAACATCATCATAGTAGAGAAGAGCATTATCATTGCTAGCAACTATACTTGTAAACATGTTGTCTTTATTCTTACTAGCAAAAGAATTATCAATTATCACATCACTAGTGGGTAAAGGATTTGCAATCCTATCATCCCCAAGCTTAGAGCTTTCCATATCATCACTTTCAGAGTTGGTACCAAAAAGATTTTCAAGATCATAAGCAGCATTATCATCATTTTCCCAATCACAATAAGTAACATGCATATCATAATAAAAATCATCTTCAATAGTACCTACGGACGTATCATCAAGATGATAATTAAGGCAATGGACTTCACCTTCTTCTTTAAACTTACAACCGTTAGGATAAAAGTTGATGGGAGGAATATGCTCAGGCCAGGTTGATACCCATTCTTCTTCCTTTTTGCTCCTCTTCCTCCTCCTCTTCTTTTTCTTCTTCTTCACCTTAGGAGGGGGTGGTTGGAGATGAAGCTTCTCCACATATCCTGGTTTATCATTAGAAACAATAGGGGAAACTTGGGAGAAACTCTCCTTTTTATTAGCAGAAATATAAGAGACATTTTTATACTTTGGTAAAGTCCCCTCCCTTCTAATCTTACTTATGTAATCATTTTCATGGCAATTAACAACACAATAGAGATGGCAATTTTGCAAAGTGTTTTTTATTCCTATGGCATTAACATCTAGCCAAGAAGTCTTTTCTGATAACTCCTCACACATCAAAAATAACATAAGCTCATCATAAAGATCAGAGGTGATCATGTTATCACACAACTGGTTAACAGTTATGTTTTGAAAGTTCATGCATTGAAAATTAAAGTGACCTTCTATACAGCAAAGTTCACAAGTAAAAGGATAAAGGTCACACAATTATCTAGCAATTTCATTTAAATCTCTGACCCAAGTGATTGTTCTTTCATGCTTATGTTGCTTACAATACTTCTCTTCTTCAATCATAGGCCTTTCACAAGGTCTATCCACTCCACAAAAATTAACATGCTTATATAAAACTTCATTTTTAGGAATTGGATCATGCATGTTGCAATCATCATGAACAATTTCATTTTATTTGCAAATCTCTTTAAAAGGTTCATGATGCTTGTTCCAATCCTCCTTAGGCATATTAAGATGTGAAGCAAAAGATTTGAGGAAATCAACAAGGAGTTGAGAATCAAGCCCAAATTTAGCACTAAACTTATTAAAACTTGTAGTTTCAACAAATGACTTAATGTAATCATACTCATAAACTATACCTGACTCTTTACCTTTGTCGATCTCCCAATCTTCAGTGTTGCGTTGAATTCTTTCAAGGAGTTCCCATTTAGCATCAATCTTTTCGTTTGTGAAAGAACCCATAGAGGAAGCATCGAGCAAATCTTTATTCTGTCGAGAGAGCCTCGCATAGAAATTAGTAATAATCATATCTTTGGGGAGCCCATGGTTAGGACATTTTAGCATTAACGTTTTCAGTCTCCCCCAAGCTTGAGCTATGCTCTCTCCGTCATGAGGATAGAAATTATAAACATAATTCCTATTCTCATGGACTTCATGAAGAGGATAAAACTTGGAGTAAAAGAGAGACTAGATATCTTCCCAATCAAGCAAGTGTGAGTTATCGAGAAGCTTATACCAATCTGAAGCTTTATCTATAAGTGATACGGCGAACAATTTCCTCATGACAAACTCCCTTGATACACCTGCAAGCTTAAATAATGAACATAGTTGTGACAAATATAGCAAGTGTTCACCGGGATGTCTGTCTCCTGCATAACGATTAGCCAAAACATAATCGATAATACCAGCTGGTATTTAATAGGGCACAATTTTAGTAGGGGGAGGAGCAACCACCACAGGTGTGGGGCGTCTTCCCGCAAGCAACGATCCAATAGCACGGTTTTCCATAAACATAACTAGTGAAACTAAAAACAAGAAACGAAAAGATTTAATTGCAAGATCTAAAGATATACCTTCAAGCACTCACCTCCCCGGCAACGGCACCAGAAATAGCTTGATGTCTACACACGCTTCTACTCTTGTAGACTATGTTGGGCCTCCAAGCGCAGAGGTTTGTAGGACAGCAGCAATTTCCCTCAAGTGGATGACCTAAGGTTTATCGAACTCAGGGAAGTAGAGGTTGAAGATGGTCTCTCTCAAGCAACCCTGCAACTAAGATACAAGAAGTCTCTTGTGTCCCCAACACACCTAATACACTTGTTAGATGTATAGGTGCACTAGTTCGGCGAAGAGATGTTAAATGGCAAGTGATATGGATGGCAAAACAAAGTAATATAAATCTGTAATAAAAAGTGCAGCAAACAAACAAGTGGTAAACGTGAGCACAAATGGTATTGCAATGGTGGAAACAAGGCCTAGGGATCATACTTTCACTAGTGGCAACTCCCAACAACATTAACATAATCGAATCACATGATATTTCCCATAAAACATGCAATGGAGACGCACCCGGAGGTCATTCCTTCGTGGTCAAGAGAGGACGAGAATTATGTAGGGCTAAAAAAGCACACCTCAAAGTTCGTAGTTCTCAATCTAAGGATTTCCCAATGTCACCGCGGCCATCCAAAGAGAGTCCCACAATCACCACAACATATCTAAAGGATAGTCAAAGACAAGCACCAAGAGACTCTCAATCTTCAATCAACACACAAGAGAGGAAATCACTCATGAAAATATTTTTCTAATCCATGTCCAATAGACCGCTGTCACCTTAGTCTCGGGGATTATACTAGATAAAGACAAGTGAGTACATCAATCCAATACATAGAGGAAGGGGAAACATCATGGGATCACCCTAGATTAACATAGCCTATGATCACAACGAAGATCACATCATGGGAGAGAGAGATAACCACATAGCTACTGGTAGAAACCTCAGCCCCGAGGAGGAACTACTCCCGCATCATGGAGGGAGGAAGCAACGTCGATGGAGATGAATCCGGGGGCACTTCCCCGTCCCGGCAGGGTGCCGGCTGATGTCTACACACGCTTCTACACTTGTAGACTATGTTGGGCCTCCAAGCGCAGAGGTTTGTAGGACAGCAGCAATTTCCCTCAAGTGGATGACCTAAGGTTTATCGAACTCAGGGAAGTAGAGGTTGAAGATGGTCTTTCTCAAGCAACCCTGCAACTCAGATACAAGAAGTCTCTTGTGTCCCCAACACACCTAATACACTTGTTAGATGTATAGGTGCACTAGTTCGGCGAAGAGATGTTAAATGGCAAGTGATATGGATGGCAAAACAAAGTAATATAAATCTGTAATAAAAAGTGCAGCAAGCAAACAAGTGGTAAACGTGAGCACAAATGGTATTGCAATGGTGGAAACAAGGCCTAGGGATCATACTTTCACTAGAGGCAACTCCCAACAACATTAACATAATCGAATCACATGATATTTCCCATAAAACATGCAATGGAGACGCACCCGGAGGTCATTCCTTCGTGGTCAAGAGAGGACGAGAATTATGTAGGGCTACAAAAGCACACCTCAAAGTTCGTAGTTCTCAATCTAAGGATTTCCCAATGTCACCGCGGCCATCCAAAGAGAGTCCCACAATCACCACAACATATCTAAAGGATAGTCAAAGACAAGCACCAAGAGACTCTCAATCTTCAATCAACACACAAGAGAGGAAATCACTCATGAAAATATTTTTCAAATCCATGTCCAATAGACCGCTGTCACCTTGGTCTCGGGGATTATACTAGATAAAGACAAGTGAGTACATCAATCCAATACATAGAGGAAGGGGAAATATCATGGGATCACCCTAGATTAACATAGCCTATGATAACAACGAAGATCACATCATGGGAGAGAGAATTGACCACATAGCTACTGGTAGAAACCTCAGCCCCGAGGAGGAAGTACTCCCGCATCATGGAGGGAGGAAGCAACGTCGATGGAGATGAATCCGGGGGCACTTCCCCGTCCCGGCAGGGTGCCGGCACAGGAATTCTGGTCCCCCGAAGCTTGATGGCGATGGCGGCGGAGATCGGAATTGCGTCTGGAGAAAAGGGGTCTGGAATCAGGGTTTCTGCGACGGGTGTTAAATATATGCCAAAGGGGGGCATCAGCGGAGGCCTGGGGGGCCCAGGCGCCCCCCCGGCGCGGCCAGGAGGGGGGCCGCGTGGGCAGGCCGCCTGGAGCCCTGGTGGCCCCCCTCCGGCCCTACTTTGGCCGCAAGGAAGCTTCCGGAACGCTGATTTTTTATATAATTTTTCCGGGATTTTTCTGGCAGTTTACGTAATGGGAAAACCTGAAATACAAAAACAGCAGAAAACAGAAACTGGCACTGGGGTGCACTGAGTTAATAGGTTAGTCCAAATATGATCAAAAGTGTATGGAAGTGTATAAATATCATAGCAATATCACACAAAAGAGGCATGGAGCAAGCAGAAATTATAGATACGTTTTGGACGTATCAGGCGGCTTCCAAGAAAGTCTCCATGAAGGTCTGGAATTGGAGCTCCTTCGTGTTTGCGACTTTCAGCGCAGCAAGCTTCCTCTCCTTCACCTCCTTGCAGTGCACTCGGACCAAAGCCAGCGCCACGTCTGCTCCTCCCCGGGCGGCCGACTCCTTCCATTCCTGCACTCGGTCGGGGACCTCATTAAGTCGAGTCATCAAAGACTCGAGGTCGTTCTCCTGCACGACTCCCCTCCAGAGTGCATCGTCGGTTCGGGCCATCACTGCCTTAAGTCGTCCCAGATAATCAGTGGCCGCAGTAAGGCGGGACTCCAGCCTCAGTATGTTCATGGAAACCTCGTCCTTCACAATGGAGTTAGCGGGGTCCAAGCCAGGCTCGACCCGGCTAGTCTCCTCTCCGAAGTTACGACAGAATTCTGCATCGAGAACAACAGTCGAGTCAGCAGATGGAACACGGGTCGACCAGCCCAATTTCAACCAATCCAAAGAGGACATACCTTCGAGCACGAGGTACCATTTTTTGGTGATCGCCCAGATACGCCTCAAGGTCAAGCCTCTTCTGAAACAAAGCCTCGTACTTGACGTTCAAGTCAGCCCTGGACTTCTTCAGTTGATCCACCTCCTTGTTGGCCGTGTCGAGTGAGCCTCTCAGTCGGATAATTTCCGCCTCGAGTGCGCCCACAGAAGCCAGCTTCTTCTCAGCCAGCTCCGACTTCTCCTGGGCCGCCTGCTGCGCCGCCGCCAAGTCAAGGTCCTTTTGCTCCAAAGCTGCCCTCAGTTGACCTACCAAGGCCGCCACTTGACAGATGAACATGAAGGAACACTCTAAGCAAGAAATCAGTCGACAGGAGACAGAAGTAAGTTACCAGCCGCATCGTCTTGCGTCTTCTTCATATGGTCCCGGGCCAACTGCAAGTCAAGATTGAGCTGGATTTGCTTCTACTCAAGATCCGCAAACTTGGCCCCAAACTCGCAAGATTTCTGCATCAACGAGACAAAGCAAAGATTATAAGACTACAGTCGAGTCAGATCACTCAACCGCAGCCTCGGGGACTACACCCAGTGGGTGCACTGAGCGTGCCCCCACTGGTTTCACTCGGCCAAGATCAGTCTGGCGTGAGCCCAAAAAATAGCAACACATGGAAGTTCTATAGTAAGACCATGGTCGATTGCAATCAGTCGACCACGGTCTCGGGGGCTACACCCAGTGGGTACACTGAGCGTGCCCCCACTGGTCTCACTCGGCCGAAATCAGTCCGGCGCGAGCTCAAGGAAGACAAGAAAAGAAGAACACCCAGTGGGTGGTGTGATACCTCACAAAGCAAGACAAACAGATTTTTTTTCCGAAGTCAGAAAGTACTCCGATAACATACCTGGACGTTGGCCCGAAGAGTAGAGCTGGCGTCGTAAGCCGCCATGCTGGCCTCATACGCCGCCTTCGTCCGCCCCATCATCACCTCCGCCTGGCGAACGGCCTCTTGTGCCGCTCCCACAGGGTCCTCCGGGAGGCGATAGGTAGTGAAAAGGACAGACGAAGCAGCGGGCGTCGAGCCGGCCACAGGCGCAGGCGCTGGATCGACGGCGCGAATCAGCGCTGAGTCGACAACCGGAGTGGACGCTGGGTTGACAACCGAGGCGGGCGTTGGGTCGACGCTCGGTGCAGGAGGTGGGTCGACGACGGGCACGGTTGGCACAGGGACAGCGAATGAGACCGCGGTTCGGCCGCGTCCTCGAGTCGCTGGGCCCCTGAGCCAGAAGGAGCCTTCCGGTCCTTCCTCCTTGCGCGCCGGTAGTCCTCGCAAAGCCGCCCCTCGTCCTCGTCGTCGTCCGGCAGCTCTATGACAAGGCGCGACGCTTCAGATCAAACAGGGAACCAAGTCAATCGACTATCGCCCGGCGCAAAACCCAGTCGATGCAAGACATCCAGTCGACGCAAAGACAACTAATTCACCAATGGCTTGAGAATCGATCGAGGCGACCAAGACGCAACTGAGGGCCCGGATCACGAGCTCCAAAGCGATCCGCCCCGAAGACGTCGAGTCAGTACCAGAGTTTCCCTCAATGTCCCCTTGCTCAAGCCCCGATCCATTCGGGGGCTACTGACGAGGTTACAGACCTAGGGTAGGGTCATAGGCCTGACCTAAAGGCCCCTCCCAAGGTCACTATCCTAGGAAATCAAAAGACAATACTCACGACGGTGGAGACAGTCGACTGAGACGTTCCAAGGAGACACTTCACTCGACTGACTCACGTACCCATGACGACTCAACTCCACTCGACTGGATCAAGCACTCGACTCCCGAAGACTAAGCGTTTCTCAGAACAGCAACGGTCATACATTTACTCACTGTAGTAAACCCCATAACTACCCTTTACTGTAGGCGTTATCAGTAACGCCTGCCTTAATGAACCTTTAAGCCCTTGGTAACGTGGAGCATGGCAGGGGTCTTGGCATAATATATAAGCCACCCCCCTCCTCCAGAACAAGGGTTCGCACCTCTGTAACACATACATACACACATCAGTCGACCAAGCCTCCGGGCAACGAGACGTAGGGCTTTTACTTCCTCCGAGAAGGGCCTGAACTCGCAAAACACCCTGTGTACAACTGCGCCATAGCTAGGACCTTGCCTCTCCATTCGTACCCCCCATCTTCACTGTCAGACCTAGAACCACGACAGTCCGTACTTTCACTAGTGTCATCTCCCAACAATGTTGACATAGTTCATATGCAAATCCCTCAAGTGCGGCATAGAGTTCACTCCAAAATTACTCGTTGTATAGAAATTGTGGTTGGGCAAGAAACCACCACAAAGCTATTCTTTACAATAACACCTTAAGATGGAAATCAACCAAAGCCCTAATGTCACCTAGATATCCCAATGTCATTGCGAATATCCGTGGGTTTGATTATATGATAAGCATCACATAATTTCAGATTCATCTTTTTGATTTCCAAGGAGTGCCCAAAAATATTTATCGGAAAGTCAAGATGAGAACGCGTGCCAACCCCTATGCATAGGCTCTAAAGTCACGGAACCTGCAAGTTGATCACAATAATATACATCAAGTAACTCAATCAGATATCCCAGTGTCACTAAATATATCCTCATGCAAAACAGATAGTAAGTGCTCTCAAATCCTTAAAGACTCAATTCGACAAGAAAACTTCAAAGGGAAAACTCAATTTTCAACAAGATGGAGAGGGGAAAAACTCCATATGATTCATCTATGTCAACAAAGCATGCGTCACATCAAGATCATTCCATCTCAAGAGCACAAGAGAGAGAGAGAGAGAGAGAGAGAGAGAAAGAGAGAGAGAGAGAGAGAGAGAGAGAGAGAGAGAGAGAGAGAGAGAGAGATACAACACATAGCTACTAGTACATACCCTCAGCCCCGAGGGTGGACTACTCCCTCCACATCATGGTGGCCGCCCGGATGATGAAGATGGCCACCGGTGATGATATCCCCCTCCGGTGGAGTGCTGGAAAGGGCTCTAGATTGGATCTCGTGGACTACAGAGCCTTGCCGCGGCGAACATTCACATGTAGGGTTACCCCGAATGGTTTTGGAATATTTGATGATTTATAGGGCGAAGAGGGGGTACAAGAGGCCACCGAGGTGGGCACAACCCACCTGGGCACACCTGGGCCCCCAGGGGAGCCCTGGTGGCTTGTGCCCCTCGGGTAACCCCCAGGTGTTGCTGCCCTGGCCCTTTGGATGTCTTCTGGCCCATAAAAAATCCACAAAAAGTTTCGCGGTGTTTGGACTCCGTTTGATATTGATTTCCCGCGATGTAAAAAAACAAGCAGAAAACAGCAACTGACAATGGGCACTGGGTTAATAGGTTAGTCCCAAAAAATGATATAAAATGACTGTAAAATGATTGTAAAACATCCAAGAATGATAATATAAGAGCATGGAACAATAAAAAATTATAGATACGTTGGAGACGTATCACCCACCAGGTGGCCAGAAGCCCAGGGGGCGCACCCCCTGAGCTTGTGGGCCCCCTGGCCAGCCTCCGGTGCCCGTCTTTTGCTATATGAAGCATTTTGACCTAGAAAAAAAATCAAGAGAAGGCTTTGGGGATGAATCACTGCCGTATCGAGGCGGAACTTGGGCAGAAGCAATCTAGGTCTCCGGCGGAGCGATTCCGCAGGGGAAACTTCCCTTTGGGCAGGGGAAATCTAAGCCATCGTCATCACCAACGATCCTCTCATCGTGGGAGGACAAATATTCATCAACATATTTACCAGCACCATCTCATATAAAACCCTACTTCATCTCTTGTATTCAATCTTTATGTCAAAACCTCAGATTGGTACCTGTGGGTTTCTAGTAGTGTTGATTACTCCTTGTAGTTGATGTTAGTTGGTTTATTTGGTGGAAGATCATATGTTCAGATCCTTAGTGATATTCAATACCCCTTTGATATTGAATATGAACATGCTTTATGAGTTGTTACTTTTGTTCATGAGGACATGGGAGAAGTCTTGTTATAAGTAATCATCTGAATTTGGTTCGATATTTTGATGAGATATATGTTATCTTTCCTCTAGTGGTGTTATGTGAATGTCGACTACATGATACCTCACCATGATTTGGGCCTAGGGTAAGGCACTAGGGAGTAGCAAGTAGATGATGGGTTGCTAGAGTGACAGAAGCTTAAACCCTAGTTTATGCGTTGCTTTGTAAGGGGCTGATTTGGATCCACATGTTTAATGCTATGGTTGGATTTAACTTAATTCTTCTTTTGTAGTTGCGGATGCTTGCGAGAGGGGTTAATCATAAGTGGGAGGCTTTTCCAAGTAAGGACAACACCCAAGCACCGGTCCACCCACATATCAAATTATTAAAATAGCGAACATGAAACATATGAGCATGATGAAAACTAACTTGACGGAAATTCTCACATGTCCCCGGGGGCACTTTGCTTTATACAAGAGTCCGTTCAGGATTGTCCTTTGCTATAAAAAGATTTGGGCCACCTTGCTGCACCTTTCTTACATTTGTTACTTGTTACACGTTATGAATTATCGTGCTACCAAACTATCTGTTACTGATAATTTCAGTGCTTGCGGAGAATACCTTATTGAAAACCACTTATCATTTCCTTCTGCTCCTCATTGGATTCGACACTCTTACTTATCAAAAGGACTATGATTGATCCCCAATACTTGTGGGTCTTCAAGACTCTTTTCTAGCGCCATTTCTAGGGAGTGAAGCGCCTTTGATGAGTAGAATTTGGTAAGGAAACATTTATATTACGTGCTGAATTTTACTGTCACTTGTCACCATGGAAAATAATCCTTTGATGGGCTTGTTCGGGGTATCTTCACCTCGTCCGGTAGCACAAAGAGTTGTCCCTCAACCTACTGCACCCACTGTAAATATTTATTATGAGATTCCTTCGGGTATGATAGAGAAATTGCTAGCTAATCCTAATGCAGAAGATGGAACGGCTCATCCTGATATGCACCTAATATATGTGGATGAAATTTATGGAATGTTTAAGCTTGCAAGTTTATCCTAAGATGGATTTAAGAAGAAGGTAATTCTTTGGGAGGAAAAACATTTACATGGTATAGGCTATCCGAAGATATTGGAACGTCGGACTGGAACCGATTGAAATTGGAATTTCATCAGAAGTTTTATCCTATGCATCTGGTTCATCGTGATCGGAATTATATATATATAATTTTAGCTTCATGAAGGATAAAGTATCGCTCAAGCTTGGGGAGGCTTAAGTCAATGATGTATTCATTCCCCAATCATGACCTCTCAAGAGAAATTATTATGCAAAAAGTTTATGCTCTGCTTTCTCGTAATGATCGATCCATTATCGATACTTCTTGTACGGGTTCTTTTATGAAGAAGACTATTGAATTCAGATGGAACCTTTTGGAAAGAATTTAAGATTGGTAACTCAACAAAGGTAAAGATTCTGGTATAAAGCTTGAGTTTGATTGTGTTAAATCTTTTATGGATACTGATGCTTTTCATAAATTTAGCACTAAGTATGGGCTTGACACTGAGATAGTAGCTTCTTTCGGTGAATCATTTTCTACTCATGTTGATCCGCCTCGGGATATGTCGGGGGAAACTGTCCGCCCCCACGAACACCTATGAGACCGGAGCCCCTTCTACGTTGCGGTAAGGGAGCGGAGGGAGCACGGAGAGCAGATCGAGGAGCACACACGGGCAGTTTTACCCAGGTTCGGGCCGCGCGGACGCGTAAAACCCTACTCCTGCTTAGGTTGTATTGAGTTCTTGAGCTCGGGAGCTTGAAGATCTACAGCACTAGCTACACCGAGCGAGAGAGTTGTCTAGGTTTCGAACCTCCCCTACGTTGTGCATGGGCCTCCTTTTATAGCTCAAAGGGGTCACCGACAGGTGTCAACGTAGAGGAGGGTAAAAGTGTAAATTTGGCGGTAGTTGCAACAGTGCATGAACAGTATATGAACAGTGGTCTTCACCTAACTTTGACAGTGGGGGACAAGGGCATTAAATGCCCGTCGCCGTCGCCCCCAAAAGCGTCCGTCCATGCTTCTCCGTTTGCCACGGCGGTAGCCTCGTCACCGTGGCTTGCCACCGTGTGCCCCAGGCTGCACAGCCGTCTGCCACGTGCCCCTGGAAGGGCCCCAGGGTGACGCGTGGGCAGATGGGCTGGAGCGCGAGCACACGGCGTAGGTTTCCCCGGCAAGCGCCTTGCCGGGGTCGTGATCTTGCCGGGCCCGGAAGCTTGTCGCTTTCCGGGTCTTGCCGGGGCGCATGATGCGCTGAGATATCCCTTGAGGTATGTGTTCCTTGGCCTTCCTGGCAAGCTCCTCTTGCCAGGGTCTTGTGCTAAAGTGATGACCTTGAGCCTGGTGCGGCCTTCCCGGCAAGCTCCTCTTGTCGGGGCCTTGATCTTCTGACTTGTATACTTTGTTCTTGAATGGCTTCATAGGGACCAGAACGGTTCTTGGCGAGCACGTGGTAAGCCCTGCCACGGGAAACTGCTACTGCCCGTGCACACGTTGGGGTACTAAGGTACCCCTATCTTAGTACACCGACAGGAGCCCCCGGGCCTGGGCCACACGCGGTGCCGAGCGCTGTTGGGCCAGGCCCAAGACAGTGCATGGGCACATGCGGCCCACGGCAAGCCGTATCCCCTTCCGTATCCGCCGCATCCCTCCCTAACGGCACGCGTCGATTGCGGCGTCGTGGGAGAGATCGTGGCCTGTTCTTTAATGGGAAATGCGGAACGTGCCCCACTTCCCCCTTAAAAGCAGAGGAAGCAGGGGCAGTTCCCTCCATAGTTTTCATTGCGCCTTGATTCTCCAGAAACCCCCGTCGCCCTCTGCCTCCCAAAGGTCGACAGAGAGCCCAGCCCCTCCCTTCCTCCGCCATCTCCCGCATCCGCGGCACCGTCGACCTCCTCGCCTCTTTCCTCGCCGCCCCCGCCATGGCTCCGAAGAGCGACAAGGCGAAGAGTGACAAGGCCAAGAAGGAGAAGTCCGAGCAGGCGGCGAAGCTGGCAGCCCTGCGGAGGAAGTGCGTGGTCTTCGCGCCGAGGCTTGGCGCGAGGGAGCTGCAGGACAAATACTATTTGTTCTGGCGAGGGAGACCAAAGCTCATCCCCGCACCAGAGTCCTCCCCGTCGTCGCTGTCGACATGTTCCCCGGCAGGTACTTTTACTTTGCCGCATTCTTCCATTGTGGTATGTGCCCTCCGTACTCGGAGTTCTTTTGCGATGTAATGAATACGTATGGCCTCCACCTCCTAGATTTCACCCCCAACGCCATCCTTAGGATGGCCGTTTTCGCACATCTGTGCGAAAACTATGTTGGGGTTCATCCAAATGTAGCTCTTTTCCGCCACTTCTTCACGCCTAGAGTAGAGTCCGGTTCTCCCCTCTCCGGCGGCATCTGCTGGATCTTCAGGCTGAACAAGAAGGAGGCGTACTTGAAGGGAGAGCTCCGCGGCAAGTGGGAGGAGTGGAGAGACGATTGGTGCTGGGTGCTGGAAGCTGAGCCTGAGCCCTTTACCTCGCCGCGCAAGACTGCCATAGTGTGCGGCAAGGATTGGAGTGAATTGGCCCCGGAGGACAGCAAGCTTCAGATCGCCCTCATTAGGATCCTTCGTCTCCGGGCCGCCAATCTAACTGTTGGAGAAGTTGGAGCAGATTTCCTCCGCCGCCGCATCGCCCCTCTACAAGAGAGGAAGAGGCCCGCCTGGGAATTTTGCAATGCGGCAGATTGTATGAGGCTGCGCCCTAGATTGAACTACAATTTCACCGTCTTGGAGTTGAAGGGGATGGTCCGGGAGCTCTTCAAGCATGACCCCGCCCACCCGGAGTGGTTCAAACCTTCCCGGGGAGTGGTGCCGCTGTGCAACAGCACTGCCCGCGATTCCATACGCGCGATGATGCCCGAGAGCGACTCCCATGGCGTCGTCCCCACTTGGCTGGAGCCTCCAGCGGAGACCGTGCAGACCTTCTTCGACAACTTGGTCGAGAAGCCCCGCAACGCCGAGGAGAAGAAGGGCCTCACCCGGGATACTACTGACCGGGATGTAGCTTACATTGCCTCCAAGATGGAGGAGGCCGCCGCAGCTGCGGCTGCGGGCGAATTTGGATACACTATGGACGATGCAGAGGCCGCGGACGCAGTGAGTCAAGCAGAGGAGGCGGAAATCCTCAAGCTGCTGAAGATTGCGCCCGAGGAGTTTGCCGGGGAGCCTTCCGTGAAGCTTGCCGGGACGAGCGAGGTTGCCGGGGGGAGCGAGGCCGCCGGGCATGGCACTGAGTCCAGCGGGCCTGCCGAGGAGGAGGAGGACGCCGAGCCTGTAGATTCCGATGAAGACTCTGGTGGGTCTCTGAATCTTGACGACGATGCCTCCTCATCCTCGGAGAACTCTCCGTCTCCGCCAAGCCCTCCGCAGCAACCGAAGAAGCGCCTCCGCAAGGCAGCTGAGACGGCGAGGCCACAGGCGCCTCGACAGCAGCCGACGCGCCGTGCGACGCGCGCCACCAAGACGAGTGAAGCCGTCAAGGAGGCGCCCCGTGCTCGAGCGCCAAGCGGAGGGGGATCTTCCCGGAGCGGAACGGGTGCTCCTTCTGCCCCTCGGTCCTCGGCGACGACGGGGGCCGGGTCTTCACAGCCCACAGCCCCGGAGCCCGCCAAGCGCCTGAGGGAGTCTTCTCCTCCAGCTCCTCGCGCGGGAGCACACCAGGCGGAGTTTGACTTCTCCGCCCTCAGCTCCGACGAAGAGGAAGAGGAGTAAGTACTTGCAATTCTTTTAGTTTCTTTGATTTTATCTTGATTTTCCTTGCTTGGTTCTGATCTTGCTTTTGTTTTGCTTTGCAGGACCTTGACCCAGCGGATGGCGAAGAGGGCCAAGATCCCTATGGTCAATATCGAGGACGACGAGCCCGTCGCGGCGACAAGCGACGTGCCGGCGACGAGCTTGCCGGATCAGCCTGCTGCTTCGAGGAGCAGCCCCCAGCGCAGCCCCCAGCGTAAGTCTGGTATTTATCTTTCTGCTTGACGGGTGCGCTTGAGGTTATCATCTTGGTTGATGTCTTGTTGTCTTGTGCAGAAGTGGAGCCGCAGCCGCAGGAGCGCCAGGAGGTCGCCCCCGACGAGCCACTTGCTCCACCCTCCCCGCCAAGGATGAACTCCCCGGCAAGGGAGAATGCTCCGCCAAGGACGGGCACTCCGCCAAGGGCGAGTACCCCGCCAAGGGTGAGCAGCCCGACAAGGGTGAGCACCCCGCCAAGGGAGGGCGCAGGCGGCCCTCCGCCAGCAGGGGCCACTACTCCGCCGCCAAGGGAGAATTCCCCGGCGAGGGACCCCGTCGTCGAAGAAGTCCGCGAAGGTAACCCTTGTGACTTCTTCTTCTCGAATTCGTCTTTTTTGGATATTTGCTTGACGATCTTTCTTTTCTTTTTCTTCTGCTAGATCCTCCTGCACCGGAGCGGATGGAAACGGAGACCACCGGCGAGGAGGGCATGCATGGCGACGGCGGCAACGCCACTACCGCCGAGGAGGTGGCTGGAGCTGACGAGCCGGCCATCGAGGAGACCGCCCCAACCGCCGATGCCACGGCTGGGGAAGGGACCGGCGACCATACCGCTGGCCCGGAGGCTGCGGGAGCGCCGGACGCTGCACCGGCCCCCGACCCCTCCGCCTCCGCGGACCGGTCGGGCATCTACTTGGAGGCCGCCAAAGGGGTCTTTATTCAAGTCCCGTGGGCGTCCTCGTCTCGGGCACCCGCGGAGGGAGAGACCTTTGACGGAGAGGTCCTCGCCTCCGCCGGATTGAAGGTTGTTGAAGCGCCCGGCAGCAGCGACGAGCCCGAAGAGGAGAGACTCCTTCGTCGACTCCTGGCCTTGTATCGGGCCAGGCAGGCGAAGTTGGAGTCTCGGGAGGCTCTCGCCGCCAAGGCTGGAGCTGACTTGGAGAAGCGCGCCGCGGAGCTCCGCGCCGCCAATCAGGCGGCCCTCCAGAGCTTGGCGGAGGAGCGTGAAGAGCTTGCCGGGGCGCAGCAAGCATTTATCCTTGAAAAAGCTGAGGCCGAGGAGCAGCAACGATTGGCCGCCGAGGAGCTGTCTCGGCGGGAAGGAGTACTCAACCAGCGGAAGGTCGACCTCGACGCCCACGAGGACGACCTCGCCGCCCGGGAGCAAGCCATTGGCGGGGCTCTGAAGGAGGCGAGGAACGCCGCAGCCGCCGCAGAGACCGCCAAGAAGGACCTGGAGGCCAAGGTGGCGCAGACGGAGCTGTACCTGAAGGCGAGCGAGGAGAGGGCACTGCGCTCAACGTGGAGCGGGAGAAAGATGCCCACACCAACTCTGAGCTGCAGGTACGTCTCTCCGAGAAGGGCAAAGAGCTCACTGACGCCAGGAACTCCATCGCTGACATAGAGCTGAAGGTTTCCACCTTGACTGACTCGCTCGACACCGCCCGGGACCGCGAGACGAAGCTGAAGGACGAACTCCGCAAGGAAAGGGCCTTGGTGGAGAGCGCCGCCGTCTCGCAGAACAACTTCAACCGGGCAGTGGAGCAGTGGACTGATGAGCTGGTCACCTCCGCTGCCAATATTGACATGGAGATGATGGCGCTGAGGGCGGAGCATCTCGTGTACTCCCCGGACGAGAGTCTCCCCCAGAGCGCCAAGTTGAGTCTGTTCTTCAGGGGAATTGCGCCGGCGCTTGCGCGGCTGCGGGAGAAGATCCCCGTGCAGCTGGCCGACGAGGCACGTCGGCTCTGCATGGGCACCATGGAGCGGGTCTTATCGAAGATCGTCTACCGCAACCCCGGCATCAACCTCGTCAATGTCCTCCGCTCCTTGCCGCCCGAAGCTGACCAGGAGGCGTTGAAGGCGCAAGTTGCCCACATCGTCGCCAAGGTGGGCAAGATCACGAGGCGTGAGGGCGACCGCGTAGATTAGATTCCTTTCTTTCTGCTTCCTTTGCCGCTTCAAAGCGTGTTACGGACAAGAATATGTTAGTATTGCGGCAAGTTATCTTTGTAATATACAATCTTATTTTGAGCAACCAATGCAGTGTTATCTCCGTTGCTTTGGTCCCTTCACTTTGTATGCTTTTTTCCCTACGCTTTTTAGGGAACTTGCCGGCAAGGGGCCCTTGCCGCGAGCGCTGAGTGCGGGACTCTTAGCAGCCTGCTAGAAAATACCTTGTCGGCAAGTAACCTTGCCGCAGCTAGTCGCAGCACACTTACATTGCTGAGCAAACTCGAAAACGAAGTAAAGGCGCGACACTTGTCGCAGCTCACTTAAGCCGCTGAGCGTGTTCGAAACAAAGTAAGGGCGCGGCTAGCTATGGGTAGGTTCCTTCGCGCACAGGTTTTCCATACAAAGTGTGGTTGTTCAAGGAAGATAGCTAAAATTTAAAAATTTGAATGCTCAAACTTTGATAACTTAGCTTTCATTGGGTTGTTTACTTCCCGGCGAGACTTTTCTTTCTTGAACAGCACTTGGTCCATACTGCAGCACTTGGTCCATACTGCTATCTCCTTCCCCCCCCCCCCCGGCAAACTTGTGCGCGAGGAGACACTCCTTCTGTCCCAGAAAAAAGGCAAAGGAGGAGAAAATACAAGTATGGAGCCTTGCGGCTTGTTACTGCTTACCGGGAGTTTGTGCTGCACGAGATGTCAGATGATATATGCAAATACAAGGAAAAGCACGAAATGACAAATGGTACGAAGCACAAAAGCTTTACTGATGCACAGGATCTGCGCCCGGCTTTGTACAAAGGTTTACATGCAACAGCGGCAAGACTTGTACAAAAGGTGGTTGCCGGAGCGGATCACGGCAACCGCGCCTTACGGGTGAAACTTTCGAAGATGCTCTATGTTCCAAGAGTTGCTCACCGGTAAGCCTTCTTCTGTCTCAAGGCGGACAGCGCCGGGCCTTGTGACTTGTCTCACCCGATAAGGGCCTTCCCACTTTGGCGTCAACTTGTTGGAATTCTTGGCGGACTGAACACGCCGAAGAACAAGGTCGCCTTCCTCAAGACTCCTGGCCCTGACCTTGCGGCTATGATAGCGACGCAAGGCTTGCTGGTATCGAGCAGCTCGTACAGCAGCCTGGAGACATTTCTCCTCAAGGAGCAATGCATCATCTTGTCGCATTTGCTCTTGCTCGAGCTCATCATAAGCGAGCACTCGAGGAGATCCGTATACGAGTTCCGTGGGGAGAACTGCCTCTGCTCCATAGACAAGAGCAAAGGGTGTCTGTCCGGTGGCTCGATTTGGTGTCGTCCTGATTGACCAAAGAGCCGCCGGCAACTCCTCTATCCAGTTTCTTCCGCACTTGTGCAGCCTGTCGAAGGTTCTTGTCTTGAGTCCGCGCAGCACTTCAACATTGGCCCTCTCTGCTTGACCATTGCTCCTTGGGTGAGCAACAGAAGCGAAGCAGACCTTGGCGCCAAGGTCTTGGACGTACATCATGAAGGTGCGACTTGTAAACTGTGTGCCATTGTCGGTGATGATCCTGTTAGGGATTCCGAAACGGCAAACAATCGATCTGAAGAACCTGACTGCTGACTGTGCTGTCACCTTTCTCACTGGTTCCACTTCTGGCCACTTTGTGAACTTGTCGATTGCTACGTACAAGTACTCAAAGCCCCCGACTGCGCGGGGAAAGGGGCCGAGAATATCGAGCCCCCAGACCGAGAAGGGCCAAGACAAAGGGATCGTCTGGAGAGCTTGAGCTGGCTGGTGAATTTGCTTGGCATGGAACTGGCACGCTTCACACTTGGTTACTTGTGCACTTGCATCTTGGAGGGCTTCTAGCCAGAAGAACCCTTGCCGGAACGCCTTCCCGGCAAGTGCCCTTGCGCCAATGTGGTGGCCACATATGCCTCCATGTATCTCTGCCAACAGCTACTGTCCATCTTCCCTGGAAATGCACTTCAACCTGACACCGTTGAGTCTTCTTCTGTACAGTTCATTGCCAACGAACTGGTACATGCTCGACTGCCTGGTTATTTTCTCTATCTCTTCTGGCTCGTCGGGAAGTTCTCCAGTTTGCAGAAAGCGGACGATTTGCTGTGCCCATGCTGGAGCCTGAGGCTCAACAACAAGGACTAAAGGCATGAGGGCTGCTACGGGAACCTCAGCTTCTACGGCAAGAACCTGCGGCTCTGCCGGAGCTGATGGTCCCCCGGCAAGCCTGCCGGGGCAAGGCTTGTCGGGAACGCCTGCTTAAACTGTACAGACCCTTGGATCTGCAGGAGCAAACTGTTCCTTAGTATCTTGGCTGTTGATCTTGGGGACCTTGGCGGCGGCTTCTGGAAGATCCGCCGGCTAGTAGTCGCCGGAGACCAACTTCCTCTTCTTGTTTTGCCCAACTGACGGTGTAACCGATGGCTGAGTTAACTTGAGCACGAAGGTCCCTGGTTCCACAGGTAACTTCATTGCAGCACACTTTGAGAGGCCATCTGCAATATCATTCTGAGCTCTTGGGACGTGCTCCATTTGCGGACCTTCAAAGTGCTCTTCAAGCTTCCTCACTTCATCAACATAAGCTTCCATCAAAGGGCTCTGGTAACTCTTATTCACTTGTCGGACCACCAACTGTGAATCTCCCCGCACAATCAACTTCTTGATCCCAAGCTCAGCTGCAATTCTGAGGCCGGCAAGCAAACCTTCATACTCAGCAGTATTGTTTGTCGCTTGCTCCTTGGGAAAGTGCATCTGGACAACATACTTGAGGTGCTCTCCGGTGGGCGCTATGAGTACCACGCCGGCACCGGCGCCTTGCAGCAAGAAAGCACCATCAAAGTACATTATCCACTCGTTGCTCGCTTCTTGGATGGGGACGCTTGTTTCTGGGACTTCTTCATCTGGCGTTGGGGTCCATTCTACTATGAATTCTGCCAAAGCTCTGCTCTGTATGGTTGAAGTACTCTCAAACTTGAGACCAAAGCTTGATAGCTCCAGTGCCCACTCAACGATCCTACCTGTTGCTTCTGGATTTTGCAATATCCTCTTCAACGGAAAGTGTTGGGTAATGTAGTATTTTCAAAATTTTCCTACGATCACGCAAGATCTATCTACTAGATGCATAGCAACGAGAGGGGAGAGTGTGTCTACGTACCCTCGTAGACCGAAAGCGGAAGCGTTTATCAACGCGGTTGATGTAGTCGTGCACCTTCACGATCCATCCCGATCTAGTACCGAACATACGGCACCTCCGCGTTCAGCACACGTTCAGCTCGATGACGTCCTCGCCTTCTTGATCCAGCAAGACGGGCGAAGTAGTAGATGAGTTCCGGCAGCACGACGGTGTGGTGACGGTTGTTGATGAAGAATAATCTCTGCAGGGCTTCGCCAAGCACTACAGAAACTAGACGGAGGATAAACTAGAGGGTCGGGGTAGCCGGCACACGGCTTGGTGTATCTTGATGTGTCTTGGGTGCTAGCCCTACCCCTCTATTTATATGTTGAGCCTTGGGGTCGAAACTTGGAGTAAAAGCCTTCACAAAGTCGGTTTCACCCGAAAGGCAAGAGTCCTTCTCGGACTCCAGGGCCAGACGCCAGGGTTCCCGGCGTCTGGACCCAGACGCCAGGGACCCTGGCGTCTGGCCCCTGGACTCCGCAAAACTTCCTTTTGCGCTTTCCAAAAACCTTGTGTGCTTTCCCTTTTGGCGCAAATAACGTGTTCTCGTACCCAAACACTTCGGGAAACATCCGGAACCCCTTCCGGTGAATTCCGGAACCCTTCCGGAGGTCAAACACTATTATCTCATATATTAATCTTTATCTCCGGACCATTCCGGAGTTCCTCGTCATGTCCGTGATCACATCCGGGACTCCGAATAACATTCGGTCACCAACATACATAACTCATTAAATACTATATCGTCAACGAACGTTTAAGCGTGCGGACCCTACGGGTTCGAGAACTATGTAGACATGACCGAGACATCTCTCCGGTCAATAACCAATAGCGGAACCTGGATGCCCATATTGGCTCCTACATATTCTACGAAGATCTTTATCGGTCGAACCGCATAACAACATACGTTGTTCCTTTTGTCATCGGTATGTTACTTGCCCGAGATTCGATCGTCGGTATCTCTATACCTAGTTCAATCTCGTTACCGGCAAGTCTCTTTACTCGTTCCGTAACACATCATCTCGTGACTAACTCATTAGTCTTTTGCTTGCAAGGCTTATTGTGATGTGTGTTACCGAGAGGGCCCAGAGATACCTCTCCGACACTCGGAGTGACAAATCCTAATCTTGATCTATGCCAACACCACGAATACTTTCGGAGACACCTGTAGAGCATCTTTATGATCACCCAGTTACGTTGTGACGTTTGATAGCACACAAAGTGTTCCTACAGTATTCGGGAGTTGCATAATCTCATAGTCATAGGAACATGTATAAGTCATGAAGAAAGCAATAGCAGTTAAACTAAACGATCATAGTGCTATGCTAACGGATGGGTCTTGTCCATCACATCATTCTCCTAATGATGTGATCCCATTGATCAAATGACAACTCATGTCTATGGCTAGGAAACATAACCATCTTTGATCAATGAGCTAGTCTAGTAGAGGCATACTAGGGACATACTATTTTGTCTATGTATTCACACATGTATTAAGTTTCCGGTTAATACAATTCTAGCATGAATAATAAACATTTATCATGATATAAGGAAATAAATAATAACTTTATTATTGCCTCTAGGGCATATTTCCTTCAGTCTCCCACTTGCACTAGAGTCAATAATCTAGCTCACATCGCCATGTGATTTAATACCGATAGTTCACATCGTTATGTGACCAACACCCAAAGGGTTTACTAGAGTCAATAATCTAGCTCACATCGCTATGTGATTAATACCCAAGAGTAATAAGGTGTGATCATGTTTTGCTTGTGAGAGAAGTTTAGTTAACGGGTCTGTCATATACAGATCCCTATGTATTTCGCAAATTTCTATGTCTACAATGCTCTGCATGGAGCTACTCTAGCTAATTGCTCCCACTTTCAATACGCATCCAGATTGATACTTAGAGTCATCTGGATTTAGTGTCAAAGCTTGCATCGACGTAACCCTTTACGACGAACTCTTTATCACCTCCATAATCGAGAAACATTTCCTTAGTCATCCAATTACTAAGGATAATTTTGACCGTTGTACAGTGATCTAATCCTGGATCACTATTGTACGTCCCTGTCAAACTCTTGGCAAGGTACACAATGTGTTTTGTACACAGCATGGCATACTTTATAGAACCTATGGTTGAGGCATAGGGAACGACTTTCATTCTCTCTATATTTTTTCTGCCGTGGTCTGGCTTTGAGTCTTACTCAACTTCACACCTTACAAATCAGGCAAGAACTTCTTCTTTGACTGATCCATTTTGAACTACTTCAAAATCTTATCAAGGTATGTACTCATCGATAGTCTTATCGAGCGTCTTGATCTATCTATATAGATTCTTGATGCTCAATATGTAAGCAGCTTCACTGAGGTCTTTCTTTGAAAAAAAACTTCTTTCAAACACTCCTTTATGCTTTCCAGAAAATTCTACATCATTTCTGATCGACAATATGTCATTCACATATACTTATCAGAAAGGTTGTAGTGCTCCCACTCACTTCTTGTAAATACAGGCTTCACCGTAAGTCTGTATAAATCTATATGCTTTGATCAACTTATCAAAGCGTATATTCCAACTCCGAGATGCTTGCACCAGTCCATAGATGGATCGCTGGAGCTTGCACATTTTTGTTAGCACCTTTAGGATTGACAAAACCTTCGGGTTGCATCATATGCAATTTTTCTTTAATAAAATCATTAAAGAATGCAGTTTTGTTATCCATTTGCCAGATTTCATAAAATGTGGCAATTGCTAACATGATTCGGACAGACTTAAGCATCGCTACGGATGAGAAAGTCTCATCGTAGTCAACTCCTTGAACTTGTCGAAAACCTTTCGCAACAAGTCGAGCTTAGTAAACAGTAACATTACCGTCAGTGTCGGTCTTCCTCTTGAAGATCCATTTATTTTCGATGGCTTGCCGATCATCGGGCAAGTCAACCAAAGTCCACACTTTGTTCTCATACATGGATCCCATCTCAGATTTCATGGCTTCAAGCCATTTTGCGGAATCTGGGCTCATCATCGCTTCCTCATAGTTCGTAGGTTCATCATGGTCTAGTAACATGATTTCCAGAACTGGGTTTCCGTACCACTCTGGTGCGGAACGTACTCTGGTTGATCTACGACGTTCAGCAGAAACTTGATCTGAAGTTTTATGATCATTATCATTAACTTCCTCACTAATTGGTGTAGGAATCACTGGAACAATTTCCTGTGATGTACTACTTTCCAATCCGGGAGAAGGTACAATTACCTCATCAAGTTCTACTTTCCTCCCACTCACTTCTTTCGAGAGAAACTCTTTTTCTAGAAAGGATCCGTTTTTATCAACGAATATTTTGCCTTCAGATCAGTGATAGAAGGTGTACCCAACAGTCTCTTTTGGGTATCCTATGAAGATTTACTTCTACGGTTTGGGTTCGAGCTTATCATGTTGAAACTTTTTCACATAAGCATCGTAGTCCCAAACTTTAAGAAACAACAACTTTGGTTTCTTGCCAAACCACAGTTCTTAAGGCGTTGTCTCAACGGATTCAGATGAGGTCCTTATTTAACGTGAATGCAGCTGTCTCTAATGCATGACCCAAAACAATAGTGGTAAATCGGTAAGAGACATCATAGATCGCACCATATCCAATAAAGTACGGTTACGACGTTCGGACACACCATTATGCTGTGGTGTTCCGGGTGGCGTGAGCTGTGAAACTATTCCACATTGTTTCAAATGAAGACTAAACTCGTAACTCAAATATTCTCCTCCACGATCAGATCGTAGGAACTTTATTTTCTTGTTACGATGATTCTCTACTTCACTCTGAAATTCTTTGAACTTTTCAAATGTTTCAGACTTGTGCTTCATTAAGTAGATATACCCATATCTGCTCAAATCATCAGTGAAGGTCAGAAAATAACGATACCCGCCACGAGCATCAACACTCATTGGTCCACATACATCAGTATGTATGATTTCCAACAAATCTGTTGCTCGCTCCATATTTCCGGAGAACGGAGTTTTAGTCATCTTGCCCATGAGGCATGGTTCGCAAGCACCAAGTGATTCATAATCAAGTGATTCCAAAAGTCCATCATTATGGAGTTTCTTCATGCGTTTACACCAATATGACTTAAACGGCAGTGCCACAAATAAGTTGCACTATCATTATTAACCTTGCATCTTTTGGCTTCAATATTATGAATATGTGTATCACACGATCGAGATCCAACAAACTATTTTCATTGGGTGTATGACCATAGAAGGTTTTATTCATGTAAACAGAACAACAATTATTCTCTAACTTACATGAATAACCGTATTGCAATAAACATGATCAAATCACATTCATGCTCAACACAAACACCAAATAACAGTTATTTAGGTTCAACACTAATCCCGAAAGTATAGGGAGTGTGCGATGATGATCATATCAATCTTGGAACTGCTTCCAATACACATCGTCACTTCATCCTTTAACTAGTTTATGTTCATTATGCAACTCCCACTTCGAGTTACTACTCTTTAGCAACTGAACCAATATCAAATACCGAGGGGTTGCTATGAACACTAGTAAAATACACATTAATAATCTGTATATCAAATATACCTTTGTTCACTTTGCCATCCTCCTTATCCGCCAAGTATCTAGGGCAGTTCCACTTTTAGTGACCATTTCCTTTACAGTATAAGCACTTGTTTCAGGCTTGAGTTTAGCTTTGGGTTTCTTCACGGGAGTGACAACTTGTTTGTCATTCTTCTTGAAGTTCCCTTTCTATCCCTTTGCCCTTTACTTGAAACAAGTGGTCTTGTTAACCATCAACACTTGATGCTTTTTCATGATTTCTACCTTCGCCTACTTCAGTATCGCGAAGAGCTGGGAATTCCTTTTGTCATCCCTTGCATATTATAGTTCATCACGAAGTTCTACTAACTTGGTGATAGTGACTAGAGAACTTTGTCAATTACTATCTTATCTGGAAGATTAACTCCCACTTGATTAAAGTAATTGTAGTACCCAGACAATCTGAGCACATGCTCACTGGTTGAGCTATTCTCCTCCATCTTGTAGGCAAAGTACTGTCAGAGGTCTTATACCTCTTGACACGGGCATGAGTATGAAATACTAATTTCAACTCTTGGAACATCTTATATGCTCCGTGGCGTTCAAAACGTTTTTGAAGTCCCGGTTCTAAGCCGTAAAGCATGGTGCACTTAAACTATCAAGTAGTCATCATACCGAGCTTTTGTCAAAACGTTCATAACGTCTACATCTGCTCCTGCAATAGGTCTGTCACCTAGCGGTGCATCAAGGACATAATTCTTCTGTGCAGCAATGAGGATAATCCTCAGATCACGGAACAATTCCGCATCATTGCTACTAACATCTTTCAACTTAGTTTTCTCTAGGAACATAAAAAATAAACGGGGAGCAACATCGCGAGCTATTGATCTACAACATAGATATGCTAATACTACCAGGACTAAGTTCATGATAAATTAAAGTTCAATTAATCATATTACTTAAGAACTCCCACTTAGATAGACATCCCTCTGGTCATCTAAATGATCACGTGATCCAAATCAACTAAACCATGTCCGATCATCACGTGAGATGGAGTAGTTTCAATGGTGAACATCTTATGTTGATCATATCTACTATATGATTCACGCTCGACCTTTCGGTCTCCAGTGTTCCGAGGCCATATCTATATATGCTAGGCTCGTCAAGTTTAACCCGAGTATTCTGCGTGTGCAAAACTGGCTTACACCCGTTGTATTTGAACGTAGAGCTTATCACACCCGATCATCACGTGGTGTCTCGGCACGACGAACTTTCGCAACGGTGCATACTCAGGGAGAACACTTATACCTTGAAATTTAGTAAGGGATCATCTTATAATGCTACCGTCATTCTAAGCAAAATAAGAAGCATAATAAGATAAACATCACATGCAATCAAAATATGTGACATGATATGGCCATCATCATCTTGTGCTTTTGATCTCCATCTCCAAAGCACCGTCATGATCACCCTCACAAAACATGATCATCTCATACAAAAACCGTATAACTCATCATGTCTTGACCATATCACATCACAACATGCCCTGCAAAAACAAGTTAGACGTCCTCTACTTTGTTGTTGCAAGTTTTACGTGGCTGCTACGGGCTTTAGCAAGAACCGTTCTTACCTACGCATACAAAACCACAACGATGTTTCGTCAAGTATGTGTTGTTTTAACCTTCACAAGGACCGGGCGTAGCCACACTTGATTCAGCTAAAGTGAGAGAGACAGACACCCGCCAGTCACCTTTAAGCAACGAGTGCTCGTAACGGTGAAACCAGTCTCGCGTAAGCGTACACGTAATGTCGGTCCGGGCCGCTTCATCTCACAATACCGCCGAAGCAAAGTATGACATGCTGGTAAGCAGTATGACTAGTATCGCCCACAACTCATTGTGTTCTACTCGTGCATATCATCTACGCATAGACCTGGCTCTGATACCACTGTTGGGGAACGTAGTATTTTAAAATTTTCCTACGATCACGCAAGATCTATCTACCAGATGCATAGCAACGAGAGGGAAGAGTGTGTCTACGTACCCTCGTAGACCGGAAGCGGAAGCGTCAAGTGACGCGGTTGATGTAGTCGAGCTTCTTCGCGATCCAACCGATCAAGTACCGAACGTACGACACCTCCGCGTTCAGCACACGTTCAGCTTGATGACGTCCCACGAGCTCTTGATCCAGCTGAGCTTCACGGGAGAGTTTCGTCAGCACGACAGCGTGGTGACGGATATGATGTATCTACCGGCGCAGGGCTTCGCCTAAGCACTGCGACGGTATGACCGAGGTGTGTTTCTGTGGAGGGGGGCACCGCACACGGCTAGAACAATTCAACTTGTGTGTCTTTGGGTGCCCCCCTGCCCCCGTATATAAAGGAGCAAGGGAGGAGGGCTGGACGGCCTCCTATGGTGCGGCTAGGGCAATCCTACTAGGAATAGGATTGCAATCCTATTCCTAGTAGGAGTCCACCAAGAAGGAAGAGAGGGAAAGGAAAAGAGGGAGAGGTGGCGCCCCCATATTGTAGTCCAACTAGGATCCCCTGGTGGGGCGCCGGCCAGCCTCTATGGGCTGCCTCTCTCCTTTCCTTCAAGGCCCACTATGGACCATCCCCCCTCGTGGGGGGTTCCGGTAACCCCCTCCGGCAATCCAGTTAAATCCGAAACTTTTCCGGAACACTTCCGGTGTCCGAATATAGTCGTCCAATATATCAATCTTTATGTCTCGGACATTCCGAGACTCCTCGTCATGTCCGTGATCTCATCCGGGACTCCGAACTACCTTCGGTACATCAAAACTCATAAACTCATAATACCGATCGTCATCAAACGTTAAGCGTGCGGACCCTACGGGTTCGAGAAATATGTAGACATGACCGAGACTCATCTCCGGTCAATAACCAATAGCGGAACCTGGATGCTCATATTGGTTCCTACATATTCTACGAAGATCTTTATCGGTCAAACCGCATAACAACATACGTTGTTCCTTTTGTCATCGGTATGTTACTTGCCCGAGATTCGATCGTCGGTATCTCCATACCTAGTTCAATCTCGTTACCGGCAAGTCTCTTTACTCGTTCCGTAACACATCATCTCATGACTAACTTATTAGTCTTTTGCTTGCAAGGCTTATTGTGATGTGTGTTACCGAGAGGGCCCAGAGATACCTCTCCGACACTCGGAGTGACAAATCCTAATCTTGATCTATGCCAACACCACGAATACTTTCGGAGACACCTGTAGAGCATCTTTATGATCACCCAGTTACGTTGTGACGTTTGATAGCACACAAGGTGTTCCTACAGTATTCGGGAGTTGCATAATCTCATAGTCATAGGAACATGTATAAGTCATGAAGAAAGCAATAGCAGTTAAACTAAACGATCATAGTGCTATGCTAACGGATGGGTCTTGTCCATCACATCATTCTCCTAATGATGTGATCCCATTGATCAAATGACAACTCATGTCTATGGCTAGGAAACATAACCATCTTTGATCAATGAGCTAGTCTAGTAGAGGCATACTAGGGACATACTATTTTGTCTATGTATTCACACATGTATTAAGTTTCCGGTTAATATAATTATAGCATGAATAATAAACATTTATCATGATATAAGGAAATAAATAATAACTTTATTATTGCCTCTAGGGCATATTTCCTTCAGAAAGCGAGTGACCACTGTTATCTCGTGCGCTTGAAAGTAATGGCGCAGCTTTCTCGTGGCCATGAGGAGGCCAAAAAGCAACTTCTGCACCCCAGAGTATCTTGATATAGCCCCCTGCAAGAGGGAACTTACAAAATAAACTGGGCGCTGCACCATCTTCCTTCGCACTTCTCCTTGCTCCTGCGCAGACTTGTCCTTGTCGGGGCCAGAGCTTGTCGGGGAAGCCCCCTGCTTGTCGCTGGATTCGCTTGTCGGGAATGTGGGTTCCTCATTCGCCTCTCTCTCCGCTACTAACGCAACACTAACCACTTGATTGGTTGCCGCTAGGTACAGCAGCAACTTCTCTTGTGGCCTAGGTGCGACAAGTATCGGAGTGGAGGACAGGTATCCTTTCAAGTCTTGCAGCGCTGCCTCCGCTTCCGGAGTCCATTTCATAGGACCTGCCTTTTTCAAAATTTTGAAGAAAGGCAGGGCGCGCTCTGCAGACTTTGAAATGAACCTGCTGAGGGCAGCCACACAACCAGCAAGTCTTCTTACGTCCTTGACGCGCTTCGGGGCTTCAATCTGCTCGATGGCTTTTATCTTGTCGGGATTGGCTTCAATCCCCCTCTGGGATACAAAGAACCCGAGAAGCTTGCCGGAGGGAACTCCGAAGACGCACTTCTCGGGGCTCAGCTTGAGTTGGATCTTGCGCAGATTCTCAAAGGTTTCCTCTAAGTCCTGTATCAGGGTATCTTTGCTCTTGCTCTTAACCACTATATCATCCATGTAGGCTTCTACATTCCTGTGGATCTGTGGCTCAAAAGCAGTGTGCACCACCCTCGCAAATGTTGAGCATGCATTCTTCAATCCAAAGGGCATGCATATGAGGCAATATGTGCCGCATGGAGTAATGAATGCAGTCTTCTCTTCGTCTTCCTTGGCCATGAATATCTGGTGGTAACCTGAGTATGCATCAAGGAAGGAAAGCAGCTCACATCCGGCGGTGGAGTCAACAATCTGGTCAATACGCGGCAAGGGAAATGGATCCTTGGGACACGCTTTATTCACATCAGTGAAGTCTATACAAAGTCTCCACTTCCCATTGGCCTTGCGCACGACAACTGGATTGGCCAACCACGTAGGATGGATTACGCCTCTAACCAGGCCTGCTGCTTCCAACTTCTTTATCTCTTCGGCGATGAATTCTTGGCGCTCCACGGCTTGCTTCCTGACCTTCTGCTTGACGGGCGCGCATGAGGGCAAACAGCAAGCTTGTGCTCAATTACCTTCCTGGGAACGCCGGGGATGTCAGATGGTTGCCATGCAAACACATCGACATTCGCCCGCAGGAAGGCAACGAGCGCGCTTTCCTATTTGGGGTCGAGTGTAGCACTAATGGTGAAGGTACCACCAGTGCCGTCCTCCTTGGCGGACACCTTCTTGGTTGCCGGTGGAGCTGCCATTCCTTTCTTACACTTGCCGGTGGAGCTCGATGGCGCGTCCTCGACGGCAGCGCAGCACTCCGAAGAGGTGCGTTTGTCGGAGTGGGCCCCAGAGCTCTTGCCGGACTTGGTCTTGGTCTTCCCCCCGGGAGCTTCAGCGGCAAGTGTTCTGGTGTCTGCCGCGGCTGCTGCATCCTGGTAGATCTTGTCGGCGCAGATAAGCGCGTCCTTCTTGTCGCCGGGGACAGAGATGACGCTTATCGGCCCCGGCATCTTGAGTACGTTGTATGCATAGTGGGAAGCTGCCATGAACTTGGCGAGGGCAGGACGGCCAAGTATCCCATTGTATGGTAATGGGATATCAGCAACATCAAACGTGATCCTCTCCGTCCTGAAGTTGAGCTCCCCGCCAAAGGTCACTAGCAGCGTAATCTTCCCCTTCGGCTTGCTCCTTCCCGGGTTGATCCCTTGGAACGACCCGGTTTCCTCGAGCTCGCCGTCTGGGATCTGTAGCTTCTTGATCACAGCTGAGGAGATCAAGTTCAGGCCGGCCCCGCCATCGACCAACATCTTGGTGACCTTGAGGTTGCGGATAGTTGGTGAGACCAACATCGGCAAGCACCCGACCGCAGTTGTGCGGTCAGGGTGGTCCTCAAGGTCAAAGATGATGGGCGTGCCGGACCACTTCAGCAGCCTGCGTGACTCGACGAGCGGCTCAGCTGCATAAACTTCCCGCACCCACTTCTTGAGCTGGCGGTGGGAAGTATGCAGAGAGGCACCTCCGTCGACACACAGAACCTCTGTGGCCTTCTGGAACTCCTGCTCGCTGTTGTCTCCTTCTTCCATGTCATGATCGTCTTCTTCATCCTCGTCCTTGTCGCGGCTCCGGGGAGGTCTGTCACCTTGCCGCTGCTTGGCCTTGCCGCGGCGTCCTCCCCGGCCATTGAACGGCCGCTTCTTGCTGGGTTCTCCTCCGCCTCCTTGGGCCTTCTCCTTGTCACGTCGCTCGTATTCAGCCTTCTGCTGCTCTACGAGGTACTCCACTCTTTTGCAGTTCTGGAGATCGTGGCCCTTGGTGCGGTGGATCTTGCAGTACTGCTTATCGGAGCCGTCCTGCTTGTCGGCTGCCGCTACAGGGGCGGGCTCCTTGCCGGAACCACCAGCATGTGCCTTCTTGGCGGGAGCCTCCTTGCCGGACTGCTCGACAACCAGCACCTCCTTGCTCTTCTTCTTTCTGTTATTCCGCCGCCGGTTTTTCCTCGCCGGGGCGGCATCCTCGCTGTCGCTTCCTCCCGCGCCAGTATCCTCTCCGGGGAGTCTCCTCCCCTCTTCAGCGCACGCGCACTTGTCAGCCAGAGCGTAGAGCTCGCTGACATCCCGGATCTTGGTCATGGCCATCTCCTCCCTCATCCGGCGGTTACGCACGTTCTGGTGAAACGCGCTGATAACCGCGACAGGGTGGACGTCGGGAATGTTGTGCTGGACGCGGCTGAATCTTTGGATGTATTTGCGCAGGGACTCTCCCTCCTTCTGGGCTAAGATGTGGAGATCGCTCTCCTGGCCGTGGGGTTTGTGGCCGCCCGTGAAGGCGCCGACAAACTGGTGACACAGATCCGCCCATGAAGAGATGGAGTTATCCGACAAGTGCATAAGCTAAGACTAGACGTTTGGCTTAAGCACTAGCGGGAAATAGTTGGCTAGGATCTTCTCGTCGCGTCCCCCGGCAGCCTGCACCGCAATGGTGTAGATGCTGAAGAACTCCGAGGGGTGTGTCTTGCCGTCGTACTTCTCGGGTACGTCGGGCTTGAAATTCTTCATGCTGGGCCACTGGACTTGCTGCAGCTCACGGGTGAACGCAGGGCAACCTGCCGCGTACGGCAAGTCGCCTGGTCCACCGGGCGCGTGCGCGTCGATAGCGGTCCCAGCGCGCTGATCTGACTGTCTTCGGGCTTCTCGTCGACGCTCGATGCGAGTCCGAGCGTCCTCTTGTCAACTGTCGTCTAGGACTTGGCGCTGATCGCGGCGAGCCTGCGGATCCGACGACGTCGTAGAGTCGTCGTCGACGTTGATCCGGCGGGGTGGCGATTTCTGCTTCCGCGGCGGGGAGTGCACGGTAGTTGCACCCCCGGCGGTCTTGTTGCCATCGGCCTTCGCTTGGTCGACTTGCCACGGCCGCGACGTTGCCGGCTGCTGCGGCGCGTCGTTGTTGGCAAAGGCGATGAGGCTCTGGATCGTCGCCCTCCAGTCTTCGGCCTTGTCCGCCGCTGGAGGGAAGTCGAGGAGCAGCTGAGCCCTGGCCAGGGCTTCTGCTGGAGAGGAGGGAAACGGTGGCGAACGGTGCGAGGAACGGGACACGCTCGGACTTCTAACCGCGTTAGAAGGAGCATGTTCCCGTCCCGGCGATCGCGCCTTGCTCGTGCCGGGGCGGTGGCCTTGGGCATCCCATGATTCGCCGGCTTGGCCACGCCCCAGCAAGCGTATGGTACCTCCGGTACCACGCCGCTGCTGGTCTGGCACCTCCTGAGAGGGACGTGGTGCATGAACAGACACCGAGGCTTTGGAGTTCGCCCGGTCGTCCGTCTTGTCCTTGGACTTGGTGGCGCCGTGAGTCTCTTCGCCGGCGACCACCCTCCCGCCGGCATCTCCTCCACCAACCGTCGGCTCCGGTGGTGGTGGGATTGACGCGGACGGGCCTGAGACGTCCGAAGCCTTCTTCTTCGGAGGCATGTTGGTGTAGTCGAAGAAGCTGATGAAGTTGGAGAGGTTGATGAAGAATGCGCCCGCGCGAGCGCCGGATCAGGTTCGCACAACCTCGACGCCCCCTACCTGGCGCGCCAAAGATGTCGGGGGAAACTGTCCGCCCCCACGAACACCTATGGGACCGGAGCCCCTTCTACGTTGCGGTAAGGGAGCGGAGGGAGCACGGAGAGCAGATCGAGGAGCACACGCGGGCAGTTTTACCCAGGTTCGGGCCGCGCGGACGCGTAAAACCCTACTGCTGCTTAGGTTGTATTGAGTTCTTGAGCTCGGGAGCTTGAAGATCTACAGCACTAGCTACACCGAGCGAGAGAGTTGTCTAGGTTTCGAACCTCCCCTACGTTGTGCATGGGCCTCCTTTTATAGCTCAAAGGGGTCACCGACAGGTGTCAACGTAGAGGAGGGTAAAAGTGTAAATTTGGTGGTAGTTGCAACAGTGCATGAATAGTATATGAACAGTGGTCTTCACCTAACTTTGACAGTGGGGGACAAGGGCATTAAATGCCCGTCGCCGTCGCCCCCAAAAGCGTCCGTCCATGCTTCTCCGTTCGCCACGGCGGTAGCCTCGTCACCGTGGCTTGCCACCATGTGCCCCAGGCTGCACAGCCGTCTGCCACGTGCCCCTGGAAGGGCCCCAGGGCGACGCGTGGGCAGATGAGCTGGAGCGCGGGCACACGGCGTAGGTTTCCCCGGCAAGCGCCTTGCCGGGGTCGTGATCTTGCCGGGCCCGGAAGCTTGTCGCTTTCCGGGTCCTGCCGGGGCGCATGATGCGCTGAGACATCCCTTGAGGTATGTGTTCCTTGGCCTTCCTGGCAAGCTCCTCTTTCCAGGGTCTTGTGCTAAAGTGATGACCTTGAGCCTGGTGCGGCCTTCCCGACAAGCTCCTCTTGCCGGGGCCTTGATCTTCTGACTTGTATACTTTGTTCTTGAATGGCTTCATAGGGACCAGAACGGTTCTTGGCGAGCACGTGGTAAGCCCTGCCACGGGAAACTGCTACTGCCCGTGCACAAGTTGGGGTACTAAGGTACCCCTATCTTAGTACACCGACAGGATAAGTGGTTTGAATATCACCCCCTATTGAAGTAAAAGTAGGAGAATCTATTAAAGCTAAAGAAGATGTTATCACTTATAGTGTTAATCCAGTTGTTCCTACTGCTTATATTGAGAAGCCCACTTTCCCTATTAGGATAAAGAGACATGATAAGGTTTCAACTGTGGTTAACAAAATATATATAAGAACACCTACACCCTCAAAACAAATTAAAGTTGATCCTAATATTGCTATGGTTAAAGATCCATTGGTAGATAATATTGGTGGGCATGTTATTTATTTCTGTGATGATGCTGCTAGAATTGCCAGTACTGATCCTAAAGTTCAAAATAGACCCGTTGTTGGCATGCCTGTTGTTTCTGTTAAAATAGGGGATCATTGTTATCACGGCTTATATGATTTGGGCGCCAGTGTTAGTGCTATTCCATTTAACTTATATCAAGAAATCATGAACGATATTGTACCCGCTAAGATAGAAGATATTGATGTTACTATTAAACTTGGAAACAGAGATACGATTTCACCACTTGGGATTATTAGAGATGTTGAAGTCTTCTGGGGGGAAATTAAATCCCTACTGATTTTTTCTATTTATTGGTTCCCCACAAGATGATTTTTGTCCCATTATATTTGATAGACCTTTCCAGAATACGGTTAATGATAAGATTGATTGTGCTAAGGAAAATATCAGTGTTAATTTTGGTGATGTATCTCATGAGTTTAATCTTTACCTACTAATAAACCAGCGATTGCTTCTGGTCGTACGTCGTCATCAATTTTTCAAAAAAGCCCCTATAGTTTTTGGTATTCAGCCCGCAATCCTCATAGTAAGTCAATATGAACCGGTACGTGGAAAAAGGGAAGAAAAAAACCACTCGCATCAGCGTGGCTGCCGATCCCATCTCGCTCGCCGGCCGTGACCTCCACCCTCCGCCAGCCTCACTGCGCGCCGCCGGCCGCCGCAGCGCCGGGCCGCCGATGGCGCCGTCGCGCCCCTCCGTGCCGATCCGCCGCGCGCCGGTGAAGCCGTCGCGCCCCTCCGTGCCGATCCGCCGCGCGCCGCCGGCCGCCGTAGCGCCGAGCCGCCGGTGCTGCCGTCGCGCCCCTCCGTGCTGATCCGTCGCGCTGAGCCACTGGTGCCGCCGCCGCGCCCGCCGACCGCCGTCGCGCCGAGCCTCTGGTGCCTCCGTCGCGCCCCGCCGCGCCGAGCCGGGAGTTATTACTCTTGTCTCTAATGATAAAAATGAACTTATCCCAGAAAGAAGTATAACAAGTTATAGGATGGTAACTGATTTTGGAAAACTAAACAAAGCTACTAGGAAGGATCATTACCCCCTACAATTCATTGATCAAATGTTAGAAAGGCTATCCAAGCATACACATTTCTGTTTTCTAGATGGATACTCTGAATTTTCTCAAATACATGTGTCGTAAGAAGATCAAGAGAAAGCCACTTTTACATGCCCTTTTGGTATCTTTGCTTATAGACATATGCCTTTTGGTTTATGTAATGCACTTGCTACCTTTCAAAGATGTATGACAGCTATATTCTCTGACTTATGTGAAAATATTGTTGATGTTTTCATTGATGATTTTTCCATGTACGGAACTTCTTTTGATGATTGCTTTTTTAAACAGGCTTTCGCCCCGCTTTATAAATAAAGCAACAGAACAAAGTACACTACCAAACAATACAGTGTGCTGAGGAGGCCATCTTACAAAGCAGATCAAAAAATATACAACATGAACGTAGAACAAGCTAACACCTCGCCGAGATCGGACCGACAACTCCTGAGCTCCACGACAACGTCCCCAAGAAGGTGACAGCGTGCAGTGTCGCCATTGCCGAGTCCAAGCATATAGACCTAGGTTTTCACCTGGAGCCCTGGCATAACGAGACCCTCGATGACAACTCCAAGAAGCAAACGACACCCATAGGCGCCACCGACCCTTGCACCAAATTCGTGAAGCTTTCGCTCGGGTACACGCCAATGCCACCAGGAGAAGTGTTGATCAACACCTCTACGAGGGCCAGCCCATCCACACCAGATCTGGGCACTGCCAGAGCAGCCCAGAGCCTCCCACACTCCACCCCTTGTTGCCCTCACGACTAAGAAGTAGAGTCACCACCGCCACCACGGGGCCTGCCGGAAAGCCAACCGTGAGGCCCGCCACCCGAGACCACATTCTCGGCATCGATGGCCCTGGACACTAACGATCATCCACATCATGACCCCCACCATGGTAGTAGGAGTAAAAGGGACCTCCTTACACTCCTAGCCCCACATCAGCCACTGGGTCTAGGTTAGCGCCTCCAAAGTAGGAAGCGCCCACACGTGCCTCCCCTGTCGGTCCTGGTGAACCATGGGGATGCACCCTAGTGGTTGCCGACGACACCGCCAAGCAAGCTCGATCGACGCTATGCCCATGGTCTCTGGAGCCAACCCTCCTGATGACACGGCAACACCCGAAGAGCCGAGCTTGGACCGACGGCATGAACAAGCATGAGACACAAAAATCGTAACGCGAAGGAAACCAACGCGGACCAAGTCAGCCGCTCGTATACATGCGCCAGCCGTCATCCACCTCCACGAACCAGATCCACGATGCACGCCAAAGATTCCACGACACGGATCACACTGTTGTCAACCGGAGAGCCCGGAAGACGCCGCCACCAACCACCACCCAGACCAAGCCCATCCTCACCTACCCAGAGCGGAAGCACTGATCAGCCTCGGGCCAATATCTGGCCCGCCCGAGCATGGACCCTAGACCCCAACCATCACCGACTTAGACCTAGGAGAAGGGAAGACGCCGCCACTTCCCGCACCCCACCAACAAGCAGCCGCTCGAGCCACCACAACCGCGCCGCTGGCTAACGCTACCACCAAATCCCAGATGCGCCAGAGTAGCAACATGGACCGGCCAGCACCATCGGAGCAGGCCCATCATCCTCCGCCACCGAGAGCCAAGCATCCACTCGCCACCTTCTACCTTCTACTCAGAGCGGCTGCCACATCCGACCTCCAGCTCCGGCCATGGTGAGCCGGGCATGCGACCCCTGCATAGGCCAGATCCAGATGGGAGGGATGACCCATCGAGACACAGCCTCCTCCTGGACCACCACCGGCACAACTCCCGAGCTCGCGGTCGATGTCGCCGCGCACCTAGCCGCCACATGAGCCTCTGTCGAAATTGGCATCCCGCGCCGCCCTGCCCATTGCAAGAGGAAGAGAAATTAGGCCCCACCACCGCCGACGCTGCACGGGCTCTACCAGATGATGCCCTCCAGCGATGGCGGAGTAGGGAGGCAAGGTGGGGGAGAGCTACAGAGGCAGGCTAGTGTTTCCTCCCGGGTCGCCCACGGGGGCGCCACGGGAGGGGAGAGGACCCTTTTCAGGTCAAAATGTTTTTTTTCTATTTCCACATGGGCATGCACAGAGTTCTATTTTGATGATTGCTTAAGCAACCTTGATCGAGTTTTGCAAAGATGCGAAGAAACTAATCTTGTTTTGAATTGGGAGAAATGCCACTTTATGGTGAACGAAGGTATTGTCTTGGCGCATAAAATTTCTGAAACATGTATTGAAGTTGATAAAGCTAAAGTTGATGCAATTGATAAAATGCCATGTCCTAAAGATATCAAAGGTATAAGAAGTTTCCTAGGTCATGCTGGTTTCTATAGGAGATTTATTAAAGACTTATTTAAAATTCCTAGGCCTCTTACTAATCTCTTGCGAAAAGATGATCCATTCATTTTTATGATGATTGTGTAGAACCCTTTGAAACACTTAGGAAAACCTTAACTTCTACACCTATTGTCCAACCACGTGACTGGAACTTACCTTTTGAAATTATGTGTGATGCTAGTGATTATGATGTTGGTGCTGCTCTAGGACAAAGAGTAGATATGAAATTAAATGTTAATCATTATGCTAGTAAAACCTTAGATAGTGCTCAGAGGAATTATGCTACTACCGATAAATAATTCTTAGAAGTTGTGTTTGCATGTGATAAGTTCAGAACCTACATTGTTGATTCTAAAGTAACTATCACATTGACCATGCTGCTATTAAATATCTCATGGAAAATAAAACTATCACACTGACCATGCTGCTATTAAATATCTCATGGAAAAGAAAGATGCAAAACCTAGGTTGATTAGATGGGTGCTTTTGTTACAAGAATTTGACTTGCATATCACTGATAGGAAGGGAAGTGAGAATCCCGTAGCTGATAATTTGTCTACAATGGAAATGTTATTGATGACCCACTGCCGATTAAGGATAGTTTCCCAATGAATAATTATCTATTATAAATGCTTCTCGTATTAGTCCTTGGTATGCGGACTATGCTAATTACATTGTTGATAAATATATACCACCTAGTTTCACATACCAACAAAAGAACACATTTTTCTTTGATTTAAGACATTACTTTTGGGATGAACAACATCTACATAAAGAAGGAGTAGATGGTATTATTAGACGTTGTATACCAGAGCATGGACATGAACAAATACTACGAAAGTGTCACTCTGAGGCTTACGAAGGACACCATGCTGGAGACAGAACTGCACACAAAGGTATTATAATCCAATTTTTATTGGCCTATTCTTTTCAAAGATGCACACAAGTTTGTTTTATCTTGCGATGAATGTCAAAGAACTGGTAATATTGGTAGACGTCAGGAAATGCCTATGAACTATTCACTTGTTATTGAACCATTTGATGTTTGGGGATTTGATTATATGGGACCTTTTCCTTCCTCCAATGTGTATACTCATATTTTAGTTGTTGTTGATTGTGTTACTAAGTGGGTAGAAGCTATTCCAACTAGTAGTGCTGATCATAACACTTCTATTAAAAGGCTTAAAGAAGTTATTTTCCCGAGGTTTCGAGTCCCTAGATATTTAATGATAGATGGCGATTCACACTTCATTCATGGTGCTTTCTGTAAAATTCTTGCTAAATATGATGTTAACCACATAATTGCATCCCTGTATCATCCTCAGTCCGGTGGTCACGTTGATTTAAGTAATAGGGAAATAAAGTTAATCTTGCAAAAGAATATTAATAGATCTAGAAAGAATTGGTCTAAGAAACTTGACGATGCACTATGGGCTTATAGAATTGCATATAAGAATCCTATGGGTATGCCTCCATATAAAATGGTTTATAGAAAATCATGTCATTTGACTCTTGAACTAGAAATAAAGCTTATTGGGCAATTAAAGAGCTCAACTATGATTTAAACTTGCCGGAGAAAAGAGGTTATTTGATATTAGCTCACTTGATGAATGGAGAACCCAAGCCTAAGAAAATGCTAAACTGTTTAAAGAAAAGGAAAAAGATGGCATGACAAAAGAATACAAAAGCGGGAATTCAATATAGGTGATCAAGTCTTGCTATAAAATTCTCATTTAAGATTTTTGGTAGGAAATCTTCTCTCCAAATGGTAAGGACCCTACATTATCGAAGAGGTGTATCACTCCGTTGCTATCAAGATCAACAACACCAAAGGCACCAACCTGAAGATGGTGAATGGACAAAGAATTAAGCATTATATCCCAAGTACACCTATAAATTTTGAGACTAATATTACCCAGTCCATAACTACGGAGGAATACATAAAGGCAACTTTCTGGAACGCTCCACAACCCTGAAAAAGTTAGATATGTGATACTGTAAGTAAAGCAACTCCAAAAGTTCATTAGAAGTAATTTTTTGTCAGGACCCCGATCCTAAGTCACACCGATCTAGCTGTAACATGTCATATCACTTTGCGGCCTCACGCACGGTAACCCCACGGGTGCCACCTTACCTGGCCCGGGACCGTTTGCGCATCTTGGCACACGTATATGACAGTGTCGCTAGCATCCATATGACATAGAACCTGGGCCGACATGGCTAGTTATAAACCAAAAGTGGCACTAGATTACAGAGACATGCATCCATGACCCAGCAACGAACGTGTCGGTCATCAACGTATGAACCCAAGTCGTAGCAAGCTACATGGACTTAAAGGAACAACGCGTGACATTTCCCCTAAGGGACAGACACAGGAACGAAGAAGGACACATGCCGGCCAGCCTACGTGTTCCGAGCAGTAGCAAGCTACCAAGGCTCATTGGAATCACTAGGAGGCATTTCCCTGTAAGGAAGGCTACCAAAGGAAAACAACTAGGTGTCGGATCCCACACATACCAAGCATTTCAACCATACACACAATATGCTCAATATGTGCAAATACAACATTGCATCACAACAGAACTCTATGACTCAAAGTACTTTATTTAAGAGGCTCCAAGAGCCATACATAACATATCCATACAGGTAGGGGTCACATGACCCAACACTCAAGTCATACAGTCATACAAACACAAGCGGAAGCTACATGTCTGAGTACAGACAACTTAGAAAATAAAACAGGCTTGGTGTAGCCTGACTATCTACAAGGCCCTTCACAAGCTCCAGATCTCCGTATGGGTGTCAAGCTACTCGTCGACGTCAACGTCTATGTAGAACCCATCAGCAGGGGAAGGGTTCTCCTCTGCAACAGTTATTAAGAAAACATGAGTACAAAGGTACTCAGCAAGTCTTACCACAGAACCTATCATACATGCAACATTATCAAAGGGGGTAGTGGAGTTCATAGCAGAAAGCCAGCTTTGACTCTTGGCTAACCTATACTACAACTCTCAATAGATTGCAAGATGTTATTACGAACACGAGTCCTCTACTCACCACAACAATACACCACCGAGGATTCTCTTCCGTCATCCTATGGAAGGGCCATCCACGGCACTCACACTTATCTTGAGGCTTTTAGTAGAATCCATCAACTTGTCTATGAACTGTAAGAGTAACCAAGTAGTCCATACCGCGAACAACGGCTATTCGAATAGATTGATAACCCTGCAGGGGTGTACTTCTTCACACACGCTTCCACCACTTATCGCTGTTTACTCGACATGTACTCGGCAACCTTCAAGCGGAAGCCCAGCGAGGGTGTCGGCCACGACCTGACTAACTACTCAAGTCTCTCGTCCAGGTTTATTGCCTATTTGGGTTCCATCCGTGGGGAGATCCGGCCGGGGTGTCGCTCATGGCCCCAAACGATGTGTACAGGGTTCCCGAGTCACCAAACGGGCAACCGGTACACCATGCCACGTACCTGTCGCATCACAACCCACCCCGAGGGTCAGCGTTGTGCACGACCTCCAGTAAACTATAAACACCAGTAACTAGTTGCAACTCATGGACAGAGATCGAGGGTAATTAATAAGCCGAGAGGGTCCATTGGTTTCGGGCCCAATGCATGGTAGTAACTAGAACTTGAACCACACATACAGATCTCGGGTCCCATGGACGGTTCCAATGAAGCAACCCACCACGTACTCCTACATGGCCTTTCATCGATACCTTAACCAAACGTATTCCACACTTCTTTCTCTTTATCGAAATGATTGTTTCACTCTGATCCATCACCCAGATGAACCAGACCTGACACAACTCTAAGCATAGCAGGCAACATAAACAAATAGCATGGTGGATCACACATCACATGGCTCAATCAACTCCTACACATGCTAGTGGGTTTCAACTATTTACTGTGGCAATGACAGGTCATGCAAGGGAATAGGGTTCAACTACCGCAGCAAGTAGCAGTTCACACGCTGTTGCCTTAATGCAGTAAAAGAGAGACTTGCCTGACAAAGTGGTTGTCGGGTACTGCTCTTCAACTGGATACGCAGCAGTATCCTCGGGAGCAGGACCTAACACAGAGAATACCGGCGATACAATCATTAAACAAACAAATGCAACAATATGATGCATGCTCATGACATGGCAAGATGCATGTGTGTTGGGCTAATGCAACTATAACCAGAAGGGTTTGAGCCTATTTGAATCAAAGATTCAAATTGGCACTTTAGCTATTATTTAATTAAGTGCATTATCATGTTTTAATGTATACATCAAGGTTAACTTGCTCAAACATGCATGAAACCAGTGCCATTGGAAAGATTGGATTTTTCTGATCATTTTTATATATAAATCTTTTCCACCTGAGCTACTGTTGAATTTATATGATTTTTTGAAGTTTAGGCATTTTCTGGAATTTCCTGAATTATTTTTAAATCTAAAAATCCCAGAAAATCCTTTACTGCGTCAGCATGACATCATGCTGACGTCAGTCAATTAACAGGGCGGCCCAAGTCAAACCTGACCAATGGGACCCACTGGTCAGTGTCACAGTTAACTAATTAACTAATTAGAATTAAATTAACACCTAAACTAGGTTTGACTTGCAGGCAGGGCCCACATGTCAGTGACCCAGGGGGGTCAAACCCGTGGTCAAACAGGTCCAACTCGCCGGCGTTTAGCCGCCGGTGAGGCCAAACACGGCGGTGAGGTGCGGGTTTCGTGCTCCGGCTGCCAAATCGACGGCGAAGCACACCTACGGTTAGCTGGAGGCAAACCGCATTGAGTGGAGGTGGTGGCTGGCCTCGGGGTCGCCGGAGATGACGCCAGCGACGAGTCCAGCGGCTGCCGGAGTTCGGCGAAGTAGAAATCGACGGTGCGGTGCTCATAGAGGAGCGTGAAGTGGTCCTACAGCACCTACGCGTGACGGTGAAGCTGATGGGCACGGTGGCCGGACCAATGGATGGTCGGAGCATCGTCGGCGACGAGCTCCACGGCGGTGCGTGCAGGTGAGCTTCGTGCGGTGCGTTCCAGGGTAGTAGAGAGCCAACGGAGAGGGGGAGGACGAAGCTGGGCTCACAGGGGTTGCAGCAGACGTCGGAGCGAGCTTGGGGGTGGTCGGAGCTGAGCGGGACGGCGAGGGGGACGGCGAGGGGGATCTCCGTGGCCGGAGTTGGGGAAGAAGGGGTCGGGGGCGTCTCCAGGGCGGGCGAGCGCTCGGGGCTCGGCCTGTTCGAAGTAGTCGAGGGCGGCGGAGACGACGGACACGGCGACGGGGCTCAGGGACGACGGTGGGCGCGGCTACTACGACGGTGCGAGCACGGCGGCGTCGGCCATGGTGCGGGGAGGGCGAAGGAGAGGAGCTGGGGAGAGTGGGGGTGTCTGCGAGGTCGCGGGCGAGGTGTACGACCGATCCAGGCCTCTAGGGCGTCGAGGGGAGGAAGCAGGGCAGCGGGCAGCTGCGTGGCGCGCGCTGCGGCCGCCGTCGAGCACCTGCCTGCCTGCCTGGCCGAGCCAAGCAGCTCGCTGGAGCGGCAGCTGGGCTGGGCCGGCAGGTGGGCCGGGTGGGGCGCTAGGTAACTCCTTTTCTCTCTCCTTTTTCCTATTTCTTTTCTGTTTCATTTCTTTTGCAACTTTGTTTAATTAATAAAAATGCCAAAACATTTTTATAACTCATGAAACTTGTCATGCCCACTGTATATAATATGAACAGCATGGAACATTATAGTTTATGATTATTTGAGCATTTAAAATATTTTATAGCATTTAAATGCCCAAATGCAAATACCATATGATTTAATCCAGAGACCTTGGATGTCCTAGAAAATTGTGCACCATTTTTGGCAGAGGTTTAAGACTAAGGCAGAAATGATGGACATTTTTTAAGGGCATTTTGGGTACATTGGAAAAGATTTTATCAAACCCTAGTTGTTAGAAGAGGGGTGCTGGGGTTTCTGTCATTCCCATTTCAAGTTTCTTTGATAAGTAGACATGATGCACACTCTAGCTAGTCCTAATGCAAGTACTAAACTAGGGATGTGACAACTCACCCCCATTTAAAAGAATCGCGTCCCGAGATTCGGGTTGCTCCGGAAAGAGGGTGGGGTACTCAAGTCGAAGACGATCCTCCCTTTCCCAAGTAGCTTCACTCTCAGAATGATGTGACCATTGAACCTTAGGAAACTTGATATGGTGGCGTCGAGTGGTGCGCTCGGTTTGATCAAGAATACGAACGGGGTATTCTCGATATGTGAGATTGTCCTGGAGATCAAGCATTTCGTGGTCCACTCCGCGGATAGGATCCGAGAAGCAACGCCTGAGTTGAGAAACGTGGAACACGTCATGAACTCTGGATATGTGCGGAGGTAGTTCCAATTGGTAGGCAACTTCTCCTCGTTTGGCAAGAATGCGAAAAGGACCGATGTAACGAGGGGCCAATTTGCCTTTGATACCGAAACGATGGGTTCCCTTAAGAGGAGTAACCCGAAGGTAAGCCTTATCGTCGACTTCAAAAGTCACAGCCTTATGATGACTATCATATTGGCTCTTCTGGCGAGACTGGGCTGTTTTCAATCTCTCACGAACGATGCGAACTTGCTCTTCTGCTTCCTGGATCATATCCGGGCCAAAGAATTGTCTTTCCCCGGTTTCTCACCAGTTAAGAGGTGTTCGACACCTTCGTCCATATAGAACTTCGAAGGGGGCTTTGCCCAAGCTGGCTTGATAACTATTGTTATAAGCGAATACGGCAAATGGAGGACACTTTTCCCATTCCATACCGAAAGAGATGACAGAGGCTCGAAGCATGTCTTCCAGAATTTGACTGACTCGTTCCACTTGACCACTTGACTGCGGATGGAAGGCAGTACTGAAGGAAAGATGAGTTCCCATAGCATTCTGGAAACTTTCCCAAAATCGTGAAGTGAAAAGACGTCCACGGTCTGAGTTAATCTCCAACGGCACACCATGAAGTGATACTATCCGAGGGACATACAAGTCTGCTAGCTGGCTAGCGGTAATACTCTCTCGAACAGGCAGGAAATGAGCTACTTTAGAGAGGCGGTCGATAACGACGAAGATAGCATTATTCCCTTTCCTGGTCCTGGGAAACCCGGTAATGAAGTCCATACAGACTTTGTCCCATTTCCATTCAGGAATAGCTAAAGGTTGAAGGGTGCCAGCAGGCCGTTGATGCTCTGCTTTGACTCGACGACAAACGTCGCAGTTAGCAATGAATTGAGCGATTTCTCTCTTCATCCTAGTCCACCAGAATCTCTGACGTAGGTCCTGATACATTTTGGTACTACCGGGATGAATTGTGAGAGGATATTCATGAGCCTCCTTAAGGATCAAACGTCTCAGGTTTCGTACTTTAGGAACCACTAAACGGTTGCTAAAGAATACAACTCCTTGATCATCAATTGAGAAACATCTCGCAACTCCTTTCTTGATGTTCCTCTTAATACTGGAAATTCCCGGATCAACCTTCTGTGCTTTGATGACCTGATCCGTAAGGTTAGGTTCCGCCACCAAGGTGGAAAGGAATCCTCGAGGAACAATGTGAAGGTTAAGCTTACGAAATTCCTCGTGGAGAAGTGGTTGTCCTTGTTGTAACATCAAGTTGTTACAATAAGACTTACGACTTAGTGCATCAGCCATGACATTGGCCTTCCCAGGGGTGTAAGTGATTCCTAAGTCGTAGTCTGTGAGCAACTCGACCCAACGTCTTTGCCTGAGATTTAGATCCGGTTGGGTGAAGATATACTTCAAACTTTGATGATCAGTGAAGATTTCACAGCGATTACCAAGGAGGTAATGTCGCCATGTTTTGAGTGCATGGACTACAGCTGCAAGCTCTAGATCATGAGTAGGATAGTTATCCTCATGTGGACGCAACTGTCGAGATGCGTATGCAATCACTTGACGATCTTGCATGAGTATGCAACCTAGTCCTTGTCGCGAGGTGTCGCAATAGATTATAAAATCCTTGGAAAAGTCTGGTGGTACCAGTACAGGTGCAGATGTCAGGCGTCTTTTCAGTTCCTGAAAACTGGACTCGCACTGTGGGGTCCACTCAAACTTTTTATCTTTCTTGAGGAGTTCAGTTATTTAGCAACCTTGGAGAAATTCTCGACGAAGCGTCGGCAATAGCTCGCTAAGCCAAGAAAACTCCTAACTTGCTTGACCGATTCAGGGGGAGTCCAATCAAGGACGGCTTGAACTCGCTCGGGATTGACAGCAATACCCTGTCTAGAGATCACATGACCTAGATAGGTCACTTCTGGCAACCAAAATTCACATTTAGGGAATTTGGCATAAAGGCGGTGCTCTCGAAGTTTCGTCAATACCAGCCTTAAATGCTCGGCATGATCTTCCTTGTTCTTGGAATAGATGAGTATATCATCGAGGTATACCACGACGAATTTATCCAAGTACTCCATGAATATAGAATTCATTAGCCGGGAGAAGGTGGCTGGGGTATTGGTTAATCCAAAGGACATGACGGTGTACTCATATTGGCCATAACGAGTAACAAAAGCCGTTTTAGGAATGTCCCCGTTCTTGTTTTTGATTTGATGGTAACCCAACCTCAAATCCATCTTAGAGAAGACTGAGGATCCGGCGAGCTGATCATACAGGTCGTTGATCCTGGGGAGCGAATACTTGTTCTTTATGGTGACCAGATTGACAGGTCGGTAATCTACAACCATCCGCTCCGTTCCATCCTTCTTCTTGACGAAGAGGACGGGGCAAGCCCAAGGGGAAGAACTAGGACGGATGAAACCTTTTTGCAAGGACTCGTCGAGTTGTTCCTTTAGCTCGGCTAATTCTAGGGGTGCCATCTTATAGGGTCTCCTAGAGATTGGGACAGTTCCAGGGATAAGATCTATCACGAACTCGACATCTCTGTCAGGTGGAATTCCTGGCAGTTCTTCTGGAAAAACATCCGGAAAGTTACGGACTACCGGGATATCTTTGAGTTCGGGTAGAGGGCTGGAATTAAGAGAGTAGAGCTGACGCTCGGCCATTCGGGTCAAGACATTGACTATCTTGCCGGATGGGTGTGTAAGTTGAACGGTCCTAGTATAGCAATCAACCTTGGCGTAATGAGTTGTCATCCAATCCATACCCAAAATGATGTTTATGTCCGAGGACTTGAGAGCGATTAGAGATGCTAGGAAAACAAGTCTATCAACAAGGATTTCATTTCCATGGCTTACCCTAGAGGTTTGCCACTTTGAACCAGGAGTTTGAATAACCATGGAAGTAGGCATGTCACAGAAATTCATGTTGTGCATTCGAGCATAGCTCTCAGATATGAACGAATGGGATGCTCCAGTATCGAAAAGAACAGATGCCGGATGGCAGTTAACGAGAAGCGTACCAAGGACGACGTTAGGATCCTCATAAGCTTCCTCGGCAGAGACATAGTTGACATGACCACGTGCAGTGAGGTTTGGCTTGACATAATTCACCTTGCCGGTTGGCTTACCACGGCCAATGGGTTTTCCTGGTTGGTTCTGAGGACACTCACGCATGTAGTGTCCCGGTTCTCCACACTTGAAGCAAGTCACAGTGCTAGTGCGTGGAGCAAAATTGGAAGGTGGTCCTCCATAGGTCTTAGCAGGTGCAAGCTGTTGAGTTGGGCGAGGCGCCTCATAGGATGGCCGGTGGCAGAGCAGTGTTAGGAACCCACACATGGCGCTTGTGAGAGCCAGAGCCGGATGAGGAACCAAAGTCTCGAGTATGCTTGCATGTGGCCTCGAAGTCGGTCTGGCCCGTCTCAGCACTGATAGCCTTGTTTACCAACTTATGGAAGGAAGTGCACTCGTGCAGACGTAGATCTCGGCGGAGTTCAGGGCTGAGTCCCTTGCGGAACCTCGCCTGCTTCTTGGCATCGGTGGATAATTCCTCAGGTGCATAGCGTGCCAAGTTGCCAAACTCGCGACTATAGCCATCTCCAGTTAATCGGCCCTGGGTGAAGTTGCAGAATTCCTCCCGCTTGCGATCCATGAGACCTTCCGGAATGTGATGTTCATGGAATGCCTCACTGAACTGAACCCAAGTAGTGATTTGGCCAGCAGGACGCATAGCTTCAAAGTTTTCCCACCAAAGACTGGCAGGGCCCTCAAGATGGTAGGCGGCATAGGTAACCTTGTCAGCTTCGGCCACACGGGCAGAGTGTAGCTTATGGGTGATGCTACGTAGCCAGTCATCCGCATCCAGAGGTTCAGTGGAGTGATGGAACTTCGGTGGGCACATCTTGATAAAGTCATTGATTGACACCACGTCATTCCTCTGACGGAACCCAGTGTTCTGCTCTATGCGTTCCAGCAGACGGTTGGTCTCTCTCTTGTTCCGTTCTGCCTCGAGCATAACTTCCGCCAAGGAGGGTGGCTGGGGCAGATTCCCATCTCTAGCCCCACTAGCCTCACCCTGCTCCTGAGCAGCAGGAGTGTTGCGAGTGTTGACCATCCTAGGAAAACAAAACAACGGTTTAGACAAGGATGGCAAAAATTTGACATAGAAGTGCAGAATGTAATGGATGACACGGAATGCAGAGATGTTCATCCGTACGACATGGTAATATAGAAACTGCTATATATACACCAGTGGTCATACACACCATACATAGTTTAGTACAAGCCAAGGCTAAAGTACAACTGCGGTGAAAGACGATACATCCCATCAGAGGCATTCCAAGCTCCTATACATTATTTAGCTACACCTCCGGAACTCAGTACACACTAAGTCATATTCCACAAGACGCGCAGGACTGGGAATACAACTACTACAATACTACTACTGCCACGGTCTAGCTCAGACATTCCCGTAGTAATCTTCGTAAAGATTACCACCGTAGCCTAGAAGTGGAACAGACGGATCTTGAAACTCGCGAGCGCTCGAAGGCTGTGGACCATAGGGACATGGATGTGGTCTCGGTCCCGATGCTGGTGGTAACCGACGCCCACGTGGAGGTGTAATACCCCTAACGTCACGCCCATCCATGCGATCAGGCAGACGAGTCCGCACGGGGTACAAATCCTGCATGTCCAGATATCCGGCGTGCACAGCAGGTGCAAGCCGTGTCAAAGTAGTCCAGTGGGCGGCTCGAGTGTTATACAGCTCCATTCGGAGGGCACGGACCTCACGGTCCCTATCCTCCAGCATCTGAACAGTAGTCTGAAGCAGTGGCTCTTCATGAGCAGCATCAGTATACAGACCAGTGTAGTAGCCTTCCTCTCCGGGAAGTGAGGCTGGCATGTAACAGAACTCAGTGTTCAGCAACAGGGCATGCCTAGCCCGGAGAATGGTCATCATTGAATAGGCGACATCCTGCACTGCCATCTCGATGGTAACCCCGAGTCCATAAGACCAATGGATGGGGTCGTTAGCTCCGGAATATGAGGGGTATATCCGGACTGTGCAGAAATACTGACTCTGATTGAAATCCCGGTACTGTTCCTCCACGGTGTACTCAGGATACCAGCGATAACCGGTCTCAGTCAGCACACGGACTAGCATGGCCGTGTGACCGGGCACATTAATGCACCGAGTCAAACGAACCACTTGGTGAGGGGTGCAGCCAGACATCTGAAACACGAAGTAATGCAAAGGTATTAGTGTTTCTGGAAGAAATCGGGCAGCATAACAACTGTAAATGCTCAAACAAAGATTTGAGACATCATACAAATGATAGCATAGCCACTCAACAATTCCATATCAAGGTTCCGGGTCCAACAATCATCATACTAAAAAGGATAGAAATTGAACTGAGGCTTGAACCCAACAATCCTAAGAGTCTACGGATTAGTAACACGTGAACCTAGCAAGGATAAGAGGCCTAGTCCTAAATCCCCGTAGAAAGAATAGACTGACTCGGATCAGAAGGGCATAAGGTAAAGGAGTAAAAAGAGCCTTACGTTCCCTTCCACAATCAATTCCCCTACATATAACTAAGAATTTTCCTAGACTCAATATCGACCAGTTTGGCTTGAGAAACCTACAGGGAGTCCAACTCTGATGCCAACGCTGTCAGGACCCCGATCCTAAGTCACACCGATCTAGCTATAACACGTCATATCACTTTGCGGCCTCACGCACGGTAACCCCACGGGTGCCACCTTACCTGGCCCGGGACTGTTTGCGCATCTTGGCACACGTATATGACGGTGTCGCTAGCATCCATATGACAGAGAACCCGGGCCGACATGGCTAGTTATAAACCAAAAGTGGCACTAGATTACAGAGACAGGCATCCATGACCCAGCAACGAACGTGTCGGTCATCAACGTATGAACCCAAGTCGTAGCAAGCTACATGGACTTAAAGGAACAACACGTGACATTTCCCCTAAGGGACAGACACAGGAACGAAGAAGGACACATGCCGGCCAGCCTACGTGTTCCGAGCAGTAGCAAGCTACCAAGGCTCATTGGAATCACTAGGAGGCATTTCCCTGTACGGAAGGCTACCAAAGGAAAACAACTAGGTGTCGGATCCCACACATACCAAGCATTTCAACCATACACACAATATGCTCAATATGTGAAAATACAACATTGCATCACAACAGAACTCTATGACTCAAAGTACTTTATTTAAGAGGCTCCAAGAGCCATACATAACATATCCATACAGGTAGGGGTCACATGACCCAACACTCAAGTCATACAGTCATACAAACACAAGCGGAAGCTACATGTGTGAGTACAGACAACTTAGAAAATAAAACAGGCTTGGTGTAGCCTGACTATCTACAAGGCCCTTCACAAGCTCCAGATCTCCGTTTGGGTGTCAAGCTACTCGTCGACGTCAACGTCTATGTAGAACCCATCAGCAGGGGCAGGGTTCTCCTCTGCAATAGTTATTAAGCAAACATGAGTACAAAGGTACTCAGCAAGTCTTACCACAGAACCTATCATACATGCAACATTATCAAAGGGGGTAGTGGAGTTCATAGCAGAAAGCCAGCTTTGACTCTTGGCTAACCTATACTACAACTCTCAATAGATTGCAAGATGTTATTACGAACACGAGTCCTCTACTCACCACAACAATACACCACCGAGGATTCTCTTCCGTCATCCTACGGAAGGGCCATCCACGACACTCACACTTATCTTGAGGCTTTTAGTAGAATCCATCAACTTGTCTATGAACTGTAAGAGTAACCAAGTAGTCCGTACCGCGAACAACGGCTATTCGAATAGATTGATAACCCTGCAGGGGTGTACTTCTTCACACACGCTTCCATCACTTATCGTCGTTTACTCGACATGTACTCGGCAACCTTCAAGCGGAAGCCCAGCGAGGGTGTCGGCCACGACCTGACTAACTACTCAAGTCTCTCGTCCAAGTTTATCGCCTATTTGGGTTCCATCCGTGGGGAGATCCGGACGGGGTGTCGCTCACGGCCCCAAACGATGTGTACAGGGTTCCCGAGTCACCAAACGGGCAACCGGTACACCGTGCCACGTACCTGTCGCATCACAACCCACCCCGAGGGTCAGCGCTGTGCACGACCTCCAGTAAACTATAAACACCAGAAACTAGTTGCAACTCCTGGACAGAGATCGAGGGTAATTAATAAGCCGAGAGGGTCCATTGGTTTCGGGCCCAATGCATGGTAGTAACTGGAACTTGAACCACACATACAGATCTCTGGTCCTATGGACGGTTCCAATGAAACAACCCACCACGTACTCCTACATGGCCTTTCATCGATACCTTAACCAAACGTATTCCACACTTCTTTCTCTTTATCGAAATGATTGTTTCACTCTGATCCATCACTCAGATGAACCAGACCTGACACAACTCTAAGCATAGCAGGCAACATAAAAAATAGCATGGTGGATCACACATCACATGGCTCAATCAACTCCTACACATGCTAGTGGGTTTCAACTATTTACTGTGGCAATGACAGGTCATGCAAGGGAATAGGGTTCAACTACCGCAGCAAGTAGCAGTTCACACGATGTTGCCTTAATGCAGTAAAAGAGAGCAGGAGCGAGAAGATTGGGTTTGTATCGGAATGATCAATGATTGCTTGCCTGACAAAGTGGTTGTCGGGTACTGCTCTTCAACTGGATACGCAGCAGTATCCTCGGGAGCAGGACCTAACACAGAGAATACCGGCGATACAATCATTAAACAAAAAAATGCAACAATATGATGCATGCTCATGACATGGAAAGATGCATGTGTGTTGGGCTAATGCAACTATAACCAGAAGGGTTTGAGCCTATTTGAATCAAAGATTCAAATTGGCACTTTAGCTATTATTTAATTAAGTGCATTATCATGTTTTAATGTATACAGCAAGGTTAACTTGCTCAAACATGCATGAAACCAGTGCCATTGGAAATATTGGATTTTTCTGATCATTTTTCATATATAAATCTTTTCCATCTGAGCTACTGTTGAATTTATATGATTTTTTGAAGTTTAGGCATTTTCTGGAATTTCCTGAATTATTTTTAAATCTAAAAATCCCAGAAAATCCTTTACTGCGTCAGCATAACATCATGCTGACGTCAGTTAGTCAACAGGGCGGCCCAAGTCAAACCTGACCAGTGGGACCCACTGGTCAGTGTGACAGTTAACTAATTAACTAATTAGAATTAAATTAACACCTAAACTAGGTTTGACTTACAGGCAGGGCCCACATGTCAGTGACCCAGGGGGGTCAAACCAGTGGTCAAACAGGTCCAACTCGCCGGCGTTTAGCCGCCGGCGAGGCCAAACACGGCGGTGAGGTGCGAGTTTCGTGCTCCGGTTGCCAAATCGACGGCGGAGCACACCTACGGTTAGCTGGAGGCAAACCGCATTGAGTGGAGGTGGTGGCTGGCCTCGGGGTCGCCGGAGATGACGCCGGCGACGAGTCCAGCGGCTGTCGGAGTTCGGCGAAGTCGAAAACGACGGTGCGGTGCTCGTAGAGGAGCGTGAAGTGGTCCTACAGCACCTACGCGTGACGGTGAAGCTGATGGGCACGGTGGCCGGACCAATGGATGGCCGGAGCCACGTCGGCGACGAGCTCCGCGGCGGTGCGTGCAGGTGAGCTTCGTGCGGTGCGTTCCAGGTTAGTAGAGAGCCAACGGAGAGGGGGAGGACGAAGCTGGGCTCACAGGGGTTGCAGCAGACGCCGGAGCGAGCCTGGGGGTGGTCGGAGCTGAGCGGGACGGCGAGGGGGATCTCCGCGGCCGGAGTAGGGGAAGAAGGGGTCGGGGGCGTCTCCAAGGCGGGCGAGCGCTCGGGGCTCGGCCTGTTCGAAGTAGTCGAGGGCGGCGGAGACGACGGACACGGCGACAGGGCTCAGGGACGACTGTGGGCGTGGCTACTACGACGGTGCGAGCACGGCGGCGTCGGCCATGGTGCGGGGAGGGCGAAGGAGAGGAGCTGGGGAGAGTGGGGGGTGTCTGCGAGGTCGGGGCGAGGTGTACGACCGATCCAGGCCTCCAGGGCGGCGAGGGGAGGAAGCAGGGCGGCGGGCAGCTGCGTGGCGCGCGCTGCGGCCGCCGTCGAGCACCTGCCTGCCTGCCTGGCCGAGCCAAGCAGCTCGCTGGAGCGGCAGCTGGGCTGGGCCGGCAGGTGGGCCGGGTGGGGCGCGAGGTAACTCCTTTTCTCTCTCCTTTTTCCTATTTCTTTTCTGTTTCATTTCTTTTGCAAGTTTGTTTAATTAATAAAAAATGCCAAAACATTTTTATAACTCATGAAACTTGTCATGCCCACTGTATATAATATGAACAACATGGAACATTATAGTTTATGATTATTTGAGCATTTAAAATATTTTATAGCATTTAAATGCCCAAATGCAAATACCATATGATTTAATCCAGAGACCTTGGATGTCCTAGAAAATTGTGCACCATTTTTGGCAGAGGTTTAAGACCAAGGTAGAAATGATGGACATTTTTGAAGGGCATTTTGGGTATATTGGAAAAGATTTTATCAAACCCTAGTTGTTAGAAGAGGGGTGCTGGGGTTTCTGTCATTCCCATTTCAAGTTTCTTTGATAAGTAGACATGATGCACACTCTAGCTAGTCCTAATGCAAGTACTAAACTAGGGATGTGACATTTTTATCTGTTTTGGAATATTTTTAAAAATAGGAAAAATAATAAGTAGTCTGGAAAGCGCACGAGCAGGCGACAAGCCTGGGGGCGCGCCTCACAAGCTTGTGGTGCCGTCGTGCGCTATCTGAACTCCATTTTCTCCCAGATTACTTGTTTTGCACGGTAAAAATTAATTATATAAACTCTCGGAGGTTTTGACCACCGTATCGCAGAAATATCCTATGTTCTTGTTTCGAGCCATTATTTCAGAAGATTTATTTATTCTCAATTTTCAATTTCGTTCTCCAGCTATTCTAAATTGGCGCATCTCGTTCGTCTCCATATTCATCCGGTGCATTATTCAAGTATTCTCTACTCTGCTCATGATCTCTTCATTCTTTTGTATCTAAGTTTCCTCAAGTGCCTTTGTTCTTTTTCTAATTCTTTCCGGCAATTCGTTCTCTTTTCTTCATTTGTTTCAATTCTTACGCTGGTTCGCTCAAGATTCCTTTTCATTTGTTATCATATAAATTCATTTGTTATTTCCAAATCCTATTGGTGGTCCGTTGAATTGTGCTATATCTCTCTTTAATCGTTTTCATCCAAGTGATTAAATCCTTGGTTCGGAGTTTGTTCCTTATGAATAAACTCTACATTCGAAGTGTTTCATCTTTCTTTCCGGAGTTCCAAGTTTTCTCATTATCTCATCATGAAGATCCATCTAAATCTTGGCAAGACTTATATCTTATTCTTTTCATCCTTCACTTCTCATCCTTTTGTTACCGGAGTTCTTCATGGTGGTTCATCATCATTTAATTCATCCTCGAAGTGCAAAAATTTGCTTCCTTATCTTTTGAGGTGGTGTTATGTCATTCTTGATAATTTCCTTCATGTTTCATGATTCACAAGTTGTCAGGAATGAGATATTGTGAAACCATCATTTTCTCTTCGATTATGAGTTGTTTTAACCCATAATAATTTCTTCCTTCGAATTATCTTGGGTTAGGTTTCACCTAAACCCTTCCTTAAGGATTGTTGCTATTTATGGTGCTTATAAATGACCCAAGTTCTTCATTTATCCTCCTGGTGAAATAAGTTTTCCGTCTCCTTGTTAATCTCAATCCAATCAATTGTTTCCGTTAGTGGCCGGTTGTCACCTCATAATTTTGAGATGTTTTTCATAAGCCCACAGCAAGCTTATTCTTGTGTTGTGGACTTTCTCAACAACTTCGTTCAATCCATCTTTGTAAGGTTGCTTTTCCAATTCATTTGTGGGAGAAGTTGTCATTTTCTTCTCCGTTCTTTTCTTTCCAATGATCTAGCATATATTCTTTCATTACGGAGTGTTGTCTGAAATCTCACTTACCCTTGTGCCATTCTTTCAATTGTTTCGGAGGCAGTGTTTTGTTGATTTCACCAAGTATTATCCCATCTTGTCAAGTTCAGGTTACATTCCTTCCATTTTCAGTTGGAGTGCTGTCGAACTCTTTCGTTCTTATTCCTTCTCTATCTTGTTTTAACCGGAGTGGTTTCAATGTTTTTCTTGTCACCTAAGCTCTTCATTATCATCAAAGTTCCTTGTTCCTATTTGCTGATGGAGTCTTTGTAATCTCATTCATCTCCACTGTATTCTTTCTTCCAAGGTGTTCAACCCTCCAAGGTTCGTGGTTTCATTCGTTTGTCGAAGAAGCGACTTTGGTTTACCTCTTCCTTTTTTGTTTCTATCCGGTGCCATCCCTAGGACCTCGGTTCGAGTCCTATGTTAGTGTGGGAGAGTTGTGATGCCCCAAGACCGACATTCCAGAAGACTTCCATATATTTCGTGATTGCCAGGTGTTTTTTTTCTTGCTCTATGTTATTGTTTGCATTGCATCATGTCATCATGCAACCCTTTTTAAAACTCAAATAAATAAATCGTGTGGATCTTCGGTCCATTTAAATCGAGGGAAATGCACATGGTGACTTCTATTTATGACATATCCTCCCAATATTAGGGAGCTATTATCAAATATTCCATTTTTCGGAATCACCATAAACACACTTGGAAAATAATTCCGTGCCTTTTCTGCTTCAAGTTTGGTCTCCAAACTTTGCCCTAAATTATTTCTTCACTTTCCCGAGCTCGACCAAAAATCTCAACATTTTTGGCCACACCAAACCTAGTCCCAGTTCAAACCATTTAAATTCTTTCAAATGAGTTTGAACGTAACTCTTCCAATTTGGACGAAACTTCTTTTGTTGGGCTAAGTTTAAATTGTAGGCTCCACACTAAAAGTTTCAACATTTTCTGAAACCCCTAGCTATTTCTTTTCTTCTCTTTTCCTTCTCTATTTTTTTCTGTCAATGGAGAAAGGAAGGAAAGGGAAGAGAGAGCAGCCCAGCCAAGAACCCAGGCCAGCCCACCAGAGGCCCAAGGCTCTGTCGCCCCTTCCTAACCCTAGCCGCCAGTCAGCCCGACCCTCATCTCTCGATCTCTCCCTCTCCCTTTGTCCACCTCTCCCTCTCGCTCCCTCGCTTGCGTAGCGAACCACACCCGCCGACGGTGCCCTGCAGCCGCCGCTGCCCGCACCTTGCGCGCCCCTGCCTCCTCCTCGTTGCCTCATAGTCGCCCACCTCCTACAGCCCGTTCACGATGCCGCTTCACGACCACCCCACCGCCAGCCATGCAGAACCAAGCCACCGCCGCCGTCCAGGACAACCATGACCGCCGCAAAGCTCCTCCATCACCATCGCTGACCCGATGAGCGCGCCGACCCAGCTTTCTCCCATCACGGCCAGGAGTTCGTCACCGCCTCCCGATGATGCTGCTTCAATGCCTCCCCGACCAGAACTAGCCCGTATCCAGCCATCTTCGAGGTCTCCTCGCCGGATCCTGCCGTCCAGTCCCGTCCCCGTCGCCCACGAGTGCTCCACCGCGGGTCAACTCACCGATGACCTGCCTCCTCTGCTCACGTCCTCACCTTCATCCGCCATGGACGCCAAGACCGACCCGTTGTTGCCGCGCACAACAACCGCAAGCCCTGCTGCCTTCGGTTGCAGCCGGTTCGATTTGTCCTGTTGGACACCGACGCCCGCTGATTTTGGACGTGCCAAGTTCGTCTTCAAAATGTATGACTACATCCGATGTGGATTTCGACAAGTACCACGATGGACGGAGCCCTCGGATCCGACAAGTTCATCTACGTGCGTGTACGACTACCTTCGCTGAAGACCCGTGTACGACTACACATCTGTAACGCGACAAGTACCACAACGACCATCGCTCGTCAAGTTTGACTACCGCCAAAATGTACAACTACTATCACCGTGCACTTTGCCAAGTACCACTACTTCCACTACCACCAAACTCGAACCGCTCCGAAACTCACGCTTTGAAGGTATACCCGCCGAGACGATGACCCATGGATGAATGCATGTTGTATGAGATGCACCCCGTGTTTGCACTGTGCCCGTTTGTTTCGTGCACGTCTCTCGTTTTCCATGCCACCGACACATGGGACACTCGGTATTCGGGATCACCCCACCATCATTTGCATGCTCACTTTGACACTACATCTTTTGCACCGACGTCTCGACGAGGTGTCGGATCACTAGAACGTTGTCGTGGCATCGTTTTCGGTTATCGCCGCCGTGGAACCCCTTTTCTTTCCACCATGATGAGAAAATGCTCATGTCAACTTTTATCAGAGCATCTCCAACAGGCGCGCTAAGCGGCGCGCCCAAAAAAACCATATAGCGCGCGCGCAACGCCTGTTTTGCCGCGGCGCGCAGTGCTGGCTCCAGCAGCAGCGCTATTTTGCAGCGCGCGCGTGCTGCTCCAGCGGTGCCCAAAAAATACAGCGCGCGCACACTTTTTTTTCATACTAAAATTGCATTAAAATAAAAAGATACAAAGATAGATAGTTCAAACATAGATAAAAAACATAGTTCTAATAAAACATAGATAAAACATAGATAGATAGTTCTAGATAGATAGATATATAGTTCGAAAACATAAAAAAAAACTAATCGCTCCAGTCATCATCATCGCCTTCGTTGTTGTCGTCGGAGGAGGTCGACAGCCAAATGTCGAACCAGCGGTCATCTTCATCAGTGAAGATGGATTGGCCGCCGGCATCGCGGATGGCGGTCTGCTGACACGCCAACTCCCTCCGACGACGCCTGTCCTCGCGGCGACGTTCCCAGAACTGATGCTCGGCGACGACGTCCTCCGGGTGGAGGCGGCGCCACTCCGCCATGCGTCGCTCGTCCTCCTGGGCGACGAGGAGGCGGTTCTGCGCCGCCGTGTGCTCCGCACGATCTCGCGTGGTGTGCAGACGAGGCGGCGGGGCGAGCTCCAACGCCTGCTCGAGGGTGCGGGCGTCGTCGAAGTTCATCTGACGACGCGGCCTGCCTAGGCGCCACGCCGCCGCGTCGTACGCCCGGGCGGCCTCGTGCGCCGTCTCGTAGGTGCCGAGGGGGAGCCGGAAATCGCCGGAGCGTATCTCGGCGTAGAAACCGCCGCCGTTCGGGCGCTCGCGGACGCCGCGGTAGCCCGAGGAAGAACGGCGGCGCGGCGGCATGGTGGCGCATCGGGGGCGGCGGCGGTGCTCCGGTGCGGCGGCGGTGCGCCGGTGCGGCAGTAGGGATCGGCGGGCGCGAGAGAGAGGAGGAGAGAGGGAGAGGGAGAGGTGCAGCGAGGACCGTTCGGGCGCGCGGCGTTTTATAGCGCGCGCGGGGCGCGCCGCCGCAAAAAAGGCGCGCGGGAGGCCGCCGTTTCGCGCGCGCGCGCAAGCGGTTCCCGCGCGCGCGTCTTTCCCGCCGCCGCTGGAGCGCGGTTTTTTTCCCGCGCGCGCGAAAACGCCGATTTAGCGCGCGCGCGCGCCTTTTTCAGCGCCCGTTGGAGATGCTCTCAAAAATTGCATAAAACTTGCAAATGTCATCCGCATCATGATAACAACATTTGAATGGTTAAAATTGTTGTTTGCTTTAATAATTGCTAAATATGCACCTGAGGATTTTCTGGAATTGTTGTTTGTTATTTCCAGCCTCATTTAAATTGCCAAAATAGATAGTTTACTTATGCTTCACCTCTTGCCATGTTAAACAACATTTAAACTTGTAGGGTTCATAAACGAGAGTCTACTAAAAACATCAAATGTGGTGTTTCGTCGTTGCATATTGAGCTCCACTTAAATTGTAGTTGTTTGTGCACTTTGCCATGCCATGCATATTTAAACCAGACATGCATCATACTTGTTTGTGCATCATATGCTATGTTTATGCTTGTGTGCTTACCATATTCTTTGTTTCTTTTCGGTTTCCTTCTCTCGTTAGCTTCAGTTTCGTTCCGGAGTTGTGTGCATTCGTTCGACTACCTCTGTTTGTCTTCTTCATGGACTCGTTCTTTTTCCTTGCGGGATCTTGATACGTCCAAAACGTATCTATAATTTCTGCTTGCTCCATGCCACTTTTGGGTGATATTGCTATGATATTCATACACTTCCATACACTTTTGATCATATTTGGACTAACTTACTAATCCAGTGCACCCCAGTGCCAGTTTCTGTTTTCGGCTGTTTTTGTATTTCAGGTTTTCACGTTTCGAGAACTGCCCAGAAAAATCCAGAAAAATTATATAAAAAATCAGCGTTCCGGAAACAACACTGCGTCTGAAGGGCAGCCTGGGGGGCCCACAGGGGCTCCAGGCGCCCTGTGGGCGCCCCCCTGGGCCGCGCCGGGGGGCGCCTGGGCCCCCCGAGGCTCCCCCGATGCCCTACTTTGGCATATATTTAAAGGACCCTCCGAAACCCTCAGAACAGGAACTGTTTTCGCGATCCCATCTCTGTTTCGCCGCCGCCGCCGCTTCCAAGATCAGGAGCACCAGGAGAACTCTTCCCGGCACCCTGCCGGAGGGGAGGATCACCACCGGGAGCTTCTCCACCACCATGGACGCCTCCCGGATGACTCGTGAGTAGTCTCCCTTAGACCATGAGTCCATGACCAGTAGCTATGTGATGTTCTCCTCCCATTCTTGTGCTTCACTAATTAGTCCTCGTGAGCTACCCTACATGATCGAGGCACCTATGTAATCCTTATGCTGTTGCTATGTTGAGTTTGCTGGGATCCGATGGATTATGAGATTATGTTCAGATTGATCTTGAGTAATATATTTGATTCACCTCTTTTATATTTTAGTTCATAAGTAATTCTTGCATGTTCTCCGTTGTTATTTATTGCTTTGGCCGAGTAATAGGTAGTGACTCCAAGAGGGAACGTTATGCTCGATTGTGGGTTCATGCCCCTCGATGACTAGTTTGAGTGACAGAAACATGAGTCTAGGGGATGTGCTGTTGCCACAAGGGGGAAAACAACGGTGCTTGTGCCCACGGGTGCAAGGATTGTTTACTTTACGCAAAGTTCTTTTAATGCAGTTGTCTGTTGCATTGAGTTTACACTATGGGTGGGACTCGCAACTTAATACCAGCGAGATGTTCTGGATAGATATCTCAAGGTGGATGATTAGTAGTAGATATTGATGGATTTCGGTCTACTTACTTTGGCGTACCGCCCATGCTTTGAACCTCAACCTTTCTTGCAATGTACGTAGTCAGCATTGGTTTGCGTTCGTGGTCCTGTCAATTGCCCAGCTGTAATTTGTTTACCTCACATAGCTGTTTTCTCGTCTTTTGGGAGAGAGACATCACTAGTGAACATCATGAGACTCCGGTCCATATTACCATCATTGATCACACCCACTATTTACTTTTCACTATTTACTTACTATTGCAAAAACTATCTATCGCTACTATCATTGCTTTTAACCCTTTGTGAACTACAAGGCCGGAGAGATTGACATCCTCTCTGTACTCGTTGGGAGCAAAGTTATTTGTATCTGTGTGCAGGTCCACGTTGATTGCTACTAATCTGGAGCCGTAGCAATTGACACCTACTTGTTGAACCTAGGATCTCTGGGGATTCGATCCTTGGCATCTTTGCTAAGGGAAAACACTTCTACTTACTGCATCTTACACCTTCCACTTGGGGTAACCAACGAGGGGTTCGAGGCCCATCAAGGAGTATTTTCTGGCGTCGTTGCCGGGGACTCCACTCTTCAGGATAGGGGAGTTGCATGCTATCTTTTACCTTTGCTTTTTAGTCTTGTTAGTTTACCTTTCATTTTTGCTTTAGTTCCTTTTTATCGAAAATCACAAAAATAGTTATCTTGCTTGCTTGCTACTATGGGTTCCACCGAGAACACCAAGTTGTGTGACTTCACTAGTCACAACAACGATGACTTTATCAGCACACCTATCACTACACCTGCCACTTCAGCACCTTCATATGAAATTAAACCTGCTTTACTGAACTTAGTCATGAGAGAACAATTCTCTAGTGCTGGAGATGATGCTGCTTTACACTTGAACAACTTTGTAGAACTTTGTGATATGCAAAAGTACCAAGAAATAGATGGTAATATTGTTAAGCTTAAGCTTTTTCCTTTCTCTTTGAGAGGAGGAGCTAAAATTTGGTTTCAGTCTTTGCCTAGAAATAGCATAGATTCATGGGACAAGTGCAAAGATGCTTTTATCGGAAAATACTATCCACCTGCTAAAATTATCCAACTTAGAAGTAACATTATGAATTTTAAACAATTGGATAATGAACACGTTGCCCAAGCTTGGGAACGTATGAAATCTCTTATCAAGAACTGCCCTACTCACGGTTTGACTACTTGGATGGTTATCCAAACTTTTTATGCAGGCTTGAACTTTACCTCGCGGAACTTGTTAGATTCGGCCGCGGGAGGAACTTTTATGTCAACTACACTTGGTGCTGCCACAAAGCTTCTCGATGAGATGATGACCAACTATTCCCAATGGCACACCGAACGCACTCCAACAGGTAGGAAGGTAAACTCTGTCGAGGAGATTTCCTCCCTTAATGAAAAAGTTGACTTGATCATGTCTCTACTTTTGAAGCAATCTACTGTTGATCCTCGTGATGTTCCTTTAAATTCTTTGATTGCTCAAGAACAAGTAGATGTGAACTTTATCTCTAGAAACAATCTTAACAACAATGCTTATAGGAGTAACTTTGGTAACAATCCTAGACCGTTCCCCTCTAATTCTTATGGGAACAATAATGCTTATCCTAGTACCAAGAACCCCACTACTGAACTAGAGACCATGCTTAGAGATTTCATCACTACCCAAAAAGCCTTTAATAAGAATGTAGAAGAGAAACTACATAAACTAGATGATCTTTCTTTTAAGGTAGACCACTTAGCCAATGAGGTAAAACTACTAAAAATTGAAACTTCTCCTCTTAAGGAGAGGGAAGTCATCCCTATTAATGCCACTCAAGTGCAAATTAATGAAAACATTAGGATGATGGCTAAACTTAAAGAAAGATGGGCTAGAGAAAGGGAGGAAGAGGAAACAATTAAGAGCCTCCCTACCCACCATACTGTTGCTACTATCCAAGTTATTGAGGATGTTCACACTCTTAGCACCCAATGTACTCCTGGTCCCAATGGACCTATTAATGGTGATGCTATGACTATAGAAACTACCAACCAAGTGAACCTTAAGGACACCACTACCACTTTACTTGATGCTCGTGACATTGATTTTGATAATTGCACTCTTACCGAAGTTATTGATTTCCTTCACAAGATGTCTAGAGATCCCCGCACTAGCACGCTTAACCTTGACTTCACAGAGCATATCACTAATGCTCTCATCAAAGCTAGGGAGGAGAAACTTAGAGTAGAATCCTCCATACCTAGAAAGCTAGAACATGGTTGGGATCCTATGATAAAAATTAATTTGAATGACTTCTCTTGTTATGCATTATGTGATGTTGGTGCTAGTACCTCTGTTATGCCCAAAAGGATATATGATATGCTTAAATTGAAACCTTATGATTCTTGTTCTTTTGGTGTTCGTCTAGTTGATTCTTCCATAAAGAAACCTTTGGGGAGGATCGACGATGTTCTTATTGTTGTCAATGATAATTATGTGCCCGTTGATTTCACTATTATGGATATTGAATGTGATCCTTCTTGTCCAACTATTTTGGGACGTCCCTTTTTGCGCACCGTTGGTGCTGTCATTGACATGAAAGAGGGTAATATAAAATTTCAGTTTCCTCTCAAGAAAGGGATGGAACACTTCCCTCAAAAGAAGATCAAGTTACCTTTTGAGTCCGTTGTACGGGCTAGTTATTCTTTTACTCTTGATAAAACTTGATCTATGCATTATGCCTAGCTTAAAGGCATAAAAGAAAGCGCTTTTGGGAGGCAGCCCACATGAATAAATTTTTTGCTTTTGTTGTGTCTTGATGTTGTTTACTGCTGTAGCATCATCATTGTATCTTTGCTTTTCATATTTGTGCCAAGTATAGCCTCTGCTTGCTAGAAAGTTCAAAAGTTGTGAGGTGCTGTCCAGGAAACAGATTCTGTCCTTGGATAGAAAAATTCGTATAAATTCACCAGATCATCTTTTTGGTCTGAATTTTTTCGAAAGCGTTCTCTATATAATTTTATTTCGTGCGTCAGTTCTGAGTTTTTTTATTTGAGTTGCAGAAGTATCCCGAACAGATCAATTACTGCCTGTTGTTCTGTTTTTCACAGATTCTGTCCTGTTTTGCCTTACCTTCACTTTGCAAATTAAGAACTTGCTTTTTCTTTGCAAAAACCTTTTGGAAATCTTGAGAAACAGTAGAACTTAAATAATATCCTTATTTCCAGCAAGGTATAATTATTTTATTAAGGGTACTAACCTCGCTAATCAGATTATGATGAGTTATGTATGAAGGGAGTTTTCAAGTGTGCGAGGGAAGATGATAAAAAGATTCAGGAGTGTCAAGCGCTCAAGCTTGGGGATGCCCCCGTGCACCCCCAAGAAATATTCCAGGAGACTCAAGCATCTAATCTTGGGGATGCCCCCCTGCATCCCCTTCTCCATCAACATTATCAGTTCGTCTTTCGTTTCGCTATATTTTTATCACTTCATGTGTTATGTGCTATGCTTGGAGCGTCTTGCTTTTAGTTCTCTTTTTAGTTTTTCATAACGAGTCGGAACCCAGCATTCCTTTATGTGGGAGAGAAACACGCTCCACTTCTACCTAGATCATAACATAGAATTTTCATGTGTATCTATGCTGTGTGTGTTCTTTGTCTTTTAATAGCTACTATCGTGCTCTGCTCTTAGTATTCATGCTTATCTTTTCAAGAGCTTTTATTTAGTTGGTTGCTTGAACTCTCTTTAATTACCATGCTCACCTTATTAGGAGAGTTTGCTTCCGTTGCATTGGTCAATGTGTCTATGATAAAGATGCTACTTGCATGATGGTGCTTAGTAGTTCAGGTTTTCTTATGGTTAATCTCAAACACTGTTCAAGAAATCTTTCGATTCAGCGATTTATCACCCGATTTATCGCTACTCTTGGGGTGACCGATAAGATTATGCCTTATCTTCACCATTTATCACTTGCGCCGATTTATCGCTATGACAAGCGATTTATTGGGAATCTCCTGATAAATCGGGCCTAATCGTAGCACTATATTTGCAAAAACTATATTTATTTGTGTTTTGTGGACCTTGTTACGCAATATGTACTGTTTTCCTATTTTGTTTGTTATTATACTAGGATTTAAAGGCTAGGAATCAAGGTAACACTTCTGTCCAATATTGTTTTGGTGTTGAATATAGCATATTTTAGTGCTGGAACCTGGGATTTGAGAAAAATGGCCGATTAATAGGTGACCGATAAAATCGATTAATCGGCCGATTTCCGATTAATCTCTAATCCCCGGCTGACCGAGATGATAACGATAAGCGATATCCTCAACAATGATCTCAAATAGTTGGGGGGTTCCCAATGTGTTATTGGAGTACCAACTTGGTTTGTTTGCCTATGATGTGGTATGGTTTAGTAATATATTCCTTCGAGAATTTATTTTGATTGACTTGGCGTATGCTCACGCATATTCAAGACTGTAAAGAAAGTCTGTCAAGCCTTGATGATCTTTTATTTCTAAGTAGCGATATAACTACCATGCCTGATTCAATATTGCTTTGTCGCTCTGCATGATTATGACCGTCATTGCTCTCTTAGTTGGTCGCTCCCAGTCTTTTGCTACCTCCACCTGTACTAAGCAAACTAACCATGCAATACATAGCTCATGGGAAAGTAGCCTAAAAACTATTGTGGTAAAGAATATGTTGCTTATGTATCTTATTTCTTATAAGTTGCTTGCTGAGCGGCAACCATGTTTCTGGGGACGCCATCAACTGTCACACTTTTGTTGAATATCATGTGAGTTGTTATGCATGTTCGTCTTGTCTGAAGTAAGGGTGATTTGCCGTGGGTTGAATTAATATGCCTATTGTTAGAGAAGAACATTGGGCCGCCAACCAAAGCCATGCATCATGGTGGAAGTTTTAGCTTGGACCTTAATCCTCAATCTCTCATGAGAATATGCTTATGCATTAAAGAGGAGCCCATCATCTATTTTCTATGTTGTCCCGGTATGGATGTCCTCAAGTTGAGATCTATCAAAAACGAGAAATCAAATGCGATTTATCTCCTTGGACCTTTGTACAGGTGGCATAGAGGTACCCCTTTGTGACACTTGGTTGAAACATATGCAATGGAATGATAACCCATGGGAATCCGAGCTAATTAGGACAAGGAGCGAGCACTATTGGTATTCGATGCATGAGGCTTGCAACTTATAAGATGTCTTATGCATGACACATATGAAGTACTACTACTGTTGACACAATTGCTTCCATGTTTTCAAAATAAAAAGCTCTAGCACATAACCATTCATTTACTTTTATGTTAAAGCACCAACTACTGAGAGCATGATTGTCATTCTGAGTGTAATGTGCATTGTCCCAAAGTAGCATTGTCTTTTGCATGATTGTGATATCGTTTATTCTGAAATCATTGTATCTAGTCATCACTTAAACCTTGAAGGTGCCCCTGCATTTATGTTTTGCATCACTAAAGGGGGCAAGCTAGATATCACTTTATCATATTTGCACATCATGTTCATTGCAAATCTTTTTGATGTTTCAGTTTCATATTGTAAAACTTCCAGTCATTTGTGATTTTCTCTTGAGGCAACTTAATTACTATAGAATCATTGTCTCAGTAAGCTTTTGTCATATGACTATAAAAAAAGTCCTATATGGTTAATAGCATGTCACCACAGAAATTATTCTTGTTATCATTTACCTACTCGAGGACGAGCAGGAATTAAGCTTGGGGATGTTGATACGTCCAAAACGTATCTATAAATTCTGCTTGCTCCATGCCACTTTTGGGTGATATTGCTATGATATTCATACACTTCCATACACTTTTGATCATATTTGGACTAACTTACTAATCCAGTGCACCCCAGTGCCAGTTTCTGTTTTCGGCTGTTTTTGTATTTCAGGTTTTCACGTTTCGAGAACTGCCCAGAAAAATCCAGAAAAATTATATAAAAAATCAGCGTTCCGGAAGCAACACTGCGTCCGAAGGGCAGCCTGGGGGGGCACAGGGGCTCCAGGCGCCCTGTGGGCGCGCCCCCCCTGGGCCGCGCCGGGGGGGCGCCTGGGCCCCCCGAGGCTCCCCCGATGCCCTACTTTGGCATATATTTAAAGGACCCTCCGAAACCCTCAGAACAGGAACTCTTTTCGCTATCCCATCTCTGTTCCGCCGCCGCCGCCGCTTCCAAGATCGGGAGCACCAGGAGAACTCTTCCCGGCACCCTGCCGGAGGGGAGGATCACCACCGGGAGCTTCTCCACCACCATGGACGCCTCCCGGATGACTCGTGAGTAGTCTCCCTTGGACCATGAGTCCATGACCAGTAGTTATGTGATGTTCTCCTCCCATTCTTGTGCTTCACTAATTAGTCCTCGTGAGCTGCCCTACATGATCGAGGCACCTATGTAATCCTTATGCTGTTGCTATGTTGAGTTTGCTAGGATCCGATGGATTATGAGATTATGTTCAGATTGATCTTGAGTAATATATTTGATTCACCTCTTTTATATTTTAGTTCATAAGTAATTCTTGCATGTTCTCCGTTGTTATTTATTGCTTTGGCCGAGTAATAGGTAGTGACTCCAAGAGGGAACGTTATGCTCGATTGTGGGTTCATGCCCCTCGATGACTAGCTTGAGTGACAGAAACATGAGTCTAGGGGATGTGATGTTGCCACAAGGGGGAAAACAACGGTGCTTGTGCCCGCGGGTGCAAGGATTGTTTACTTTACGCAAAGTTCTTTTAATGCAGTTGTCTGTTGCATTGAGTTTACACTATGGGTGGGACTCGCAACTTAATACCAGCGAGATGTTATGGATAGACATCTCAAGGTGGATGATTAGTAGTAGATATTGATGGATTTCGGTCTACTTACTTTGGCATACCGCCCATGCTTTGAACCTCAACCTTTCTTGCAATGTAGTCAGCATTGGTTTGCGTTCGTGGTCCTGTCAATTGCCCAGCTGTAATTTGTTTACCTCACATAGCTGTTTTATCGTCTTTTGGGAGAGAGACATCACTAGTGAACATCATGAGACTCCGGTCCATATTACCATCATTGATCACACCCACTATTTACTTTTCGCTATTTACTTACTATTGCAAAAACTATCTATCACTACTATCATTGCTTTTAACCCTTTGTGAACTACAAGGCCGGAGAGATTGACAACCTCTCTGTACTCGTTGGGAGCAAAGTTATTTGTATCTGTGTGCAGGTCCACGTTGATTGCTACTAATTTGGCGCCGTAGCAATTGACACCTACTTGTTGAACCTAGGAGTCTCTGGGGATTCGATCCTTGGCATCTTTGCTAAGGGAAAACACTTCTACTTACTGCATCTTACACCTTCCACTTGGGGTAACCAACGAGGGGTTCGAGGCCCATCAGATCTCAGGGAAGATGACCATTCCTTTATATCACCTCTATCTTTGCTTGCTAGTTGTCTCGCTTTATAGCCGTGTCGCGCTGCCCATTCTTGTGTTGTCAGCCTCCTATGTTGCCATGAAACACTCTAACCACCTACCTAGCAAATCGTTGATTGGCTAAGTTACACTTTTGCTCAGCCCCTCTTATAGCATTGTTAGTTGCAGGTGAAGATGGAAGATGTTCCATGTTGGAGCATGGATTCTTTGGGATAACACAATATATCTCTTATTTAATTAATGCACATATATACTTGGTAATGGGTGGAAGGCTCGGCCTTTTGCTTGGTGTTTTGTTCCACTCATGCCGCCTTAGGATCCGATAAACCGGTGTTATGTTCCTTGATATTGCATTCCTAACACGTTTGGGGTTTATGGGCCCCCCTCAATAATTCGCTCTGTTTAAAGCATTTCCAGCGAGGCCCAACCTTGGTTTTACCATTTTCCTAATAACTAAAAACTGCATAGGGAGTAATTAACCCATGGATTCTTAATCAACCCCGGGCCAGTGCTCCTCATGAGTGTTGGTCCAAAATAAAGCCACTTGCGGTGCCACCCACTTATTTGGGGTCTTCGGTTGTGTATGTTCTGCTCATCCAATCGTGGCCTGAGACGAGATACGTGCGGCTCCTATCAGGGTGTCGGCACGTCGGGAGGTCTTGCTGGATTAGTTTTACCTTTGTCGAAATATCTTGAGCACGGGATTCTGAGAACACTCGGGTCTTCCCAATTTGGAGTTGTTACTCCGCTGATCATGAGAGCTTGTGATGGGCTAAGTTGGGACACCCTGCAGGGTTATGATCTTTCGAAAGTCGTGCCTGCGGTTATGTGGCAGATTGGAGTTGTTAATATCCGGTTGTAGATAACTTGACACCATAACTCAAATAAGAATAAATAAGAATACACTATCTAGTTTTGCCTCCCTTTTTAACTAGAGCGTTGTCTGAAATCGTTCTTACCCTTGTGCCATTATTTCAATTGTTTTGAAGGTAGTGTTTTGTTGATTAAACAAAGTATCATCACATCTTGTCAAGTTCATGCTACATTCCTTCCATTTTCAGTTGTAGTGATGCCCGAATTCTTTCGTTCTTATTCCTTCTCTATCTTGTTTTAACCGAAGTGGTTTCAATGTCTTTCTTGCCACCTAAGCTCTTCATTATCGTGAGACTTCCTTGTTCCTGTTTGCTAATGGAGTCTTTGTAATCTCATTCATCTCCGCTATATTCTTTCTTTCAAGTTGTTCAACCCTCCAAGGTTCATGGTTTCACTTGTTTGTCGAAGATGCAACTTTGGTTTATCTCTTCCTTTTTCGTTTCTCTCCGGTGCCATCCCTAGGATCTCGGGTCGAGATCCTCTGTTAGTGTGGGAGAGTTGTGACGCCCCAAGACCCACGCTCCAGAAGACTTCCATATATTTCCTGATTGCCATGTGTTTTTTTGCTTGCTCTATGTTATTGTTTGCATTGCATCATGTCATCATGCAACCCTTTTTAAAACTCAAATAAATAAATTGTATGGGTCTTCGGTCCATTTAAATCGAGGGAAAGGCACATGGTAACTTCTCTTCATAACATATCCTCCCAATATTAGAGAGCTATTATCAAATATTCCATTTTTCAGAATCACCATAAACACACTTGCAAAATAATTTTGTGCCATTTCTGCTTCAAGTTTGGTCTCCAAACTTTGCCCTAAATTCTTTCTACACTTTCCCGAGCTCGACCAAAATAGTTCAGAGAAGAACCAAATATCTTTCATAGATAACCTTGATCACAAACTCACAATTCATCGGATCTCGACAAACACACCGCAAAAAGAGATTACATTGAATAGATCTCCTCGAAGACCATGGAGAACTTTGTATTGAGATCCAGAGAGAGAGAAGAAGCCATCTAGATACTAGCTATGGACCCGAAGGTCTGTGGTAAACTACTCACAACTCATGGTGAGGGCGATGATGATGATGATGATAAAGGCCTCCGTGATGGATCACCCTCCGGTGGAGCTCCGAAACAGGCTCCAAGAAGGGATCTCCATGGGAACAAAAGATACGTCGGTGGAATTAGGTTTTTTTCTCTATTCACGGAGTTTTTGGGGTACGTAGACTTATATAGGAACAAGGAGGGCACCGGGGGACGCTCGAGGGGGCCATGAGGCAGGGGGCGTGCCCTCGAAAGGGGGTGCACCCCCACCCTCGTGGGCCAGCCCTCTGTCCCCTGACTTGGTTCTCAAACTCCATGTGCGTGATTTTATCCAAAAATATCTCTCGCGAAGGTTTCATTCTGTTTGGATTCCGTTTGATATTCTTTTTCTGCGAAACCCTGAAACAGGCAAAAACGGCAATCTGGACTGGGCCTTTGGGTTAGTAGGTTAGTCCCAAAAATGATATAAAAGTGAATGATAAAGCCCATTAAACGCCCAAGACTTCATAAATAATAGCATGGAACAATCAAAAATTATAGATACGTTGGAGACGTATCAAGCATCCCCAAGCTTAATTCCTGCTCGTCCTAGAGTAGGTAAATGATAAAGAAAGAATTTTTGATGTGGAATGCTAACCAATATAGTTTTTCAATGTAATTCTCTTAATTGTGGCATGAATGTTCATATCTGAAAGATTCAAGATAAAAGTCTATATTGACATAAGAAACAATAATACTTCAAGCATACTAACAAAGCAATCATGTCTTCTCAAAATACTATGGCTAAAGGAAGTTATCCCTACAAAATCATATAGTGTCGGTTATGCTCCCTCGTTATCACACAACAATATTCATATCATGCACAACCCCGATTTCAGCCAAGCACTTGTTTTCATACTCTATCTTTTCAAACCTTTCAACTTTCACGCAATACATGAGCGTGAGCCATGGACATAGCACTATGGGTGGAATAGATGTGGTTGTGGAGAACACGAAAAGGAGGGAGATAGTCTCACATCAACTAGGCGTATCAACGGGCTATGGAGATGCCCATCAATAGATATCAATGTGAGTAGGGATTGCCATGCAACGGATGCACTAGAGCTAAATAAGAATGAAAGCTCACCAAAAGAAACTAGTGGGTGTGCATCCAACTTGCTTGCTCACGAAGACCTAGGGCATTTGAGGAAGCCCATCATTGGAATATACAAGCCAAGTTCTATAATGAAAATTCCCACTTGTATATGAAAATGACTAAGCATGAGACTCTCTACAATGAAGAACATGGTGCTACTTTGAAGCACAAGTGTGGAAAAGAAGATAGTAGCAATTGTCCCTTTTTCTTTTTTTCTTTTTTTTGGGCCTTTCTTTTTTTCCTTTGGCCTTTTTTTCCTCTTTTTTTTTCTTTTTTTTGCGGAGGGGCTTTACATATTTAGCCTTTCCTCCCATGGGACAATGCTCTAATAATGATGATCATCACACTTTCATTACAACACGATATTACAACTCGATACTACAACAACAAAGTATGACTCTATATGAATGCCTTCGGCGGTGTACCAGTATGTGCAATGAAACAAGAGTGACATGTATAAAAAAATATGCATGGTGGCTTTGCCACAAATACGATGTCAACTACATGATCATGCAATGGCAATATGACAATATTATGAGTGTCATATGAACGGAGCGGTGGAAAGTTGCATGGCAATATATCTCGGAATGGCTATGGAAATGCCATGATAGGTAGGTATGGTGGCTGTTTTGAGGAACAATATGGTGGCTGTTTTGAGGAAGGATATATAGTGGGTTTATGGCACCGGCGAAAGTTGCGCGGTACAAGAGAGGCTAGCAATGGTGGAAGGGTGAGAGTGCGTATAATCCATGGACTCAACATTAGTCATAAGAACTCATATACTTATTGCAAAAATCTACAAGTCATCAAAACAAAGCAATCAACGCATGCTCCTAGGGGGGAGGTTGGTAGGAGTGAACCATCGCGTGCCCCCGACCTCCACACAAAGGTTGGCACTCTACAAATACCTCATGCTCTAACTTCGTCACATAGCGGTTCATCATACGTGCATGATACGGGAATCACTAACCTTAACACAAGTATTTCTCAATTTCATAATAACTCCACTAGCATGACTCTAATATCACTATCCTCATGTCTCAAAACAATTATCAAGCATCCAACATCTCATTCTATTCAATGCACTTAGTGTGATTTTTTTTACTACATTGACATTGGATGTCTATCATGTGAAGACTAGTTTCTTTAGCCTAAACACATTACCATGATGTTTTAATAGACTCTCAAAAGGATATAAGTGAAGCATGAGAGTCAACAATTTCTACAAAATATTACCACCACCGTGCTCTAAAAGATATAGGTGAAGCACTAGAGCAAAAACTATTCAACTCAAAATATATAAGTGTAGCATATAGAGTGTTCTAATAATTTCTAGGCCATATTTAACTCTCTAAAATAGGTGTGTCCAGAAAGGATGATTGTGGCAAACTAACAAGCAAAGACTCAAATTATACAAGACGCTCCAAGCAAAACACATATCATGTTGCGAATAAAAATATATCTCCAAGTATAGCTACCGATGGATGAAGACGAAAAAGGGGATGCCTTCCCGGGGCATCCCCAAGCTTAGGCTTTTGATTATCTTGAATTTACTTGGGGTGCCATGGGCATCCCCAAGCTTAGGCCTTTGCTACTCCTTGTTGAAGGAAATATGCCCTAGAGGCAATAATAAAGATGTTATTTGTATTTCCTTATATCATGATAAATGTCTTTTATTCATGCTAGAATTGTATTAACCGGAAACTTAGTACATGTGTGAATACATAGACAAAACAGTATGTCCCTAGTATGCCTCTACTAGACTAGCTCATTGATCAAAGATGGTTATGTTTCCTAGCCATAGACATGAGTTGTCATTTGATCAACGGGATCACATCATTAGGAGAATGATGTGATGGACAAGACCCATCCGTTAGCATAGCACTATGATCGTTTAGTTTAACAGCTATTGTTTTCTTCATGACTTATACATGTTCCTATGACTATGAGATTATGCAACTCCCGAATACCGTAGGAATACCTTGTGTGCTATCAAACGTCACAACATAACTGGGTGATCATAAAGATGCTCTACAGGTGTCTCCGAAAGTATTCGTGGTGTTGGCATAGATCAAGATTAGGATTTGTCACTCCGAGTGTCAGAGAGGTATCTCTGGGCCCTCTCGGTAACACACATCACAATAAGCCTTGCAAGCAAAAGACTAATGAGTTAGTCACGAGATGATGTGTTACGGAACGAGTAAAGAGACTTGCCGGTAACGAGATTGAACTAGGTATAAAGATACCGACGATCGAATCTCGGGCAAGTAACATATCGTTTGACAAAAGGAACAACGTATGTTGTTATGCGGTTCTGACCGATAAAAGATATTCGTAGAATATGTAGGAGCCAATATGAACATCCAGGTTCCGCTATTGGTTATTGACCGGAGATGAGTCTCGGTCATGTCTACATAGTTCTCGAACCCGTAGGGTCCGCACGCTTAACGTTTGATGACGATCGGTATTATGAGTTTATGAGTATTGATGTACCGAAGGTAGTTAGGAGTCCCGGATGAGATCACGGACATGACGAGGAGTCTCGGAATTTCCGACACATAAAGATTGATATATTGGACGGCTATATTCGGACACCGGAAGTATACCGGAAAAGTTTCGGATTTATCGGGAATGCCGGAGGGGGTTACCGGAACCCCCTACGAGAGGGGATGGTCCATAGTGGGCCTAAAGGGAAAGAGAGAGGCAGCCCATAGGGCTGGCCGGCGCCCCCACCTAGGGTTCCTAGTTGGACTAGGATTGGGGGGGCGCCACCTCTCCTATTCCTTTCCCCCTTCTTCCTTTCGGTGAATCCTACTAGGAATAGGATTGCAATCCTATTCCTAGTAGGACTCCTTCCCTAGCCGCACCAGGAAGGGCCGGCCGGCCTTCCTCCCCTGCTCCTTTATATACGGGGGCAGGGGGGCACCCAAAGACACACAAGTTGAATTGTTTTAGCCGTGTGCGGTGCCCCCCTCCACAGAATCACACCTCGGTCATACCGTCGCGGAGCTTAGGCGAAGCCCTGCGCCGGTGAACACATCATATCCGTCACCACGCCGTCGTGCTGACGAAACTCTCTCGTGAAGCTCAACTGGATCAAGAGCTCGTGGGACGTCATCAAGCTGAACGTGTGCTGAACGCGGAGGTGCCGTACGTTCGGTGCTTGATCGGTTGGATCGCGAAGAAGTTCGACAACATCAACCACGTCACTTGACGCTTCCGCTCCCGGTCTACGAGGGTACGTAGACACACTCTTCCCTCTCGTTGCTATGCATCTGGTAGATAGATCTTGCGTGATCGTAGGAAAATTTTAAAATACTACGTTCCCCAACAGTGGCATCATGAGCCAGGTCTATGCGTAGATGATATGCACGAGTAGAACACAATGAGATTGTGGACGATACTAGTCATACTGCTTACCAGCATGTCATACTTTGCTTCGGCGGTATTGTGAGATGAAGCGGCCCAGACCGACATTACGCGTACGCTTACGCGAGACTGGTTTCACCGTTACGAGCACTCGTTGCTTAAAGGTGACTGGCGGGTGTCTGTCTCTCTCACTTTAGCTGAATCAAGTGTGGCTACGCCCGGTCCTTGTGAAGGTTAAAACAGCACATACTTGACGAAACATCGTTGTGGTTTTGTATGCGTAGGTAAGAACGGTTCTTGCTAAAGCCCGTTGCAGCCACGTAAAACTTGCAACAAACAAAGTAGAGGACGTCTAACTTGTTTTTGCAGGGCATGTTGTGATGTGATATGGTCAAGACATGATGAGTTATACGGTTTTGTATGAGATGATCATGTTTTGTAAAGTTATCGGCAACTGGCAGGAGCCATATGGTTGTCGCTTTATTGTATGAAATGCAATCGCCATGTAATTGCTTTACTTTATCACTAAGCGGTAGCGATAGTCGTGGAAGCAATAGTTGGCGAGACAACAAACGATGCTACGATGAAGATCAAGGTGTCAAGCCGGTGACGAAGGTTATCATGAAGGTGCTTTAAAGATGGAGATCAAAAGCACAAGATGATGATGGCCATATCATGTCACATATTTTGATTGCATGTGATGTTTATCTTATTATGCTTCTTATTTTGCTTAGATCGACGGTAGCATTATAAGATGATCCCTTACTAAATTTCAAGGTATAAGTGTTCTCCCTGAGTATGCACCGTTGCGAAAGTTCGTCGTGCCGAGACACCACGTGATGATCGGGTGTGATAAACTCTACGTTCAAATACAACGGGTGTAAGCCAGTTTTGCACACGCAGAATACTCGGGTTAAACTTGACGAGCCTAGCATATACAGATATGGCCTCGGAACACTGGAGACCGAAAGGTCGAGCGTGAATCATATAGTAGATATGATCAACATAAGATGTTCACCATTGAAAACTACTCCATCTCACGTGATGATCGGACATGGTTTAGTTGATTTGGATCACGTGATCATTTAGATGACCAGAGGGATGTCTATCTAAGTGGGAGTTCTTTAAATTAATATGATTAATTGAACTTTAATTTATCATGAACTTAGTCCTGGTAGTATTAGCATATCTATGTTGTAGATCAATAGCTCGCGATGTTGCTCCCCGTTTATTTTTTCATATGTTCCTAGAGAAAACCAAGTTGAAAGATGTTAGTAGCAATGATGCGGAATTGTTCCGTGATCTGAGGATTATCCTCATTGCTGCACAGAAGAATTATGTCCTTGATGCACCGCTAGGTGACAGACCTATTGCAGGAGCAGATGTAGACGTTATGAACGTTTTGACAACAGCTCGATATGATAACTTGATAGTTTAAGTGCACCATGCTTTACGACTTAGAACCGGGACTTCAAAAACGTTTTGAACGCCACGGAGCATATAAGATGTTCCAAGAGTTGAAATTAGTATTTCATACTCATGCCCGTGTCGAGAGGTATAAGACCTCTAACAGTACTTTGCCTACAAGATGAAGGAGAATAGTTCAACCACTGAGCATGTGCTCAGATTGTCTGGGTACTACAATTACTTTAATCAAGTGGGAGTTAATCTTCCAGAAAAGATAGTAATTGACAAAGTTCTCTAGTCACTATCACCAAGTTAGTAGAACTTCGTGATGAACTATAATATGCAAGGGATGACGAAAGGAATTCCCAGCTCTTCGCGATACTGAAGTCAGGCGAAGGTAGAAATCATGATAAAGCATCAAGTGTTGATGGTTAACAAGATCACTTGTTTCAAGTAAAGGGCAAAGGGATAGAAGGGGAATTTCAAGAAGAATGGCAAGCAAGTTGTCACTCCCATGAAGAAACCCAAAGCTAAACTCAAGCCTGAAACTAAGTGCTTCTACTGCAAAGGAAATGGTCACTGGAAGTGGAACGGCCCTAGATACTTGGCGGATAAGAAGGATGGCAAAGTGAACAAAGGTATATTTGATATACAGATTATTGATGTGTATTTTACTAGTGTTCATAGCAACCCCTCGGTATTTGATACTGATTTAATTGCTAAAAAGTAGTAACTCGAAGTGGGAGTTGCGTAATGAACATATACTAGTTAAAGGATGAAGTGACGATGTGTATTGGAAGCAGTTCCAAGATTGATATGATCATCATCGCACACTCCCTATACTTTCGGGGTTAGTGTTGAACCTAAATAACTGTTATTTGGTGTTTGTGTTGAGCATGAATGTGATTTGATCATGTTTATTGCAATACGGTTATTCATGTAAGTTAGAGAATAATTGTTGTTCTGTTTACATGAATAAAACCTTCTATGGTCATACACCCAACGAAAAATAGTTTGTTGGATCTCGATCGTGTGATACACATATTCATAATATTGAAGCCAAAAGATGCAAGGTTGATAATGATAGTGCAAACTATTTGTGGCACTGCCGTTTAAAGTCATATTGGTATAAAACGCATGAAGAAACTCCATAATGATGGACTTTTGGAATCACTTGATTATGAATCACTTGGTGCTTGCGAACCATGCCTCATGGGCAAGATGACTAAAACTCCGTTCTCTAGAACTATGGAGCGAGCAACATATTTATTGGAAATCATACATACTGATGTATGCGGACCAATGAGTGTTGAAGCACGCGGCGGGTATCGTTATTTTCTGACCTTCACTAATGATTTGAGCAGATATGGGTATATCTACTTAATGAAGCACAAGTCTGAAACATTTGAAAAGTTCAAAGAATTTCAGAGTGAAGTAGAGAATCATCGTAACAAGAAAATAAAGTTCCTACGATCTGATCGTGGAGGAGAATATTTGAGTTACGAGTTTGGTCTTCATTTGAAACAATGTGGAATAGTTTCACAACTCACGCCACCTGGAACACCACAGCGTAATGGTGTGTCCGAACGTCGTAACCGTACTTTATTGGATATGGTGCGATCTATGATGTCTCTTGCCGATTTACCACTATCATTTTGGGTCATGCATTAGAGACAGCTGCATTCACGTTAAATAAGGGCCTCATCTGAATCCGTTGAGACAACGCCTTAAGAACTGTGGTTTGGCAAGAAACCAAAGTTGTTGTTTCTTAAAGTTTGGGACTGCAATGCTTATGTGAAAAGTTTCAACATGATAAGCTCGAACCCAAACCGGAGAAGTAAATCTTCATAGGATACCCAAAAGAGACTGTTGGGTACACCTTCTATCACAGATCCGAAGGCAAGATATTCATTGCTAAAAATGGATCCTTTCTAGAAAAAGAGTTTCTCTCGAAAGAAGTGAGTGGGAGGAAAGTAGAACTTGATGAGGTAATTGTACCTTCTCCCGGATTGGAAAGTAGTACATCACAGGAAATTGTTCCAGTGATTCCTACACCAATTAGTGAGGAAGTTGATGATAATGATCATGAAACTTCGGATCAAGTTTCTGCTGAACATCGCAGATCAACCAGAGTACGTTCCGCACCTGAGTGGTACGGCAACCCAGTTCTGGAAATCATGTTACTAGACCATGATGAACCTACGAACTATGAGGAAGCGACGATGAGCCCAGATTCCACAAAATGGCTTGAAGCCATGAAATCTGAGATGGGATCCATGTATGAGAACAAAGTGTGGACTTTGGTTGACTTGCCCGATGATCGGCAAGCCATCGAAAATAAATGGATCTTCAAGAGAAAGACCGACGCAGACGGTAATATTACTGTTTACAAAGCTCGACTTGTTGCGAAAGGTTTTCGACAAGTTCAAGGAGTTGACTACGATGAGACTTTCTCACCTGTAGCGATGCTTAAGTCTGTCCGAATCATGTTAGCAATTGCCGCATTTTATGATTATGAAATCTGGCAAATGGATGTCAAAACTACATTCCTGAATGGATATCTCAAAGAAGAGTTGTATATGATACAACCAGAAGGTTTTGTCGATCCAAAAGGTGCTAACAAATTATGCAAGCTCCAGCGATCCATCTATGGACTGGTGCAAGCATCTCGGAGTTGGAATATACGCTTTGATGAGGTGATCAAAGCATATGGTTTTATACATACTTTTGGAGAAGCCTGTATTTACAAGAAGTGAGTGGGAGCACTACAACCTTTCTGATAAGTATATGTGAATGACATATTGTCGATCGGAAATGATGTAGAATTTTCTGGAAAGCATAAAGGAGTGTTTCAAAAGGAGTTTTTCAAAGAAAGACCTCGGTGAAGCTGCTTACATATTGAGCATCAAGAATCTATATAGATAGATCAAGACGCTTGATAAGACTTTCGATGAGTACATACCTTGATAAGATTTTGAAGTAGTTCAAAATGGATCAGTCAAAGAAGAAATTCTTGCCTGATTTGTAAGGTGTGAAGTTGAGTAAGACTCAAAGCCAGACCACGGCAGAAAAATATAGAGAGAATGAAAGTCATTCCCTATGCCTCAGCCATAGGTTCTATAAAGTATGCCATGCTGTGTACAAAACATGTTGTGTACCTTGCCAAGAGTTTGACAGGGAGGTACAATAGTGATCCAAGAGTAGATCACTGTACAGCGGTCAAAATTATCCTTAGTAATTGGATGACTAAGGAAATATTTCTCGATTATGGAGGTGATAAAGAGTTCGTCGTAAAGGGTTACGCCGATGCAAACTTCGACACTAAAATTCAGATGACTCTAAGTATCAATCTGGATGCATATTGAAAGTGGGAACAATTAGCTAGAGTAGCTTTATGCAGAGCATTGTAGACATAGAAATTTGCGAAATACATACGGATCTGAATGTGACAGACCCGTTGACTAAACTTCTCTCACAAGCAAAACATGATCACACCTTATTACTCTTGGGTATTAATCACATAGCAATGTGAACTAGATTATTGACTCTAGTAAACCCTTTGGGTGTTAGTCACATGGCGATGTGAACTATGGGTGTTATTCACATAACGATGTGAACTATCAGTATTACATCACATGGCGATGTGAGCTAGATTATTGACTCTAGTTCAAGTGGGAGACTGAAGGAAATATGCCCTAGAGGCAATAATAAAGATGTTATTTGTATTTCCTTATATCATGATAAATGTCTTTTATTCATGCTAGAATTGTATTAACCGGAAACTTTGTACATGTGTGAATACATAGACAAAACAGTATGTCCCTAGTATGCCTCTACTAGACTAGCTCATTGATCAAAGATGGTTATGTTTCCTAGCCATAGACATGAGTTGTCATTTGATCAACGGGATCACATCATTAGGAGAATGATGTGATGGACAAGACCCATCCGTTAGCATAGCACTATGATCGTTTAGTTTAACTGCTATTGCTTTCTTCATGACTTATACATGTTCCTATGACTATGAGATTATGCAACTCCCGAATACCGTAGGAACACCTTGTGTGCTATCAAACGTCACAACATAACTGGGTGATCATAAAGATGCTCTACATGTGTCTCCGAAAGTATTCGTGGTGTTGGCATAGATCAAGATTAGGATTTGTCACTCCGAGTGTCGGAGAGGTATCTCTGGGCCCTCTCGGTAACACACATCACAATAAGCCTTGCAAGCAAAAGACTAATGAGTTAGTCACGAGATGATGTGTTACGGAACGAGTAAAGAGACTTGCCGGTAACGAGATTGAACTAGGTATAAAGATACCGACGATCGAATCTCGGGCAAGTAACATACCGTTTGACAAAAGGAACAACGTATGTTGTTATGCGGTTCTGACCGATAAAAGATCTTCGTAGAATATGTAGGAGCCAATATGAACATCCAGGTTCCGCTATTGGTTATTGACCGGAGATGAGTCTCGGTCATGTCTACATAGTTCTCGAACCCGTAGGGTCCGCACGCTTAACGTTTGATGACGATCGGTATTATGAGTTTATTAGTATTGATGTACCGAAGGTAGTTCGGAGTCCCGGATGAGATCACGGACATGACGAGGAGTCTCGGAATGTCCGAGACATAAAGATTGATATATTGGACGGCTATATTCAGACACCGGAAGTATACCGGAAAAGTTTCGGATTTATCGGGAATGCCGGAGGGGGTTACCGGAACCCCCTACGAGAGGGGATGGTCCATAGTGGGCCTAAAGGGAAAGATAGAGGCAGCCCATAGGGCTGGCCGGCGCCCCCACCTAGGGTTCCTAGTTGGACTAGGATTGGGGGGGGGGGGCGCCACCTCTCCTATTCCTTTCCCCCTTCTTCCTTTCGGTGAATCCTACTAGGAATAGGATTGCAATCCTATTCCTAGTAGGACTCCTTCCCTAGCCGCACCAAGAATGGCCGGCCGGCCTCCCTCCCCTGCTCCTTTATATACGGGGGCAGGGGGCACCCAAAGACATACAAGTTGAATTGTTTTAGCCGTGTGCGGTGCCCCCCTCCACAGAATCACACCTCGGTCATACCGTCGCGGAGCTTAGGCGAAGCCCTGCGCCGGTGAACACATCATATCCGTCACCACGCCGTCGTGCTGACGAAACTCTCTCGTGAAGCTCAACTGGATCAAGAGCTCGTGGGACGTCATCAAGCTGAACGTGTGCTGAACGCGGAGGTGCCGTACGTTCGGTGCTTGATCGGTTGGATCGCGAAGAAGTTCGACAACATCAACCACGTCACTTGACGCTTCCGCTCTCGGTCTACGAGGGTACGTAGACACACTCTTCCCTCTCGTTGCTATGCATCTGGTAGATAGATCTTGCGTGATCGTAGGAAAATTTTAAAATACTACGTTCCCCAACACTTGTTCCATAGTCCATCAAAGCAATACTCAAATTGAAAACTTCACAACACAAAACTTAGACAAAAGTTCTCGTGAGTTCCGTTAGTATAAGAAAGCAAACCACTACTCAAAGGTACAGCAATGAATTCATTATTTGTTTATATTGGTGTTAAACCTACTGCATTCCAACTTCTCTATGGTTCATATCCTCCAATACTACTCATAGATGTATCGGAATAAGCAAACAACACACGAAAAACAGAATCTGTCAAAAACAGAACAGTCTGTAGTATTCTGCTGGTTTCGTCTACTTATGGAACTCCAAAAAAATCAAACTAAATTGGTAAATTTGAGGAATTTGTCTACCAATCATCTGCAAAAAGAATCAACTAAACATCACGCTCTAGTAAAATCTGAAGACTACTTTAGCGAGCGCTAACGATTCTGTTTTTCACAACAAGATCACATAAACTTCACACAAGTCTTCCCAAAGGTTCTACTTGGCACAAACACTAAAAAAAACATGAAACCACATCTAATCAGAGGCTATATGCAATATTTATTCCCTAACAGAAGCAAACAAAAAATATAAAATTGGGTTGCCTCCCAACAAGAGCTATCGTTTTACGCCCCTAGCTAGGCACGATAATTCAATGATGCTCACATAAAGGACAAGAATTGAAGCACAAGGAGAGCATCATAAGACATGTGAAAAACACATCTAAGTCTAACATACTTCCTATGCATAGTCATATTATAGGAAAACAAATTACCAAGACAAGCAAGATCTAGCACATGCATGGAAGGAGAAAGAAACAATAGCAATCTCAACATAACAAGATGTAATTTAGTAACATGAAGATTCCTACAACCATATTTTCCTCTCTCATAATAATTGCATGTAGGATCATAAGCATATTCAACAATATAGCTATCATATAACATATTCTCAACACGATCCACATGCATGCGAAGTTGACACTCTTCCAAAATAGTGGGATTAATGTTAACTAAAGTCATGACCTCTCCAAACCCACTTTTATCAAAACAAATCATAAGATTGAACATTCTCCAAGTATGTGGGATCTAAAGTTGACACTCGTCCAAACCCACTTTCAATATTAATGCAAACATTATTATCAATCTTATATTCATCATGGGGATTAAATAAATTTTCAAGATCATAAGAGGAATCACCCCAATCATGATCATTGTAACAAGTAGTAGACATAGCAAAACTGGCATCCCCAAGCTTAGGGTTTTGCATATTATTAGCACAATTGAAATCAATAGAATTTATAGTAACATCATTGCAATCATGCTTTTTATTTAAGGAGCTAACATGAATCACTTTTTCTTTTAACAATTCCACACAATTTTCAGATTCATAGATTTCAAGAAAACCCCATAAAGATAATCTAGTGCACGCAGCTCACTAGCAATAGGTTCAACATAATTGGATCTCTTAAAGAGATTAGCAAGTGGATGATGATTCATACTTTAGCAAGCGAAGATGCAAGCTAAATGAGGGCACATAGCAGCACAAGCAAACAAGAGGCACGCAAACGGTAAACACATGGCGGAAAAAGGGCAAATAAAACGGCAAGGCTGAAGTGGGGGAGAGGAAAACGAGAGGCAAATAAATGTAATGCGAAGGATAAGGGTTTGTGATAGGTACTTGGTATATGACTTTTGCGTAAGCCTCCCCGGCAACGGCGCCAGAAATTTTTCTTGCTACTTCTCGAGCTTGCGTTGTATTCCCTCAAAGAGGAAAGGGTGATGCAGCACAATAGCGTAAGTATTTCCCTCAACTTTTGAGAACCAAGGTACCAATCCAGTAGGAGACCATGCGCGAGTCCCTCGCACCTGCACAAATAAATAAGAACTTCGCAGCCAATGCGATAAGGGGTTGTCAATCCCTTTACGGTCACTTACGAAAGTGAGATCTGATAGAGATGATAGTTTATATTTTTGGTATTTTTAGTTTATAAGAACATCAAATAAAAGCGGTAAAAGTAAAGTAGATGTAGATTAATATGTTGAGAATAGACCCAGGGGCCATAGTTTTCTCTAGTGACTTCTCTCGTGATAGCGATATTCTAAGGCGGGTAAACAAATTACTGTCGAGCAATTGATAGAAAAGCGAATAATTATGAGACTATCTAGGCATGATCATTGTATATAGGCATCACGTCTGAGACAAGTAGACCGACTCCTGCCTGCATCTACTACTATTACTCCACACATCGACCGCTATCCAGCATGCATCTAGTGTATTGAGTTCATAAGAACAGAGTAACGCCTTAAGCAAGATGATATGATGTAGAGGGATAAACTCAAGAAATATGATATAAAACCCATCTTTTTATCCTCGATGGCAACAATACAATACGTGCCTTGTTTCCCCTACTGTCACTGGGAAAGGACATCGCAAGATTGAACCCAAAGCCAAGAAATTCTCCCATTGCAAGAACTATAGATCTAGTAGGCCAAACCAAACCAATAATTCAAAGAGACTTGCAAGGATATTATGAGCGCACATAAAAAGTCAGAGAGAAGAACCAAATATCTTTCATAGATAACCTTGATCATAAACTCACAATTCATCGGATCTCGACAAACACACCGCAAAAAGAGATTACATCGAATAGATCTCCTCGAAGACCGAGGAGAACTTTGTATTGAGATCCAGAGAGAGAGAAGAAGCCAGCTAGATACTAGCTATGGACCCGAAGGTCTGTGGTAAACTACTCACAACTCATGGTGAGGGCGATGATGATGATGATGAAGGCCTCCGTGATGGATCCCCCTCCGGTGGATCTCCGGAACAGGCTCCAAGATGGGATCTCCACGGGAACAGAAGGTACGGCGGTGGAATTAGGGTTTTTCTCTGTTCACGGAGTTTTTGAGGTACGTAGACTTATATAGGAAGAAGGAGGGCATCGGGGGACGCTCGAGGGTAGGGGCGGAGCTACGGGGGGACGAGCGGGGACCACGCCCCCCCAACAGCCGCGTCGTATAACTAGTACGTCAAGTGGACTAGGCTACGTGAATAAATTTCGTATTAATTAGCCCCCCTCTACAACGGTCTTAAGGCTTATAAGCCCGGGAACTTTGCAAGTTAAAAGCCCACCAGCTCACACCAGAGGAAAAAACAGCCTTTTCCAAGCTGCCGAGGGGCCAGGATCGAGGCCTCGAGGGCATGCTCGCTTGCTATGGGTGGCCGAGGGCATGCTCGCTTGCTGTGGGTGGCCGCCTAGGGAAGTTGAACGAGGCCATCCTCACAAAAGATCAACGCCGGCGCCGATGGCATAATAATCCTGCGGTGTGTCCCCTTGATTCCTTTCTTGATCTATCTATGTGCAATACTAACGAACTGATCCGTGTCTGCTTGTTTTAGGCGGAAATTTATTAGGGGTAGCAGTTTCTTATTCTATTCTCAAAATAGGTATTGTAAGTTAGTCGCACTAATTCTATCATCCGGGTTTCAAATTTCATCCATCGGACGACATGGCGCGACTAACGCCACATTCAAACTAATTAAAAAATACATTTTCTAATTGCAAAATACATATTATCTTGTGTCCTCTTCATATGGTCAATATCAGGGGATTTTATTTTTAATATGTTCATTGACTTCTTCGCCCCCCCTATGGTCAAATCCTGGCTCCGCCCCTGCTCGAGGGGGCCACGAGGCAGGGGGCGCCCCCTGGGAAGGGGGCGCGCCCCCACCCTCGTGGGCCAGCCCTTTCCCCTGACTTGGTTCTCAAGCTCCGTGTGCGTGATTTTCTCCAAAAATATCTCTCGCGAAGGTTTCATTCCGTTTGGACTCCGTTTGATATTCTTTTTCTGCAAAACCCTGAAACAGGCAAAAAACAACAATCTGGACTGGGCCTTTGGGTTAGTACGTTAGTCCCAAAACTGATATAAAAGTGAATGATAAAGCCCATTAAACATCCAAGACTTCATAAATAATAGCATGGAACAATAAAAAATTATAGATACGTTGGAGACGTATCACCAGCCGCACAGAACCAAGCCACCGCCACCGTCCAGGACCACCATGGCCGCCGCCAAGCTCCTCCCTCACCGTCGCCGACCCGACGAGCGCGCTGCCCTAGATTCCTCCCGTCGCGGCCAGGAGTTCGTCGCCGCCTCCCGATGTTGCTGCTTCATCGCCTCCCAGACCCGAACTGGCCCAAATTCGGCCATCTTCGACGCCTCTTCGCCGGATCTAGCCGTCCAGTCCCATCCCCATTGCCCACGAGTGCTCCATCGCCGGGTCAAGTCGCTGATGACCTGCCTGCTCTGCTCACGTCCCCACCATCACCGGCCATGGACGCCAAGGCCGACCCGTTGATGCCGTGCACAACAACCGCAAGCCATGCTACCTTCGGTTGCAGCCGGTTCGATTTGTCGTGTTGGACACCGACGCCCGCAGGTTTTTGACGCGCCAAGTTCCTCTTCAAAATGTACGACTACATCCGATGTGGATTTCGACAAGTACCACGATGGCCGGAGCCCTCGGATCCGTCAAGTTCATCTACGTGTGTGTATGACTACCTTTGTCGAAGACACGTGTATGGCTACACATCTGGAACACGAAAAGTACCACGACGACCATCGCTCGTCGAGATCGACTACCACCAATATGTAAAACTACCGTCGTCGTGCGCTTTTCCAAGTACCACTACTTCCACTACGACTCGTGTACTAGTACTTCCACTACCGTCGAACTCGAACTGCTCCGAAACTCAAACTTCGAAGGTATACCCACTGAGACGATGACCCGTGGACGAATGCATGTTGTATGAGATGCACCCCGCGTTTGCATCGTGCCCGTTTGTTTCGTGCACGTCTCTGGTTTTCCATGGCACCGACACATGGGACACTCGGTATCCGAGATCACCCCACCATCTTTTGCATGCTCACTTTCACACTTCATATTTTGCACCGACGTCTTGACGAGGTGTCGGATCACCGGAACGTTGCCATGGCACCGATTTCGGTTATCGCCGCCGTGGTACCCCTTTTCTTTCCACCACGGTGACAAAATGCTCATGTCAACTTTCATCAAAAATTGCATAGAACTTGCAAATGTCATCCGCATCATGATAACAACATTTAAATGGTTAAAATTGTTTTTTGCTTTAATAATTGCTAAATATGCACATGGGGATTTTTCGGAATTGTCGTTAGTTATTTCTGACCTAATTTAAATTGCCTAAATAGATAATTTACTTATGCTTCACCTCTTGCCATGTTAAACAAAATTTAAACTTGTTGGGTTCATAAACGAGAGTCAACTAAATACACCGAATGTGGTGTTTCATCAATATGCAACTCGTTGCATATTGAGCTCCACTTAGCTTGTAGTTGTTTGTGCACTTTGCCATGCCATGCATATTTAAACCGTACATGCATCATACTTGTGTGTGCATCATATGCTATGTTTTTGCTTGTGTGTTTACCATGTTGTTTGTTTCTTTCTGGTTTGCTTCTCTCGTTAGCTTCGATTTCATTCCGGAGTTGTGTGGATTCGTTCGACTACCTCCATTTGTCTTCTTCATGGACTCGTTCTTCTTCCTTGCGGGATCCCAGGCAAGATGGCTGTTCCTTTATATCACCTCTGTCTTTGCTTGCTAGTTGTCTCGCTCTATAGCCGTGTCACGCTGCCCATTCTTGTCTTGTCAGCCTCATATGTTGCCATGAAACACTCTAACCACCTACCTAGCAAACCGTTGATTGGCTAAGTTACGCTTTTGCTCAGCCCCTCTTATAGCGTTGTTAGTTGCAGGTGAAGATGGAAGATGTTCCATGTTGGAGCATGGATTCTTTGGGATAACACAATATATCTCTTAATTAATTAATGCACATATATACTTGGTAATGGGTGGAAGGCTTGGCCTTTTGCTTGGTGTTTTGTTCCACTCATGCCGCCTTAGGATCCGATAAACCGGTGTTATGTTCCTTGATATTGCGTTCCTAACACGGTTGGGGTTTATGGGTATGGGCGCTCCCCTTGGCTTGTGCCAATCTTGGGGGAGGTGCCCCGGCATCGTATCACCATCACTTTTTTATCATTATCGTCTATCTTAGTTCGATCCTTTTCGTTAAATATTGATCTAATATAATAGAAGTCTTATGATCTAGTCTTTTAGTTTTTGCTTCGTGATCTATCTATGTAATCCAGTGTGAGAGCTATATAATAAAGATTAGTTCGAGTTGAGTGTTTTGATTTCTTGCTTTGATCTTAGAGATGAAAAGGAATAAAGAAAATAAGAATCATGTACTTATCTTATGGAAAGTGATGACTTCACATATAAGAAGTATAATGCACAAAAAATATGTTGAAGATTGACAAACATAGTATTGGTCATTGCTGCAACTAATGAGAAGTAATAAAGAAAGAGAGGTTCCACATATAAATACACTATCTTGGACATTTTTTGTGATTGTGAGCACTCATTAAAATATTCTATGCTAATTAGCTGACGTTAGACAAGGAAGACAACGTAATGAGTTATGTTTACTTGTATCTAAATAGAAGTCATATTGTCATAGATCCTCTAACATGCGGTTCTTGCTTTCTACCCCATTCTAGCAAAAAATTCCGCACCAAGTAGAGATACTACTTGTGCAGCCAAAATCCTTAAACCCAGTTTTTGCAAACATACATACCTATGGATTGAGTAAGATCCTTCAAGTAATTTGTGATCCGTGCAAAGCAATAAAAATTGCTCTCTAAATATGTATGATATTTTAGTGTGAGGAAAATAAGCTTTGTACGAACTTGTGATGGGAATAAATAGAAGCGACGGACTACATAATAAAGGTCGCTATCACAAGTGGCAATATAAAGTGACATTCCTTTGCATCAAGAGTTTGTACGTCCAAATAAAAAGCGATTGACACCCTCTGCTTCTCTTTGCGAAGGGCCTATCCTTTACTTCAAATACTTACCATTATGCAAGAATCATGGTGATCTTCACCATCCCTTTTATTTTTCTCTTTTTGGCAAGCAACATGTGTTGGAGAAAGATCAAGGCACACATATCCAGTCGGATGTAGGTGACCATGAGTTATTACAGTTGACATTACCCTTGAGGTAAATGTTTGGGAGGCGAAACTATAAGCCCATATCTTTCTATGTGTCTGACCAAAGCTTTGGTCCCATAAGTATCGCGTGAGTGTTAGCAATTATGGAAGGTTAAGTGATGGTTGAGTATGCGAACGTGCTAGCCAAAAGATCTAACATAGACTCTTTCTGATAATATGACGAATTGCAAGTTCATCAATGACTAAGATCCTAGTTTTATAGTTTCCAATGAAGTTTGCACTACAAAAAAAAGACACATCCGTGACATTTTGGGCCGAACGATTTTTTTCCTGTCATACTTATGACACTTCTATGACAATAATTGTGAAAAAACACAGTATCATCATAGATGTGGCGGGGTCCTACTTCTATGACAAAAAATCATGACAGAAAATGGGCTTTTCATCCTGGGCAGGCCAGAGACGCACCTGCATGACATTCTTTGGGCCATCCATGACGGAAAAAACCATGGTAGAAGTGAGGGCGAGGAATATATCGGGGTGTTCCCGGTTATGGTGGGTGGTCGGGGCCGAGCGATGCGCGTTTCTCTCGTACACGCACGCGTGTGGGTGCGAGGCGTTGGGCTCTAACTGAACCCGGGCGAGGCGTTGGGCTCTAACTGAACCCGAGCGATTACACTACAGGCTACGCGTTACTGAACCCGAGTGATCGATCGATGGCTATTAACTAAACCCGATCGAGCGATTCCTTCGCTACTGCTGCTAACTGAAGTCGATCTATGCTGCCTCTGCATGAACAGTGAGCGTTGCTGGGGGGTTTGGATGAACAGTTCCCGATGGGGGTGGATGAATAGGACCCCGTGGTGTTGCCTCTGGATGAACAGGACCCCAATCGATCGAGCCGGTTGGGGCTGGATGAGCAGGACCCCGTGGAGGGCTGGATGAATAGTAGATGGTGGAGGGCTGGATGAACAGTAGCCCGTGGAGAGGGTTGGTTGAATAGTAGTCGATAGAGTAGCGAGTGATGGAGGCTGAACAGTCGCAGGTGGAGGCAGGAGGAGGTCGACGGTGGATGAACAGTAGCCCATGGAGGCTGGAGGAGGTCGATGGTGGAGATGAATAGTATCCCGTGGAGTCCCATTTTGCGGTACGCCACACCCCTCCCGATGAAGAGGACCCCCGTTTCGATCGTAGGGCTCCAACACAAGTCTGTTTCCTCCGTTTTGCGGTACGGCACATCCCTCCTGATCAACAGGACCCCCGTTTCGACCATAGGAGGTCCATTTCCTCCGTTTTGCGGTACGCCAGACCCCTCCCGATGAACAGGATCCCGTTTCGACCATGGCCGACCGAACACAAGGTCGTTTCCTCCGTTCTGCGGTACGCCAGGCCTCGTTTCCATCGGTTGTTCCGTCCAAGACGGTTGGCTCCCATGCGTTCCATTGCCTCCCGATGAACATGACGCATTATGTTGCCTCCCCATGAACACGACAACGATGCAGTTTCTCCATTCCGACCCAGCCATGTACACGAGCCCTGGCCGTACGTATGCACGAGTAGGCATTTGAGACCCTGCCCGTATGTACGTACGTGGCCGTATTTTCTTTCTTGCACACTGGCCGCTGTACGTACGTGTACATGCTACATGTGCGCCTCTACTACGACACGTGCGCGCCTCTACATCGACCAGTATGTACGTACACGTTTGCGAGCAGAATGACAACGCTACGTATGCTTCGACTAGGTGGGTCCCGACTGTCAGGCACTTCCTTGTGTGCGAAGATGTAGCTGGTGGGTCCCAGCAGTCAGGGAGGGCGAATCATTTTTCTTTGCCCGAATGCACTTCCTTGCGTGCGAAGATGTAGCTGGTGGGTCCCAGCAGTCAGGGGGAAACATTTTTTTCGTGAAATACGATGGCCCGTCCGGTGGGTCCCCGCTGTCAGGTGGAAGAATAATTATTTTGCACGTAATATGGAGGCACTTCCTTGCTGCGGCCGTGGACCCAGCTGTCAGCCTCTCCACGTACAGTACTCTTCCAATGGAAGTCGTTCCTTGACCACGTTGACCACGCCGCGCCGAGAGCACCAGGGCGGTGGACGATGGCGAGGCCTAGGAAGGGGACGACGCGGAGCCGGGGAAGTGATACGTCTAAAACGTATCAATAATTTCTGCTTGCTCCATGCCTCTTTTGGGTGATATTGCTATGATATTTATACACTTCCATACACTTTTGATCATATTTGGACTAACCTATTAACTCAGTGCACCCCAGTGCCAGTTTCTGTTTTCTGCTGTTTTTGTATTTCAGGTTTTCCCGTCATGAAAACTGTCAGAAAAATCCCGGAAAAATTATATAAAAAATCAGCGTTCTGAAAGCTTCCACACGGCCGAAGTAGGGCCGGAGGGGGGCCACCAGGGCTCCAGGCGCCCTGGTGGCGCGGCCCCCCTCCTGGCCGCGCCGGGGGGGCGCCTGGGCCCCCCCAGGCCTCCGCTGATGCCCCCCTTTGGCATATATTTAACACGCGTCCCGAAACCCTCGAGGACGGAACCCTTTTTCGCGATCTCATCTCTGTTCCGCCGCCGCCGCGCTTCCAAGATTGGGAGCACCAGGAGAACTCTTCCTGGCACCCTGCCGGAGGGGAGGATCACCACCGGGAGCCTCTCTACCACCATGGACGCCTCCCGGATGAGTTGTGAGTAGTCTCCCTTGGACCATGGGTCCATGACCAATAGCTATGTGATGTTCTCCTCCCCTTCTTGTGCTTCACTAATTAGACCTCGTGAGCTGCCCTACATGATCGAGGCACATATGTAATCCTTATGCTGTTGCTATGATGAGTTTGCTGGGATCTGATGGATTGCGAGATTATGTTCAGATTGTGTTTGAGTAATATATTTGATTTACCTCTTTTATATTTATGTTCTTAAGTAATTCTTGCATGTTCTCCGTTGCTATTTATTGCTTTGGCCAAGTAGTAGGTAGTGACTCCAAGAGGGAACGTTATGCTCGATTGTGGGTTCATGCCCCTCGATGACTAGTTTGAGTGACAGAAACACGAGTCTAGGGGATGTGTTGTTGCCACAAGGGGGAAAACAACGATGCTTGTACCTGCGCGTGCAAGGATTGTTTACTTTACGCAAAGTTCTTTTAATGCAGTTGTCTGTTGCTTTGAGTTTACACTATGGGTGGGACTCGCAACTTAATACCAGCGAGATGTTCTGGATAGATATCTCAAGGTGGATGATTAGTAGTAGATGCAGATGGATTTCGGTCTACTTGCCTTGGCGTACCGCCCATGCTTTGAACCTCTACCTTTCTTGCAACATAGTTAGCATTGGTTTGCGCACATAATTCTGTCAATTGCCCAGCTGTAATTCGTTTACCTCACATAGCTGTTTTATCGTCTTTTGGGAGAGAGACATCACTAGTGAACATCATGGGACCCCGGTCCATATTACCATCACTGATCACATCCGCTATTTACTTTCCGCTTTTACTTACTAGTTGCAGCAATATCTATCACTATTATCTCTTGCGTTTGATCCTTTGTAAACGACAAGGCCGGAGGGATTGACAACCTCTCTATACTCGTTGGGAGCAAAGTTATTTGTATCTGTGTGCAGGTCCAAGTTGATTGCTAAGTATCTGGCGCCATTAGCAGTTGACACCTTCTTGTTGAACCTTGGAGTCTGAGGGGAAATCGATCCTTGGTATCTTTGCCAAGGGAAAACTTCCGCTACACTGCATCTCAAACCTTCCACTTGGGGTAACCAACGAGGGGCGAGAAGCCATCAGGAAGACACGGCAGTGGAAGCCCGCGCGGAGAGGAGTACGAGGGTTCACTGGTTTGGCTACGGTGTGAGGCTGCCGTCGCCGCAGGGCCTAGCCAGCGGTGGGAATAGTAGGGGCGGTGAGGCCTCCGCGGCAGCACAGCCGGCCACGGGAGACAGGAGCATGCGGCACGACCAGCGCTGCTTTGGACGGCTGGAGCAACAAGACCAGAGGTTGAAGAAGCACTACGGCCGTTGGATGGACATCGTACGATCAATGGAGCTAGAATCGATCATATTGACTAAGTTGACAAAGCACTCCGTCCCCGTCAATTTAGTAGGCCCACAAGTCAGCCACCCACCAAGGTGGGTCCCAACTAGCACCGGGAGTATTCATTTTTTTCCGTGTAATAAGGAGGCACTTCCGGTGGGTCCGAGCT
>LR738710.1:249473333-249583305 GCA_902687465.1 Secale cereale
GGGACGTTTTTTCGCGAATTACGGTGGCCCGTCCGGTGGGTCCCAGCAGTCAGGGGGGAAACGTTTTTTCGCCAAATACGATGGCCCGTCTGGTGGGTCCCTGCTATCAGGTGGAGGAATAATTATTTTCTGCGTAATAAGGAGGCACTTCCTTGCGGCTGTCGTGGACCCAGCTGTCAGCCTCTCCACGTACAGTACTCTTCCAATGGAATCCGTTCCTTGACCATGTTGACGACGCCGCACCGAGAGCACCAGGGCGGTAGACGACGGCGAGGCCTAGGAAGGGAACGACGCGAAGCTGGGGAAGACGCGGCAGTGGAAGCCCGCGCGGAGAGGAGTACGAGGGTTCACTGGTTCGGCTGCAATGTGAGGCTGCCGTCACCACAGGGCCTGGCCAGCGGTGGAATAGTAGGGGGTGGTGAGGCCTCCGCGGCATCACAGCCGGCCATGGGAGGCAGGAGCACGAGGCACGACCGGCGCTGGTTTGGGCGGCTGGAGCAAGAAGACCAGAGGTTGAAGAAGCACTACGGCCTTTGGATGGACATCGTGCGGTCAATGGAGCTAGAATCGTGCATATTGACTAAGTTGACAAAGCCCTCCGTCCCCGTCAACTTAGTAGGCCCACAAGTCAGCCTCCACTATACTGGGTCCCAGCTAGCAGGGGGAGTATTCATTTTTTTGTGCGTAATAAGGAGGCACTTTCGGTGGGTCCGAGCTGACAGTGGGGGAACATTTTTTTCGCGAAATACGGTGGCCCATCCGGTGGGTCCCAACAGTCAGGGGGGAAACATTTTTTTCGCCAAATACGGTGGCTCGTCCGGTGGGTTCCCGCTGTCAGGTGGAGGAACAATTATTTTCCGCGTAATAAGGAGGCACTTCCTTGCGGCTGCCGTGGACCCAGCTGTCAGCCTCTCCACGTACAGTACTCTTCCGATGGAAGTCATTCCTTGACCATGCCACGCCGAGAGCACCAGGGCGGTGGACGACGGCGAGGCCTAGGAAGGGAACGACACGGAGGCAGGGAAGACTCGGCAGTTGTTTCCCACGCGGAGGGGGGTACGACTGTACGAGGGTTTACTGGTTCGTCTGCCGTCGCCGGAGAATAACAGCAGGTGTGGGCGAGTAGAGGGATGGTTAGGCCAGCGATGGGAGTACTGTGGGGCGGTGAGGCCTCCGCGGCAGCACAGCCGGCCGCGGGGAGGATGGAGCAGGCAGTCCCGCCGGCGCTTGTTTGAGCGGCTGGAGCTGGAAGAGCAGAGATTGAAGAAGCACGGCGGCCGTCGGATGGACATCCAACAGTCACTGCTTCTGCGTCAACCTTTTTTGTTAGGAAGGCCTCAAATCTGTGGAAAACATCATACAACCCATCTGCCGTTATTTCTAATAATTTACAGCCCATTTGCTAATTCTTAAGGTTTTTTCGGAGCCCATATTCCTTTTGTTCGCATTACAGCCCATATTGTGGCCACGGTTAAAAATTTATATGAAATTTTGCATATTTCGGTGCAATCCGAACTGTTTTTAATCCCGAAATTTCGAGTCACATTCAAACTGATTTTAAAAATAAATGTATATCAATATAGAATCCAACAAATTGTCCACGCATAAAAATCAATGCAATTTAAAATCTCGAAATAAAAAAAAGATATTTGAAACTAATTGTCGGTTTGATGTGTTTTAAAAATGTACAACCCATTTCTCATTACTGATAGGCCATTTTCTCGGCCAGCCGAATGAAGCTCTCCTTGTCTTGAAAGATTTGCAGCCCAATAGGCCTGACAAAGCGACTTACTTGGAAAATCACAAAAAAACTGGGTTGTGGCCGTGGACCCAACTACGGCCGTGGACCCACCTGTCAGCCTCTCCACGTACAGTACTCTTCCGATGGAAGTCTGTCATTAACCACATTGACCACGCCGCGGCGAGAGCACCAAGGCGGTGGACGACGGTGAGGCCTAGAAAGGGGCGACGCGGAGCCGGGGAATACACGGTAGTGGATGCCCACGCGGAGAGGAGTACGAGGGTTCACTGGTTCGGCTGCGGTGTGAGGCTGTCGTCGCCGCAGAATAACAGGGGGTGTGGGTGAGTAGAGGGATGCCGTGGCCAGCGGTGGGAGTAGTAGGGGGTGGTGAGGCCTCCACGACATCACAGTAGGCCAAGGGAGGCAGGAGCACGCGGCACGACCGGCGCTGGTTTGGGTGGCTGGATTAAGAAGACCAGAGATTGAAGAAGCACTACTATCGTTGGATGAACATCGTACGGTAACTGGAGCTAGAATCATTCATATTGACTAAGTTGACAAAGCCATCCGTCCCTGTCAACTTGGTAGGCCCATAAGTCAGCCTCCCATGATGCTGGGTTCCAGCTGGCATGGGGAGTATTCATTTTTTTGTGCTTAATAAGGAGGCACTTCCTTGCGTGCGAAGATAGATGGAGGGTCCGACCTGTCAGCGGGGGGGGGGCACGTTTTTTTCGCGAGAGACCCATCCGGTGGGTTCCAGATGTCAGGTGGAGTAATCAAAGACTTGAGAAGGCGTACAGAACAAGCTAGTGTACCAGTAAAGAGACGTTGCTGAGTTTTAGAAAAAAGAGAGACGTGCTCCTTTAGCTGGTTCGAATCCAAACCTAGACTATGACTATATATGGTGCTATGCTACTCTGGATGTAATGAAACTGACATATCCAACGTTTGCTTCTCCTCTTCTATACTTACTCTGCCTAGCATCAGAAGCTCTGGCTGCAGCAACCATGTCTGCTGGCTGCTTGTCCACCTGCTCTTCAGCAAGAAACAACCACATATGCGCCAAGTCGCCACCCGTACCATCGCTTGTGGGTCTCATCACAGCCCCACCGACATGCGCACCGCAGCCGGTTGCTCATCGCAACCCGCTGTCGTCGGTGTGGTGCCACTGCTGCAAATCGCGCAGAGTCATACGTTGCGTCTCAACCACAACCCTCAACCTTGGCCGAGTCTTCTACAAATGCCCGAATCTTGGGGTAATAATATGTTTAAGTGTTGTTCTGCTGCTTTCAGTTGCTGATTTTTTGAATAGTTTGGTTGATGATCTTCCAATTTGATTCGTGCAGAAAAGGGAAGATTCGTGTGATTTGTATTTCTGGGAAGTTGCTGATGTGGGGGAGTGCAACTACGCTGATTATTTGGTTAGCTGAGGAATCCCAATACCAGCAGGTTGGGGTGTTGGACAAGTAATTGAAGGAACAGCAGAAGAGGAAGATGCATAGCAGAAGGTTAAAGATGAAGTTCCTCTGATCATGGCCAAGCAACAGCTGCTGAACGGCCTTGACAGCAATGAGGAGATGAAAGAGCTTGTGAATATAATGGGCAAAATCGATGTGCTCTGTAGGATGATTGTCTCTTTATTTGCAGTGTATGTAGCACTCGTGATGTATTCTGTGGCTATGACATGAGCACTTTGCTGAAACTAGTCATGAATGAAACCTGTGTAGCAGGCTGGGTGTAGTGTTGTGAACATCTAATGATTTCTATTAACGGAAATCAGGGGGTATCCCCTTTTGCTCATAAATAAATGAATAGCAGAGGCCCTTTTGGTAATAAATAAATAAATTAGCAGAGTCCATGTCGGGTCAGCTTTGTTCTCATTCGAAGACGTCGAGCAAATTGCTGTCCAACATCAAATTATGTCATCAAATTCAAGTTTCACAGCCAAATATGAGTACAACTAAACAACAATGTCATTATGTTTTAGTCATCATACAATCACCAAACACAAATCAGCATACATAACAAGTGATGTTCTCACAGGAAAATACTAAACAACATGTTCATCAGGTTTTAGTTGTCATAGCAAACACAATTTCACATAGTAGATAAAAAATGTCTTCTGACAGGCAAATACGACAAAAGCAATGTAATCATCATCCGCAGCAGCAGCGTCAACATCTTCGCCATGTGTATCAGTCTGAATCATAATTCCCCACGGTGTCATCTTCTTCTTCGTCCTCAACGTCCTCGAACGTTGACTTCTTCTTGATCAACTCTTGTATGTCCACAGCACGACATGCAATCTTTTCGCCGGCGTCATTGACGTGATGGTTCTCAAAGATATTCGGAACATCTATGTTATCTTGTACATCAGGAGCAGTGTAAGCATCATCTTGTTGTACAACTTCATTAAACGAATTCCTCTGCTCAATCCTTTGAAATACTCTCCAGTCATCGCTACGTGCAAATGTGTCTTCCAAGAAAAATATATGTGTTGCTTGATTTGCCAAAATAAAAGACTCGTTGGTCTGGTACGCCGCCTTGGCATTGATGGATTTGAAATAATCATCAGCTCTGGGTTTTGCGATCCTGGAAAACAGGTTATACCAACGACAGCACAACAAAACCACACACCGATGATCCTCGAAACTGGAGATATACTTCAACTGAACAATGTCTGTTATGTTAGCATACATTTCAGTTGTCTCTTTGTCATACGTATCCATTCTCATGATGGCACTGTTTTGTGTCTTCCTGCCTTCGTCTCATGCAAGGGTGTTGTAGCGCACATCTCCAACAACGCAAGATTCATAATGTCTTACCCGAGTATCAGGACCCATTGCTAGTGAGTAAAGGGCATCATCAACTGCCTGCCCATCCTCCCGCATCTTCTTAACCTATGGTTAGAAAATAGACAAGCTGATCATCTTATGTACTCAATATATTAAAAAACTGACAGTGCAATTCAAAAGCTTACATGGCTCTTGAACCATTTCGCAAATCCTGCCATAGCCAGTTTGTCAATGTTTCTTGGATTTTGCCGCAGTAACTCCTTTCAGTAGATGTTGCACAACATAGTGATCGCGTCAAACATCTAAATATAGAAGAATGTGCTGCAAGTTTAGTAGAATACAATGTAGAAGCTGCAGTACTTAGCACTTACTTGATATAAGGCAGTATCTTAGGAAAGTTATTCAACACATACCAAACCATTTTGTCCAAATCTTTAGGTTTGTCCTCTTGTCGTCTCTTCCCTATAACTTGAACAGAATAATCGAAAACATTGAGCCCGGGATTGTCTTCATCCACCTCTTTGCTAAGCTGGTCAGCTGTTTCAATGTATTTTGAGCAGAATGTCAATGCTTCTGTAGCAATGTAGGCCCCTGCAATGGAACCCTTGGGTCTAGCTCTGTTCCTAACATATCCCTTGAAAGTGCCTAGCCGCCTTTCAATAGGGTACATCCAGCCATACTGTACTGGACCTCTAAGTAGTGCCTCATCAAGTAGATGAACAGCCAAATGCACCATCACATCAAAGAAGGCTGGAGGATATATCTTCTCAAGGTCGCAGAGGATAGTTGGTATCTTGTCTCTAAGACGCTCCAAAGCATCTATCCTGATATTTCTACTGCAGAGTTCCCTGAAGAATTGTCCCAACTCTACAACTGCTCTGTATAAGTCAGGGCGGCCCGATCCTCTAAGGATAATAGGTAAAACCCTTTGAAGTAGGACGTGGCAGTCATGAGTTTTCAACCCTTGTACCTTGTTTCCATCTGCACTAACTCTCCTTTCAGGGTTGGAAGCAAATCCATGTGGGAATCTCACACGTGACAGGACCTCGCAGAATTCTTTTCTTTTTACCTTGTCCAAGACGTACACAGCTGGTGCCATATCCTGTGGTTTACCTTCATCTTGCACCTGCAAATCCTGTCTGATACCCAGGTGTGTCAAATCAATCCAAGATTTTTAGGTATCTTTCGTCATGCTTTCAATATTAAGAAGTGTGCCGATAATGTTGTCACATATATTTTTCTCGATGTGCATCACATCAAGATTATGCCGCAGATCCAAATCTTTCCAATACTCCAAGTCCCACAAAGTGGACTTGCGGGTAAACAATAATCTCTCTTCTACCCTGCCACGCTTCCTTTTCCCGCTACCATTATCAGGATGGTTTCCTTGTGTAATATGCCTGACCTTCTCTAATTTCACTTGCAACTCATCGGCGGTGAGCCTCTTTGGCGCATCACGGTTTTCATGCTTTGCATTGAACATGTGTCTTCAGTATTTTCTAGGATGCGGCTTGTCCTTGGCAAGGAAATGGCGGTGTCCAATGTAACTGATCTTGCTAAGTATTGCATATGACAGCGGATTCCTGTCACAACGAACACATGCATTGTAACCATGTGTCGTTCGCCCTGACATAGTGCCCAAAGCCGGATAATCATGGATGCACCAAATTATAACATCACGCGGAAAGAAATCAGCTGGTGGGCTGCTATATAGGTCTTGAGTGAGAACACCCCTCCATAGTTGTTGAAGTTCCTCCACAACAGGCTCCATGAACAAATCAAAATCCTTTCCAGGACTTTTTGGACCTGGGATGAGCACGGCCATCATGTAGTTTGATTCTTTGGTGCGGACATTTGGAGGCATGTTGTAAGGGATAACAAGCACTGGCCACATGCTATATGTGCACTCTGGTGGCCAAATGGGTTAAATCCATCTGAAGCTAAGCCAAGTCTAATGTTTCTCGGGTCAGCAGCAAACTTTTCGTGCTTCTGATTGAAGCTTTTCCACTCACTACCATGTGTTGGATGGCTCATTACATTCTGATCTCTGTACTCCTGGTTCCTAGAATGCCACAGTACATCCTCTCTTGTTTCAGCATCATGAAACAACCTCTGCAATCTTGGTGTAATTGGAAAATGTCTCAGAACATTATGAGGAATCCTCTTCACAACATCGCCATATTTCCATCTTGATGATTTGCATTTCGGGCATTCACTTAAGTGGGCATAATCCTTCCGGAACAGAACACAATTATTCTTACAAACATGGATCATATCATATCCAATTCCAACTGCACGAAGGAAATTCTTCATTTTACTGTAGGTGTGTGGCAGCTCAGACGCATCTGGGAAATCTTTGCGGAAAGCAGCCAACATCGCATCGAATGATTTGTTGGTCATCCTCTCAGATGTCTTCACCTGAAGAAAGGTGACCATAGCTGAGAATACTGACAGCTTATTTCCTGCGGTGAGAGACACGTTGCATTGTTCCAACATGCGGGCCCACCGTTTTTCTTCTGCAGGTGAAAGTTCACGGAATGCACGAGCATTTCATAGCATTGTATCAATGTTGGTCAAACTCACTGGCTCCGCCACCACCTCCTCCTCCTCTTCCACCTGAGCATCAGGCAGATCAAGATGGTGTTCTGCTGCTTCCACGTAGTCAATAACATTGACGTTCACAGCTTCACCATGATGAACCCACCTAGTATATGTGACCGACATCCCATACAAGTGTGGATGATTTGCACAGTTGAATGGGGTCTTGTAACTGAATTCATACAGCTGCTACACGGGCAGAGCACATCTGATTTCGGACCACCGTACTCAGCTCTGATAAAGTTCATGAAGTTTTCAACCCCCTCGACATATGCAGCGGAGAATCTTCGAGCAGAAGTTATCCAAGTCATGTCCATCTGTTAGACATACAAATTATTTCTTCTACTAGATATTACAGGAAAAACATATATGCTTTTTTATGAAGTCCAGAAGAAAATACCTAGGTCGATGTCTAAAGCTATGGCAAGATATTTGGACGAGCAGATCTAAGTAACAAAAATATATGTAAAGCTAATTCAGCAAACAAATTTGAGTGCTAAATTATGGCAGGCTGTTTCAGCAGTCAATGAGGCCGAGCACACAGCCATCGAACTATCGAAGGCCATCGCAGCAACAAAGATCGAGTATAAAACGGTGTAGAGCTATTTCACCTAACATATTGGCTACTAGACCATGGCAATCTATGTCACAATAAATATATGGCAGGATATTTTAGCAACTAATCGGCCTTGGCATGCCATCTCAGCTAAGCAGATTGAGTGCAGAACAGGGCAAGGAAGCTTCTTAAGCAGAGCATATTGACTGTAAACTACTTCGGCAAACAGTGAGATTAACAACGTCTATCAACTAACATTCAGCGCTACACCGACATGCACGGGGCCTCGGTCTAGAATGCGCGTACCGTGGGAGAAGCTGACCGCCGTGCATCTCCACACGAACTTCGCCAGTGGTGGCGGCGCTGACCGCTGTGCGCCTCCACAAGAACGTCACCAGCGGAGGCGGCGCGGCTAGAGGACGGCAGTCTACGAGAGCGTACTGTGGGAGTGAGAGGATCGCCGTGCGTCCCCTCGACGAACCGCGGCGCCGACGTATCGGCGTGGCGGGGAGGGCGGCTTTGGCCAAGCAAAAGGAGTGGAGGGGACGGGGGAAGGGGGTTTGGGGAATATTATTGGATAGTTGGCCGAAGGGCGGTTGAATCTAGTATTTGGGGGGAATTTTTGGGTGGGGGGGAGGACTTTCGCGCGGTGGGGAGGGGGGGTTGGCACATGGTCGGTTTCTCCAAGTGCAGTCCCACGTGTCTGTGAAGAGGCAAGCCGAAGCGCGTTCCGTTTGTGTGAGCCGTGTGCAGGACCGAACGTGTGTGGGGTGCAATGCGACCACAACATGGGTGCTGTGAGTGTACCGCCTTTTTTCCTTTTAAACTAGGTGCTTCGCCCCCTCAAAAAAACTTGTTGCTTCGCGCAATCCATCGACACTACTAGTAGTAATCCGGCAATCACGACTAAAACTGCACGGCCGGGTCTTTTCCCGCGCGATATGCTGGGAGGTTGGCTTAGTTGGGGTTTTTAGGATGAGTAATGCTACACCTACGTAGTCCCAATTACGTAATTAACATAATGTGGAACGTGTGAGCCGTTGATTGTAGATTGGGGGGAGGGAAGGGCCCACCACCATGAAAATCAGGGAAGGAGAGAGAGAGGCATTTTACGTTAGCCCTTTTGTAGGTTCCCGTAGATGTGAAATGTGTGAATGTGCATTTGCAGATAAGGCCTTTTCTCGTTCATCCTTTTCTCCCACAAGATCTTGATCTTTCGTGCAACGCACGGTCATCTTGCTAGTACTCCTACAATATACTATATTATTGTGAAAGTTCATATACACCAGTCGAGATTAATGCAAACACGGCAGATTTTCATAACATTTCAAACTTTTATAGGACAGAAAAATAAAACAAACCCGACCCTAAACCTATTCTACGGCGGTGACTGACGTCATCCATCTGTGATCTCCATGTACGGGGGCGGGGTTCAAGACCCGTGAAGTGAAGGTGCGGTCTCCGGCGAGGAAAAGTAGAACACGGGAGACGGATCGGCCAGTTGGCACACCATGCCCTGCCACCTCCCATGCCCTACTCATCCTCGGAGGAGTCCCCGACCTCGGCGGTGCCGGACGTTGGTGATAACCCTCAACCGTAAGGGATCGAGATAGTCTTCGCGGGTAAGAATAACCCAATTTATTGATTCGACACACGGGGAGCCAAAGAGTATTTATAAGCTTTGACAGTTGAGTTGTCAATTCAACCGCACCTGAAATATACTTACTTGCAACAAAAGATAAGTGGTAACAATGATATGATAGTGATGATAGTAATAGTAAAAGTAAACAGCAAAAGTAAATAGCAGTAGTAAATGGCAAAAGTAGCAACTAGTGACAAGCAGGGTTTAAAACACTGTAGGCTAGGGAGATGGATGGTTGGGCGCTGCATGGATGAGATAGATTCTAACTTGGGGCATGGCACACGGAAAAGTAATGATCATCTAGGCAAATATCAAACATTAGGCATGTATCCCGTAGGTAGTTGTGCGTGCTTGCAATAAGAACTTGCACAACATCTTTTGTCCTACCATCCCGCTACGAACGGGGCCAAAAGGAACTTATGGATATTAAGGTGCTCCTGTCAAAGAGCACCGGAACAAAGCAATGAACTCAATGGATACATGTAATCCTCAAACTACGGACCATCCCCTTTGGTGTCCCAAGCTGTCACTTTTGGGATCGTCGGTTCCGAACCGTAACAGGTGCAAACAACTCATAGATAGGATCACGAACACAAATATATTCATGCAAACACATATGGTTCGGATATGAAATCATGGCACTCGGGCCCTAAGTGTCAAGCATTAAGAATCACAAGTTGTAGCAAAGATGATAAACACCATAGTAGATGATAGGCAACATGCCCCCAACGATCTGATAAACTATTACATGATCTAACTCATCCAATCCCTACCATCCCCTTCGCCTATAGTAGGGGAATTACTCACACATGAAAGAGGAAGTCATGGAGGGATGATGGAGTGGTGATGATGATGACGATGGCGACGATCTCCCCTCTCCGGAGGCCAATTCAGCCTCCAGATTAGCCCTCCCGAGGAAGAACAGAGGGTGGCGGCGGCTCCGCGACGGAAAACTGCGAAAGAACTTCTGATCTAGGGTTTCTGCGTCGGGAGTAAAAATACGAGGCAAAGTAGGGCACCAGGGGGTGTGGGACCCACCCAGGCGGCCCCCCGGCGTGGCCCAGGGGGGGCGCGCCCACAGGGCGCCTGGGCACCCCCTGGCCCCCCTCTGGCCCCACTTCTGGCTCCTGGTTCCCTCGGGTGCGTGGATTTTCTGTGATTTTTCGTGGATTTCTCTGAGATACCTAAAAATCCGTTTTCCTGCACACAAATAAACCATACAGGCAGCTCTGCTGAAAACAGCGTCAGTCCGGGTTAGTTTAGTCCAAATAATGCAAGAATGAGGCCAAAACAATATCAAAAGTGTTTGGAAAAGTAGATACGTTTGAGACGTATCAACTCCCCCAAGCTTAGCATATTGCTTGTCCTCAAGCAATTCAGTTCAACGAACTGGACGCGACAAAGAAAACTTTGACAAACTCTTTTTCTTCATTAGATGTATATAAGCATGTACTACGAAAAGAGTTGAGCAAGTATTGAAACAATACTTATGAGGACAATGCAAGGAGCAATCCTTCTTTCAAGTGACCAGTCACAAATACTTAAAAGTAAATAATATATTACTGAAAATCAAGACAAGATTACATTGCACATAGCTTGAGCATATTAGGGTGGTATCTCGCTAGCCTCCATGAGTGAAGCAAAACATAAATGCAGAGACTCCTCCAGAGTTTTAAAGGAGACTATAACTAAGAATTTTAGAATAAATCATATCACAAGTATGCAGAAGACAATGTAATACTTTGGGACAATGCACATTACACTCAGAACGACAATTATGCTCTCCTAGTCGGTGCTTTGAAGAAAGAAGGTGAGACTCTCGAACCGTGGCTTTTATTGGCAAGGTTGAAAACCCGTGGTCGGAAACAAAAACTAAACATGTACCAGAGCTCTTGGTTTTAAAAACAGAAGTAAACATGTTTTGAGAAGTGCATATTGCGTCAACGAATGCTAGCAGATAACTCAATCACTTTTTGAGTGGACAAGTCTCGAGGAACGGCTCCCGCATGAGGACGATCATATCCTCTTAATCTCCTTTGTTTATCACTGCCAAAGTTTTCTGATTTCTCATGAACAAAGCGTGAAGGAGGGTTTGTTTGTTATATTATCTTTTTGAGCCAGGCGCACTCAATGCCAGTTCCTTTTCGTATTAGGGGTTTGCACATTAGACATGCAATCCAGGGGTGAAACTTGTCCAACTTAAAAAGATCATGAATTAACTACTACTTCCTCATGAGCTAAAACATAGGCACAAAAGAGAAATGCTTTTGATTAGTTTCGAGATGGTACATGAAAGTCTTCGTTAGGAATGGCAGGTAGATACCAAGTATAGGAAGGTATAGTGGACTCATATGGCATAACTGGTTTTAAGGATTTTGGATACACAAGCAGTCAGTCCGCTTAGTACAGGTGGAGGTTTAGCAAAAGACTGGGAAGCGACCAACTAGAGAGCAATAACGGTCATAATCATGCAGAGCGACAAAGCAACATTGAATCGGGCATGAAAGTGATATAACTATTCTAAAACTCAAAGATCATCAAGGCAAAGTAGATTTTTTAGTCTTAAACATGTGTAAGCATGTGCCAAGTCAATCCAAAAATTCTCTAAAGGGAAATACCACCTTAGTATACCAGACTATGAACAGTGCAATGCATGTAGATCATTTCAATAACACATTATATACTCTAGTTATTCGAGACTAGCCACCAGGAAAGCATGAACTGCTGGAAGAGCATTGTAAACATAGCACTATGTCGCTACAAGCTGGTCTCTAGATCATAAGTACAGACATATGTAAAAAAGTAGAAACAATAAGAGTTCATACTGGTCTTCCTTGTTACTTCCTTTCAGTCGATCTTCGTCATCACTGCTTGTCACTTGCACGATCGAACGTAGGAAATATAATCAAATGACATCACGGACTCGAGCTGATCTCTGAAAACAAAGCAAACTAAAGAGAGAAAGGAAATCTTTTTGGGTTTTTTCAAAGGTTGAATAAAAGCAAAAGAAAGAGAAAATCTTTTTGTTGTTTTTGCAAAGAGAGAGATAAAGAAGAATGGGCAAAAACTTCGAAAAGATCAAAGTGAATAAAACAGATAATACAATGGAAAAGTGAGAAGGGCACGTACTCCCCCAAGCTTAGGCTTTTGGCCTAAGTTGGTAGCAGCTACTGCCCCCAGGAGCCTCCTGCTCGAGGGGTATGGTGGTGAGTCCAAGGGTCGTAGAAGGATGCTGGCGCGTACACCGAACTCCTCGGAGTCTCCCACGAGGAAGGTTCCGAACGCCAAACAGAGGAAGACCCTTCACCAAACTTGGTGGCGGTCTCTTCCTGAAAATGTGGTATCTCACCGTGCCTCTCCTCGTCGGGCACAACCCCCTCCATGGGGTTATGAAACTGATGATGGACCATGAACTCATCGAACTGAACAACATCAAAGGACCATCCGTTCCTGCGAGAAAAATCAAACAAAAGAGGTGCAGGTAGACGGATCTCGCGTTCCGCGGCAGTTCCGAAATGCAAGATATAAATAAGATTATCAAGCTCAGAACCCATGGTAACAAACTTATGCCTTTTCATAGCAGCAAGATCAAAGCTTAAATAAGTAAAAGGAGTATCATCAGGGTGTGGGGTGCCTCCAAGATGCTCTAAGATAAGTGTGGCGTAAATGCCACCATATAAGTCCCCCTTGTTACCGTTCATGGCAAGGCGTCGAGCAATTAAGGTACCCAGATTATAATCAGACCTCCCTGAGAGCGCTGCTGCCAGGATAGCAATATCTGGAGCAGAAATGTTGCTCGTGTTGTCACGAGCTAACACCCCTCTAGCAATATAATATGCAAAATACCTGAGGTGAGGAAACAAGATGCTGGAGATCTTCGACCGATGAATATCCCTCGTACCCATGCTGCAGAGGGAGTTGATGACGGTTTTCAGCTCGGAGGGCTGAGTGGCCATCCTAGCCGTCCTCCCAACGTTCGGCACACCTATTATTTCACAAAAATTTCCCAAAGTCATGGTGATAAGATCATTATAAATTTTAAACTCAATAGCACCTGAATCAGGATTATATCTAAAACTATTAATGAAACTGGAGGTGAGTTTTTGATACTGAGTAACACGGCTCGTGACCAGCCGTGTCAAACCTGCATTAGCACAAAGATTATAAAACTCATCCTTGATTCCCGCAGCTTCCATGAATTCATCACATGGAAACGTCATCGCACGTGCTGGACTTGTGTCTTCCAACAACTCCAGGGGCACATGATCTTCATTATAGCTCACCCTAGCAGTCGATGGTGAAGCTGCGGCTCTAGTAACTCGATCGGAGTGTGCGGGCCTCCTCTTCTCAAGCCACCCTTTTTCCCTTCCTAACAAACTCATTTCTGAAATTTTCTACAATTTACAAAAACGAGGATTAAAGCAAAGTGAGCTAAGGCAAACTACTCAACTCACTTACCCAAGGCATAAACTTGCATCAAAACTTGAAAAATAACTTTCTACATATGCATGCAAGCTCATCTATACAGCACCAAGAACTACTAAATACTCACAAATGAGGCCACCAATCAAAAATCTAATTGGAGGGGTCGAGGAGTCACATACCAGGGAGTATTTGCTCAAAATTTCAGCTCAAATGATGGGCTGTAGAGAGAGATCGAAGAATCGCCTCCAAGAACAGCAAGAACACAAAGAACAAGTGCAGAACTCGTGTTTTTGGAGAAAGAGAGAGAGGGAGGAAGAAGACATACCTGGAGGGGGGTCCCGTGGGCCCCAGGCGCCCTATGGGCACGGCCAGGGGCTGGGCCGCGCCAGCTGGCCGCCTGGGCCACTGGTGGCCCCCCTGGCTGGCTCCAGGCCCCTCTGGGTCTCTCCCGACGTGGAAATTTTTATTATAATTTTTCTGGAATTTTTCTGAAAACTTCACTGTTGAAATTTATTCGAAGTTAAAAAAGATGCGAAACTCTCTGAAAATTTGAAGCAGTTAGTAGTATTGTGAAGCTTCAAAAACATAAATGCTTGGTACAGCAAGTAGGACAAAACTAAAAACAAGTGAAAACATAACAAGCTCAACTTTTTATCTATATAAAACATGTTCACTAGTAAGGTTGATCAAGTCTTACCAACAAACAGGTGATATATAGAGCAAAAAGTCTCACCTCCTACGAAGTAGTTACTAAACCTTTACTTTGATGGACATTGTCCCCACCATGATAGTTTTATATTTGTGAGGCACATGTAGTGGACAGTCCCATTCTCCAATTTTCACGGTCTCGATGTTCTCTATAGAGTTGAGGCCATGCCTCCTGTCGGTCTTCTTTGGAAAATATACCGTGTGTTCTTTATCATTCACATGGAAAGTAACCTTCCCTTTATTGCAATCAATAATAGCACCTGCGGTGTTAAGAAAAGGTCTACCAAGAATAATGGACATGCTCCCATCCTCAGGCATGTCAAGCACAACAAAATCAGAAAAGAATTAAACAATTAGCAACTTCTACTGGAACATCCTCACAAATACCTATCGGAACAGCGGTTGACTTGTCAGCCATCTGAAGGGAGATATCTGTAGGAATTAGTTTTTCTAAACAAAGCCTCTCGTAAAGAGAGAGAGGCATAACACTCACTCCTGCTCCAAGATCACATAAAGCAGTTTTGACATAATTATTCATTATGGAGCAAGGAATGGTGGGTATACCTGGATCACCGAGCTTCTCAGGAATCTTGCCACTAAAAGAATAGTTAGCAAGCATAGTAGATATTGCATCATTAGGAACTTTTCTTTTGTTAGTGACAGTATCTTTCATATATTTTGAATAAGGAAGTAACTTAATAGCATCAGTCAAAGGGATTTGAAGAAAAAGAGGTTTAATCCACTCACAAAACTTATTATAATGCTCTTCTTCTTTAGATTTGACGGACTTACCTGGAAAGGGCATGGGTTTCTGTACCCATGGTTCTCTTTCCTTCCCATGTTTTCTTGCGATGAAGTCTTCTTTAGTGTACCTCTTACGTTTGTCAGGTGCTTCTTCTTCTCGAACTTCAGGCGGATCATTCTTCTCATTATTATTACCTTCAGGTTCAGCACCGTCTTCAGTCTCAGCATCCGAGATAGATACACTGTTGGGATCAATAGCTGGTTCTTCATCTGCAATAGGATCATTAGAATTGTTAGTCTCCTTATGTTTCTTCTTTTTCTTTGGAGAGCCAACAATTTTTTCTTCCTGCATTTGAGAATCCTGCTCGATTCTCTTCGGATGCCCCTCTGGATAAAGAGGATCTTGAGTGCTAGTTCCTCCTCGGGTCTTAATCCCGAAAGCCTGCAAATTATCTTGTTTGGCATTGTTAGCAAGCAAATCTCTTTGCACATTAGAAATTTGATCAAGCTGAGTCTGAACCATATGAAAATGCTTCACAAGACATTGAACATCATTAACTGTTCTATCTAAAACATCAAGCAGTCTTTTGATAGCAAGGGAATTATCATGCAACTGACTTTCTATCCTCTCATTAAAATGATTCTGTTTCATAATAAAATTATCAAACTCATCTAAACATTGATGAGGAGGCTTACCATGAGGGATGTCACTTGCGTTGAAATCTAAAAGAGAGTGTACCTCTACCATAGGAGGGTGAGTGGTAGGCTCACACAGCTTCTCAATAGGGGGTAGATTCTTCACGTCTTCAGCTTTAATACCTTTCTCTTTAATAGACTTCTTTGCTTCTCGCATATCCTCGGGGCTCAGAACAAACATGCCCCTCTTCTTTGTTGGTGGAGGTGGTTCAGGGACGGACCAATCTTCATGGTTTTTGGCAATCCTGCCCATTAAATCTTCCGCATCGTCCGGTGTTCTTTTCCTGAAAACACAACCAGCACATCCGTCCAAATAGGACCTGGATTCATCAGTTAGACCAGCATAGAATATATCGATTAATTCATTCTTAGGGTTTTCATGTCCTGGTCTAGAACGAATCAGACCGCAGTACCTCCCCCAAGCTTTAGGGAGGGACTCATCCTGCAACTGTTTAAAGTTATAAATTCTTTGTAAAGCGGCATGTTGCATGTGAGCAGGAAAGTACTTATCAACAAAAGAGTGAGCTAAGTCCTGAGGACTCTTAATGGAATCGCATGGTAGTGAATCATACCATGCTTTAGCACCCTCCTTCAAGGAGAAAGGAAGAAGCTTGGTCACATAAAAGTATCGTATCTTCTCATCCGTGGTAAACAGGCTACCCAACTCACCGAGTTTAGTCAGGTGTGCAATAGCATCATCATTTTCTCTGCCATAAAAGGGGTCAGCTTCAACCATAGGTATAAGTGAAAGATCAACAGAGAAATCATAATCAGGATCATCAATGCATATAGGGGATGTAGCAAATCCAGGATTAGGAACGGTTTTGTTCTTCAGAGAGTGTTTTTCAAACAGTTTCTTAATAGCTTCAGGGTCAGAGCCGGAAAACTCTGTCAGTTCCCTGCATAAATCTTCATCTAGTATATAGTAATCATCATCAAGGAGCCTCTCTTTGAGTTTACTCAAATCAGGATAATCATTAGTTTCACCAATAGGGTAGCGAGTAACAGGAAGTTCAATTCCATACTTTTTAGCAGCAACAACAATTTGTTTCTCAAGAGCATAACCAAGCGAACTAATATCATCAAAAGTAGTAGAGGCATCATCAAGAGTATCGGACATAGTAACAGATTCAGTACGAGCATCATGTGGTAGTGGTGAGGCAAACTTACTCATAACAGAAGGTGAATCAAGTGTAGCACTAGTGCTCAGAGCAGTACCTCTTCTTGTAGTAGATAGTAAGATCAGAACCTTGGGGTCTCCTTTCTTACCCATAGTGGATGAAGTGCAGCAGGTAGGATACCTCAAGTAGACTTGTAAATATTGCTATGCTCCCCGGCAACGGCGCCAGAAAACGGTACTTGATAACCCTCAACCGTAAGGGATCGAGATAGTCTTCGCGGGTAAGAATAACCCAATTTATTGTTTCGACACACGGGGAGCCAAAGAGTATTTATAAGCTTTGACAGTTGAGTTGTCAATTCAACCGCACCTGAAATATACTTACTTGCAACAAAAGATAAGTGGTAACAGTGATATGATAGTGATGATAGTAATAGTAAAAGTAAACAGCAAAAGTAAATAGCAGTAGTAAATGGCAAAAGTAGCAACTAGTGACAAGCAGGGTTTAAAACACTGTAGGCTAGGGAGATGGATGGTTGGGCGCTGCATGGATGAGATAGATTCTAACTTGGGGCACGGCACACGGAAAAGTAATGATCATCTAGGCAAATATCAAACATTAGGCATGTATCCCGTAGGTAGTTGTGCGTGCTTGCAATAAGAACTTGCACAACTTCTTTTGTCCTACCATCCCGCTACGAACGGGGCCAAAAGGAACTTATGGATATTAAGGTGCTCCTGTCAAAGAGCACCGGAACAAAGCAATGAACTCAATGGATACATGTAATCCTCAAACTACGGACCATCCCCTTTGGTGTCCCAAGCTGTCACTTTTGGGATCGCCGGTTCCGAACCGTAACAGGTGCAAACAACGCATAGATAGGATCACGAACACAAATATATTCATGCAAACACATATGGTTCAGATATGAAATCATGGCACTCGGGCCCTAAGTGTCAAGCATTAAGAATAACAAGTTGTAGCAAAGATGATAAACACCATAGTAGATGATAGGCAACATGCCCCCAACGATCTGATAAACTATTACATGATCTAACTCATCCAATCCCTACCATCCCCTTCGCCTACAGCAGGGGAATTACTCACACATGAAAGGGGAAGTCATGGAGGGATGATGGAGTGGTGATGATGATGACGAGGGCGACGATCTCCCCTCTCCGGAGGCCAATTCAGCCTCCAGATTAGCCCTCCCGAGGAAGAACAGAGGGTGGCGGCGGCTACGCGACGGAAAACTGCGAAAGAACTTCTGATCTGGGGTTTCTGCGTCGGGAGTAAAAATACGAGGCAAAGTAGGGCACCAGGGGGTGTGGGACCCACCCAGGCGGCCCCCCGGCGCGGCCCAGAGGGGGGGCGCGCCCACAGGGCGCCTGGGCACCCCCTGGCCCCCCTCTGGCCCCACTCCTGGCTCCTGGTTCCCTCGGGTGCGTGGATTTTCTGTGATTTTTCGTGGATTTTTCTGAGATACCTAAAAATCCATTTTCCTGCACACAAATAAACCATACAGGCAGCTCTGCTGAAAACAGCGTCAGTCCGGGTTAGTTTAGTCCAAATCAGGCAAGAATGAGGCCAAAACAATATCAAAAGTGTTTGGAAAAGTAGATACGTTTGAGACGTATCAGTTGGACGGCGGCAAGTAGGACACGTAGCTGACGGTGCTCCCGTCGTCGGCCGCCAGTGTGGCCACCGCTTGTGCGGCGACTTGAGCGAGGGCGGCGACCTCGAGCTCCATCCCCGAAGACAAGCTCTCCCGCAGAGCGTTCGTGCTTGCGGTCATGGCGGATGTGGTGCCAGGTAGGAGGACGATGCGCTATGGTGTGGAGGTTAGCTGGGCGTTGCCGCTTTAAGTAGCGCATTCCGATGAGGCCAAGTGTCCTGGTGCGTCATTAAGTCGTCGGAGTTGGTTCCTCGGGCACCGAGCCTCTTAACGACGGCATACGGACGGGCGGCATGAATGCGGGTAGCTGGCGCCGGCTGGGAACGCACCGCACGATGGCGCGAGGGACGAGGGTTTTTGGTGTGCCAGGGTAGTCATCTGCGGTCGCGGTAACGTTGGAGATGCCATTTGCTCACATGCGATCGACGCATGTCATTGAAAAAGCAAGACGACCCGGCATGGTCTCAGGTCCTGAGAATGCAGTTGGCAGTGCTACACCACTCCGCGGACGCGTCCCGGCGCCCCGTGCATCCTCGACGAGCCGGGTGTTGGGGTGTGTTTGGATTGTGGCCAAGGTGCACCTTACCAAAATTTTGGTCATGACCCAAAGATTGGTCTTTGTCTGGATGGTTGCCATTTTTTTTGGCATGCCAAAGAACTCTAGCCAACTCTAGTTCATTTTTCTTGCCGATGTCGGCCAAATCATGGGCAACCAAAACCTCAACCAAAATTTTGGCTACCCAATGCTTTGATGGGGCAACCTTGGGCACAAACCATACATAATGTTGGTCGTGCCACAACACTAATGCCACCCTCGGCACACTAAAATCGACCGTGTCTAGCGACGATGAGTGTGTCGCTCACCGCGGTCGCCGTGTCCAGAGGCGGTGCTGGAGCTGTGCCACGTTGTTGGCCCCCACGACCCACATGAACGGTTGCCGGTGGCGAGGATGTCGTGGACCAGCTCCTCCATTAGACTAGTTTGCGCTACGTCGTCTCGACAGATGTGCCCCACATGTCGGTTTCCCTGTTTTCCCGGCCATATTTGAGCATCAGTACTCCGCGTTGCGCATTAGGCCTTTCACTATGTAGGCCAAGCGAGACAACTTATTGTTTATTTGAGACGTTCAAGTATAACCATGTGGCGTTTGCTTATTTCTCATTCCTCTCCAACCCTCTTCTCCATCGATCATGTCGCCCTCCGGTCGAGTCCATCCTCCCGCATGCCTCATTTGAACATTCCGCCGAGTATCATTCACATGTGGGCCTAGACCATGCTTGTATTTCCAATGTTTATTTGTAATTTGTCCGACATGCATACAAGCAAACGGTTCGTTTGAAGTTTCACTTTGCCTCCACTACGTGTCGCTTCGCGTCTTAGTTTTGACATCCCATTCGGTTCATGTTGACGAGATCGATAGACGACATGGCAGCTCCTTATAGCCATCGACTGGCTATATTATTAACCATGCTCTAATGCGTTTTTCAAAACCGCATTTGACTATTGACAAGATTAATAGTACATGAGATGTATAATGTGAAAATTATATCATTGGAAGCTCCTTTCACATACGAATCCCTGCCTTACCCTCCCTTTCGGTCACTTACTGGTAGACCCCATGCTTGCTAGGCCCCGCATGTCAGTTACTCAATGGGTTCGGCCACGTCAGGGATCCTCATCGGTAGTATACTCCCTCTGTTTTTATTTACTCCGCATAAAATGAAGCGGGTGGGGGAGGGGGAGGGACGTTAGTTTGCTCTCAACTGCGGTCCCACAAGCGAGCGAAAACGCAAGACAAAGTGTGTTACATTCGGTGAGCGACGTGGAGGGTCCAGCGTGCCGGGATGCAACACGAACGTGACAAGAGCGATGTACAGTCTAAACCGATTGACCGGTCATCACCGGAACCACTATTCACACCAAAACCTTCGCTGCTCGGCCTACGCCAGCCACTGCCCTAAAACCACACCAAATCTCCAGCCCCTTCCCCCACCTTTTGATCCCCTAGCCCACATCAAGTGTTCCCTAGTTCGCCGGAAAGCCATGGTGCGCCGCAAGATCACGTACTACAAGATGCTGACGCCGGAACGCCGCGCAGAAATCGCGGCGGCGGTCGGCGCCAGAGACCTCTGTTCCGAAGCTCGCTTTGCGGTGGGCCAATCCTCGAATTCTCTAGAGCCAAGCTACGAGGAGGAGGAAGCTGATCCAATGTTCATGGCAGAGGTCGTGGCGCAGAAGGCCCCTGATGGGTATGAGACAATGGACGTCAACTTCGTGCCGGCGTCCGAGTCCCCCATGGTGTAGGCGGACCAGCGGTTCAACCTGGCGATACTAAAGGAGGACCGGGAGGCAGAGGCTCAACTCGACACGGAGCGCACGCATGTCGCTGCCATTGAGGCTCTCCTGCAGGCGGAACCGGATGTCATGAATGTGAACCAGGCGGTGGAGGCTCAACTTTAGGCGGAGCGCGCGGATGCCGCTGCCATCGAGGCCCTCCTGCAGGCGGAATCGGACGTCTTGGACTTGAACCGGGTGGCAGAGGCTCAACCCGATGTGGAGCGCGCGGATTCCGGTCTCATCGAGGACCTCCTACAGGCGGAACCGGACGTCCTGGACTTGAACCGGGCAGCGGAGGCTCGACTCAACGCGGAGCACGCGGATGCCACTGCCATCGAGGCCCTCCTGCAGACAGAACCGGACGTCCTCGACTTGAACCGGGCGGTGCTCTCGTTCGTGCAGAGCGCCCGCACGCTCCGCGTGAACGAGTAGCTGGAGGCCGAGGACAACCATGGTGCGGAGACACACATCGGCAGCTACGGCTGGTTCGCGCCGACAGCCAAAGACGACGAGGCCGTCTTGTTCCGCGAGCAGTGATAGTTTTTCTTTATGTTGTTGTTTTTATGGATCTTTTGTTGTGTAAAAACATATATTGTTATGCAAGTCGCCTGACTTGGGTCAGTCTACCATTTCAGGCGGTTGGATGAATATCCTATGTCTTCTAACCCTTCTTGATAACCTCTTCTTCGTCCCCAATAGACCACCGCACGGGCCGTACGGATACTCCCCAACATGCGGTTGGATAAACATACTCTATGAACGAAAATTATGTGTTAGCGGTAGGATGGCTGAGTTTGGTTTGTTCACATGTGACCGCATGTGTCAGTGAGGATGTGTTCCCTTGGTTGGGTTTTCGGCGTGCAAGAGCGACTTTGCATGTGAGGGTGCGGTGCGACCGCGGCGTGCAGGAGCGACCGTGTGAGGGTGCGGTGCGACCACGATAGCCGTGCGCAAGTGTACCTTCTTTTCATTTTGAAACTTTAGGCAAGCTTGGCAAAAATAAGTGGTGAAGTATGGCAATGCAAGGCCTAGACCCAAACAGGATAAGTACGTAGTACTACGTACTAGGAGTACTAGTGTTAAAAAATAAAGGCGGGGTTTTCCTTCGCAGGATTAATCGATACAAATCCTCGTTTCATGTGTCAATTAATGCGTATTTTTTTCTCCAAAGCCCAAAGAGCTAACCATCTCACTCCTCATCGCTTGATTAATGCAGCGCCATGCAAACCAACCTTCTCACTTCCGCATGCATGCAGGGGATATTAATGTCCTTGGTTGCTAGTACGAGGCAAACCCCATCAATTTTGCCTCGATTAGTGTTAGTGGCCTTTTGCAAATTGTAATTTTGATATACTGGCCTTGTGTACAAAAAAATGGAGGTAGTAACTATATTTGACTTCCTTCCCCATTGCGGTGACGTCGACGATATCTCGAACATTGTGCTTTGGCGAAGTGCGTTCGGCGGAGAACACCATTGAGGGAGACCACAATAAGTCGTTCACAAGTGCCGCCTGCCAGCCGAGACAACCGCCTTATTTGCATCCAGGAAGTTTGTTGAACCAAATGATGCGTAAATGTACTAGCACTACTCGTACACAATAGCGTCGTCCGTCCAGCTTAGTGCGGTGAGATGGTTTCTCGAAGAAGACGATGGAGAAGCGGAGTCAACGAATAGTGAAATGATGGTTGCTTCGTCTGTGCTTTGTGATTTGACACCTCATTGCTTTGTGATTTGTGATTTGACACCTCATTACTCTGTCCTCTATACTGTACATGCGTCCAAGCATGGGAGAAAGAGGAGAGACGTCGCATTTTTCTATTCCTTCAATCAATCAGTCAGGGAGCTTCGGTTCCATCCTTTTGGCTTTGGCAACACCGTCCACAATGGTTCCCACGATGCCAAAAGCTATTTTCACATTTGGCTACACATTGTCGATGCCCTTAACTGTACCACTTGGTTTTGCTCCTGTGTGCTATCTCTACAAATCTCAATTATATTGATCTAAAAAATTATAGAATCAAGATTAGTAAAAAGGAGGTGATTTTGTGGCGCGGATGGCAGGGGAGGTTTCTTATTTTTAGAGGACATTGTCCTGGCGGTTTGCTAATATGCGGTCCCACGTGTCAGTGCTTCACCAAGCCGATCTGCTTCCCACATGAGGCAGAACAACGGTAGAAGCAACATGTGGTTAACTTGAAGAAGATTAGGGAGAAGCGGATTCAGCAACGAGTGAAATGATGGCTGCTTCGTCCCTCCAACTTTTTATTTTTTAGCATTATTACTTTGTCCCTCCAACTTAACTGCGGGAAAGGTGCAGCTTTGTTATTTGACGCCTCATTGCTCATTACTACACCGGCACCATGACTGGGTGCTTCACCTCGGCTGCTCCGCACTGTATTCCGGTATGGCACATGGACCCGGTAGCTTGATGCCCCACATGTCGGCGAAAGGGACTAGAAGATTTATGAAAGCGAGTGCTCCACTCTTACGACGGAGGAGTACACGACACGACGGCCTAGTGAACTGTCACTTGTACTATATGTAGTACTATAGTTTTGTTGTTTCTCACGATACATCGATACAAACCTGATTAAACAAGAAAGGGCGGGATTTTTCCCGCACGGTATATGATACTGGCCATACATTTCAAAGGAAATTTTAATGTATGCAAACTGAATAATTAAGTAACAATATGATATCTAGTAAAACTAAAAACACATATGATTTATTGTGTTAGAGTGTAGTAGTAGTGCTGCATTGCATAGTTGTTAGATGTAACATGCGAGAACGTGTAGAGATGTAGTTTTGGAGGGCCTACAGAGAGAAAAGCGTAATACGTTCACCGAACTTCAGAATAAGCTGATTACGGTCACTATATACGTTTTGCGGTGATTATACGGTCACTTACTCACGGTTCAGCATCGGATTGCACTCTGTTGACCGTCCAAATAGTCTGCGTGGCACCATGTTGACTAGTTAAATTGACCACGTTCCTAGTGGGTCCCACCTATTAGTTCACATAGGGAAAGGTCAGATAAACACAAATTTGCGCAGGCGCGACAAGACTCCACCCCGTGCGCGGGAATCACCTGGTTGTGTATGTATCTGTGAGGGCCTGATGTGTGCGCATGCACGTGTAGGTTGAGCACTTGAGCGTGAGAGTGTGTGTTGGTCGTGTGGTGTACTGGTGTGTGCATGCATGCGTGCATGTGTGTGTGAGAGAGTGTTGCGTGCGTGCGTGGCTGCGTGTATACGTGTGAGTGTTGCGTGCGTGCGTGGGTGCATGTGTGAGTGTGAGTGTTGCATGCATGCAGTTCGTGTGCATGTGTGTGTGTGTGTGTACAATCACCACACCAGCTCTTGTGTGTTAAAACAGACAGCTCAGCATACCAATACAAGGCCACCTTGTCCGTTGTGCCCGCGGTCATGACTTCGAACCATCGTACAATATTTTTTTGTCGTTTGTTTTCATTCTAACTAGCAAGATGCCCGTGCGTTGCATGTAACATCAAGATGCATTTGTATGACTAGTTTATCTTGTGAGAGAAAAATGATGAACGAGGGAAGGCCTTATTGGCAAATGTGGAGAGGTGTGTGGGTACCTTTTTGCAAAATTGTCATAGTTTCTTTTATATCTGTCAGATATAAATCGGACGATCTATATTGCAAGATGGCAGGCACACCATCATCACCAACTCTGTTTTTTATAAGAGTGTATTTTATCCCTACTCTTATAAAAATCATAGTCGGTGATGAGCATGTGCCTGCCATCCTGCAATATAGACCGTTCGATCTATATCTGACGGATAGGAAGGAAACTATGGCAATTTTGCAAAAAGATACCCATACCCCTCTCCACACTTGCAAATAAGGCCTTCCCTTGTTCATCCTTTTCTCCCACAGGATAAACTACTCACACAAATGCATCTTGATGTTCCGTGCAACGCATGGGCATCTTGCTAGTATTTTATAAGAGTGTAGATGTAGAGTAGATACAAGCCGACAGGTGGGCCCGATGGTAGTGAGATAATGTGATGCAACACTAGAGGTGCCATGTGGAGCATTTAACTGGTCAACTAGTCATGCCTTGAGCAAATACAGAGTTGTACGGTGACCCGTGACTGTATAATAACAACAAAAGTAAATGGTGACCGTAATGAGTGGATTATGAAGTCCAATGTACGTATCGTGCTTTCGCTTCAAATACAATGATCGTCACTGTATATATCGTGAGAGAAAGATGGAACATGCGTGAATGTGCTGGGGGCTTACTTTTAGAGGACCTGGAGATAGTTTGTGTGCGTACGTGAAAAGGGCGTAGAGGGCGGGTATGCGATGGAGAGAGAGATGCTCTCTGTTTCTCTTTATTATGACTAACTTTATATATAGTATAAAAATATACAAATTCATAGTGCGGAATAAATAACTTTGTAATGTTGTATATAACTTTATGCAATGCAAACGTTCATACTCCTCCATATAACTTTGTAATGTTGTATATATGTAGAAATTCTAAAATATTTTTTTTGGCCACACTTTATTCAAAAGGAATGTTGTATGCGAAATAAACGTGAAGAGAGGGCTTTTTAGATCAATGGGGTACGTGATGTAACATGTGTGAATGTGTAGTTGATGCATTTGGCAGGGCCTAGAGAGGTATGTGTGTGTATTACGTATTCGAGAGAGGCATGGATAGAGGGGCCGGCGGGGTGGCGGGGGAGAGATAGCACGAGAAATGAGAGTGGTCTAGAGAGAGAGACGGATATGATGTCACGGCGAGAGATTCCCTTGAGTGTGTATATGCAAGGGGGGAGTGGATAGAGGCACCAGGAGCATATTTTGTGTGTGTGTGTGTATGGTGTCTGTGTTGGTATGTGTGGGTGTGAGAAGATAACGAGACGTGGGGGCAGAGGGTGTGTCACCGCGTGAGGCCCGATGGGTCGAGGTGAGGCCCTTCGTTTGGTTCCGTCCTACACCACATTGGTCGGCCCATGACGCATTTAGGGAGACCCATGGATGACTAGTCGTACAAGACAAAGATAGCATAATTGTGAAGGACTCTATGTCCACTGACAAAGCCGGCTAGGATTTGTAACCCTAGGTTCTCGGACTAAGGTAAACCCTTTATCTCTGATATTTCTATTCATCCAACCTAACTTTAAGGGGCATCCTACGGAATGCGATGCTAGAATCATACTCGTCGATTAGGAAGAGAGGTGTGAGACAATGAGTGAGAGACATGCCTAAAGATAATATGCGTACATGAGACACGTAGGCGGGTCTATATATATAGAAAGGGTCGATGGGGATTTTGCGTGTGTATGCTTGCGAGAGGGCGAGTGCTTGTGATAAAGGTTAGTGAAAACAGTCGTAAATGGTTACGAGAGGGAGGGAGGGTTATATCGAGAGGATGTGTGCGAGGAAGACACCTCGGGAGAGAGTGTGTGAGCATGTGTGAGAGATCACCGATGGAGAGTGAAACTACACGTACAAGACTGCTGTACACATTGATTAAAGATATAAATTGTATCCAAATATTAGGATGGGATCATGATATTTGCAATTCGCGTAAGGAACGGTCATTGATCCATCAGACATTTAGATTCTATCGAATTTGAGCATGTCGATGTTATTATTCGACACAATTGATCCACATAGTTAGTATTTTGAACTGCAGACAATGCATCGCTTTAGCAATCGAATATAAACATGAGTATAGTTCATGTTGTGTGTGTAAAGCACATTATACATACGAAAGTTATACAATGAACATTATAAATAGCTACCTATGAACAAGCATACATTTGAATGCAACTTAAGGTGGTTTAAAAAATCAAATTCAACATGAAGTCCATTCAACTATTTGAATTTGACATCATGGCATTTGTAAATCATACCCAAATTATGGGCTGCACCAATCTTTGCTCTGATTTTGTACATAATAGCATATGTAGTTGTGTACAAAATAGATTCTAATTTAGCTCCTCCATTCCAAAATAATCGTAGTTATAGGATTTTCAAGTGTCAAAATTTCAAAAAGAAGCGGATAATTTAATGAGGTTTTCAAACATACAAGGTCAAATTTAACGTTGTCTATTTAGGTCAATCCTCAAAGTTCAAGAGTACTCTAAACATGAATGCTTGTGTTTCAAAATTTCGAACAAAGCGTCAAAAGAGCCTCTACTCGCCCGAAACCGCATGAGACCAATGTTTGGTAGTACAAGGAAATTACTTTTCTAATAACTCCGACCCGTGAAACCTACCGGCCCGATGTCCAAAGGTCTAAACCGGGGTAGGTTTGTAACTTCATCTAGATGCCACACAACCGCCTCCGAAAAACATTCATACACATTGGCTGCCTAAGCACACATGCGCGCGGTCGAAATCGCTCATGCCCACTATTTGGGACACCTAGGATTACCATCCTACCCCCGACCCGCAGTAGGTCCAAAATTTAAGAGGGGGGGCAAAGTTTGTACTTTCCCCAAATTTCAAACAAGCGTGTTCCATCTTCTGTTCAAAGAAGCCAAAAACAAGCATGTCCCAGACCCGAAACATGGTTCTCCCCCCTCCCCCCCGCCCACCCGTTCGATTCCCCATTCGTACTCCGTGGGCGCGAAAACTACCTCTCCACCAGCCGCGAAACACCGGCGTCCTCCGTCCGCCACCCCATTCCACCCATCAACCGCCGCCCTCCTCCATCACGCCGGAGCCGATACCCCGACGTCGTCGTCCACTGCAACCTCAACCGCAACACCCTCCACGGCTAGTAGTTGAAGCCGGGGCCGAGCCGTCCGTACCCGAGCCAGTTCAATCACGCCGTCCTGCGCCTCACCGCTGTCGCTCCAACTTTGCCACCCTCCACCACACCGGAGATGTTCCTGCTACGCCGTCCTTCACCGCCTCGGATCTGCTTCCCCTCTGCCGACATACGGCCACGACAACACAGTCAACAATTTGGCCATGGGTTCGTCCAAGCCTGCACCCTCCTCCAGAACATCGGTTCCCCGGCAGAAAGAAGAAGATCGGCGCAACATGTGGATGCGACAACACCAGCAACCGAAAATGGTACTCTTATTCCCTTATTCGTGCAAATCTTATGTGTCTGCTTGCACTGTATTCTTCCCACAGAAGACACTAGTTGATCGCTTCTTCTTGATACTAGATGTTCCTAGTAACTCATGATGCACAAGGTTTCTCCTCATATACTATTTCACATTAGCTAGAAGTCTGTCGCCCCCCTGAATTTGAATTCCTGGTCAGTTGATTCCCAATTAACGGAAGCATTCCCCGGCGTAACAGGCGCTAGTCCGCCTATTACGCCGGGGAAGCAGTGCCTCGGTGATTATCGTAGGGGCGTGTGGGTCCTAGAGCTACTAGCGCCCGATCTGGAGGTCGGACGGGATTAAAGGATGGCCTGGGGGCGCTACCAAGCACGGCGGTGGTGTGAGTTCGAGGGGAGGGCGGGGCGGCGGAGGCAGCGGTCTGGGCCGGTGGTCGCTGGCGGTTCGAGAAAGATGGTCAACAGTGACTGGCGGGAGGTAGACGAAGGCCATCTGCCCGTTCCTTATAGATCGGACGGTTCATTAAAAAAATCATCTGGCCTATTTATTTTTAGCCGACTGTTATCTTGATATGACCACATGTGCTGGTGTGCTCGAGGAGTACCTGCATTTCCTGTGCTCATATATTACAAAATCATATGGAGTAGAATCTAATTTTGTTTGCCATGCAATGTTGTAGAGCTATCATATGTCTCCTGTCATTTATTTTTCAGCCACCTGCTATCTGCTACTTTTACAGTGCACTAGTTCTGCACACACTTCACCCATACTCTCACTATTGTGTTTTTATGCAAGAGTATTTCAGACTCTGTTGCTATGAGAGAAGCAAAAAAAGAAAAGAGAGAAGTCGCTCCAGCGTCGTATGCAGATAGGCCAGACACGTTTAAGCCTTAAAATAAGTGCAGTGTCAGCAGATGGAGACGGTAAACGTAGCTCTGAAGTTGATGACCTCGCTCGCAATGAACCACAATCCCAGGTGCTTGCTTTAACTTCGCGGTGTCATATGTGGTTGCATGTTCCATATGGTGTCTAGCTTGTATTCGAAAGGCCGAAGTCGGTCTTTGTTAAGATAATGAAAGATATTTTTTACATGAACCACCATCCCGTGAGCACCAGAAGACAAATAGCTAGTCAGGGCACTGGCCGAGCCAGTGACAAGCCCATCAAACAGAGGCATCACCCGGAAGCCAACTAAAAAGCCGCGATGGTGGCGAAGCAGCCCGCCTCCCACCAGGCTCTCGGGTCCTAGATGATCATGCTCACCACTCCAGCTGGATGTCTAGCTTGCATTGCTTCCGATTTGGTTAAATTGCATCTGCTTAGCTTACACATTATACCTTTGAATATGACATGCCTTTCTGTTTTTGGTACATACTAGTACATCTATGTATTAACCATGTTCTTACATCAAACTAATGTTCTTGTGTATCCCTCGTCAATCATTTATGATGAGGCAGTCAGGCAAGTCGATTACTCCTCATTTGAAGAATGCAACGTCTGCCTCCCGACATGATTCTCAAGAAACATCAAGGCTAGATGAAGATAGTGAATGTAGCTCTGTAGTTGATTACCGCATTTCCCCTACACTAGCATCGCAGGTGCTTGCTCTAACTTGGCAGCGTGATATGTGGTTGCATGTTGCATATGGTGTCTAGATTGTAATTTTTCCAATCTGGTTAAACTGCATGTGCTATTCTGCTTAGCTTATACATTATACTTGTTAATGTGACATGCCTTCCTGTATTTAGTACATAGTACATCTGTCTATTAAGCATGTCCTCACATAAAACTATTGTTTTTGGTATCCCGCATAAATCAATATGACGAGACACCTTCAGTATATGCAGTGTGATATTAGTTGCATCTTTGATATGATTTATAGCATACGTTGCTTCTAATTTGTCGAAATGCCATTTATGATGGGACACTTTTAACTTGGCAGAGTCATATTGGTTGCATCTTTCACGTGGTGTCTAGCTTGCATTGCTTCTTATTTGGTGAAATGGTTTATGCTTAGTTTACACAAACTGTTGTGAATATGACATGGCGTCCTGTTTTTCGTAATATTCCATCCTGGAATCATGTGTTTGCCTTACATCAAAGTAGTGATTGTCAGTATCATGCACAAATGAGTTCTGAAGAGTGAATTTTAATGCTTTTTCTTGTCGGTTTTACTGGACAATTCAAAATCAATAAAGTGGAAGGAAGTTAGCAAGGCAGCGGATGAAGGTGCTCCTTCCAAATGGAGGGCCTCTACAGAATCTACTCCTCCATCCCCCCAAGATGATTTCCAAGACAACACATGCATAGACACTCAACGTAGTTGTGTTGGTGATGAGCACGTCTCCCCTAGTGCACCATCACAGGTGCTCCCTCTAACTTGGCACTGTTATATGTGGTTGCATGTTATGTATGATGTCTAGCTTGTATTGCTTCTAATTTTGTTTAATTTTATCTTCTTACTTTACACATTATACTTGTGACTAAGACACGTGTTCCTGTTTCTAGAACATACAATATTTGTCTATCACACCATGTTCTTACATCAAAGTACATTTATCCTGAAGAACTAAATTGATATTTGTTTTTCTTGTTGGCTTGACTTAACATGGCACAGAGAAAGAGGAAGCAAGACAAAACGACATGGAAACAGAAGCGAAACAATCCTGCAGATTCTGGTGGTATTGATGGTGCAATAGAAGGTCAAAGTCCAACGGAAAATTGTACCAACATGGTATCCCGTGCTACACGAGCTACAGAACAAGTCAAACAGAAACAAATAACTGCCACCAAACAAGCAGAGACAACCCTAGTTGTTGCAACACCTTCCACAGTACCACAAGCTGCACGATTTACTCGTTGGTCAACTCAGCTAGCAGCACGTTCCCAAGCTCCCTTGCCACCTGACACTACTTCCGAAGCACTCTTGACACAAGATTAGTTGGCAAGAAGGTAGTTGCTGGAGTCAAGGTACAGTTGCATGCTTCTTTATATGTTGTCTCACAGTCTGATATACTCCTATGTTTGTTGTTGGACTAGCACCTAGGCGCAAGAGGAAACAAACATCAGGGATAATGCTCGATAGGTTAACTAAATCAAGAGGAGGGAGAATCTAGATCCGTTTTGAGGCAGGTTAAAAAAGACCACGTGATACTACAAAGTCAGCTAAGTTAGTATCAGAGGCAGCGGTTGCTGTTAGGTGTCATGTACGTATCCTCCCAACATGGATTCAGTACAGGAATGACAAAGACGAAACCCAGTTCAACACCTTCCTCGACCATTTATCTGTAAGTATGGTTATGTATGGAAACGAGTAATATCGTCTTGCTCTGTCCAATACTTTCTAGGTTGCTAATAATGAGACTCCCATAATTTTCAACATATGAGGTTCAAGTTGGATAGCCAAGATGATGCAACCAGACAAGCTTGCACCCATGTTTTCAAGTCTGCTCTACGACAGTATCGGTATAACTTGAGGAAAACTTACTTTGAAGGCAAGGCTAACAGTGAACTTGCCCAAACATCTCCAGTGAAAAATATATCTGATGAAGACTGGAGAGGCCTCGTTAAACACTGGTCCGATCCGAGTATCAGGTACATTATATATATATGTGATCAGATCACATGTTGAAGTCCTATTTACACATGTGCCACACAAATCTATCTTCTTATAGGTGAACTGTTCAAAGAACAAGGCCAACCGTACAAAAGTGAAATTCCAACACACGACAGGATCTCGTAGCTATATTGCACACTGCGAGGGTCTTGTAATTAGCTGCTGTTTCACTCTTTTCGCTGTACCATATTATTAGATCTATATTGACTTGTTCCAAATGCAGAGGAAAGCCCGCAAGGACCAAAAAGTACCTGAACCAAATGTTGTGGAAATCTTCAAGGACTGTCACACCAGCAAGAAGAAGGGCATGACTACACCAGTCAAAGCGGCTGTTGTAAGTCCTTAATCATCATGCCCTTTAACTACTACTTACTCTGACTTGTGCCTTGAACTGCATGGTTTGCAGCCAATGTCTATTCCTCTTTTCAATTTTATACACAGTTGTCTTAGCGTATCATTGCACCTTACAAGGTTTAAAAGAGAGGAGTGATATTCCTTTGATCTTGACTTGTAATCTAGTTCCGCGCTGGACTTGCCCACACAACGTTACAATTGCCTATTTGTTTGTTCTTAGTTGTTTTGTGATATGAATGATGTCATACTATGCTTACCGTATTATTTCGTCTCTTTATCCTTAGCCCTCAATACAATGTGAAGAAATAGACAACACATTTGCGATGGTACATGGCCATATGTTTGGAATCTGGTTTTATTATGTACATTGGAATAAAATACAACTATTATTTTACATGGGTTCACCAGAATAAGTTTTGTATATAGACCAAATCTATTTTGTTCGGTTTTGCTGCCTCCTTAATATCTTCTGTTCTGGTACTACTAATGTAAAACCTCAACTTTTCAGTGAGCTATGGAAAAATGGTGGAATCGGCACTTTTTGAAGGTGGCGAGGCAACTATAACCGCAATTTCAGCTCTTGCTGCAGTGGGTTGGTACCTATCCACTAACAGTGCCAAAAGCACATTCCTGCGTAATATTGGCTTGGTTGTTAAGGCAATCTCGTCCAAACTGCCTCATGATCAAGATATGCGACCATAAAACAATTTTGTATCTGCACTCCAGACACAAGTCCATTCCCTAACAGAGATCCTTTGTGAAACAAGGAGAAACATTGTTCGATGTTGTCAAAATATGCATCGTTTTGAAACCAGACTATCAGACATTTGCTATGTTGTTCAGGAGCCTAGGAGAACTGAAGGCGAAGGTTATGGTGCTCCATCAGACAATACAACATGAAAACGTAACAGTCATGTCAAATGAATTGTGCTTATGAACTTCTGGTGGTGCATTTATCTGCTAGACTGTTAACTTTTATGCGAACCTTCCTTTTGTTTTATAGTTGTAATTTGTTTTGGTGTAATACAAAATTTGTTCTTAACGTGCAGCCATCGGCTGAAGAAAACAGCAAGCCATTTTTGTATAGTGTAGGGTGTTCCCTATATTTGCACTGGTGGCGAACTTTGATGCCCATCGGCTATAGTTAACATGGGCCTCCTACGGGCCGTAGAAATAATGGGCCTTCTAAGGGCCGTAGAAACAATGGGCCTTCTTTTTTTCAAAAAAAAAACAATGGGCCTTCTACGTGGCGTAGAAACAATGGGCCTTATATGGGCTGTAGACACAATGGGCCTTCTATGGGCCGTATCATCAATGGGCCATCTACAGGCCGTATGATCGGTTGGACAAACATGGGCCAATAACAGACCACATTATGGCCGTAAATGGGCTAGAGTTGAAATCATCCGATCATGGGCCGACCATAATGGGTCGTCGTTAATCGGGCGTATTTTGATGACGCTGTGAAAACGGCCCAACGTACTAACGGGCCACAAACGGGCCGACTGTAACCACAAGCTGAATTTGGCCCACAAGCAGAAAATGACATTAACGGGCTATAAGTAAACGAATGTGGAAATGAGCCCAAGAATAAATGGGCCCCGAGAAGGCCGAAAGATAACATGGGCTGGAAACGGCCCAACGGAATAATGGACCGTTAATGGGTATAAAGTGACACACTGTTCATTACGGGCCAGTTTCACCACATGTCGTTAATGGGTATAAAGTGATACACTGTTCATTACAGGCCAGTTTTACCACGGGTCGTTAATGGGCCGAGAGTAATAAGGGCCGCATATGGGCCGAAAGACTTCAGGGGCCATACATGGGCCGGAAGTTAAAAGGGGCTGGAATTATATTGGACGGCCCAAATGACGCTACTGGGCCTAATTCGGATAGGCCGTAAACGGGCCCTAGGTTAGCGGGCTATAAATGAGCTTTATGCGAACATGTCATTAATAGGCTTGCCGTGGGCCAGCCCGCCACCTTTTGACCAAGTCAAACGGGCCGGCCTTTTCACAGGAATGGGCCTCTGTTGGGTCGTACCACGTGTCGACATATCATAGGCGCTTTGGGTCCAATGAGTGGATGACATCTGTCCCAACGGTGAGCCGACACGTGTTTCCTCCAGCCAATGATGATTTTACACGTGGAAAATCCCCATTGGTCGGGGCTCTTAGCGGGTTATCGGATCCAAAACTGTACCCGATAGCTTAATGGCGTTCCGTTACGGTGGATGCCATGTGTCGGTCACCCTTGACGAAAGCACTTCTGTGACGCGCGATTTAACGTCATGGAAGTGGACACTTCCGTGATGATAATTTTGGTAATGTCATGGAACACTTCTACGACAACACAGGTATGAATATCTTGATTCTATCATTAAATTTTCATGGATGTGCATGCATGACAAAAAACGCGACCTACTGTGACAAACACGTATCATCACGGAAGTGTATTTTTTTGTAGTGTTGTGGTTCATACATTACTTTGTGAACGATTTTTCACTTTAGCATGAGAAGTTCTACGACACTCATGAGAAGTTATATGACACTATATTGTTTTTCTAATAATGATCATGATGCCCTCAAGTCTATATTTTGTTTTATCGACACCTCTATCTCTAAACATGTGGTCGAATTTATCGATTTCGGCTTTCACTTGAGGACAAGAGAGGTCTAAGCTTGGGGGAGTTGATACATCACTAGTACAATGAGGTGCTATACAAACAGTTTTTAACCCCTTTCCGCGACGGCATTTGGAACCATCGCCTAGTGAGTGTGGGCGATAGGGGGGCTCCTTCCCACACGACCCACAAACCGTCGGGGATATGCCCTCCTGGCACACACGCTCGGCAAAATGAGGTCATGTGCGACCGGCGAGCGACCAAATACGGTTATACGTACAGTAGTGCTAAAAAAATACAATTATACAGGCGAAATCATTTCCGGACGCCAATACATCCCACACAGTCAGTCCTTGCTAAACGCTTCCATTCGTATATACATCCCACGTAGTCGCTCCAAGGAAAACGTTTTTGTTCACAAGTACATCACACACAATTTCCGAGTTAAATCGTTTGTGATAGCGTTTCCATTGTACACGGTATTAAAAAAATTATCGTTTGCGTTACTGAATGCATCACACATGATGCGTAGAAGAAACTGTGTGGCAAAGGCTATCCATCACACACTGTTTTTATGTGGTAAACGTTTGCGCCAGGTGGCCTAACGCTAACAGTTTTCGAGAGGATGTTGTGTGTGATTGTTCATTAATCTAACATGGTTTATTCCTAGGAGCTGTGTGCGTTATTGAATGCATCACACGCGGTGTTTTCTCAATAATCGTTTGCAATAGAAAATTCAATTAGCAGGCTAATTATCCTATTATTAATAACCCATTTATTAATCTAATTACCATTTCATATTAAGCACACAATATATTTCATTTTCATAATTGAAATACATCAGAGTACAACATCATATAGCTTCAGCACTCAGCTACCCCATTACTTAACCACACCAGCACCAAGTTTCACATGCAACATCTATAACCTTTCGAAATTAGCAACATAGACGGTACATAGACAGATGTATCTCATCTGGAAAACTGCTGAAGCGGAAGGCAAAAATTGAGCCTTCATTGATGTTGAAGGTCTTTGCAACTTTAGGCCAGTGCCTGTGGATGATTGACCGTCCACCCTTCGTCCTCTTCAGGAACACTTCAATGTTAAACCGTGGGTGTTGTATGAATACCTTCCTCACCTCCTGACCATATAGGTGGTTTGAGAGGTAATCATCAGTGAATTGCTTTGGAAAGGCGTGAAAATAAGGATGTGCATAAATATCTTCTCTATATTGGAAATGGGTCAAAGGAATAAAAAATACAAGGTATAATAGTTAGTACCATCCTGTAGTGAACTGATGTCTTCTTCATTGTGCAAATAAAGATCTTGTTGTTTTTTGTTGCTAATTTATTTATCCTAACAATCTTTCTGAGTTTCTTGACTTGACTGATATTCATGGACAACTCATTTCCCCATATGCAAAAAGGGTCGAACAGTGGGTCAAAACCTCTGACAACAGGACCTACATGTGCAAGACCAAATTGTTAAAAACCTAAATATTAGAATGGTTTCTATAATTGCACAATAATGTGCTATTAGAGAAAGGACCATGCATGTCCTAACCTCAGTGCTTCCCATTGTTTCCATGCAACACATATAAGGTAGTGATTCATCAGGTTAAGTAAGGGTTCGCATGCTATCTGTAAAATATGTTGATGCAAAATAAGCACATTGCGGATTCATCAGATTAATTCAAGCCACTGGGAAACCTCATTTATCCAAACCAAGCATGATTAAGAACTAGGAAATATAGCACTTGTATATGTTTCTCAAGTATTAAGTGCAGCCAAATTCAATTTATTCCTCAAATGCACAACAATACAAAATTCTACCCACGACAATTGGACATCGCATTGCAGAATTAAAACAAGCTGTTAACTAAACACCACAACAAATGAACCAAACATTAACTGAGCACCACATTGCACAGTATAACATACTCCTAATAGAAGATCAGATAGTTCACCAAACCAAGCATGCTTAACAACTTGGGAATATAGCAATTGTATTTGTTTCTCATGTATTTACTACAGCCAAATTCAATTTATTCCTCACATGGTATACAATAACAGAATGCACTCACAACTATTGAACATCGCATTGCAGAATTGAACCAAACAGTTAACTAAACACCACAACAAATGAACCAAACGTTAACTGAGCACCACATTGCACAATATAACATACTCCTAATCGAAGATCAGGGAGTTAACAAAACCAAGCATGCTTAACAACTTGGAAATATATCAATTGTATTTGTTTCTCATGTATTTAGTACAACCAAATTTGATTTACTTTTCACATGGTATACAATAACAGAAGGCACCCACAACTATTGAACATCACATTGCAAAATTGAACCAAACAATTAACTAAACACCATAACACAAATGAACCAAATGTTAACTGAGCACCACATTGCACAATGTATAACCAAACCAAGCATGCTTGACAACTTGGAAATATAGCAATTGTATTCGTTTCTCGTGTATTTTGTAAAGATAAATTCTATTTATTTCTCATATGGAAGACAACACAAAATTGCAGCCTGAAGAATTGAACATCACATTTGCAGAGTTGAACTAAATAGTTAACTGAAGACGACAACTAATTAACCAAACAGTTAACAAGTGAGCACCACACTGCACGACATATAGAACATATATGCTAGAGCAACAGATTGCATGGTAAAATTAGATGGCGCACTACACTATATTTTTTTAAGGAAAGGCAGGAGCAGCACACGCAATAGGTAAATCGAGCATGCTTTACCGGCGTAGCTAGAAATGGCAAGGTGCTCCTCCAAGATCTAGGGGTCGGCACGAATGGCAGCCATCATGACCTCATCCGCGCGTGTGGCCGCGATTTGCTTCTCCGCTGCAAAATGCTCCTTGAGATCTTGGCTATACTGTGTGCACCATGGCTTAGGGCGGCGCTTATGTGGTGGAGGGGTCGGTGATTTGGGTGGAAGGTGTCGCACCGACGGTCGATGCATGTGGGATGTAGAAGGAGGAGGGGGATGGGGGTCGGGTGTGGATTACCTGTCTGGATAGACGAGGCCGAGCAGCGTGAAGGAGGGTTACCGGCGAGGAGGCAGTGCTGCAAGCAAGGAGTGAAGGTTTCAACTTGGAAAGGAAGGCGGAAACAGGGGAAATGTGGCTTTTGGTAAGGGGGAGGGGCGGGAGGTAGATATTTCTGCGGAAGCCGAAAATTTGGAATCGCTTCAGCGAAAAAGCTGGCGCGCAAAGTGTCATGAGACATGGTCCCTTATTCAGAACTGTGTATGATATGTGAACATCACAAATGATTTAGATAGCTTAATCCGTGTGTGATGAGTTTGAACATCAATTTTTTTGGTCCATGTCCCCATCTTTCACCGGCGACGATTGAACAGTGAAATGATATTTGAGGAGCGGGCTAGTGTGCTTGACACTCCGACGGTGCTCTAAGATATTTTGTGCTGCATCTCACAGGGTTGGTGATAATAAACTATGTGCGATCTACTTTATTTTTCATCTTGATTTGAATTACATAATGAGGTCACAACTACAAACGACGTTGTTTGAATTGCTAGAACTTTTATCTGCAGTGAACATGCAACTATAGGTGCGTCCTCAAAAAATTAGAATTATTCGAGGTTCGTTTGGACGTTTTTATACATTAACTTGGTTTTGTAGGCATTTCAGGTGCATAATTCAAATTTGAACTACATGCACATGCTCCAGTGCATGTAAACGGGTTGAAAAATCAAAGATGTGTCCTTGGTTGCATACTTAGGTCCCATGCAAGAAATGGGAATGAATGCCAAACTCCCTACCACCGTCACTCGACCGCAAACATTAAGATACCTGGTTTTTAAATTCTAGTAAATCCAAATCTGGTCTGAAATTCTTGGAACTTGGCATGCTATCATGGAGCGGCATCAACATGTCGTGGTAAATTTTTTGTCCCATTTGGGGCAGGTTTGGGTATAAGCTTCTCACAAACCAGAGCTTATAACAACAAGCGTGATGGTTTCGGTAGGGAACGTGCCACCTTTTGGGACGAAACAATATCCATTGCCTCTTATTGCTTTAAAAAACTTTCTAGTGTCAACATAGAACAACAGGAGTGTTGTGTTTAATTTTGGAATTTTTCGGGGTTCGTTTGGACATTTTTATACATTAAGTTGGTTTTCTAGGCATTTTATGTGCATAATTCAAATTTGAACTACATGCACGTGCTCCAGTGCATATAAACGGGTTGAAAAATCAAATATGTGTCCTTCGGTGCATGCTTAGGTCCCATGCATTGTCTTCATCCACCTCTTTGCTAAGCTGATCAGCTGTTTCAATGTATTTTGAGCAGAATGTCAACGCTTATGTAGCAATGTAGGCCTCTGCAATGGAACCCTCAGGTCTAGCTCTGTTCCTAACATAGCCCTTTAAAGTGTCTAGCCGCCTTTCAATAGGGTACATCCAGCCATACTGTACTGGACCTCTAAGTAGTGCCTCATCAGGTAGATGAACAGCCAAATGCACCATCACATCAAAGAAGGCTGGAGGATATATCTTCTCAAGGTCGCATAGGATAGTTGGTATCTTGTCTCTAAGACGCTCCAAAGCATCTATCCTGATATTTCTACTGCAGAGTTGCCTGAAGAATTGTCCCAACTCTTCAACTGCTCTGTATAAGTCAGGGCGGCCCAATCCTCTAAGGATAATAGGTAAAACCCTTTGAAGTAGGACGTGGCAGTCATGAGTTTTCAACCCTTGTACCTTGTTTCCATCTGCACTGACTCTCCTTTCAGGGTTGGAAGCAAATCCATGTGGGAATCTCACACGTGACAAGACCTCGCATAATTCTTTTCTTTTTACTTTGTCCAAGACGTACACAGTTGGTGCCATATCCCGTGGTTTACCTTCATCTTGCACCTGCAAATCCTCTCTGATACCCAGGTGTGTCAAATCAATCCTAGATTTTAAGGTATATTTCGTCTTGCCTTCAATATTAAGAAGTGTGCCGATAATGTTGTCACATATATTTTTCTCGATGTGCATCACATCAAGATTATGCCGCAGATCCAAATGTTTCCAATACTCCAAGTCCCACAAAGTGGACCTATGGGTAAACAATAATCTCTCTTCTGCCCTACCATGCTTCCTTTTCCCGCTACCATTATCAGCATGGTTTACTAGTGTAATATGCTTGACCTTCTCTAATTCCACTTGCAACTCATCGGCGGTGAGCCTCTTTGGCGCATCACGGTTTTCATGCTTTGCATTGAACACATGTCTTCGGTATTTTCTAGGATGGGGCTTGTCCTTGGCAAGGAAACGGCGGTGTCCAATGTAACAGATCTTGCTAAGTATTGCGTATGACAGCGAATTCCTGTCACAGCGAACACCTGCATTGTAATCATGTGTCGTTCGCCCTGACATAGTGCCCAAAGCCGGATAATCATGGATGCACCAAATTATAATAGCACACAGAAAGAAATCAGTTGGTGGGCTGCTATATAGGTCTCGAGTGAGAACACCCCTCCAAAGCTGTTGAAGTTCCTCCACAAGAGGCTCCATGAACAAATCAAAATCCTTTCGAGGACTTTTTGGACCTGGGATGAGCAAGGCCATCATTTAGTTTGATTCTTTGGTGCAGACATTTGGAGGCATGTTGTAGGGGATAACAAGCACTGGCCACATGCTATATGTGGCGCTCTGGTGGCCAAATGGGTTAAATTCATCTGAAGCTAAGCCAAGTCTAATGTTTCACGAGTTAGCAGCAAACTTTTCGGGCTTCTGATTGAAGCTTTTCCACTCACTACCATGTGATGGATGGCTCATTACATTCTGATCTCTGTACTCCAGGTTCCTAGAATGCCGCAGTACATCCTCTCTTGTTTCAGCATCATGAAACAACCTCTGCAATCTTTGTGTAATTGGAAAATGTCTCAGAACATTATGAGGAATCCTCTTCACAGTATCGCCATCTTTACATCTTGATGATTTGCATTTCGGGCATTCACTTAAGTTGGCATAATCCTTCCAGAACAGAACACAATTATTCTTACAAACATGGATCATATCATATCCAATTCCAACTTCACGAAGGAACTTCTTCATTTTACTGTAGGTGTGTGGCAGCTCAGACGCATCTGGGAAAGCTTTGCGGAAAGCAGCTAACATCGCATTGAATGATTTGTTGGTCATCCGCTCAGATGTCTTCACCTGAAGAAAGGTGACCATAGCTAAGAATACTGACAACTTATTTCCTGGGGTGACAGCCACGTTGCATTGTTCCAACATGTGGGCCCACTGTTTTTCTTCTGCAGGTGAAAGTTCATGGAATGCACGAGCATTTCGTAGCATTGTTTCAATGTTGGTCAAACTCACTGGCTACGCCACCACCTCCTCCTCCTCCTCTTCCACCTGAGCATCAGGCAGATCAAGATGGTGATCTGCTGCTTCCACGTAGTCAATAACACTGACGTTCACAGCTTCACCATGATGAACCCACCTAGTACATGTGACCGACATCCCATACAAGTGTAGATGATTTTGCACAGTTGACTGGGGTCTTGTAACAGAATTCATACAGCTGCTACACGGGCAGAGCACATCTTATTTCGGACCACCGTACTGAGCTCTGATAAAGTTCATGAAGTTTTCAACACCGTCGACATATGCAGCGGAGAATCTTCGAGCAGAAGTAATCCAACTCATGCCCATCTGTTAGACATACAAATTAGTTCCTCTACTAGATATTACATGTGACGCCCCAAGACCGATGCGCCAGGTGTCAGCCAGTTATTCGTCGTTGTTGCCATGTCATTTGCTTGCGTGTGGCACTTTGTCATAACATAATGTGCATTTCATCAGCATGTTTTCAAAACTTGCATCCGTCCGAGTTCGCCCGTCCTCTCCGTTGTCTGTTTTGATCCCAGACACACTTGCACGCACCCGCGGCGCCTCCGAATATTTATTTTATAAGTGGCCGGAAAATGTTCTCAGAATGGGTTGAAACCTGGCGTGTGGTCTTATTATAGCATAGGTAGACCGCTTGCCACATTTCATCGCATTCGGGGCTCGTTTGATAGCCCAACGGATATTTATAGCGGCACTAGTCACCGGTTTAAAACGTCGGACGTCTCGGTCTCCGAAACGCTGTCGCGGGCCTCTCTTCTCTTCTCTCCTCTCAGCCCGAAGCCCCTCTAAGACAGCCCACCAATCAGCCCACTAGGACTCCCATAGCCTCCCCCGCGATCGGATCCGTCGGATCGCGATCGGAGGGCTCAAAAACCCCTCCAAACACCCCCAAACCCTAATCCCTAGACCCCTTGCCTATTTAAGCACATCCCCTTGCCATTTTTGGCCTCCTCCCTAAAATTGTGCGCCACCTACCCCCTTCCATCTGCAGCCGCCGCCCTCCACCTCCATTTCGGCGCCCAGCCAGCCCGCCGACGCCACATGGCAAGTCGTCATTGGCCGAGCCGCCATCCGCCGGCGCCTGTGGCCTCTCCCGCGAGGCCACGCGTCCCCAGCCCCGCCGCCAGCCGCGCAAGGCCCGTTCCCATCCCGCCGTGGGCCGGGTCTGGGCCCAACCGCGTCGCCCCGCCTCTGGCTCCTCGCAGCTCGCCCCCGCAGCGCTCGATCACTTGGATCGAGGCAACCGCCGTCCAGCTCCGCGTCAACCACCGGCCGCCGGACCTCGCCTCTACCGTCGTCAACCGCCGTCGCCTATAGCGCCTACCCCCTGCCGGCGAGCCCGCTTCCCGACGCCCGAGCGCTCGCCTCCGGCTCCCTCCCGCTCGCCTGCTCTGCCCCGAGGGCCTCGTCCGATGCCGACCCGCGTGCGCTGCTTCGTCAACGCTCCGGCCGCCGAGTCCGTCCAGATCCAGCGAGCTTTGACCTTCCCGCTTCGGATCCGTTGCCCTGCACCGTTCCCGGTTCGTCCTCGCCGCTCCACCGCGCCGGCAGCTGTCGCGGCCCTGCCTCCGTGCTCGTGCTGAGCGCACGAGAAGGACGACCGTGCCGGCCGGCCTCCTAGGCCCCGCATCGGCCTAGCACGGCGCCAAGGCCCAGCCGCGCCAGATTCGGCCTGCCCGGCCTCCTCATCCCCAGGTGGGCTAAAGCCCATGGTGAGCCACCCCAAGCCCAGCTCCCCAGCAGATTTTTCGGCCCGGTGTTGTTTTTTCTTTTCTTTTACCAGTCCGGCGAATTTGTCTTTTAATCAGGAAAAAACGGTTTTACAGATTAGACCCTCTAGATCATGCATTTAATAACTAAATAATCGTGCATCGGTTCAAAATGTTGTAAACATGTAAAATGCTTAGAATTTTGTGTAGATTCATAATATGCCACTTTCACCCCTGTTAAAAATGTTTAACTTGCTGATTTCATTAATTTGTGTAAATAACATGTTAAAATGGTTTATTTCATAACTAAATAACCGTAGCTCCAAATTTAATAAACTTTATATGTAAATGGGGTAGAAAAATGTGCAGAATAACTTGTTGCACTTTGTTTTGCTGTTTAACAACATTAAAATATGTTTTAGGAAGAACAGTACCAAATTCATAATATGCGCATGGGTTTTTTACGGAATTGTTGTTTGTTGTTCCGGCCTCATTTAAACTTGTCTAAATAGTTAGTTTACTTTTGCTTCATACCTTGCCATGTAATGCTTCCTGTATAGACTTGTCATGCATGATACCTTGCCATGTATTGCATCATATAGACTCTTGTTTTTTCTGTGCTTCCTACCTTGCCATGTAATGTTTCCTGTATAGACTTGTCATGCATCATACCTTGCCATGTATTGCATCATATAGACTTGTGTTGTTTTCTGTGCTTCCTACCTTGCCATGTAATGCTTCCTGTATAGACTTGTCATGCATCATACCTTGCCATGTATTGCATCATATAGACTTGTGTTGTTTTCTGTGCTTCCTACCTTGCCATGTTTTGCTTCCTGTATAGACTTGCAGTGCATCCTATGTAGAACTGTCTTGCATCATACGTGGTTGAGCATATTGTCATGTCTCGTGTGGTGTGTTTACCGTGTTGCTTGCTTCTTCTCGTAAGTGCTTGTTCCGTTGCGTTCGTGAGGATTCGTTCGTCTACCCGTGGTTCTTCTTCAAGGCTTCGTCTTCGTCTTCTTCATGGATCTGTTCTTCTTCCTTGCGGGATCTCAGGCAAGATGACCATACCCTTGGATACCTTTACTATCATTGCCATGCTTAGTTGACTCGATGCTATCGTTACATGTCGCGCTACCCATCATTATTGTCAGCCTCTCCTTGTTGCCATGAAACCTCTAACCTTTGAAACCTTCCTAGCAAAACCATTGTTTGGCTATGTTACCCGCTTGCTCAGCCTCTCTTATAGCGTTGCTAGTTGCAGGTGAAGATGAAGATTGTTCCTTGTTGGAACTTGATGCTTTGGGAATATCACAATATCTATTATCATTATTAACACACCTATACACTGGGCATGGGTGGAAGGCTTGGCCTTTGCTCGGTGTTTTGTTCCACTCATGCCACCTTAGGCGCCGATAAACCGGCATTATGTTCCTTGATTTTGCGTTCCTTACACGGTTGGGTATATGGGGACCCCTTGACACTTCGTCTTTGAATAAAACTCCTCCAGCAAGGCCCAACATTGGTTTTTAATTTTCTCATAATAACAACTTAATTAATTAATTAATTGCATAGGGGGTCATGTCCCCGGGTTCTTAATTCTACATAACAGGGGGGCAGTGCTGATGGTGTTGGTCCCAAATGGGGAGCCTGCGGGGCCACCTCGGGGAAACTCGAGGGCTGGTTTTACCTGTAGAATCACCCATCCGAACGTGGCCTGAGACGAGATACGCGCGGCTACTATCAGGGTGTCGGCACGCCGGGAGGTCTTACTGGACTTGTTTTACCATTGTCGAAATGTCTTGTGCACCGGGATGCCGAGCCTGATCGGATTTCCCTAAGATAAGGGGTGATGATATTATATTTATCACTTCAGCTGATCGTGAGAGCTTGTGATGGGCTAAGTTGGGACACCCCTGCAGGGTTATGATCTTTCGAAAGTCGTGCCCGCGGTTATGTGGCAGATTGGAAATTGTTAATGTCCGGTTGTAGAAAACTTGACAGCGGATCCGAGATAAAACACACAACTGTGTGAGTAACCGTGACTGTCTCTTTTCACTTTGAGAAGAGAACACGGTGGGGTTATGTTTGACTCGTAAGTAGTTCAAGATCTCTAGCGATCACTACTAGTTGGGACCGTTTGCGTAGATCCTCATCTTATTCTTGTACTCGTAAGTTAGCCACCATATTATGCTTAGCCGCTGCTGCAACCTCACCACTTTACCTCTTCCTACCCATAAAGCTTTGCTAGTATTGATACCCATGGTTATGGGATTGCTGAGTCCTCGTGGCTCACAGATACTACAACACCAGATGCAGGTTCAGCCGAGATTGACGCAGGAGATGGGTCAGAACTTCTGGGAGTTCCATGAAGAGCGTGGCCGTATGCTTGTGACGTTTTCGACGATCAGTAGTGGTTTCTACTAGGGGCGATTCGGACCTATGGCTTTATGTATTTGGTATCTTTCTTTTGGATCTTCACCCGTAGTCGGGTTGTGATGTTTTGAATGATGTTTTGCTTATGTAATGTATTGAGTGACGTGGCGAGTGTAAGCCAATTATCCTTTTGCAATTTCATCCCTATTTTTTTACATGAGTCGTGCAAAGATACCGAACTTGAGATCATTCCAGAATGGGCTTATACCTTTAAGTCGTGCCTCGACACGTCGGAGGTATAGTCCCATGCTGGGCATTACAAGTTGGTTGCAGAGCCTTCTCCAACCTAGGAGACCCCACTGATTGATCGAATCGTTGACGGTTGAGTCTAGGCACACACTTGAAAATGTTTTGAGTCCTATATATATATCGGAGAGTAGGATTTCTTTTGCTCCACATCTCTTTTCACTCTGGTGAGGACTCCTAACGATTACTCTTGTGATGCGGAGCATCCTAAGGTCATCCCCATGGACTCTCCATTGCCTCACCAAGTGCCCAAAGGACCGATGACTCGAGCCCGTGCAAGAGCTCTCGAGACCGAGGTGACCTCGCTCCTCTCTCTACATCTTTCGGATTCACTTGAGACATGGCTTCTACCTTCATCAGGGACTCTGTGCATACTCAGGTGCTTGGACGAAGGCCACGGGATAGCTCTGCACAATGGTCAAGATGACAGGCCCGACAAGTACACGAGACAAGAAGAAGGAATGCTGAAGATGCTACAGGCACCGGACGTCCAGCCTGCACCGGACGACTGGCGACTTCCTGGCACCGGACGACCGGAAGACACCGGACGTCCGGCCTCTCCCAGACGACCGGACGACCGGAAGCCACCGGACGTCCGTGACAACGGCAACAGAAGATAAATAGCGGAAATCCGAGGATTACCAGACGTCCGGTCCCTCCGGAACCATCGGGCGTTCGGTAACCAGCGGACGTCCGCCCCGACGGTGCCTATCTGTGTAATATATACCCGTTGACTTCCCTCCTTTCGAGGTAGCTGTTGGTTAGCTCATTTCTCAGACTTGTGTGGATTTCTCCCACGAGACCGTGCGCCTCTACGGAGAAGATCCACTACGGATTCAAGGCCTCCACATCGGAGAAGATCCTACGGGATTCCAAGACCTCCTCACGGAGAAGACTATCCTTGTATCACCATCGTTGACTATGGATCATGTATCGCACTATGTATCGTGGATCTAGCGCTTGTGTGATTATCTTCGTGTTGATTTGAGTGTTTCCTCTTGTGTTTTCCCCGTCTTTCTCCTTGTGTTCTCCGTGTTCATCGTGGAACACCCTCCAAAACGTGAAAGATCCGCCGATTAGGGTTCCACCCTACATCATCTTGGTATCAAGAGCAAGGTTGATCACAATTTTGGAACCCCACACCCTGTCTTCTAGCTTGTTTTTGTTGTGTTCTTCCCAATTTCGAAAATTCCCCACAAAAATAACCCCAAAATTTTTTTGTGATCTGTTGATTTGGCAAGATTTTGTTGACTTTGTTCCATGGATTTGCTGTGCCACGTGTCGATCTAGCACTTCCCCACCTTTTCCCCCTTTTTCCACCGCAAATTCGACCACGTTCGACAATTTCTCCACGGATCCCACCAACCACAGTCCCAGACCTACCGGACGACCGACGTTTACCGGACGTCCGGCACCCCTCGAGACACCGGACGTCCGCTAAACACCGGACGACCGGCACCCCGATTACAGAAGCTTTTACCGGATTTCCGGCAACTTCCGGACGTCCGACCCCATCCGACCGACCGGTCGACCGGTAACTTCCGGACGTCCGACAAAACCTGACGAGGCTGACTTGTTCAGTTCCGTACCACCTTCCGCTACCACCTACCTTTCATCCCACCTTCCGCAACCACCATCGCTTACCCGCTCCGAGTTTGGAAAGTGTGTCTCCCTTTGCCTTGGATACATGAGTTGTGGTTTCACCGTTTCCTTGGATGTTTAGGCTACCCTGGAACGGCAAGACTTCGACAACACCACCGCTCAACTTCGGCAAGGACGGTAACATCGACGACACTTCGCTCATTCTACCTTGCAATTGCATTGTCACCCTACGAACCATCTTTGCATAGCTTTCCCATTGAGACTAGCCATTTGAGTATTGCCGGGCCACGACACTTGTGCACATTAGTGATAGTCATAGATATTGCATACTACATCATTGTGAGTACCACCACATCATCTTGGTACCTTGCATATCTCCGTGTAACACAAGAGTGTACCGCATACACAATGGCTACCTTGATCCGAGAAGCATGCATAAGTACCCAAAGAAAGAGCTCACAAGCTTTTAAGCAAACGAGCCAATCAATGCAAAAGATAATAGCATCATACGCCTTGCATCAAAAGAGATCATACATCATAGCAACATCATCGTGTGCTCAAGCATCGGCACATCATACACTCATAGCATACTTGTGATAGATAGTCGTTACGTTTTGCCTCTTATAGGTCGTGCACAAGTGTGTATCCGCCTATTAAGCAATCGGTTAGCGTCTCTCTAGTGTTGTGCAACACGAGCATTTTCCATGGTTTACCACATTTTCGCTCATCCTTGGTTGCACAACCACATTTATCTATCCGTGCGTGTGTTCCGTGTGCTACTTTGCTAGTGATCTACTTGTTGCATGAGCAAATTGTGAACCATTTTCAACATCATTGAGTCACTTTGACGATTGCATTGAATTTGTGCCACATCCTAACCAAGCTCTTCTCAAAGCTTTACTTGTGTAGGTGTGAGAATTGACACGAAGTGGTACCAATAGTGCTATTTCCGGGTTACATTATTGAGTGATCATTGATCTATTTTCAACCTCGGTTAAGGTACATTGATATTGTCTTCTCCTTTCTCCCACTCACATACTTGCTTGTGATGATGGATAGGCCAAGTACATATTCCAACCCGATCTTCGACGATCCTCAAGAAGCGAACAACTACGTCACCAAACTACATCTATTCGGTGTCCAACGAGCTCTACATCAAGAGAGTGAAGCTATGCGTGAGTACATTGGTCAAGTCGCCGAGGACGCGCGCCAATTTGAAGCAAGGACAAAAGAACAATTTGACCTCATCAACACCAACATGACTACTCAATACAATGAGCTCCGGACATTGATAATAAACCGACGTTCTTCCTCAACATCTTCTCAAAGACGAAGCCGCTCAAGTCGACACACCGACTCCACGCAAGACTCAAGTACACCTACGTCCAACACTCTTCGTCAAGCCGCACGTCAAGCTCGACATGACCACCGGCAACCTCTACATGACAAGAGTTCACAAGAGCTATTCGACGAGCAAGAAAGCCGACGTCGTCAAAACCAAGCTACACTTGAGCAAGCACAAGAACGGCAACGACAACGCCAACAACAACAAGAGCGAGCACGTCAATATCAAGAAGAACAAGACGCCGAGGCTAACCGCCAAGCACAACAACGTCGAGAAGCTCAAGCTATGGAGGCGCAACGTGCTTTACAAGATGCACATCGCAATGTGGCAGCCTGCACTCGACAAACTCGTCAAGAAGAGGATTTCCTTCGCGATGAGATGCAAGAGAGGCGCCATCAAGCAAGAATGCAAGATGAAGCTCCTCCTCAAGCGCGCCAAGAGCAACAACCCCAACAAGAACATCTACATCCTCGAGAGCAACAAGATATGGCAAACCGCCAAAATCGAGATCGCCCTCCCAATAGGCAAGGAAACAATGACGAGCATCGCTATGGCAAGCTCAAGTTCACCATGCCAAAGTTCTCCGGAAGCATTGATCCCGAAGACTATCTCTCATGGGCATTGAAGGTTGACAAGATCTTTCGCCTTCACAACTTCGATGAAGAGAAGAAGATCGCAATGGCATCCCTTGAGTTCCAAGACTATGTTCTCATTTGGTGGGAGCAAATCATAGAGAGAAGAGAAGCAAAAGGCGAACCTCCTATCACCACTTGGGCTCAAATGAAGGAAGTCATGAGAGCACGCTTTGTGCCTACACACTACAATCGTGACTTGTTCAAGAAGCTACAACTCCTCAAGCAAGGTACCAAGTCCGTTGAAGAGTACTACAAGGAGATGGAGATTGCCATGATACGAGCAAACATCACGGAAGATGACGAGCAAACTATGGCGAGATTCTTGAATGGACTCAACTATCCCATCAAGAAGATTGCGGACTTCCAACCATACAACAATCTCCTCGAGCTAGTACATCAAGCAACCAAAGCGGAGCGACAAGTTCAAGAGGACTACAAGTACTCCAAGTTAAACTCCAAGAACTTCGGCTCCTACAACCAAGCTTCAACGACTTTGGCTACTCCTCCTACCTCTACCAAGCAATCTACAAACTTCGGTGACAAGTCAAGCTACAAGAATGCGACTACATCGAGTCGTCCACCTTCTACCAACAACTTCAAGCCAAGAGCTTCCTCAACTACAACTCCAACCGAAGACAATAACAAGACGAGCTCCATCAAATGCTTCAAGTGCCAAGGACGAGGCCACAAGTCATTTGAGTGCAAGAACGTTCGCACCATGATCATCAATGACGACGGATCTTATGACTCCATGAGCGATGATGAGATGGAAGCACTTGAGCATGTCGCTATGCATCGCCAAGTGAATGAAGAAGAAGACCATCAAGTGTTTTGCGACAATGACTCAAGCCCCAACCTTGTTGTCTCCAAAGTCTTGACACTCCAACATCAACAAGATGACGACCAACGATGTCATATTTTCCATACGAAGGCCGGCATCAATGGACGCTCCGTCAAGGTTATCATCGATGGAGGAAGTTGCCACAACTTGGCGAGCGAAGAGCTATGCGAGAAGCTTCATTTGGTCAAGACGAAGCATCCTCACCCCTACAAGGTCCAGTGGCTCAACGACGCCGGAATTCTTCGAGTCGAGCACAACGTGCAAGTCTCTTTCAAGATTGGCGCCTACGAGGACACTCTCGAATGTGATGTGATACCCATGTCTGTGTGCCACCTTATTCTTGGACGTCCATGGCACTATGATCGTGGAGTCACACACAATGGACGGACAAATCATTATCACTTCAAGATGAAGGGCAAGGAATTCGTGCTCCGACCAATGACTCCAAGTCAAGTAGCCGCCGACAAGCTTTTACCTACCACCCATCGTGGAGAGACTGGTGAGAGAGCGAGCCACCAAAAAGAGAGCGAGAGCCACAAGCCAAATATGAGCGACTCCACGATGAGCGACAAGAAGCAACTAGTTCTATTTGCCACCAAACGTGAGATGAGAGAAGTGTGTGAGAACCCATCGAGCGTCTTCCACCTTGTGCTTTTATGCAAAGGGGAAGCCAAACCTACTAACACTTCACCACCTCCACCTTTTGTGTTGTCTCAATTGTTGCAGGAATTCTCGGACGTCTTTCCCGATGAGCTACCTCCGGGTCTACCTCCACTTCGCGGAATCGAACACCGCATCGACCTCGTACCCGGTGCACCACTTCCAAACAAGGCTCCCTACCGCGTCAACCCCGAGGAAACAAAGGAGATACAACGGCAAGTGCAAAAACTCATCGACAAAGGTCATGTACGTGAAAGCTTAAGCCCTTATGTCGTTCCCGTTATCCTCGTGCCTAAGAAAGATGGAAGTTTTCGCATGTGCTCCGATTGTCGCCTGATAAATGCTATCACCGTTAGATACCGTCACCCTATTCCACGCTTAGACGACATGCTTGATGAATTATGTGGTGCCACAATTTTTTCCAAAATTGATCTTAAAAGTGGCTACTACCAAATTCGTATTCAAGAGGGTGATGAGTGGAAAACTGCTTTCAAAACCAAGTTCGGGTTATACGAGTGGCTTGTTATGAAAATGGGCTTATCGGAAGCACCCGGCACTTTCGTGCGTTTTATGCATTTTGTTCTCCGACCCTATATAGGCGTCTTTGTAGTGGTTTACTTTGATGAAATTCTCATCTTTAGCAAGTCGCTTGAAGAACATGTTGACCATGTCCAACTAGTTTTGCAAGCACTTCGCAAACAACAACTATACGCTAATATGGAGAAATGCACTTTTGGCGTTGACAAGGTTGTCTTTCTAGGATTTGTCGTGTCTTCTCAAGGTGTTCACGTTGATGAAACTAAAATTGAAGCAATTAAAACTTGGCCTCAACCAAAGAATCTCATGCAAGTGCGTAGTTTCCTTGGTCTAGCCGGTTTCTATCGACGTTTTGTGAAGGACTTTAGCACCATTGCTATGCCTCTACACGCTTTGAGCAAGAAGAACGCACCCTTCATTTGGGGTCCTTCGCAAGACACCGCGTTCAATGAGCTTAAGAGCTTGCTCACGCACGCACCACTTCTAGCCCTACCAAACTTTGACAAACCGTTTGAGATTCATTGTGATGCTAGTGGTACCGGCATAGGTGGCGTGCTAATGCAAGAAAAGCGCCCAATTGCGTACTTTAGAGAAAAGCTATCGGGAGCGCAACTTAACTACCCCATCTATGATAAAGAGCTTTATGCCTTGGTGAGAGTTCTACGTGTTTGGGAACACTATCTTAGACCTCATGAATTCATTCTTCATACGGACCATGAGACACTCAAGTATCTCAAAGGTCAAACTAAGTTGAACAAGCGTCATGCTAAATGGAGTGAGTTCACTGAGTCTTTTCCCTATGTCATCAAATACATCAAGGGCAAAGAAAATGTTGTGGCGGACGCGCTTTCCCGCAAATGCATGCTTGTAACACAACTTGAGTTGAATGTGATTGGCTTTGAGCATATTAAAGATTTATATGAGCATGATCCTTTCTTTGCAAATGCTTATGCTAAGTGCTTGACTCACACCTCTTGGGAACATTACTACATCAAGGATGGATATCTTATGAGAGCTAACAAACTTTGCATTCCCGAGTCTTCGCTTCGTTTGCTCCTTTTGCAGGAATCTCATGGAGGAGGACTCATGGGACACTTTGGACGCGACAAGACGTTTGCTACCCTCTCTAAGAACTTTTTTTGGCCCAAGATGCTTCGTGACGTCTCACGCCTCACCAACCGATGTTCTACATGCCGCAAAGCTAAGTCCAAAGCTCAATCTCATGGTCTTTACATGCCTCTTCCTATTCCATACCATCCATGGGAAGACATAAGCATGGATTTCATACTTGGCTTGCCTAGAACTCAAAATGGCAAAGATTCCGTGCTTGTCGTGGTAGATAGATTCTCTAAAATGGCTCATTTCATTCCTTGTAACAAGATCGACGATGCTTCACATGTTGCAACTATCTTTTGTAGGGAGATACTTCGTCTACACGGCGTGCCCAAAACGATCGTGTCGGACCGGGACGTCAAGTTCTTGAGTTACTTTTGGAAAACACTATGTGCCAAGCTCGGAATCAAGCTACTCTTTTCTTCGGCGTACCATCCACAAACGGACGGCCAGACGGAGGTGACGAACCGCACGCTTTCCACTCTTCTTCGTGTGTTGATCAAGAGGAACATCCGGGAATGGGAGCATTGCTTGCCCATCGCCGAGTTCGCCTACAACCGCGCAAGACATTCGACCACCGGCAAGTCGCCATTCGAGGTTGTCTACGACTTCAATCCGTTGTCTCCATCGGACATTCTACCTCTACCTCTACAAGAGCGCATCAACATGGACGCAAGTGCTCGAGCAAGCTATCTCAAGAAGGTGCACGAAGATACAAGGGCAATGATCGAGCGCCAAGTCCAACGTCTCGCCACCAAGCTCAACGTCAACAAGGCACCAATGGTGTTCCAACCGGGAGATCTTGTTTGGCTTCATCTTCGCAAGGACCGCTTCCCACACGAGCGCAAGTCCAAACTTCTACCTCGCGCCGACGGACCCTTCAAGGTGCTAGCTCGCTACAACGACAACGCCTACAAGATCGACCTCCCTCGAGACAAGTACTCCGTGAGCGACACCTTCAACGTCAAGGATCTTTCTCCTTTCCATGGTGATGAAGATTTCGATCCGAGGTCGGATCTTTCCCAAGGGAGGGGAGATGATGCGGAGCATCCTAAGGTCATCCCCATGGACTCTCCATCGCCTCACCAAGTGCCCAAAGGACCGATGACTCGAGCCCGTGCAAGAGCTCTCGAGACCGAGGTGACCTCGCTCCTCTCTCTACATCTTTCGGATTCACTTGAGACATGGCTTCTACCTTCATCAGGGACTCTGTGCATACTCAGGTGCTTGGACGAAGGCCACGGGACAGCTTTGCACAATGGTCAAGATGACAGGCCCGACAAGTACACGAGACAAGAAGAAGGAAGGCTGAAGATGCTACAGGCACCGGACGTCCGGCCTGCACCGGATGACCGGCGACTTCCAGGCACCGGACGACCGGAAGACACCGGACGACCGGCCTCTCCCAGACGACCGGACGACCGGAAGCCACCGGACGTCCGTGACAACGGCAACAGAAGATAAATAGCGGAAATCCGAGGATTACCGGACGTCCGGTCCCTCCGGAACCATCGGACGTCCGGTAATCAGCGGACGTCCGCCCCGACGGTGCCTATTTGTGTAATATATACCCGTTGACTTCCCTCCTTTCGAGGTAGCTATTGGTTAGCTCATTTCTCAGACTTGTGTGGATTTCTCCCACGAGACCGTGCGCCTCTACGGAGAAGATCCACTACGGATTCAAGGCCTCCACATCGGAGAAGATCCTACAGGATTCCAAGACCTCCTCACGGAGAAGACTATCCTTGTATCACCATCGTTGACTATGGATCATGTATCGCACTATGTATCGTGGATCTAGCACTTGTGTGATTATCTTCGTGTTGATTTGAGTGTTTCCTCTTGTGTTTTCCCCGTCTTTCTCCTTGTGTTCTCCGTGTTCATCGTGGGACACCCTCCAAAACGTGAAAGATCCGCCGATTAGGGTTCCACCCTACATCATCTTGTCTGTTCTACTCTCAAAATTCAATTAATTTTTTTAGGATCATGCGAGTATTGTTGGATTCTTCCGATGTCTTTGTGACGAGAACATTGTTCTCGATGCCTCCTGTCATTTAGGGGTTGTGGCAGTGTCCCGGGGAGTTGAGCTCTGAGGTGTTGTCATCACAAATATATCGCAGCAGTTCTGGAATACTTAAGACGGCCGACATCGAAAACTCTCCTATGCGGTTAGTGGCAAGATAACCCCGACATCACCCAGTACTGGGGTGATAGTTCAGGAGTATTGCCATAGCTTGTATAGCAGATGCGTTTCGAAGGTCTGAGGTAAACGGTTTCCGGAAATAACTGGTTATGTGTTGAAGGATGGATACAGCTGGATGTAGGATTAGAGTTGAGTGCGCGATGCTTCCCCTGTATCCCCAACACCTGATTGCATAACTGGAAACTTTCGGAAATTAATAGGTGGGTTCATTTAGTAGCTCGTAGGCATTCTTCCAACGAATGCATGATATGGAGTTCGGGGTTCTACATTCGGTGAAGTGGTTTATGGACGTTGTTCCAATCGGGAGTTGCATCTTAAAGGGTCCTTGGCTATGCTGATCCGGGGATTGCAAAACCCTTTTGTAACACGTTCCATGAGCTTTCAGCACGAATATGTGGAATGAAGCTTCTATCTTGTATTTGTTCTATCTGCTCCTTGTTGCTTTTATTTACCTTTTGTTCTCCGAAGTGGCTTCTCGACAAGTTGATGTACCTACGGAATTCATTCGTTCAATTCTCCGTTCGAATGATATTGTGAAGATTTGGTTGCAACATATCTATCCGTTGTTTTGTTTTGATTCTGGTATTCGAGTTTCTTCAATGTCAAATGTTGATTCCATATCTGTCCTAAGCGGTGTTCTCATATTTCTATGGGGGTGCTAGTCCTTCTTGATCATCGAGATTGCTATGTTAAATTCTTTTCAACTGGCGTGCATCTCTTCAAGTTAATCTCTTCATCATTTGCAAGATCAACTCTCAATTTTTCTCAACGGTGTCTATTTCATTCAACCCAGGTTGTCTTGTTTTCCCCAACCTCCCACCCTTTTCTTTATGGAGCTGGAATTCTTAATCAAGTGTCCTTTTATTCATGTGATGTTCTTCATTCTTTTCGTTCAATTTCTTTATCCGGTGTTTTATCGTGAAGATGCTCAAGAGTTTCAAGTTCATCATTCCTAATTCTAATATTCTTCTCCGGTGGACTAAATCCAAGCTTCGATCATGATCATATCTGTTCACCTTGTTTCACATGCTTTCCGATGTTGGAATTTCTTACCCAAAGTCTCTCTTGTTTATTCAACTCTCTCTAATTCTTATTCGGAGTGTACAAGATAACTAAGAAGATTCATAATTCCATTCTTAATCCGTTCAAACTATTTTGAGGATTGTCATCTTATTCAAGACATGTAATTCAACCTGTGCAATACCTCTTAAGCAATCTTTTTCAATGGTGATTTATTTAGTGGGCCCTAACCCACAGGTCTTTTCCCAGGATCTTACCTGACTCTTCTTTTTCCGGAGAATTCTTTTCAAAGCGTGACGTAAGAATGATTTCTATCAGTCACATGCCTTCTCCAAGCTTGTTTTCAATTATTTCCATCTTTAGCTCCTCCTTCTCTCTTCTCATTCGTCCGGAGTATCTGGAAATTCTTCATGGTATTCTCGTCATTCTTCTCAACATGTGAAGACCGAAGAAGAGTTCCTCTTAAATCTCAGCCCGTTCTCTTGATGAGTTGTGGTTCTAGCTTCATGCCATCCTCATTATTGTTCCGATTGTGGGGAATTCTTTTTATACCCATCCGAAGAATTTCATGAATTCTTTTCATTGTGATCCTCCGAAGGCCATCATTTCAGAAGATTCCTTGTTCTCAGTTTTCAACTTCGTCCTGCAAATATTCTTCATTGATGCCTCTTCGTTCGTCTCACATTTGTCCGGTGCTTATTCAAGTATTCTTTAATCAGTTCGCGATCTCTTCGTTCTCTTGTATCTAATTTCTCCAAGTGATTTATTCTTCCGGTGATTCATTCTTTTATATTCACTCAATTTCAATTCCTTACGGTGGATTATTCCTTGTCATCACTCCATTTCAATTTGTACGGTGGTTCCTTAAACATTTTTACTGTGTTATCATGTCATTTCACTCGTTCTTTCCAAAAATCCTACCAGTGAGTCGTTCAAGACTTTTCTCAAGTTGGGCGAGATCTCTCTTTAAATTGCTGAAGGATACTCATGACATAATTCTTATTCTTATTCCCTCAAGGTGATTTAATTCCTTTGTTCGGAGTTTGTTCATGGTGAATAAATTCTAATCCCAAGTCCTTTCATCTTTTCTTTTCTGGAGTTCAAAGTTTCTCGGCCATCTTATCGGAACCTCCATCTAAATCATTGCAAGGCTTCAATCTTATTCTTTTCATCTTTCATCCTTTTGTTACCGGAGTTCTTTTTGGTGGTTCATCATGATTTAGTTCATCCACGAAGTCTTCATCAAGATTCTTGATCAATGAGCTCAAGTATTCTTCTTCTTGCATTCCGAAGTGCAATTCTTTCTACCTTATAGTTTGAGATGGTGGTATGTCATTTTTGCCAATTTCCTTCATGTTTCATGATTCACAAGTTGTCGGGAATGAGATATTTAAACCCGTCAATTTCTTCGCTGGAGTTATCTTGGTATAGAGTTCACCTAAAGCCTTCCATTGGGATTGTTGCTATGTGTGATGCTTCTAAATGACCCAAGTTCTTCAATTATCCTCTCGATGAAATAACTCTTTCGTCTCCTTGCTTACCTCTATCCAATCAATTGTTTTCCATTAGTGGCTGGTTGTCACCTCATAACTTGAGATGTTTTCCATAAGCCCACAACAAGCTTATTCTTTTGTTGTTGATTTTTCCAACAACTCCGTTCAACATTTCTTCATAAGGAGGATTCTTTCTAATTCATTCGTGGGAGAAGTTGTCATTTTCTTCTCCGTTCTTTTCTTTCCAACGATCTAGCATATATTCGTTCATTCCGGAGGCATTGTGATATTGCTCTCTTGGAACCATCATCTTGTCATATCAAGATCTTGTTCTTGTATTTTCTCGTCCATTTAACAGGAGTGTCGTGACCTTCATTCTAATTCTCTCATCTTATCAAGTTTTGCCTCTATTTTCAACCGGAGTGTTGCCTGAAATCTTTCTTACCCCTCGTGTCATTTTTTCAATTGTTTCAGAGGCAGTGTGTTGTTGATTTCATCAAGTATCATACCATCTCCTCAAGCTCATGTTAATTCCTTCCATTTTTTTGATGAAGTGCTGTCCAAATTCTGTCATTCTTATTCCTTCGCTATACCGTTGCAATTTCATATTCTTTGGTTCGTAAGCTCTTGTTTCATGTCTTTCAACCTACAAGATTCTCATAATGTTCCTTGTTCCTATTTTTCTAACGGAGTGTTTTCACCTTCGTTCATCTCCATTGTATTCTTATTCAACTTGTTTAACCTCTCAAGGTTCGTGGTTTCACTCGTCTGTCAAAGAAGCAACTTTGTTTTACCTCTTCTTTTCCGTTTTATCCGGTGCCATCTCTAGGATCTCGGGTCGAGATCCTCTGTTAGTGTGGGAGAGTTGTGACGCCCCAAGACCGATGCGTCAGGTGTCAGCCAGTTATTCATCGTTGTTGCCATGTCATTTGCTTGTGTGTGGCACTTTGTCATGACATCATGTGCATTTCATCAGCATGTTTTCAAAACTTGCATCCGTCCGAGTTCGCCCGTCCTCTCTGTTGTCCGTTCTGAACCCAGACACAGTTGCACGCACCCGCGGCGCCTCCAAATATTTATTTTATAAGTGGCCGGAAAATGTTCTCAGAATGGGTTGAAACCTGGCGTGCGGTCTTATTATAGCATAGGTAGACCGCTTGCCACATTTCATCGCATTCGGGGCTCGTTTGATAGCCCAACGGATATTTATAGCGGCACTAGTCACCGGTTTAAAACGTCGGACGTTTTGGTCTCCGAAACGCTCTCGCGGGCCTCTCTTCTCTTCTCTCCTCTCAGCTTGAAGCCTCTCTAACACAGCCCACCAATCAGCCCACTAGGACTCCCATAGCCTCCCCCGCGATCGGATCCGTCGGATCGCGATCGGAGGGCTCAAAAACCCCTCCAAACACCCCAAACCCTAATCCCTAGACCCCCTTGCCTATTTAAGCACATCCCCTTGCCATTTTTGGCCTCCTCCCTAAAATTCTGCACCACCTACCCCCTTCCATCTATAGCCGCCGCCCTCCACCTCCATTTCGGCACCCAGCCAGCCCGCCGACGCCACATGGCAAGTCGCCATTGGCCGAGCCGCCAACCGCCGGCGCCTGTGGCCTCTCCCGCGAGGCCACGCGTCCCCAGCCCCGCCGCCAGACGCGCAAGGCCCGTTCCCGGCCCGCCGTGGGCCGGATCTAGGCCCAACCGCGTCCACCGCCTCTGGCTCCTCGCAGCTCGCCCCCGCAGCGCTCGATCCCCTGGATCGAGGCAACCGCCGTCCAGCTCCGCGTCCCCGCCGCCGTTCTGTCCCGCCGGCCGCCGGACCTCGCATCTACCGTCGTCAACTGCTGCCGCCTGCACCGCCTACCCCCTGCCGGCGAGCCCGCTTCCCGACGCCCGAGCGCTTGCCTCCGGCTCCCTCCTGCTCGCCTGCTCTGCCCCGAGGGCCTCGTCCGATGCCGACCCACGTGCGCTGCTTCTTCAACGCTCCAGCCGCCGAGTCCGTCCAGATCCGGCGAGCTTTGACCTTCCCGCTTCGGATCCGTTGCCCTGCACCGTCCCCGGTTCGTCCTCGCCGCTCCACCGCGCCGGCAGCTATCGCCGCCCTGCCTCCGTGCTCGTGCCGAGCACACGAGAAGGACGACCGCGCCGGCCGGCCTCCTAGGCCCCGCATCGGCCTAGCATGGCGCCAAGGCCCAGCCGCGCCAGATCCGGTCTGCCCGGCCTCCTCATCCCCAGCTGGGCTAAAGCCCATGGTGAGCCACCCCAAGCCCAGCTCCCCAGCAGATTTTTCGGCCCGGTGTTGTTGTTTTTTCTTTTACCAGTCTGGCGAATTTCTCTTTTAATCAGGAAAAAAACTGTTTTACAGATTAGACCCTCTAGATCATGCATTTAATAACTAAATAACCGTGCATCGGTTCAAAATGTTGTAAACATGTAAAATGCTTAGAATTTCGTGTAGATTCATAATATGCCACTTTCACCCCTGTTAAAAATGTTTAACTTGTTGTTTTCATTAATTTGTGTAAATAACATGTTAAAATGGTTTATTTCATAACTAAATAACCGTAGCTCCAAATTTAATAAACTTTATATGTAAATGGGGTAGAAAAATGTGTAGAATAACTTGTTGCACTTTGTTTTGCTGTTTAACAACATTAAAATATGTTTTAGGCAGAACAGTACCAAATTCATAATATGCGCATGGGGTTTTTCCGGAATTGTTGTTTGTTGTTCCGGCCTCATTTAAACTTGTCTAAATAGTTAGCTTACTTTTGCTTCATACCTTGCCATGTAATGCTTCCTGTATAGACTTGTCACACATCATACCTTGCCATGTATTGCATCATATAGACTTGTGTTGTTTTCTGTGCTTCCTACCTTGCCATGTAATGCTTCCTGTATAGACTTGTCATGCATCATACCTTGCCATGTATTGCACCATATAAACTTGTGTTGTTTTATGTGCTTCCTACCTTGCCAGGTAATGCTTCCTGTATAGACTTGTCATGAATCATACCTTGCCATGTATTGCATCATATAGACTTGTGTTGTTTTCTGTGCTTCCTACCTTGCCATGTTTTGCTTCCTGTATAGACTTGCAGTGAATCCTATGTAGAACTGTCTTGCATCATACTTGGTTGAGCATATTGTCATGTCTCGTGTGGTGTGTTTACCGTGTTGCTTTCTTCTTCTCGTTAGTGCTTGTTCCGTTGCGTTCGTGAGGATTCATTCGTCTACCCGTGGTTCTTCTTCAAGGCTTCTTCTTCGTCTTCTTCATGGATCCGTTCTTCTTCCTTGTGGGATCTCAGGCAAGATGACCATACCTTTACTATCATTGCCATGCTTAGTTGACTCGATCTTATCGTTACATGTCGCGCTACCCATCATTATTGTCAGCCTATCCTTGTTGCCATGAAACCTCTAACCTTTGAAACCTTCCTAGCAAAACCATTGTTTGACTATGTTACCCGCTTGCTCAGCCCCTCTTATAGCGTTGCTAGTTGCAAGTGAAGATGAAGATTGTTCCATGTTGGAACTTGATGCTTTGGGAATATCACAATATCTATTATCATTATTAACACACCTATACACTTGGCATGGGTGGAAGGCTTGGCCTTTTGCTCGGTGTTTTGTTCCACTCATGCCACCTTAGGCGCTGATAAACCGGCATTATGTTCCTTGATTTTGCGTTCCTTACATGGTTGGGTATATGGGGACCCCCTGACACTTCTTCTTTGAATAAAACTCCTCCAGCAAGGCCCAACATTGGTTTTTAATTTGCTCATAATAACAAATTAATTAATTAATTAATTGCATAGGGGGTCATGTCCCCGGGTTCTTAATTCTACATAACAGGGGGGGCCAGTGCTGATGGTGTTGGTCCCAAATGGGGAGCCTGCGGGGCCACCTCGGGGAAACTCGAGGGCTGGTTTTACCTGTAGCATCACCCATCCGGACGTGGCCTGAGACGAGATACGCGCGGCTACTATCAGGGTGTTGGCACGCTGGGAGGTCTTGCTGGACTTGTTTTACCATTGTCGAAATGTCTTGTGCACCGGGATGCCGAGCATGATCGGATTTCCCTGAGATAAGGGGTGATGATATTATATTTATCACTTCAGCTGATCGTCAGAGCTTGTGATGGGCTAAGTTAGGACACCCCTGCAGGGTTATGATCTTTCGAAAGCCGTGCCCGTGGTTATGTGGAATATTGGAATTTGTTAATGTCCGGTTGTAGAAAACTTGACAGAGGATCCGAGATAAAACACACAACTGTGTGAGTAACCGTGACTATCTCTTTTCACTTTGAGAAGAGAACACGGTGGGGTTATGTTTGACTCGTAAGTAGTTCAGGATCTTTAGCGATCACTACTAGTTGCGAACGTTTGCGTAGATGCTCATCTTATTCTTGTACTCGTAAGTTAACCACCATATTATGCTTAGCCGCTGCTGCAACCTCACCACTTTACCTCTTCCTACCCATAAAGCTTTGCTAGTCTTGATACCCATGGTTATGGGATTGTTGATTCCTCGTGGCTCATAGATACTACAACACCAGATGCAGGTTCAGCCGAGATTGACGCAGGAGATGGGTCAGAACTTCTGGGAGTTCCATGAAGAGCGGGGCCGTATGCTTGTGAGGTTTTCGACGATCAGTAGTGGTTTCTACTAGGGGCGATTCCGACATGTGGCTTTATGTATTTGGTATCTTTCTTTTGGATCTTCGCCCGTAGTCGGGTTGTGATGTTTTGAATGATGTTTTGCTTATGTAATGTATTGTGTGACGTGGCGAGTGTAAGCCAACTATCCTTTTGCAATTTCATCCTTATTTTTTACATGAGTCGTGCAAAGATACCGAACTTGAGATCATTTCAGAATGGGCTTATACCTTTAAGTCGTGCCTCGACACGTAGGAGGTATAGTCCCATGTTGGGCATTACATTAAAGGAAAAACATATATGATTTTTTTATGAAGTCCAGAGGAAAATACCTAGGTCGATGTCTAAAGCTATGGAAAGATATTTGGACGAGCAGATCTAAGTAACAAAATATATGTAAAGCTAATTCAGCAAACATATTTGAGTGCTAAATTATTGCAGGATGTTTCAGTAGTCGATGAGGCCGAGCATGATGGATTATGTATTTCCAACAGAGCACACAACCATTGAACTATCGAAGGCCATCGCAGCAACAAAGATCGAGTATAAAACGGTGTAGAGCTATTTCACCTAACAGATTGGCTACTAGACCATGGCAATCTACGTCACAATAAATATATGGCAGGATATTTTAGCAACTAATCGGCCTTGGCATGCCATCTCAGCTAAGCAGATTGAGTGCAGAACAGGGCAAGGAAGCTTCTTAAGCAGAGCATATTGACTGTAAACTACTTCGGCAAATAGTGAGATTAACAGCGTCTATCAGCTAACATTCAGCGCTACACCAACATGCACGGGGCCTCAGTCTAGAATGCGTGTACCGTGGGAGAAGCTGACCACCGTGTGTCTCCACATGAACGTCACCAGCGGTGGCGGCGCTGACCGCCGTGCGCCTCCACAATAACGTCGCCAGCGGTGGCGGCACTGCTAGAGGACGGCAGTCTACGAGAGCGTACTGTGGGAGCGAGAGGATCGCCGTGCGACCCCTCGACGAACCGCGGCGCCGACGTATCGGCGTGGCGGGGAGGGCGGCTTTGGCGGAGTGAATGGAGTGGAGGGGGACGGGGGGGAGGGGGTTTGGGGAATATTATTGGCTAGTTGGCCGAATGGCGTTTGGATCTAGGATTTGGGGGGAATTTTTTGGTGGGGGGAGGATTTTCGCGCGGTGGGCGGGGCGAGTTCGGCACATGGTCGGTTTCTCCAAGTGCAGTCCCACGTGTCAGTGAAGAGGGAAGCCGAAGCGCGTTCCGTTTGCGTGAGCCGTGTGCAGGACCGAGCGTGTGTGGGGTGCAATACGACCCCGACAAGGGTGCTGTGAGTGTACCACCTTTTTTTCCTTTTAAACTAGGTGTTGCGCCCCCTAAAAAAACTTGTTGCTTCGCGCGATCCATCGATACTACTACTAGTAATCTGGTAATCCCGACTAAAACGGCACGGCCGGGTCTTTTCCCGCGTGATATGCTAGGAGGTTGGCTTAGTTGGGTTTTTTAGGACGAGTAATGCTACACCTACGTAGTCCCAGTTATGTAATTAACATAATGTGAAACGTGTGAGCTGTTGATTGTAGATTGGGGGGAGGGAGGGGCCCACCACCATGAAAATCAGGGGAGGAGAGAGAGGCAATTTACGTTAACCCTTTCGTAGGTTCCCGTAGATGTGAAATGCGTGAATGTGCATTTGCAGATAAGACCTTCCCCTTGTTCATCCTTTTCTCCGACAAGAGCTTGATCTTCCGTGCAACACACAGGCATCTTGCTAGTACTCCTATAATAAACTATATTATTGTGAAAGTTCATATACGCCAGCCGAGATTAATGCAAACACGGCAGATTTTCATAACATTTCGAACTTTTATAGGATAGAAAAATAAAAGAAACCCGACCATAAACCTATTCTACGGTGGCGACCGACGTCCTTCATCTGCGATCTCCATGTACGGGGGCGGGGTTCAAGACCCGTGAAGTGAAGGTGAGGTCTCCAGCGAGGAAAAGTAGAACACGGGAGACGGGCCGGCCAGTTGGCACACCATGCCCTGCCGCTTCCCATGCCCTACTCATCCTCGGAGCAGTCGCCGACCTCGGCGGTGCCGGACATTGGACATCGGCAAGTAGGACGCGTGGCTGATGGTGCTCCCGTCGCCGGCCGCCAGCGTGGCCACCGCTTGTGCGGCGACTTGAGTGAGGGCGGCGACCTCAAGCTCCATCCCCGAAGACAAGCTCTCACGCAGAGCGTTCGCGCTTGCGGTCATGGCGGATGTGGTGCCAGGTAGGAGGATGATGCGCTATGGTGTGGAGGTTAGCTGGTCGTTGCCGCTTTAAGTAGTGCATTCCGGTGAGGCCAAGCGTCCTGGTGCGTCATTAAGTCGCCGGAGTTGGTTCCTCGGGCACCGAGCCTCTTAACGACGGCATACGGACGGACGACATGAACGCGGGTAGCAGGCGCCTGCTGGGAACGCACCGCGCAACGACGCGAGGGACGAGGGTTTTTGGTGTGCCAGGGTAGTCAGCTGCGGTCGTGGCAACGTTGGAGATGTCCTTTGCTCACATGCAATCGACGCATGTCATTGAAAAAGGAAGACGACCCGGCATGGTCTCAGGTCCTGAGGATGCAGTTGGCCGCGCTACACCACTCAGCGGACACGTCCCGGCGCCTCGTGCATCCTTGACGAGCCGGGTGTTGGCATGTGTTTTGATTGTGGCCAAAGTGCACCTTATTAAAATTTTGGTCATGACCCAAATATTGGTCTTTGTTTGGATGGTTGCCATTTTTTTGGCATGCCAATGAACTCTAGCCAACTCTAGTTCATTTTTCTTGCCGATGTCGGCCAAATCATGGGCAGCGAAAACCTCAACCAAAATTTTGGCTACCCAATGCTTTGATGGGGCAACCTTGGGCACAAACCAAACATACTATTGTTCATGCCACAGCACTAACGCCACCCTCGGCATACTGAAACTGAGCGTGTCTAGCGACAATGAGCATGTCGCTCACCGAGGTCGCCATGTACAGAGGCGGTGCTGGAGCTGCACCTTGTTGTTGTCCCCCACGACCCACATGAACGGTTGCCGGTGGCGAAGAGGTCGTGGGCCAGCTCCTCCATTGGACTAGTTTGCGCTACGTCGTCCCGACAGGTGTTCCCCACATGTCGGTTTCCCTGTTTTCCCGGCCATATTCGAGCGTCAGTGCTCCATGTTGCGCATTAGGCCTTTCACTATGTAGGCCAAGCGAGACAACTTATTGTTTATTTGAGCCGTTCAAGTATAATCATGTGTCGTTTGCTTATTTCACATTCCTCTCCATCGATCATGTCGCCCTCCGGTCGAGTCCATCCTCCCGCATGCCTCACTTGAACATTCCGCCGAGTATCATTCGCATGTGGGCCTAGACCATGCTTATATTTCCAATGTTTATTTGTAATTTGTCCGACATGCATACAAACAAACGGTTCGTTTGAAGTTTCACTTTGCCTCCACTATGTGTCGCTTCGTGTTTTAGTTTTGACATCCCATTCGGTTCATTTTGACGAGATCGATAGATGACATGGCAGTTCCTTATAGCCATCGACTGGCTATATTATTAACCATGCGCTAATGCGTTTTTCAAAACCGCATTTGACTATTGACAAGATTAATAGTACATGAGATGTATAATGTGAAAATTATATCATTGGAAGCTCCTTTCACATAGGTATCCCGGCCTTACCCTCCCTTTCGGTCACTTACTGGAGGACCCCATGCTTGCTAGGCCCCGCATGTCAGTTACTCAATGGGTTCAGCCACGTCAGCTGATCCTCATCCATAGTACACTCCCTCTGTTTTTATTTACTCCGCATAAAATGACGCGGGCGGGGGAGGGGAGGGACGTCGGTTTGCTCTCAACTGCGGTCCCACAAGCGAGCGAAAATGCAAGACGAAGCACGTTCCATTCGGTGAGCGACGTGGTGGGCCAGCACGCCGGGCTGCAACGCGAACATGAGAAGAGCGATGTACAGTCAAAACCGATTGACCGGTCGTCACCAGAACCACTATTCATACAAGAACCTTCGCTGCTCGGCCTACTCCAGCCCCTTCCCCCACCTTTCGATCCCCTAGCCCGCATCAAGTGTCCCCTAGTTCGCCGGAAAGCCATGGTGCGTCGCGAGATCACGTACTACAAGATGCTGACGCCAGAGCGCCGCACAGAAATCACGGCGGCGGTCGGCGCCAGAGACCTCCATTCCCAAACTTGCTTTGTGGCGGGCCAATCCCCGGATTCTCTGGAGCCAAGCTACAAGGAGGAGGAAGCCGATCCAATGTTCATGGCGGAGGTCGCGGCGCACAAGGCCCCCGATGGGTTTGAGACGATGGACGTCGACTTCGTGCCGACGTCCGAGTCCCCCATGGTGCAGGCGGACCAGTGGTTCAACCTGGCGATACTAAAGGAGGACCAGGAGGCAGAGGCTCAACTCGACGCGGAGCGCTCGCATGCCGCTGCCATCGAGGCTCTCCTGCAGGCGGAACCAGATGTCGTGGATGTGAACCGGGCGGCGGAGGCTCAACTTGAGGCGGAGCGCGCGGATGCCGCTGCCATCGAGGCCCTCCTGCAGGAGGAACCGGACATCCTGGACTTGAACCGGGCGACAGAGGCTCAACTCGACGCGGAGCGCGCGGATGCCGCTCTCATCGAGGCCCTCCTACAGGCAGAACCGGACGTCCTGGACTTGAATCGGGCGGCGGAGGCTAGACTCGACGCAGAGCGCGGATGCCGCTGCCATCGAGGCCCTCCTGCAGGTGGAACCAGACGTCCTCGACTTGAACCGGGTGGTGCTCTCGTCTACGCAGAGTGCCCGCACGCTCCGCGTGAACGAGTAGCTAGAGACCGAGGACAACCATGGTGCGAAGACACACGTCGGCAGCTACGGCTGGTTCGCGCCGGCAGCCAAAGACGGCGAGGATGTCTCGTTCCGCGAGCAGTGATAGTTTTTCTTTATGTTGTTGTTTTATGGATCTTTTGCTGTGTAAAAACATATATTTTTATGCAAGTCGCCTTACTTGGGTCAGTCTACCATTTCAGGCGGTTGGATGAATATCCTACGTCTCCTAACCCTTCTTCCTCACCTCTTCTTATTCCTTAACAGACCACCGCACGGGCCGTACGGATACTCCCCAACATGCAGTTGGATAAACATACTCTATGAACGAAAATTATGTGTCAGCGGTATGATGGCTGAGTTTGGTTTGTTCACATGCGACAACATGTGTCACTGAGTGTGTGTTCCCTTGGTTGGGTTTGCGGCGTGCAGGAGCGACTGTGCATGTGAGCGTGCGGTGCGACCGCGGCGTGTAGGAGCGACCGTGTGAGGGTGCGGTGCGACTGCGACAACCGTGCGCAAGTGTACCTCCTTTTCATTTTGAAAACTTTGGGCAAGCTTGGCAAAAATGTGTGGCGGAGTATGGCAATGCAAGGCCTAGACCCAAACAGGATAAGTACGTAGTAGTACTACGTACTAGGAGTACTAGTGTTAAAAAGAAAGGCGGGGTTTTCCTTTGCGGGATTAATCGATACAAATCCTCGTTTCACTTGTTAATTAGTGCGTATTTTTTTCTCCAAAGCCCAAAGAGCTAACCATCGCATTCCTCATTGCTTGATTAATGCAGCGCCATGCAAACCAAGCTTCTCACTTCCGCATGCATGCAGGGGATATTAATGTCCTTGGTTGCTAGTACGAGGCAAACCCCATCAATTTTGCCGCAATTAGTGTTAGTGGCCTTTTGCAAATTGTAATTTTTATATACTAGCCTCGTGTGCAAAAAAATGGAGGTAGTAACTATATTGGACTTCCTTCCCCATTGCGGTGACGTCGACGATATCTCGAATGTTGTGGTTTGGCGAAGTGCTTTCGACGGAGAACACCATTGAGGGAGACCACGGTAAGTCATTCGCAAGTGCCGCCTGCCAGCCGAGACAACCGCCTTATTTGCATCCAGGAAGTCCGTTGAACCAAAGGACGCGTAAATGTACTAGTACTACTCGTACACAATAGCGTCCTCCGTCCAGCTTAATGCGGTGAGGTGGTTTCTCGAAGAAGACGATGGAGAAGCGGTGTCAGCAAAGAGTGAAATGATGGTTGCTTCGTCCGTGCTTTGTGATTTGACGCCTCACTGCTTTGTGATTTGTGATAGAAGGGACAAGGGAGTAGACTCTATCCTCTATACTGTACATGTGTCCAAGCACGGGAGAAAGAGGAGAGACGTTGCATTTTTCTATTCCGTCAATCAATCAATCAGGGAGCTTTAGTTCCATCCTTTTGGCTTTGGCAACACCGTCCACAATGGTACCCATGATGCCAGAAGCTATTTTCACATTTGGATATACATTGTGGATGCCCTTAACCGTACCAATTGGTTTTGCACATGTGTGCTTTCTATACAAATCTCAATTATATTGATCTAAAAAATTATAGAATCAAGATTAGTAAAAAGGAGGTCATTTTGCCGGGCAGATGGCGGGGGAGGTTTCTTATTTTTAGAGGACGTTGTCCTGGCGGTTTGCTAACATGCGGTCCCACATGTCAGTGCTTCACCAAGCCGATCCGCATCCCACATGAGGGAGAACAACGGCAGAAGCAACATGTGGTTAACTTGAAGAAGATGAGGGAGAAGCGGATTCAGCAACGAGTGAAATGATGGCTGCTTCGTCCCTCCAACTTCTTATTTTTTTAGCATTATTACTTCCGTCCCTCCAACTTCTTCTTTTTTAGCATTATTACTTCCATCCCTCCAACTTAACTGCGGGAAAGGTGCAGCTTTGTGATTTGACGCCTCATTGCTCATTACTACGCCGGCGCCATGACTAGGTGCTTCACCCTGGCTGCTCTGCACTGTATTCCGGTATAGCACGTGGACCCGGTAGCTTGATGCCCCACATGTCGGCGAAAGGCACTAAAAGATTTATGAAAGCGAGCGCTCCGCTCTTACGACGGAGGAGTACACGACACGACGGCCCAGTGAACTGTCACTTGTACTGTATATAGTACTATAGTTTTGCTGTTTCGCACGATCCATCGATACAAACCCGATTGAACAGGAAAGGGCTGGATTTTGCCCGCGCGGTATATGATACTGCCCATACATTTCAAAGGCAATTTTAATGTATGCAAACTGAATAATTCAGTAACAATATGATATCTAGTAAAACTAAAAACACATATGATTTATTGTGTTAGAGTGTAGTAGTGGTGCTGTATTGCATAGTTGTTAGATGTAACATGCGAGAACGTGTAGAGATGTAGTTTTGGAGGGCCTACAGAGATAAAAGCGTAATACGTTCACCTAACTTCAGAATAAGCTGATTACGGTCAGTATATTTGTTTTGCGGTGATTATACGGTCACTTGCTCATAGTTCGGCATCGCATTGCACTCTGTTGACCAGCCAAATAGTATGCGTGGCACCATGTTAACTAGTTAAATTTAACACGTTCCTAGTAGGTCCCACATGTCAGTTCGCATAGGGAAAAGGTTAGATAAACACAAATTTACGCAGGCGCGACAAGAGTCCACCCCGTGTGCGGGAATCGCCTGGTTGTGTATGTGTCTGTCACGGCCTGGTGTGTGCGCATGCACGTGTAGGTTGAGCACTTGAGTGTGAGAGTGTGTGTTGGTCGTGTGGTGTACTGGTGTGTGCATGCATGCGGGCGTGTGTGCGTGTGAGTGTTGCGTGCGTGCCTGGCTGCGTGTGTACGTGTGATTGTTGTGTGCGTGTGTTCGTGTGAGTGTTGCGTGCATGCATTTCGTGTGCATGCGTGCGTGTGTGTATAATCACCACACCAGCTCATGTGTGTTAAAACAAACGGCTCAGCATACCAATACAAGGTCACCTTATCCGCTATGCCCGCGGTCATAACTTCGAACCACCGCCAAATTTGTATGACTAGTATTTTATAAGAGTGTAGATGTAGAGTAGATACAAGCCGACAGGTGGGCCCGATGGTAGTGAGATAATGTGATGCAACACTAGAGGTGTCATGTGGAGCATTTAACTGGTCAACTAGTCATGTCTTGAGAAAATACAGAGTTGTACGGTGAGCCCGTGACTGTATAATAACCACAAAACGTAAATGGTGACCGTAATGAGTGGATTCTGAAGTCCAATGTACGTATCGTGCTTTCGCTTCAAATACAATGATCGTCATTGTATATATCGCGAGAGAAAGATGAAACATGTGTGAATGTGCTGGGGGCTTACTTTTAAAGGACATGGAGATAGTTTGTGTGCGTATGTGAGAGGGGCGTAGAGGGGGTATACGATAGAGAGAGAGATGCTCTTCGTTTCTCTTTACTATGACTAACTTTATATATAGTATAAAAATAGACAAATTCACAGTGCGGAATAAATATCATTGTGGGCACCATGCAATGCAAGTGTTCGTACTCCTCCATACAACTTTGTAATGTTGTATATATGTAGAAATTCTAAAATATTTTTTGGCCACACTTTATTCAAAAGGAATGTTGTATGCGAAATAGACGTGAAGAGAGGGCTTTTTAGATCAATGGGGTACGTGATGTAACATGTGTGAATGTTTAGTTGATGCATTTGGCAGGGCCTAGAGAGGTATGTGTGTGTATTACGTATTCGAGAGAGGCATGGATAGAGGGGCCGGTAGTGGGGGGCATGGGAGAGATAGCACGAGAAATGAGAGTGGTCTAGAGAGAGAGATGAATATGACGTCACAGCGAGAGATTCCCTTGAGTGTGTATATGCAAGGGGGAGTGGATAGAGGCACCAGGAGCATTTTTTGTGTGTGTGGTGTCTGTGTTGGTATGTGTGGGTGTGAGAAGATAACGAGACATGGGGGCAGAGGGTATGTCACCACGTGAGGTCCGGTGGGTCGAGGTGAGGCCCTTCATTTGGTTCCGTCCTGCGCCACATTGGTTGGCCCATGACGCATTTAGGGAGACCCTTGGATTACTAGTCGTACAAGACAAAGATAGCATAATTGTGAAGGACTCTATGTCCACTGACAAAGCCGGCAAGGTTTTGTAACCCTAGGTTCTCGGACTAAGGTAACCCCTTTATCTCTGATATTACTATTCATCCAACCTAACTTTAAGGGGCATCCTACAGAATGCTCTGCTAGAATTATACTCGTCAATTAGGAAGAGAGGTGTGAGACAATGAGTGAGAGAGAGGCCTAAAGATAATGTGTGTACAGGAGACACGTAGGGAGGTCTATGTATATAGAAAGGGTCGATGGGTATTGTGCGTGTGTATGCTTGCGAGAGGGCGAGTGCTTGTGATAAAAGGTTAGTGAAAACAGTCGTAAATGGTTACAAGAGGGAGGGAGGTGTTGGGGAACGTAGCATAATTCAAAAATTTCTACGCTTTCACCAAGATCCATCTACGGAGACATCTAGCAACGAGCATATTAGAGTGCATCTACATACCCTTTTGTAGATCGCGAGCGGAAGCTTTCGAAGAAGCGTGGATGAAGTAGTCGTACTCTTCGCGTTCTTCGTCACCGATGATCTAGCGCCGAACGGACGGCACCTCCGCGTTCAACACACGTCCGGTACAGCAACGTCACCTCCTTCTTGATCCATCAAGGGGGGAGGAGAGGTCGTCGGAGATCCAGCAGCATGACGGCGTGGTGGTGGATGCAGTGGGAAATCCTGCACGGCTTCGCCGGCGCCCTGCGTAAGGAGATGGAGGTGTGACGGGAAGGGGAGAGGCGCCAGAGGATTGGGTGCGGCTGCCCTCTCCCCCCCCCCCACATATATATAGGGGGCCAGGGGGTGCGCCAGCCCCTGCAGATCCCATCTGCAAAGGGGGCGGCGGCCTGGGGGGGAACTTGCCCCCCAAGGCATAGGGGGCGCCTCCCTCCCCTAGGGTTTCAACCCTAGGCGCATGAGGGAGGGCCCAGTAGGGTGCGCCAGCCAACCAGGGGCTGGCCCCCTTCCCCTTGCGGCCTAGGGGCCCCACCGGGATGGGTGGCCCCACCCGGTGGACCCCCGGGACCTCTCCGGTGGTCCCGGGACACTCCCGGTGACCCCCGAAGATCACCCGATGGCCGAAACTGGACTTCCTATATATCATTCTTTACCTCCGGACCATTCCGGAACTCCTCGTCACGTCCGGGATCTCATCCGGGACTCCGAACAACTTTCGGGTTTCCACGTGCATGTATCTCTACGACCCTAGCGTTACCGAACCTTAAGTGTGTAGACCCTACGGGTTCGGGAGACACGTAGACATGACCGAGACCACTCTCCGGTCAATAACCAACAGTGGGATCTGGATACCCATGTTGGTTCCCACGTGTTCCTTGATGATCTTTATCGGATGAACCACTGTGTCAAGAATTCACTCAATCCCGTAGTTATTCCCTTTGTCCATCGGTACGGTACTTGCCCGAGATTCGATCGTCGGTATTCCCGATACCTTGTTCAATCTCGTCATGGCAAGTCTCTTTACTCGATCCGTAATCCATCATCCCGTGACCAACTCCTTAGTCACTTTGAGCTCATTATGATGATGTCTTACCGAGTGGGCCCAGAGGTACCTCTCCGTCATACGGAGTGACAACATCCCAGTCTCGGTTCGTACCAACTCAACAGACACTTTCGGAGATACCCGATGCGTACCTTTATAGCCACCCAGTTACGTTGTGACATTTGGCACACCCAAAGTATTCCTACGGCATCCGGGAGTTGTACAACCTCATGGTCTAAGGTATAAATACTTGACACCGAAAAGCTTATGCATTACGAACTATACGATCTCGTGCTATGCTCAGGATTGGGTCTTGTCCATCACATCATTCTCCTAATGATGTGATCCCGTTATCACTGACATCCTATGTCCATGGTCAGGAAACCGTGACCATCTGTTGATCAACGAGCTGGTAACTAGAGGCCTACCAGGGACTCATTGTGGTCTATACATTCACACATGTATCACTGTTTCCGTACAATACAATTCAAGCATGAATAACAGACAATTATCATGAACAAGGAAATATAATAATAATACTTTTATTATTGCCTCTAGGGCATATTTCTAACAGTCTCCCACTTGCACTATAGTCAATAATCTAGTTACATTGTGATGAATCGAACACCCATAGAGTTCTGGTGTTGATCATGTTTTGCCCGTGGAAGAGGTTTAGTCAACGGGTCTGCAACATTCAGATCCGTATGCACTTTACAAATATCTATGTCTCCGTCTTGAACATAATTCCGGATGGAGTTGAAATGGTGCTTGATGTGCTTGGTCTTCTTGTGAAACCTGGGCTCCTTGGTAATGGCAATAGCACCAGTGTTGTCACAGAAGAGAGTCATCGGGCTTGACGCGCTTGGAGTGACTCCTAGGTCGGTGATGAACTCCTTCATCCAGACTCCTTCCTCCGCTGCTTCGCAAGCAGCTATGTACTCCGCTTCACATGTAGAATGCGCCACCACACTCTGCTTGCAACTGCACCAGCTGACCGCCCCACCATTCAAAATATACACGTATCCGGTTTGTGACTTCGAGTCATCCAGATCTATGTCGAAGCTAGCATCGACGTAACCCTTTACGACGAGCTCTTCGTCACCTCCATAAACGAGAAACATATCCTTAGTCCTCTTCAGGTACTTTAAGATGTTCTTGACCGCTGTCTAGTGTTCCATACCGGGATCACTTTGGTACCTCCCTACCAAACTTATGGCAAGGTTCACATCAGGTCTGGTACACAGCATGGCATACATGATAGAACCTATGGCCGAGGCATAGGGTATGACACTCATCTTTTCTCTATCTTCTGCCGTGGTCGGCGACTGAGCCTTGCTCAATCTCATACCTTGCAAAACAGGCAAGAACCCCTTCTTGGACTGATCCATATTGAACTTCTTCAATATCTTGTCAAGGTATGTACTTTGTGAAAGACCGATGAGGCGTCTTGATCTATCTCTATAGATTTTGATGCCTAATATGTAAGCTGCTTCTCCAAGGTCCTTCATTGAAAAACTCTTATTCAAGTAGGCCTTTACAGTTTCCAAGAATTCTATATCATTTCCCATCAGCAATATGTCATCCACATATAATATGAGAAATGCTACAGAGCTCCCACTCACTTTCTTGTAAATACAGGCTTCTCCATAAGTCTGTATAAAGCCAAACGCTTTGATCACATCATTAAAGCGAATATTCCAACTTCGAGATGCTTGCACCAGCCCGTAAAATCGAGCGCTGGAGCTTGCATACCTTGTTAGCATTCTCTGGATCGACAAAACCTTCCGGCTGCATCATATACAACTCTTCCTTGAGGAAGCCATTAAGGAATGCCGTTTTGACGTCCATTTGCCATATCTCATAATCATAGAATGCGGCAATAGCTAACATGATTCTGACTGACTTCAGCATTGCTACGGGAGAGAAAGTCTCGTCGTAGTCAATCCCTTGAACTTGTCGATAACCCTTAGCGACAAGCCGAGCCTTATAGATGGTCACATTACCATCCGCGTATGTCTTCTTCTTAAATATCCATTTATTTTCTATGGCGTGCCTATCATCAGGCAAGTCCACCAAAGTCCATACTTTGTTTTCATACATGGATTCTATCTCGGATTTCATGGCTCCAAGCCATTTATTAGAATCCGGGCCCGCCATCGCTTCTTCATAGTTCGAAGGTTCACCGTTGTCTAACAACATGATATTCATGACAGGGTTGCCGTACCACTCTGGTGCGGAACGTGCCCTTGTGGACCTTCGAAGTTGAGTAGTAACTTGATCTGTTTCTTCATGATCATCATCATCAACTTCCTCCCTTGTCGGTGCAGGCACCTCAGGAACAATTTCCTGCGCTGCGCTACTTTCCGGTTCAGGAGGGGTGACTGTCACCTCATCAAGTTCTACTTTCCTCCCACTCACTTCTTTCGAGAGAAACTCTTTCTCCAGAAAGGATCCATTCTTGTCAACAAATACTTTTCCTTCGGATCTGTGGTAGAAGGTGTACCCAATTGTTTCCTTTGGGTATGCTATGAAGACGCATTTTTCCGATTTGGGTTCGAGCTTTTCAGGTTGAAGTTTCTTGACATAAGCATCGCAACCCCAAACTTTCAGAAACGACAGCTTCGGTTTCTTGCCAAACCAAAGTTCATACGGTGTCGTCTCAACAGATTTCGACGGAGCCCTATTTAAAGTGAATGCGGCAGTCTCTAAAGCATAACCCCAAAAAGATAGCGGTAAATCAGTAAGGGACATCATAGATCGCACCATGTCCAACAGAGTACGATTTCGACGTTCGGACACACCGTTACGCTGAGGTGTTCCGGGCGATGTCAATTGTGAAACAATTCCACATTTCCTAAGGTGCGTGCCAAATTCATGACTCAAATATTCACCCCCACGATCCGATAGTAAGAACTTTATTTTTCTTGTCTCGTTGATTCTCAACCTCATTCAGAAACTCCTTGAACTTTTCAAAAGTCTCAGACTTGTGCTTCATCAAGTAGATATACCCATATCTACTCAAGTCATCCGTGAGGGTGAGAACATAACGATAGCCTCCGCGAGCCTCAACACTCATTGGACCGCACACATCGGTATGTATGATTTCCAATAAGTTGGTTGCTCGCTCCATTGTTCCGCAGAACGGAGTCTTGGTCATCTTGCCCATGAGGCATGGTTCGCACGTGTCAAATGATTCATAATCAAGAGACTCCAGAAGTCCATCAGCATGAAGCTTCTTCATACGTTTGACACCAATATGACCAAGGCGGCAATGCCACAAGTATGTGGGACTATCATTATCAACTTTACATCTTTTGGCATTCACACTATGAATATGTGTATCATCACGATCGAGATTCATCAAAAATAAACCATTGACCAGTGGGGCATGACCATAAAACATATCTCTCAAATAAATAGAACAACCATTATTCTCGGATTTAAATGAGTAGCCATCTCGCATAAGACGAGATCCAGATACAATGTTCATGCTCAAAGCTGGTACCAAGTAACAATTATTAAGGTTTAAAACTAATCCCTAGGGTAGATGTAGAGGCAGCATGCCGACAGCGATCACATCGACCTTGGAACCATTCCCGGCGCGCATCGTCACCTCGTCCTTCGCCAGTCTCCGCTTATTCCGCAACTCCTGCTTAGAGTTACAAATATGAGCAACTGCACCGGTATCGAATACCCATGAGCTACTACGAGCACTGGTAAGGTACACATCAATAACATGTATATCACATATACCTTTGACGTTGCCGCCTTCTTGTCCGCTAAGTATTTGGGGCAGTTCCGCTTCCAGTGACCCGTTCCCTTGCAATAAAAGCACTCTGTCTCAGGCTTGGGTCCATACTTTGGCTTCTTCCCGACAACAGGCTTACCGGGCGCGGCAACTCCCTTGCCGTCCTTCTTGAAGTTCTTCTTACCCTTGCCCTTCAACTTAGTGGTTTTATTGACCATCAACACTTGATGTTCTTTCTTGATATCCACCTCCGCTGATTTCAGCATCGAATACACCTCGGGAATGGACTTCTCCATCCCCTGCATATTGAAGTTCAACACGAAGCTCTTGTAGCTTGGTGGGAGCGACTGGAGGATTTTGTCTACGACCGCTTCGTCTGGGAGATTCATTCCCAATTGAGACAAGCGGTTGTGCAATACAGAAATCTTGAGGATGTGCTCACTGACAGAACTGTTTTCCTCCATCTTACAGCTGTAGAATGCGTCGGACACATCATATCTCTCGACTCGGGCATGAGCTTGGAAAACCATTTTCAGCTCTTGGAACATCTCAAATGCCCCGTGGTGCTCAAAACGCTTTTGGAGCCCCGATTCTAAGCTGTAAAGCATGCCGCACTGAACCAGGGAGTAATCATCACAACGCGACTGCCAAGCGTTCATAACATCTTGGTTTGCCGGGGCGGGAGCGTCACCTAGCGGTGCATCTAGGACATAAGTTTTCTTGGCAGCTATGAGGATGATCCTCAGGTTACGGACCCAGTCCATGTAGTTGCTACCATCGTCTTTCAGCTTGGATTTCTCTAGGAACGTGTTGAAGTTGAGGGTGACATGAGCGTGGGCCATTTGATCTACAAGAGATATTGTAAAGAATTTAGACTAAGTTCATGATAATTAAGTTCATATTAATCAAATTTTAATGAACTCCCACTCAGATTGACATCTCTCTAGTCATCTAAGTGATACACGATCCGAATCGACTAGCCCGTGTCCGATCATCACGTGAGACGGACTAGTCATCAACGGTGAACATCTTCATGTTGATCGTATCTTCTATACGACTCGTGTTCGACCTTTCGGTCTTCCGTGTTCCGAGGCCATGTCTGTACATGCTAGGCTCGTCAAGTGAACCCTAAGTGTATTGCTTGTGTAAATCTGGCTTACACCCGTTGTATGCGAACGTTAGAACCTATCACACCCGATCATCACGTGGTGCTTCGGAACAACGATCCTTAGCAACGGTGCACAGTTAGGGGGAACAAAATTCTTGAAATTTTAATGAGAGATCATCTTATTTACTACTGTCGTTCTAAGTAAACAAGATGCATAAACATGATAAACATCACATGCAATCAATTAAAGTGACATGATATGGCCAATATCATCTTGCTCCTTGGATCTCCATCTTCGGGGCACCATGATCATCTTTGTCACCGGCTCGACACCATGATCTCCATCATCATGATCTCCATCATCGTGTCTTCTTGAAGTTGTCACGCCAACTATTACTTCTACTACTATGGCTAACGTTTAGCAATAAAGTGAAGTAATTACATGGCGTTATTCAGTGACACGCAGGTCATACAATAATTAAGACAACTCCTATGTCTCCTGCCGGTTGTCAAGTTCATCGACATGCAAGTCGTGATTCCTTATTACAAGAACATGATCAATCTCATACATCACATATATCATTCATCACATCTTCTTGGCCATACCATATCACATAGCACATGCTGCAAGAACAAGTTAGACGTCCTCTAATTGTTGTTGCAAGTTTTTACGTGGCTTCTATAGGTTTTCTAGCAAGAACGTTTCTTACCTACGCCAAAACCACAACGTGATTTGTCAATTTCTATTTACCCTTCATAAGGACCCTGTTCATCGAATCCGATCCGACTAAAGTAGGAGAGACAGGCACCCGCCAGCCACCTTATGCATCTAGTGCATGTCTGTCGGTGGAACCAGTCTCACGTAAGCGTACGTGTAAAGTCGTTCCGGGCCGCTTCATCCCACAATACCGCCGAATCAAGATTAGACTAGTAACGGTAAGAATATTGAGCAAACTCAAACGCCCACAACTGCTTTGTGTTCTACTCGTGCAAGATGCTACGCAAAAGACCTAGCTCAGATGCCACTGTTGGGGAACGTAGGATAATTCAAAAAAATTCTACGCTTTCACCAAGATCCATCTAAGGAGACATCTAGCAACGAGCATATTAGAGTGCATCTACATACCCTTTTGTAGATCGCGAGCGGAAGCTTTCGAAGAAGCGTGGATGAAGTAGTCGTACTCTTCGCGTTCTTCGTCACCGATGATCTAGCGTCGAACGGACGGCACCTCCGCGTTCAACACACGTCCGGTACAGCAACGTCACCTCCTTCTTGATCCAGCAAGGGGGGAGGAGAGGTCGTCGGAGATCCAGCAGCACGACGGCGTGGTGGTGGATGCAGCGGGAAATCCTGTAGGGCTTCGCCGGCGCCCTGCGTAAGGAGATGGAGGTGTGAAGGGAAGGGGAGAGGCGCCATAGGATTGGGTGCGGCTGCCCTCTCCCCCCCACATATATATAGGGGGCCAGGGGGAGCGCCAGCCCCTGCAGATCCCATCTGCAAAGGGGGCGGCGACCTGGGGGGGAAACTTGCCCCCCAAGGCATAGGGGGCGCCTCCCTCCCCTAGGGTTTCAACCCTAGGCGCATGAGGGAGGGCCCAGTAGGGTGCGCCAGCCCACCAGGGGCTGGCCCCTTCCCCTTGTGGCCTAGGGGCCCCACCGGGATGGGTGGCCCCACCCGGTGGACCCCCGGGACCCCTCCGGTGGTCCCGGGACACTCCCGGTGACCCCCGGAGATCACCCGATGGCCGAAACTGGACTTCCTATATATCATTCTTTACCTCCGGACCATTCCGGAACTCCTTGTCACGTCCGGGATCTCATCCGGGACTCCGAACAACTTTCGGGTTTCCACGTGCATGTATCTCTACGACCCTAGCATTACCGAACCTTAAGTGTGTAGACCCTACGGGTTCGGGAGACACGTAGACATGACCGAGACCACTCTCCGGTCAATAACCAACAGCGGGATCTGGATACCCATGCTGGTTCCCACGTGTTCCTCGATGATCTTCATCGGATGAACCAATGTGTCAAGGATTCACTCAATCCCGTAGTTATTCCCTTTGTCCATCGGTACGGTACTTGCCCGAGATTCGATCGTCGGTATTCCCGATACCTTGTTCAATCTCGTCATGGCAAGTCTCTTTACTCGATCCGTAATCCATCATCCCGTGACCAACTCCTCAGTCACTTTGAGCTCATTATGATAATGTCTTACCGAGTGGGCCCAGAGGTACCTCTCCGTCATACGGAGTGACAACATCCCAGTCTCGGTTCGTACCAACTCAACAGACACTTTCGGAGATACCCGATGCGTACCTTTATAACCACCCAGTTACGTTGTGACGTTTGGCACACCCAAAGTATTCCTACGGCATCCGGGAGTTGTACAACCTCATGGTCTAAGGAATAAATACTTGACACCGAAAAGCTTATGCATTACGAACTATACGGTCTCGTGCTATGCTCAGGATTGGGTCTTGTCCATCACATCATTCTCCTAATGATGTGATCCCGTTATCACTGACATCCTATGTCCATGGTCAGGAAACCGTGACCATCTGCTGATCAACGAGCTGGTAACTAGAGGCCTATCAGGGACTCATTGTGGTCTATACATTCACACATGTATCGATGTTTCCGTACAATACAATTCAAGCATGAATAACAGACAATTATCATGAACAAGGAAATATAATAATAATACTTTTATTATTGCCTCTAGGGCATATTTCCAACAGGAGGGTTATATCGAGAGCATGTGTGCGAGAAAGACACCTCGGGAGAGAGTGTGTGAGCATGTGTCAGAGACCACCGATGGAGAATGAAACACACGTACAAGACTGCTATACACATTGATTAAAGATATAAATTGTATCCAAATATTAGGATGAGATCATGATATTTGCAATTCGTGTAAGGAACGGTCATTGATCCATCAGACATCTAGATTCTATCGAATTTGAGCAGGTCTATGTTATTATTCGACACAATTGATCCACATAGTTAGTATTTTGAACTCCAGACAATGCATCACTTTAGCAATCGAATATAAATCTGAGTATAGTTCATGTTGTCTGTGTAAAGCACATTATACATATGAAAGGTACACAATGAACATTATAAGTACCTACCTATGGACTAGCATAGATTTGAATTCAACTTACGGTGGTTTAAAAAATCGAATTCAACATGAAGTCCATTCAATTATTTGAATTTGATATCATGGCATTTGTAAATCATACCTAAATTATGGGGGCACCAATCTTTGCTCTGATTTTGTACATGATAGCATATGTAGTCATGTACAAAATAGATTCTAATTTAGCTCCTCCATTCCAAAATAATCGTAGTTATAGGATTTTCAAGTGTCAAAATTTAAAAAAGAAGCGGATAATTTAATGAGGTTTTCAAACATGCAAGGTCAAATTTAACGTTGTCTATTTAGGTCAATCCTCAAAGTTCAAGAGTACTATAAACGTGAATGCTTGTGTTTCAAAATTTCGAACGAAGCGCCAAAAGAGCCTCTACTCGCCCGAAACTGCGTGAGACCAATGTTTGGTAGTACAAGGAAATTACTTTTCTAATAACTCCGACCCGTGAAACCTACCGGCCCGACGTACAAAGGTCTAAACCGGGGTAGGTTCGTAGCTTCATCTAGACGCCACGCAACCGCCTCCGAAAAACATTCATACAAAATGGCCGCCTAAGCACACAAGCGCGCGGCCGAAACCGCTCCCGCCCACTATTTGGGACACCTGAGATTACCATCCTACCCCCGACCCGTAGTAGGTCCGAAATTTAAGAGGGGGCAAAGTTTGTACTTTCCCCAAATTTCAAACAAGCGCGTCCCATCTTCTGTTCAGAAAAGCCAAAAACAAGCGCGTCCCAGACCCGAAACATGCTTCTCCCCCCTGCTCCCCGCCCACCCGTCTGATTCCCCATTTGTACTCCGTGAGCGCGAAAACTACCTCTCCACCAGCCGTGAAACCCCGGCGTCCTCCATCCGCCACCCCATTCCACCCATCAACCGCCGCCCTCCTCCATCACGCCGGAACCGATACCCCGACATCGTCGTACACCGCAACCTCAACCGCAACGCCCTCCACGGCTAGTAGTTGAAGCCGAGGCCGAGACGTCCGTACCCGAGCCAATTCAACCACGCCAACCTGTGCCTCACCGCTGCCGCTCCACTTCGCCACCCTCCACCGCACCGGAGCTGTTCCTGCTACGCCGTCCTTCGCCGCCTCGGATATGCTTCCCCTCCGCTGACATACGGCCACAGCAACACAATAAACAATTTGGCCATGGGTTCATCCAAGCCTGCACCCTCCTCCAGAACATCGGTTTCCTCGATAGAAAGATGAAGATCGGCGCGACAAGTGGAGGCGACCACACCGGCAACCAAAAATGGTATTCCTCTTCCCTTATTCGTGCAAATCTTACGTGTCTGCTTGCACTGTATTCATCCAACAGAAGACACTAGTTGACCACTTCTTCTTGATACTAGATGTTCCTAATAACTCGCGATGCACAAGGTTTCTCCTCATATACTATTTCACCTCAGCTAGAGGTCTCTCGCCCCCCTGAATTTCAATTCCTGGTCAGTTGATTCCCAATTAACGGAAGCATTCCCCGGCGTAACAGGCGCTAGTCCTCCTATTACGTCGGGGAAGCAGCACCTCGGTGTTTATCTTAGGGGCGTGTGGGGCCTAGAGCTATTGGCGCCTGGTCTGGAGGTCGGCCGGGATTGAAGGGGTGGCCTGGGGGCGCTGCCAAGCACGACGGTGGTGTGAGGTCGAGGGGAGGGCGGGGCGGCGGAGGCAGGGGTCTGGGCCGGTGCTCGCTGGCGGTTCGAGAAAGATCGTCAACAGTGACTGGCGGGAGGTAGACGAAGGCCATCTGCCCGTTCCTTATAGATCGGACGTTTCATTAAAAAATTGACTAACCTATTTATTTTCAGTCGACTATTATCTTGATATGACCACATGTGGTGGTGTGCTGGAGGAGGACCTGCATTTCCTGTGCTCATATATTACAAAATCATACGGACTAGAATCTAATTTTGTTTGCCATGCAATGTTGTAGAGCTATCATATGTCTCCTGTCATTTATTTTTCAGCCACCTGCTATCTGCTACTTTTACAGTGCACTAGTTCTGCACACACTTCACCCGTACTCTCACTATTGTGTTTTTATGCAAGGGTATTTCAGACTCTGCTGCTATGAGAGAAGCAAAAAAGAAAAGAGAGAAGTCGCTCCAGCGTGCTAGGCGGATAGACCAGACACGTTTCAGACTTATAAAATGTGCAGTGTCAGCATATGGAGACGGTAAACGTAGCTCTGAAGTTGATGACCTCGCTTGCAATGAACCACCATACCAGGTGCCTGCTTTAACTTCGCGGTGTCATATGTGGTTGCATGTTCCATATGGTGTCTAGCTTGTATTCAAAAGGCCGAATTCGGTCTTTATTAAGATAAGGAAATATATTTTTTACATGAACCACCATCCCGTGAGCACCAGAAGACAAATAGCTAGTTAGGGCACTAGCCGAGCCAGTGACAAGCCCATCAAAGAGAGGCATCACCTGGAAGCCAACTAAAAAGCCGCGATGGTGGCGAAGCAGCCCGCCTCCCACCAGGCTCTCAGGTCCTAGATGATCATGCTCACCACTCCAGCCGGATGTCTAGCTTGTATTGCTTCCAATTTGGTTAAATTACATCTACTTAGCTTACACATTATACCTTTAAATATGACACGCCTTTCTGTTTTTGGTACATACTAGTACATCTGTGTATTAACCATGTTCTTACATCAAACTAATGTTCTTGTGTATCCCTCATCAATCACTTATGATGAAGCAGTCAGGCAAGTCGATTACTCCTCATTTAAAGAATGCAACATCAGCCTCCCGACATGATTCTCAAGAAACAGCAAGGCTAGCTGAAGATAGTGAACGCTGCTCTATAGTTGATTACCGCATTTCCCCTACACTAGCATCGCATGTACTTGCTCTAACTTAGCAGCGTGATATGTGGTTGCATGTTGCATATGGTGTCTAGATTGTAATTTTTCCAATTTGGTTAAACTGCATGTGCTATTCTGCTTAGCTTATACATTATACCTGTTAATGTGACATGCCTTCATGTATTTAGTACATAGTATATCTGTTTATTAAGCATGTCCTCACATAAAACTATTGTTTTTTTGTATCCCGCATAAATCAATATGATGAGACACCTTCAGTATATGTAGTGTGATATTAGTTGCATCTTTGATATGATTTGTAGCATGCGCTGCTTCTAATTTGTTGAAATGCCATTTATGATGGGACACTTTTAACTTGGCAGAGTCATATTGGTTGGATCTTTCACGTGGTGTCTAGCTTGCATTGCTTCTTATTTGGTGAAATGGTTTCTGCTTACTTTACACAAATAGTTGTGAATATGCCATGTCGTCCTGTTTTTCGTATTATTCCATCTTGGAATCATGTGTTTGCCTTACATCGAAGTAGTGATTGTCAGTATCATGCACGAATGAGTTCTGAAGAGTGAATTTTATTGCTTTTTCTTGTCGGTTTTACTTGATAATTCAAAATCAATAAAGCGGAAGGAAGTTAGCAAGGCAGTGGATGAAGGTCCTCCTTCCAAATGGAGGGCCTCTACAGATTCTACTCCTCCATCCCCCGAAGATGATTTCCAAGACAACACATGCATAGACACTCAATGTAGTTGTGCTGGTGATGAGCACGTCTCCCATAGTGCACCATCACAGGTGCTCCCTCTAACTTGGCACTGTTATATGTGGTTGCATGTTATGTATGATGTCTAGCTTGTATTGCTTCTAATTTTATTGAATTTCATCTTCTTACTTTACACATTGTACTTGTGACTAAGACACGTGTTCTTGTTTCTAGAACATACAATATATGTCTATCACACCATGTTCTTACATCAAAGTACATTTGTTCTGAAGAACTAAATTGATATTTGTTTTTCTTGTCGGCTTGACTTAACATGGCACAGAGCAAGAGGAAGCAAGACAGAACGACAGGGAAACGGAAGCGAAACAATCCTGCAGATTTTGCTGGTACTGATGGTGCAATAGAAGGTCAAAGTCCAGCGAAAAATTGTTCTGACAGGGTATCCCGTGCTACACGAGCTATAGAACAAGCCAAACAGAAACAAATAGCTGCCACCAAACAAGTAGAGACAACTCTAGTTGTTGCAACACCTTCCACGGTACCACCAGCTGCACGATTTACTCGTCGGTCAACTCAGCTAGCGGCACGTTCCCAAGCTCCCTTGCCACCTGACACTACTTCCGAAGCACTCTTGACACAAGATGAGTTGGCAAGATCAGATGAACTTTGTGAGCTTCAACAGCAAGAAGGTAGTTGCTAGAGTCAAGTTACAGTTGCATGCTTCTTTATATGTAGTCTCACAGTCTGATGTACACTAACACTTCCTATGTTTGTTGTTGGACTAGCACCTAGGCGCAACAGGAAACAAACATCAGGGATAATGCTCGATAGGTTAACTAAATCTACATGATGGAGAATTGAGATCCGTTTTGAGGCAGGTTTAAGAAGGCCATGTGATGCTACAGAGTCAGCCAAGTTAGTATCAGAGGCAGCGGTTGCTGTTAGTTGTCATGTATGTATCCTCCCAACATGGATTTAGTAGAGGAATGACAAAGACGAAACCCAGTTCAACACCTTCCTCGACCATTTATCTGTAAGTATGGTTATGTATGGAAACTAGTAATATCGTCTTGCTCTGTCCAATATTTTCTAGGTTGCTGATAATGAGACTCCCATAATTTTCAAGATGAGGTTCAAGTTGGATAGCCAAGAAGATGCAACCAGACATGCTTGCACCCATGTTTTCAAGTCTGCTCTCCGACAGTATCGGTATAACTTGAGGAAAACTCACTTTGAAGGCAAGGCTAACAGTGAACTTGCCCAAACATCTCCAGTGGAAAATATATCTGATGAAGACTGGAGAGGCCTTGTTAAACACTAGTCTGATCCGAAGTATCAGGTACATTATATATATGTGATCAGATCACATTTTGAAGTCCTATTTACGCATGTGCCACACATATCTATCTTCTTGTAGGTGAGCTGTTCAAAGAACAAGGCCAACCGTACGAAAGTGAAATTCCAACAGACGACGGGATCTCGTAGCTATATTGCACACTGCAAGGCTCTTGTAATTAGTTGTTGTTTCACTCTTTTCGTTGTACCATATTATTAGATCTATATTGACTTGTTCCAAATGCATAGGAAAGCCCGCAAGGACCAAAAAGTACCTGAACCAAATGATGTGGAAATCTTCAAGGACTGTCACACTAGCAAGAAGAAGGGCATGACTACACTAGTCAAAGCCGCTATTGTAAGTCCTTAATCCTCATGCCTTTTGACTACTACTAACTCTGACTTGTCCTTGAACTGCATGGTTTGCAGCCAATGTCTATTACTCTTTTCAATTTTATACACAATTGTCTTAGCGTATCATTGCACCTTACAAGGTTTAAAATAGAGGAGTGATGTTCCTTTGATCTTGACCTGTAATCTAGTTCCATGCTGGACTTGCCCACACAACGTTACAATTGCCCATTTGTCTGTTCTCAGTTGTTTTGTGATATGAATGATGTCATACTATGCTTACTGTATTATAAACTTCGTCTATTTATACTTAGCCCTCAATACAATGTGAAGAAATACACAATACATTAGCGTACATGGTCATATGTTTGGAACCTGGTTTTATTATGTACTTTGCAATAAAATACAACTATTATTTTACATGGGTTCACCAGAATAAGTTCAGTATATAGACCAAAGCTATTTTGTTTGATTTTGTTGCCTCCTTAATATCTTCTGTTCTAGTACTACTAATGTAAAACCTCAACTTTTCAGCGAGCTATGGATAAAATGGTGGAACCGCCACCTTCTGAAAGTGGCGAGGAAACTATAACCGCAATGTCAGCTCTTGCTGCAGTGGGTCAGTACCTGTCCACTAACAATGCCAAAAGCACGTTCCTGCGTAATACTGGCTTGTTTGTTACGGCAATCTCGTCCAAACTGCCTCATTATCAAGATATGCAAGCTCAAAACAATGTTGTATCTGCGCTCCAGACACAAGTCCATTCCCTAACAGAGACCCTTTGTGAAACAACGAGAGACATTGTTTGTTGTTGTCAAGATATGCATGGTTTTGAAACCAGACTATCAAACATTTGCTATGTTGTTCAGGAGCCTAGGAGAACTGAAGGTGAAGGTTATGGTGCTCCATCGGACAATACAGCATGAAAACGTAACAGTCTGGTCAAATGAACTGAGCTTCTGAACTTCTGGTGGTGCATTTATCTGCTAGACTGTTAACTTTTATGCCAACCTTCCTTTTGTTTTATAGTTGTAATTTTTTTGGTGCGATACAAAATTTGTTCCTAACGTGCAGCCACCGGCTGAAGAACACAGCAAGCCATTTTTGTATAGTGTAGGGTGTTCCCTATATTTGCACTGGTGGCGAACTTTGATGCCCACCGGATGTAGTCAACATTTGCCGTAGAAACAATGGGCCTTCTAAGGGCCGTAGAAACAATGGGCCTTCTTTCTTTCAAAAAAAACAATGGGCCTTCTACGTGGCATAGAAATAATTGGCCTTATACGGGCTGTAGACACAATGGGCCTTCTATGCGCCGTATCTTCAATGTGCCTTCTACGGGCCGTATGATCGGTTGGTCAAACATGGGCCAATCACAGATCACATTATGGCTGTATATGGGCTAGAGTTGAAATCATCCGTTCATGGGCCAACCATAACGGGCCATCGTTAATCGGCCATATTTTGATGAAGCTATGAAAATGGCCCAACGTACTAACGGGCCACAAATGGGCCGACTGTAACCACGGGCTGAATTTGGCCCACAAGCAGAAAATGACATTAACGGGTGATACGTCTGCAACGTATCTATAACTTTTTATTGTTCCATGCTATTATTTATGAAGTCTTGGATGTTTAATGGGCTTTATCTTACACTTTTATATCATTTTTGGGACTAACCTACTAACCCAAAGGCCCAGTCCAGATTGCTGTTTTTTGCCTGTTTCGGGGTTTTGCAGAAAAAGAATATCAAACGGAGTCCAAACAGAATTAAACCTTCGCGAGAGATATTTTTGGAGAAAAACACGCATGGGGGACTTAAGAACAACGTCAGGGGAGCCTCGGGGTGTCCACGAGGGTGGGGGCGCCTCCCCCCTTCCCAGGGCGCGCCCCCTGCCTCGTGGGCCCCTCGAGCACCCTCGGTGTCCTCCTTCCTCCTATATAAGTCCACGTACCCCAAAAAAATTGACAACAGAGACAAAACCCTAATTCCACCATTGTAACCTTCTGTTCCCATGAGATCCCATCTTGGAGCCTATTCCGGAGCTCCACCGGAGGGGGATCCATCACGGAGTTCTTCATCATCATCATCATCGCCTTCACCATGAGTTGTGAGTAGTTTACCACAGACCTACGGGTCCATAGCTAGTATCTAGATGGCTTCTTCTCTCTCTCTCTGGATCTCAATACAAAGTTCTCCTCGGTCTTCGAGGAGATCTATTCGATGTAATCTCTTTTTGCGGTGTGTTTGTCGAGATCCGATGAATTGTGAATTTATGATCAAGATTATCTATGAGAAATATTTGGTTCTTCTCTGAACTTTTTATGTGTGCTCATAATATCCTTGCAAGTCTCTTCGAATTATTGGTTTGGTTTGGCCTACTAGATCTATAGTTCTTGCAATGGGAGAAGTGCTTGGCTTTGGGTTCAATCTTGCGGTGTCCTTTCCCAATAACAGTAGGGGCAGCAAGGCACGTATTGTATTGTTGCCATCGAGGATAAAAAGATGGGGTTTATATCACATTGCTTGAGTTTATCCCTCTACATCATGTCGTCTTGCTCAAGGCGTTACTCTGTTCTTATGAACTCAATACACTAGATGCATGCTGGATAGCGGTCGATGTGTGGAGTAATAGTAGTAGATGCAGAATCATTTCGGTCTACTTGTCTCGGACGTGATGCCTATATACAATGATCATGCCTAGATAGTCTCATAATTATCCGCTTTTCTATCAATTGCTCGACAGTAATTTGTTTACCCGCTGTAGAATATCGCTATCATGAGAGAAGCCACTAGAGAACACTATGACCCCCGGGTTTATTCTCAACATATCAATATACATCTACTTTACTTTTATCGCTTTTATTTTCTATTCTTACAAAAAATACCAAAAATATAAACTATCATCTCTATCAGATCTCACTTTCGTAAGTGGCCATAAAGGGATTGACAACCCCTTATCGCGTTGGCTGCGAAGTTCTTATTTTTTTGTGCAGGTGTGAGGGACTCGCGCGTGGTCTCCTACTAGATTGATACCTTGGTTCTAAAAAACTGAGGGAAATACTTACGATACTGTGCTGCATCTCCCTTTCCTCTTCGAGGGAATACAACGCAAGTTCGAGAAGTAGCAAGAAGACTTTCTGACGCCGTTGCCGGGGAGGCTTACGCAAAAGTCATATACCAAGTACCTATCACAAACCCTTATCCTTCGCATTACATTTTTTGCATCTCGTTTTCCTCTCCCCCACTTCACCCTTGCCGTTTTATTTGCCCTTCTTCCGCCGTGTGTTTATCGTTTGCTTGCTTCTTGTTTGCTTGCGTGTGTTGGATTGCTTGCTTGCCACTATGGCTCAGAGCAATACCAAATTGTGTGACTTCTCCAATACCAACAACAATGATTTTATTAGCACTCCGATTGCTCCTATTACCGATGCTGAATCTTGTGAGATCAATGCTGCTTTGTTGAATCTTGTCATGAAAGATCAATTCTCCGGCCTTCCTAGTGAAGATGCCGCTACCCATCTAAACAACTTTGTTGATTTGTGTGATATTCAAAAGAAAACCGATCCGGATAACGATATAGTAAAATTGAAGTTATTTCCGTTTTCACTAGAGATCGTGCTAAAACTTGGTTTTCCTCTTTGTTTAGAAATAGTATTGATTCATGGAATAAGTGCAAAGATGCTTTTATATCTAAGTATTTCCCTCCTACTAAGATCATCTCTCTTAGAAACGATATTATGAATTTTAAGCAACTAGATCATGAGTATGTTGCACAAGCTTGGGAGAGAATGAAATTGATAATACGTAATTGCCCTACACATGGTTTGAATCTATGGATGATTATTCAGAAATTTTATGTTGGCTTGAATTTTGCTTCTATAATCTTTTAGATTCGGCCGCAGGAGGCACTTTCATGGAAACTACCTTAGGAGAAGCTACCAAACTCCTAGATAATATTATGGTTAATTATTCTGAATGGCAGACCAAAAGATCTACTAGTAAAAAAGTGCATGCTATCGAAGAAATTAGTGTTTTGAGTGGAAAGATGGATGAACTTATGAAATTGTTTGCTGCTAAGAGTGCTTCTTCTGATCCTAATGATATACCTTTGTCCACTTTGATTGAAAATAGCAATGAATCTTTGGATGTGAATTTTGTTCGTAGGAATAATTTTGGTAACAATGCTTATATAGGTAATTTTAATCCTAGGCCTTTTCCTAGTAATTCCTCTAATAATTATAGTAATTCCTACAACAAGTCTTATGGAAAGATGCCTTTTGAATTTGAAACTAGTGTTAAGGAGTTTATGATCTCGCAAAAGAATTTCAATGCTTTGCTTGAAGAGAAATTGCTTAAGGTTGATGAATTGGCTAGAAGTGTGGATAGAATTACTCTTGATGTTGATTCTTTGAAACTTAGATCTATCCCACCTAAGCATGATATCAATGAGTCTCTCAAAGCCATGAGAATTTCCATTGATGAATGCAAAGAAAGAACCGCTAGAATGCGTGCTAAAAGAGAGGATTATATTAGAGTGTGTTCTTCTAGTTATCATGAAAATAAAGATGAAGATATGAAAGTTATTGATGTGTCTCCTATTAGATCCTTGTTTTCTAGTATAAATTTTGATGAAGATAGGATTGGAGATGATTCTGCTTTAAAGTGTCCCAATGATTCGGAGTTTTTAGATCTTGATGCTCAAATTGCTAAAAGTGGGAGTGAAGAGATTAGAACTTTGCATAGTGATGAACCCACTAATTTGGATTTCAATGGATTCAATTATGATAATTGCTCTTTGATTGATTGTATTTCCTTGTTGCAATCCGTACTAAATTCTCCACAGGCTTGCAGTCAAAATAAACTTTCACCAAACATATAGTTGATGCTTTGACGCAATCTTATGAAGAAAAACTTGAGTTAGAAGTTTCTATCCCTAGAAAGCTTTATGATGAGTGGGAACCTACTATCAAAATAAAAATAAAAGATCATGAATGCTATGCTTTGTGTGATTTGGGTGCAAGTGTCTCCACTATCCCAAGAACTTTGTGTGATTTGCTAGGGTTTCATGAACTTGATGATTGTTCTTTAAATTTGCATCTTGCAGATTCCACTATTAAGAAACCTATGGGAAGGATTAATGATGTTCTTATTGTTGCCAATAGGAATTATGTGCCCGTAGATTTCATTGTTGTTGATATAGATTGCAATGCTTCATGTCCTATTATTCTTGGTAGACCTTTCCTTAGAACAATTGGTGCAATTATTGATATGAAGGAAGGAAATATTAGATTCCAATTTCCGTTAAGGAAAGGCATGGAACACTTTCCTAGAAAGAAAATCAAATTACCATATGAATCTATCATGAGAGCCACTTATGGATTGCCTTCCAAAGATGGCAATACCTAGATCTATCTTGTATCGTGCCTAGCTAGGGGCGTAAAACGATAGCGCTTGTTGGGAGGCAACCCAATTTTAATTTTTTTGTTTTTGTTGCTGTTAGGGAATAAATATTGCATCTAGACTCTGTTTAGATGTGGTTTCATGTTTTGTTTAGTGTTTGTGCCAAGTAGAACCTTTGGGAAGATGTGTGTGAAGTTTATGTGATCTTGCTGTGAAAAACTGAATCGTTGGCGCTCACTAGAATGGTCGTCAGATTTTACTGGAGCGTGCTATTTAGTTTATTCTTTTTGCAGATGATTAATAGACAAATTCCTCATATTTACCAATTTAGTTTGAATTTTTTGGAGTTACATAAGTATGTGAAACCTGCAGATTACTACAGACTGTTCTGTTTTTGACAGATTCTGTTTTTCGTGTGTTGTTTGCTTATTTCAATGCATCTATGAGTAATATTTGGACGTATGAACCATAGAGAAGTTGGAATACAGTAGGTTTAACACCAATATAAACAAAGAATAAATTCATTGCAGTACCTTTGAGTAGTTGTTTGTTTTCTTATACTAACGGAGCTCACGAGAATTTTTGTCTAAGTTTTCTATTGTGAAGTTTTCAAGTTTTGAGTAGTGCTTTGATGGACTATGGAACAAGGAGTAGCAAAAGCCTAAGCTTGCGGATGCCCATGGCACCCCAAGTAAAATTCAAGGATAACCAAAATCCTAAGCTTGGGGATGCCTCGGGAAGGCATCCCCTCTTTCGTCTTCATCCATCGGTAACTATACTTGGAGCTATATTTTTATTCACCACATGATATGTGTTTTGCTTGGAGCGTCTTGTATAATTTGAGTCTTTGCTTGTTAGTTTATCACCATCATCCTCGATGGACACACCTATTTGAGAGAGTTAAATATGGCCTAGGAATTGTTAGAACACTTTATGTGCTTCACTTATATCTTTTGAGTTGGATAGTTTTTGCTCTAGTGCTTCACTTATATCTTTTAGAGCACGGTGGTGGTTATATTTTGTAGAAATTGTTGAAATCTCATGCTTCACTTATATCTATTTGAGATTCTATTAAAACAGCATGTAATGTGTTTAGGCTAATAAAACTAGTCTTCACATGATAGACATCCAATGTCAATGTAGTAAAAAAAATTACACTAAGTGTATTGAATATGATGAGATGTTGGATGCTTGATAATTGTTTTGATATATGAGGATAGTGATATTAGAGTCATGCTAGTGGAGTTATTATGAAATTGAGAAATACTTGTGTTAAGGATAGTGATTCCCGTATCATGCACGTATGGTGAACCGCTATGTGACGAAGTTAGAGCATGAGGTATTTGTAGATTGCCAACCTTTGTGTGGAGGTCGGGGGCGCGCGATGGTTAACTCCTACCAACCTCCCCCCCTAGGAGCATGCGTTGACTGCTTTGTTTTGATGACTCGTAGATTTTTCCAATAAGTATATGATTTCTTATGACTAATGTTGAGTCCATGGATTATACGCACTCGCACCCTTCCACCATTGCTAGCCTCTCTTGTACCGCGCAACTTTCGCCGGTGCCATAAACCCACTATATATCCTTCCTCAAAAAAGCCACCATGCATAATTTTTCATACATGTCACTCTTGATTCATTGCACATCCCGGTACACCGCTGGAGGCATTCATGTAGAGTCATACTTGTTGTAGTATCGAGTTGTAATTTCGAGTTGTAATAAAAGTGTGATGATCATCATTATTAGAGCATTGTCCCATGTGAGGAAAGGCCAATAAAAAAAGAGATGGCCCAAAAAAATTAGAGAGGGGCCAATAAAAAAAAGAGAGAAAGCCCCTCCAAAAAAAGAGAAAAGAGAGAAGGGACAATTGCTACTATCTTTTTCCACACTTGTGCTTCAAAGTAGCACCATGTTCTTCATGATAGAGAGTATCATGTTTAGCCACTTTCATATACTAGTGGGAGTTTTCATTATAGAACTTGGCTTGTATATTCCAATGATGGGCTTCCTCAAATGCCCTAGGTCTTCGTGAGCAAGCAAGATGGATGCACACCCACTAGTTTCTTCTGTTGAGCTTTCATACATACTTAGCTCTAGTGCATCCGTTGCATGGCAATCCCTACTCACTCACATTGATATCTATTGATGGGCATCTCCATAGCCCGTCGATACACCTAGTTGATGTGAGACTATCTTCCTCCTTTTGGTCTTCTCCACAACCACCACCCTATTCCACATAGTGCTATGTCCATGGCTCACTCTCATGTATTGCGTGAAAGTTGAAAGGTTTGAAAGAATAGAGTATGAAAACAAGTGCTTGGCTGAAATCGGGGTTGTGCATGATATGAATATTTTGTGTGATGAAGAGGGAGCATAGCCAGACTATATGATTTTGTAGGGATAACTTTCTTTAGCCATAGTATTTTGAGAAGACATGATTGCTTTGTTAGTATGTTTGAAGTATTATTATTTCTTATGTCAATATAGACATTTATCTTGAATCTTTTCAGATCTGAACATTCATGCCACAATTAAGAGAATTACATTGAGAAACTATGTTGGTCAGCATTCCACATAAAAAATTCTTTCTTTATCATTTACCTACTCGAGGACGAGCAGGAATTAAGCTTGGGGATGCTTGATACGTCTCCAATGTATCTATAACTTTTTATTATTCTGTGCTATTATTTATGAAGTCTTGGATGTTTAATGGGCTTTATCTTACACAATTATATCATTTTTGGGACTAACCTACTAACCCAAAGGCCCAGTCCAGATTGTTGTTTTTTGCCTGTTTCAGGGTTTTGCAGAAAAAGAATATCAAACGGAGTCCAAACGGAATGAAACCTTCGCGAGAGATATTTTTGGAGAAAAACACGCACGGGGGACTTGAGAACCACGTCAGGGGAGCCTCGGGGTGTCCACGAGGGTGGGGGGGCGCCCCCCTTCCTAGGGCGCGCCCCCATGCCTCGTGGGCCCCTCGAGCACCCCCCCGGTGTCCTCCTTCCTCCTATATAAGTCTATGTACCCCGAAACCTTCGACAATAGAGAGAAAACCCTAATTCCACCGCCGTAACCTTCTGTTACCGTGAGATGCCATCTTGGAGCCTGTTCTGGAGCTCCACGGGAGGGGGTCCATCACGGAGTTCATCATCATCATCATCATCATCATCGCCCTCACCATGAGTTGTGAGTAGTTTACCATAGACCTTCGGGTCCATAGCTAGTATCTACATGGCTTCTTATCTCTCTCTAGATCTCAATACAAAGTTCTCCTCGGTCTTCGAGGAGATCTATTCGATGTAATCTCTTTTTGGGGTGTGTTTGTCGAGATCCGATGAATTGTGAGTTTATGATCAAGGTTATCTATGAAAGATATTTGGTTCTTCTCTGAACTTTTTATGTGTGCTCATAATATCCTTGCAAGTCTCTTCGAATTATTGGTTTGGTTTGGCCTACTAGATCTATAGTTCTTGCAATGGGAGAAGTGCTTGGCTTTGGGTTCAATCTTGCGGTGTCCTTTCCCAGTGACAGTAGGGGCAGCAAGGCACGTATTGTATTGTTGCCATTGAGGATAAAAGGATGGGGTTTTCATCATATTGCTTGAGTTTATCCCTCTACATCATGTCATCTTGCTTAAGGTGTTACTCTGTTCGTATGAACTCAATACACTAGATGCATGCTGGATAGCGGTCGATGTGTGGAGTAATAGTAGTAGATGCAGAATCGTTTCGGTCTACTTCTCTCGGACGTGATGCCTATATACAATGATCATGCCTAGATAGTCTCATAATTATTCGCTTTTCTATCAATTGCTCGACAGTAATTTGTTTACCCGCCGTAGAATATCGCTATCATGAGAGAAGCCACTAGAGAACACTAGGGCCCCCGGGTCTATTCTCAACATATCAATTTACATCTACTTTACTTTTATCGCTTTTATTTTCTGTTCTTATAAACAAAAATACCAAAAATATAAACTATCATCTCTATTAGATCTCACTTTCGTAAGTGACCGTAAAGGGATTGACAACCCCTTATCGCGTTGGCTATGAAGTTCTTATTTGTTTGTGCAGGTGCGAGGGACTCGCGCGTGGTCTCCTGCTGGATTGATACCTTGCTTCTCAAAAACAGACGGAAATACTTATGCTACTGTGCTGCATCTCCCTTTCCTCTTCGAGGGAATACAACGCAAGCTCGAGAAGTAGCAATGGGCCGTAAGTAAACGAATGTGGAAATGAGCCCAAGAATAAATGGGCACCGAGAAGGCCGAAAGATAACATGGGCTGGAATCGGCCCAATGGAATAGTGGCCCGTTAATGGGTATAAAGTGATACACTTTTCATTATGGGCCAGTTTCACCACGTGCCGTTAATGGGTATAAAGTGATACACTGTTCATTACGGGCCAGTTTTACCACGGGCCGTTAATGGGCCGAGAGTAATAAGGGCCTCATATGGGCCGAAAGAAGTCATGGGCTATACATGGGCCGGAAGTTAAAACGGGCTAGATTTATATTGGACGGCCCAGATGACGTTACTGGGCCTAATTCGGATAGGCCGTAAACGGGCCCTGGGTTAGCGGGTTCTACATGGGCTATATGCGAACATGCCATTAAGAGGCTTGCCGTGGGCCGGCCCGCCACCTTCTGACCAAGTCAAACGGGCCGGTCTTTTCACAAGAATGGGCCTTTGTTGGCCCGTGCCACGTGTCGGCGTATCATAGGCGATTTGGGTCCAATGAGTGGATGACATCTGTTCCAACGGCGAGCCGACACATGTTTCCTCCAGCCAATGATGATTTTACACGTGGAAAATCCCTATCAGTCGGGGCTGTTAACGGGTTATCGGATCCAAAACCGGACCCGGTAGCTTAACGGCATTCCGTTACGATGGATGCCACGTGTCGGTCACCCTTGACGAAAGCACTTCTGTGACACGCGATTTATCATCACGGAAGTGGACACTTCCGTGATGATAATTTTGGTAATGTCATAGAACACTTCTACGACAGCACATGTATGACTATCTTGATTCTGTCATAAAATTGTCATGGATGTACATGCATGACAGAAAACGTGACCTACTGTGACAAACACGTATCATCACGGAAGTGTATTTTTTGTAGTGCTCAGGCCGACATAGTGCGTCATGTGTACGACTTCTATGTCCAACTGATGGGGACGAGCGATGATCAACAAGCCGGGATCCATGCTGACATCTAGGACCCTTCCCAGCTTGTAACCAACCGGGAAAACGAGGAGTTGGGGCTCGCGTTTCTACCCGCGGAGATCGACGCTGCACTCAGTAGCATGAAAACCGATACGGCGCCAGGCCCGGACGGGTGGCCTGTGGCAATGTTTAAACACTTCTGGCCGGTCCTGCAGGGGCCAATCTTCGAGGTGTGCAACGGTTTCATGCGCGGGATAGTCGACATTTCCAGGCTAAACTTTTGTGTCCTCTCGCTCATCCCTAAAGTGTTCGGCACCGATGACATTCGTCAGTTTAGACCTATCGCACTTGTCAATGTGCCTTTCAAGATCTGTTCCTAAGCAACCACTTCCCGCCTAGTCCTGATCGTGCACCGCACAATTAGTCGCACCCAAACTGCGTTCATCCATGGCCGCAACATCTTGGAGGGCTCGCTTGCGCTCCAGGAGATCCTCCATGAGCTAAAACGCACTAAGGAACCGGCCATTCTTCTAAAACTAGACTTCGAAAAAGCGTACGAACGCGTGAACTGGAATTTTTTGCGCCAAGTCCTGCTTAGCCGGGGTTTCTCGGCCGTGTGGGTTCATCGGGTAATGTAGCTGGTCTTGGGTGGCCAGACTGCGATCTCGATCAACGGGGAAGTAGGGAACTTCTTCCGAAATAAACGGGGATTACGTCAGGGTGACGCGATGTCCCCGCTGCTTTTCAATTTTGTTGTGGACACCCTTGCTGCTATGCTTCAGAGGGCGACCACATCTGGCCACATCAAAGGGGTGGTGGGCCACCTCATCCCAGGGGGATCTCACACTTGCAGTACGCAGACGATACTCTACTACTGTTCCAACCGGACACTCACAGCATTGCAACGGTGAAAGCCTTGCTGCTGAGTTTCGAGTTGATGTCCAGCCTCAAAATCAATTTTCACAAGTGTGAAATGCTATCTATGGGGATAGATAGTGAGGAGGGGCGCCGTGTCCGGACCTCCTCAATTGTAAAGTGGGAAAGTTCCCCTTCACATACTTAGGTTCGCCCCTTGCGCCACGTAGGGTGACCATAGAGGAATGGGCTCCCCTAAATGGCAAAGTGGGCAAGAAAGTGAGCCCCTGGCGTGGCAAGTTCATGTCCTCGGCGGCTAGGCTTATCCTGACCAACTCGAGTCTATCCTCGCTCCCCATGTTTGCTATGGGTCTTTTCCTCTTGGCCGAGGGGGTTCACGCCAAATTGGACATGCCAAGAGCCCGCTTCTTTTGGGAAGGTTTGGGTCTCAAACGCAAATACCATATGGTGAAATGGGAAGCGGTCTATGATGTCTACACACGCTTCTACTCTTGTAGACTATGTTGGGCCTCCAAGCGCAGAGGTTTGTAGGACAGCAGCAATTTCCCTCAAGTGGATGACCTAAGGTTTATCGAACTCAGGGAAGTAGAGGTTGAAGATGGTCTCTCTCAAGCAACCCTGCAACTAAGATACAGAAAGTCTCTTGTGTCCCCAACACACCTAATACACTTGTTAGATGTATAGGTGCACTAGTTCGGCGAAGAGATGTTAAATGGCAAGTGATATGGATGGCAAAACAAAGTAATATAAATCTGTAATAAAAAGTGCAGCAAGCAAACAAGTGGTAAACGTGAGCACAAATGGTATTGCAATGGTGGAAACAAGGCCTAGGCTTCATACTTTCACTAGTGGCAACTCCCAACAACATTAACATAATCGAATCACATGATATTTCCCATAAAACATGCAATGGAGACGCACCTGGAGGTCATTCCTTCGTGGTCAAGAGAGGACGAGAATTATGTAGGGCTACAAAAGCACACCTCAAAGTTCGTAGTTCTCAATCTAAGGATTTCCCAATGTCACCGCGGCCATCCAAAGAGAGTCCCACAATCACCACAACATATCTAAAGGATAGTCAAAGACAAGCACCAAGGGACTCTCAATTTCAATCAACACACAAGAGAGGAAATCACTCATGAAAATATTTTTCTAATCCATGTCCAATAGACCGCTGTCACCTTGGTCTCGGGGATTATACTAGATAAAGACAAGTGAGTACATCAATCCAATATATAGAGGAAGGGGAAATATCATGGGATCACCCTAGATTAACATAGCCTATGATCACAACGAAGATCACATCATGGCAGAGAGAGATAACCACATAGCTACACGTACAAGCCCTCAGCCCCGGAGGAGACTACCCACGCATGGACATGGTGAGGAGGAGGTTCATGATGGTGTTGATGGAGAGGTGCAGCCCCGCGAGGAGGCGGCGGCCACGGAGGCGGCGGCGGCCCTAGGGGGGCGGCGGCGGCCCTAGGGGGCAGCGGCTCCTTGGCCCCCCTTCTTCCTTGTGGATGGTGCTGCAATGGTGCTGGTCCTCCCCTCCAAGACGGCGGCTTGGGAGGAGGAAAATTCGTGGCCCCTGGTGACCTAGGTTTCCTCTCTTTATATAGACTCTCGGATTCCCGTCATCAGATTTTGGGCCTCAGTAAAACGGGCTTTACTCGGCCGTCCGGACTCTGATTTGGACGAATTTTATATCCAGAAGCATCGCCTCAAAATTCCCCACAACTTTCGCAACTAGACTTTTTCCGTTTGACGTCGTCTTCGGGCCGGAACGTGACCATCTTTAAAAAAACGTTCTCAGACAGATTTCAGGAAAGTCAGAGTCCTACTCCAATACGACTCCTTTTGCGTTTTTGTCAATTTCCAAGTAATTCCTACACAATAAAGTGTAAAACAAGAACATTGTGCACTTTTGCAACCATTAGTAGGTTAGTCCAAATATGATCAAAAGTGTATGGAAGTGCATAAATATCATAGCAATATCACACAAAAAAGGCATGGAGCAAGTAGAAATTATAGATACGTTTTGGACGTATCAGTCTACAGGCCCAAGTCCATGGGAGGACTAGGAATCACCAACACCAGACTTCAAAACATCGTGCTAATGAGCAAGTGGATCTGGAAGCTCTCGCAAGGGGCGACGGGCTTATGGGCTGATATCCTTAGGGCGAAATACTTTCCCAACGGGAACTTTTTCGATGCAGCGACGAGGGGATCCCCTTTCTCACAGGACTTGCAGGCCATTAGACCGGCTTTTGACTAGGGGGGGCAAATTCACCATCGGCGATGGCCGCTCCACCCGTTTTTGGCTTGACCTTTGGGTGGGCACACGTCCCCTTTTGGAGGATTTCTCGGACTTATATGCACTGGTGGTGCACCCTAACCTTAGGGTGGCAGAGGCCTTGGTTTCCCCACGGGCCATTGCCTTCTACCGTAATCTTAATGCACCAGAATCAGCAAGGTGGGGCTCCTTGCTGGAGATGGTTTCTCCCGTTGCACTGACAAACGAGCCAGACATGGTGTCGTGCCATCTAAACGCCTCCGGGAAGTTTTCGGTCAAGTCCTTATACAACAAATTGTGCCAAGGGTCGGTACGGAGGGAGGTGAAAGGACTTTGGCTTGCGCGCATTCCGCTGAAGATCAAAGTGTTTCTTTGGCAGATGTTCCGGGATCGCCTTCCCACGTCCCTCAACATTGCAAAATGGAATGGCCCGGCAACGGGTCCTTGTGCATTATGTGGGAATCCCGAGAACGCAAACCACATTTTTTTCCTATGCCCTTTAGCTAGGTTTGCTTGGAGCGCTTTGCGCGAGGCAGCCGGCGTCCCATGGGACCCGTGCTCCTCTTCCGATCTTGTGGGACTTCTGGACCCGGTCCAAGGTCAACTCAAGCGCGTGATGTGGACTAGTATTGGGGCCATGTTATGGTCCTTATGGCTAACCCGCAACAAATTTACCATTGAGGGATCTTTCCCATCGCACCCGGCTAATATCGTATGCAAATATTCTATCCTACTGCAGCAGTGGAGTCCGTTAGCGAAGCGGAAGGACTCTGAGATGATGAAGCACGCGCAAGATCGAGTTCACCAGGTTTATGTGGCGGCTAGGGAGCCGGCGCCTCCTCCCTGACGTAGGGAGTGATCTTTTGTCTTGTGTTTCGCGAGCCTGCGCACTCTTGACCACGGGCGTTGGCCTTGTATCGTGATCGCCGCCCGGCTGTGAACCCTCCCTGCCTTAGTCGCTAGCTTCTCCTGTGGCGTTTGCTTTTGGTTATTCCATGTAATGACCGTCCCATGATGCTACTCTGCCTATTCTGTCGTGGGCTTTATTAATTTAAAGCCGGACGCTCCCAGCGTCTTCGTTCAAAAAATAAATAATAATATCAAGTATCCTCTCTGTGTGCTTAAAATCTTGAAGTTATGCTTCTTTTCCCTTCCTATGTTAGTTGATTCTCGTTCCCATAATTTGTTTGCTGACAAAATCCCCATGCATAGGAAGTGGGTTAGACTTAAATGTGCTAATTATATTCTTCATAATGCTCTCTTTATGTTCCAATTCTTATCTTTTATGTGAGCATCATTGAAATCATTATGCCTAGCTAGAAAGGCATTAAAGAAAAGCGCTTGTTGGGAGACAACCCAATATTTACCCTTAATGTTTTTGTGTGTCCACATGATTAATATACTGTATTAATCATGTTGTATAGCTTTTTTTCAATAAAGTGCCAAGTAGAACCTTTGGGAAGGCTTGGGTGAAAGTCTTTGCGATCTTGCTGTAAAAAACTGAAACTTTTGCGCTCACGAGATTAGCTGACATTTTTTACAGAAGAGTGCTTTTGAGTTGATTCTTTTTGCATAAGATTAATAGACAAATTCCTCACATCCACCAAATTATTTCATATTTGTTTGAGTTACAGAAGTATTCAAAAGTTACAGATTGCTACAGACTGTTCTGTTTTTGACAGATTCTGTTTTCTCTGTGTTGTTTGCTTATTTTGATGAACCTATGAGTAGTATCGGAGGGTATGAACCATAGAGAAGTTGGAATACAGTAGATATTACAACAATATGAATTTAGAATGAGTTCACGATAGTACCTAAGTGGTGGTTTTATTTTCTTATACTAACGGATCTTACGAGTTTTCTGTTGAGTTTTGTGTTGTGAAGTTCTCAAGTTTTGGGTAAAGATTCGATGGACTATGGAATAAGAAGTAGCAAGAGCCTAAGCTTGGGGATGCCCAAGGCACCCCAAGGTAAAATTCAAGGACAACCAAAACTCTAAGCTTGGGGATGCCCCGGGAAGGCATCCCCTCTTTCGTCTTCGTCTATCGGTAACTTTACTTCAGGCTATATTTTTATTCACCACATGATATGTGTTTTGCTTGGAGCGTCAATTTATTTTATTTTGGTTTGCTTGCTGTTTGAATAATATCCCAAGATCTGAAATTCTTAAATGTTAGAGAGTCTTCACATAGTTACATAATTATTCGACTACTCATTGATCTTCACTTATATCTTTCGGAGTAGTTTGTCGTTTGCTCTAGTGCTTCACTTATATCTTTTAGAGCACAACGGTGGTTTTATTTTGAAGAAATTTATGAACTCTCATGCTTCGCTTATATTATTTTGAGAGTCTTAAACAGCATGGTAATTTGCTTAGGTTATGAATTTAGTCCGAATATGATGGGCATCCAAGAGGGATATAATAAAGACTTTCATATAAAGTGCGTTGAATACTATGTGAAGTTTAATGCTTGATGATTGTTTTGAGATATGAGGATGGTGATATTAGAGAAATGCTAGTAGAGTAATTGTGAATTTGATAAATACTTGTGTTGAGGTTTGTAAGTCCCGTAGCATCCACGTATGGTAACCGTTGTGTGACAAATTTGAAGCATGAGGTATTTCTTTGATTGTCATCCTCTGTGTGGAGGTCGGGATTGCGTGATGGTTAACTCCTGCCAACCCTTAACCTAGGAACATGCGTGTAGTGCTAGGTTTTTGATAGTTTTTTGCAATAAGTATGTGAGTTCTTTATCACTAATGTTGAGTCCATGGATTATACGATCTCTCACCCTTCCACCATTGCTAGCCTCTCTGGTGCCGCGCAACTTTCGCCTGTACCATACACCCACCATATATCTTCCTCAAAACAGCCAACATACCTACCTATTATGGCATTTCCATAGCCATTCCGAGATATATTGCCATGCAACTTTCCACCGTTCCGTTTATTATGGCACTCTTCATCATTGTCATATTACCTTGCATTATCATGTAGTTGACATCGTATTTGTGGCAAGGCCACCATGCATAATTTTTCATACATGTCACTCTTGATTCATTGCACATTCCGGTACACCGCCGGAGGCATCCATATAGAGTCATACTTTGTTCTAGTATCGAGTTGTAATCTTTGAGTTGTAAATAAATAGAAGTGTGATGATAATCAATATTAGAGCGTTGTCCCAAAAAAAAGAAAACAAAAGAAAGGCCAAAAAAGGGGGGAAGGCCAAATAAAAAATAAAAGAAAAAGCGAAAAGCCAAATAAAAAAAGGAAGGCCCAAAAAAGGGACAATGCTACTACCTTTTTTCCACACTTGTGCTTCAAAGTAGCACCATGATCTTCATGATAGAGAGTCTCTTGTTTTGTCACTTTCATATACTAGTGGGAATTTCATTATAGAACTTGGCTTGTATATTCCAACGATGGGATTCCTCAAATGCCCTAGGTCTTCGTGAGCAAGGAAGTTGGATGCACACCCATATAGTTTCTTTTGTTGAGCTTTCATAAATTTATAGCTCTAGTGCATCCGTTGCATGGCAATCCCTACTCACTCACATTGATATCTATTGTTGGGCATCTCCATAGCCCATTGATACGCCTAGTTGATGTGATACCATCTTCCTCCTTTTGTCTTCTCCACAACCACCACTCCATTCCACCTATAGTGCTATATCCATGGCTCACACTCATGTATTGCGTGAAAGTTGAAAAAGTTTGAAATTTTTTAAGTATGAAACAATTGCTTGGCTGAAACCGGGGTTGTGCATGATTTGGGTATTTTGTGTGACGAAGATGGAGCATAAACAAACTATATGATTTTGTAGGGATGAACTTTCTTTGGCCATGTTATTTTGAGAAGACATAATTGCTTTGTTAGTATGCTTGAAGTGTTATTATTCTTATGTCAATATTAACTTTTGTCTTGAATCTTTTGGATCTGAACATTCATGCCACAATAAAGAAAATTACACTAATAATTATGTTACGTAGCATTCCACATAAAAAATTCTATTTTTATCATTTACCTACTCGAGGTCGAGCATGAATTAAGCTTGGGGATGCTTGATACGTCTCCAACGTATCTACAATTTTTGATTGTTCCATGCTATTATATTATCTGTGTTGGATGTTTAATGGGCTTTAATATACACTTTTATATGATTTTTGGGACTAACCTATTAACCTAGAGCCCAGTGCCAGTTTCTGTATTTTTCCTTGTTTTTGAGTATTGCAGAAAAGGAATACCAAACGGAGTCCAATTGACCTGAAATTGCACAAGGGTTGTTTTTGGACCAGAAGAAGCACACGGAGTACTGGAGATGGACCAGAAGAGTCCCGAGGCCACCACGAGGGTGGGGACGCACCCTACCCCCCCTGGGCGCGCCGCCCAATCTCGTGTCCGCCTCGGGGACCCCCCTGACTTGTTCCCGACTCCAACACCTCTTATATATACCCAAACTTCCAGAACATAACCGAGATTAGGAGTTCCGCCGCCGCAAGCCTCTGTAGCCACCAAAAACCAATCTAGATCCGTTCCGGCACTCTGTCGGAGGGGGGAATCCCTGTCCGGTGGCCATCTTCATCATCCCGGCGCTCTCCATGATGAGGGGGGAGTAGTTCATCCTCGGGGCTGAGGGTATGTACCAGTAGCTATGTGTTTGATCTCTCACTCTCTCTTGTGTTCTTGAGATGGCACGATCTTGATGTATCGCGAGCTTTGCTAATATAGTAGGATCTTATGATGCTTCTCCTCCTCTACCTTCTTGTAATGGATTGAGTTTTCCCTTTGAAGTTATCTTATCAGATTGAGTCTTTAAGGATTTGAGAACACTTGATGTATTTCTTGCGTGGGATACCTGTGGTGATATTGGGGTATTCTATTTATTCACTTGATGTATGTTTTGGTGATCAACTTGCGGGTTCCGTGACCTTGGGAATCTATGCATAGGGGTTGGCACATGTTTTCGTCTTGACTCTCTGATAGAAACTTTGGGGCACTCTTTGAAGTTCTTTGTGTTTGTTGAATAGATGAATTTGAGATTGTGTGATGCATATCGTATAATCATGCCCACGGATACTTGCGGTGACAATGGAGTATCTAGGTGACATTAGGGTTTTGGTTGATTTGTATCTTAAGGTGTTATTCTAGTACGAACTCTAGGGTAGATCGAACGGAAAGAATAGCTTCGTGTTATTTTACTATGGACTCTTGAATAGATTAATCATAAAGAATAACTTTGAGGTGGTTTCGTACCCTACAATAATCTCTTCATTTGTTCTCCACTATTAGTGACTTTGGAGTGACTCTTTGTTGCATGTTGAGGGATAGTTATATGATCCAGTTATGTTATTATTGTTGAGAGAACTTGCACTAGTGAAAGTATGAACCCTGGGCCTTGTTTCGAAGCACTGCAATACCATTTGTGCTCACTTTTATCATTAGTTACCTTGCTGTTTTTATATTCTCATATTACAAAAACCTATATCTACCATCCATATTACACTTGTATCACCATCTCTTCGTCGAACTAGTGCACCTATACAATTTACCATTGTATTGGGTGTGTTGGGGACACAAGAGACTCTTTGTTATTTGGTTGCAGGGTTGTTTGAGAGAGACCATCTTCATCCTACGCCTCCCACAGATTGATAAGACTTAGGTCATCCACTTGAGGGAAATTTGCTACCGTCCTACAAACCTCTGCACTTGGAGGCCCAACGACGTCTACAAGAAGAAGGTTGCATAGTAGATATCAATTTGCGAAGTGGCTACCACCAAATTAGAATGAGAAAGGGTGATGAGTGGAAAACTGCTTTCAAAACAAAATCTGGTTTGTATGAGTGGTTAGTTATGCCATTTGGATTGAAAAATGCACCTAGTACCTTCATGAGATTAATGAATCATGTGCGTAGAATGTTCATTGGCAAGTTCGTAGTTGTTTACTTTGATGGCATCCTGATTTATAGCAAAAATTTGGATGAACATCTTGAAAACATACGGTGTGTGCTTGTTGTCCTAAGAGAGGAGAGATTATATGCTAACAAGGAAAAGTGCATATTTTCCACAAACAAAGTTGTGTTCCTTTGCTTTGTTGTTTCAGGTAAAGGTGTGGAGGTATATGAGGAGAAGGTCAAAGCCATTCATGAGTGGATGCCTCCACAAAATGTAAGCCAAGTACGAAGCTTTCTTGGCCTTGCTGGTTTCTACCGTCGGTTTGTGAAGGACTTCAGCACCATTGCTGCCCCAGTGAATGAGCTAACCAAGAAAGATGTTCCCTTAAAGTGGGCAAATGCACAAGAGAATGCCTTCCAGGAGCTGAAAGAAAAATTGACATCAACACCATTGCTTGCACTTCCCAACTTTGGTTAGACTTTTGAAATTGAATGTGATGCAAGTGGTGTGGGTATTGGAGGCGTACTAATGCAAGAAGGTAGTGTTGGGAACGTGGCATGCTATTTCAAAAAAATTATGCTCACGCAAGATCTATCTAGGAGATGCATAACAACGAGACGGGAAGAGTGTGTCTATGTACCCTCATAGACCAAAAGCGGAAGCGTTAGATCAATGTGGTTGATGTAGTCGAACGTCTTCGCGATTCAACCAATCAAGCACCGAACGTACGGCACCTCCGAGTTCAGCACACGTTTAGCTTGATGACGTCCCTCGAGCTCTTGATTCAGTAGAGGGTCAAGGGAGAGGTCCGGCAGCACGACGATGTGTTGACGGTGATGGTGAAGTAGACCGCGCAGGGCTTCGCCTAAGCACTACGACAATATGACCTGAGGTGTAAACTATGGAGGGGGGCACCGCCCACGACTAAGAGAATAACTTGTGTGTTCTAGGGTGCCCTCCTCCCCACGTATATAAAGGAGGGAGGGACAGGAGGCCGGACAGCCCCTAGGGTGCGCCAAGGAGAGGAGTCCTACTAGGACTCCTAGTCCTAGTAGGATTCCATCTCAAGGAAGGGGGGAAGAAGGAAAGAGAGGGAGAGGCAGAGGAAAAGGGGGGCGCCGCCCCCTCCTCCTAGTACAAGACGGACTACCAGGGGGGGCACAGCCACCCCTTGCGGCCCTCCTCTCTCTCCACTAAGGCCCATGAAGGCCCATTAGTCCTCCCGGGGGGTTCTGATAACCCTCCGGCACTCCGATATTTACCCGGTACCTCTCGGAACTCATCCGGTGTCCGAATAACATCGTCCAATATATCATTTTTTATGTCTCATCCATTTTGAGACTCCTCGTCATGTACGTGATCTCATACAGGACTCTGAACAATCTTCGTTCACCAAAAAAACTCATAACTCATAGTACAAATCGTCATCGAACGTTAAGCGTGCGGATGATACGTCTCCAACCTATCTATAATTTTTTATTGTTCCATGCTATTATATTATCTGTTTTGGATGTTTAATGGGCTTTATTATACACTTTTATATTATTTTTGGGACTAACCTACTAAGCCAAAGCACAGTGCAAATTGCTGTTTTTTTGCCTATTTCGGTGTTTCGCAGAAAAGAAATATCAAACGGACTCCAAACGGAATGAAACCTTCGGGAGAGTTATTTTTGGAACAATTGCAACACAGAAGACTAGGAGTACATGCCAGGAAGAGAAAGAGGCGGCCACGAGGGCAGGGCGCGCCCAGGGGTAGGCATGCCCCCACCCTCGTGGGCCCCTCGTGGCTCCCCTGACGTGCCTCTTCCTCCTATATATACCTACGTACCCTGAAACCATCGGGGAGCACCACGAAACCCTAATTCCACCGCCGCAACCATCTGTACCCGTGAGATCCCATCTTGGGGCCTGTTCCGGAGCTCCACCGGAGGGGGAATCGATCACGGAGGGCTTCTACATTAACACCATAGCCTCTCCGATGAGTTGTGAGTAGTTTACCACAGACCTTCAGGTCCATAGTTTTTAGCTAGATGGCTTCTTCTCTCTCTTTGGATCTCAATACAAAGTTCTCCTCGATCTTCTTGGAGATCTATTCGATGTAATTCTTTTTGCGGTGTGTTTGTCGAGATTCGATGAATTTTGGGTTTATGATCAAGATTATCTATGAACAATATTTGATTCTTCTCTGAAATCTTTTATGCATGATTTAAATATCTTTGCAAGTCTCTTCGAATTAGCAGTTTAGTTTGGCCTACTAGATTGTAGTTCTTGCAATGGGAGAAGTGCTTGGCTTTGGGTTCAATCTTGCGGTGTCCTTTCCCAGTGACAGCAGGGGCAGCAAGGCACGTATTGTATTGTTTCCATCGAGGATAAAAAGATGAGGTTTATATCATATTGCATGAGTTTATCCCTCTACATCATGTCATCTTGCTTAAAGCGTTACTCCGTTCTTATGAACTTAATACTCTAGATGCATGCTGGATAGCGGTCGATGTGTGGAGTAATAGTAGTAGATGCAGAATCATTTCGGTCTACTTGTCACATACTTGATGCCTATATACAATGATCATGCCTATATATTCTCATAACTATGCACTTTTCTATCAATTGCTCGACAGTAATTTGTTGACCCACCATAGAAATCTGCTATCTTGAGAGAAGCCACTAGTGAAACCTATGGCCCCCGGGTCTATCTGCATCATATTAATCTTCCATCAACTATTAATCTTTACTTTACTTTTGTTTTGCAATCTTTACTTTCAATCTATATATCAAAAATACCAAAAATATTAGCTTATCATCTCTATCAGATCTCACTTTTGCAAGTGACCGTGAAGGTATTGACAACCCCTTTATCGCGTTGGTTGCAAGGTTCTTATTTGTTTGTGTATGTACGAGGGACTCGCGCGTGGTCTCCTGCTGGATTGATACCTTGGTTCTCGAAAGCTAAGGGAAATACCGACGCTACTGTGATGCATCATCCTTTCCTCTTCGAGGGAAAACAACGCAAACTCGAGAAGTAGCAGCGGACCCTACGGGTTTGAGAACTATGTAGACATGATCAAGATACTTCTCCGGTCAATAACCAATAGCGGAACCTGGATGCTAGTATTGGCTCCTACATATTCTACGAAGATCTTTATCGGTCAAACCGTAATGACAACATACATTATTCCCTTTGTCATCGATATGTTACATGCCCGAGATTCGATCATCGGTATCTTCATACCTAGTTCAATCTCATTATCGGCAAGTCTCTTTACTCGTCCGTAATACACTATCCATGTGACTAACTCATTAGTCATTTGCTTGCAAGGCTTATTATGATGTGTATTACCGAGAGGGCCCAGAGATACCTCTCCGACACTCGGAGTGACAAATCCTATTCTCGATCTATGCCAACTCAACAAACACCTTCGGAGATACCTGTAGAGCATCTTTATAATCACCTAGGTACATTGTGACGTTTGATAGCACACAAGGCATTCCTTCGGTATCCGGGAGTTGCATAATCTCATAGTTGGAGGAATATGTATTTGACACGAAGAAAGCAAGAGCAGTAAAACTGAACGCTCATTATGCTAAGCTAATGGATGGGTCATGTCCATCACATCATTCTCCTAATGATATGACCCCGTTAATAAAATGACAACACATGTCTATGATTAGGAAACTCAACCATCTTTGATTAACGAGCTAGTCTAGTAGAGGCTTACTAGGGGCATTGTGTTTTGTTTATTTATCCACACATGGATCAAGTTTCTGGTTAATACAATTCTAGCATGAATAAAAGACATTTATCATGATATAAAGGAAATATAAATAGCAACTTTATTATTGCCTTTAGGGCATATTTCCTTCAGTCTCCCACTTGCACTAAGTCAATAATCTAGATTACATAGTGATGTCTACACACGCTTCTACTCTTGTAGACTATGTTGGGCCTCCAAGCGCAGAGGTTTGTAGGACAGCAGCAATTTCCCTCAAGTGGATGACCTAAGGTTTATCGAACTCAGGGAAGTAGAGGTTGAAGATGGTCTCTCTCAAGCAACCCTGCAACTAAGATACAGAAAGTCTCTTGTGTCCCCAACACACCTAATACACTTGTTAGATGTATAGGTGCACTAGTTCGGCGAAGAGATGTTAAATGGCAAGTGATATGGATGGCAAAACAAAGTAATATAAATCTGTAATAAAAAGTGCAGCAAGCAAACAAGTGGTAAACGTGAGCACAAATGGTATTGCAATGGTGGAAACAAGGCCTAGGCTTCATACTTTCACTAGTGGCAACTCCCAACAACATTAACATAATCGAATCACATGATATTTCCCATAAAACATGCAATGGAGACGCACCCGGAGGTCATTCCTTCGTGGTCAAGAGAGGACGAGAATTATGTAGGGCTACAAAAGCACACCTCAAAGTTCGTAGTTCTCAATCTAAGGATTTCCCAATGTCACCGCGGCCATCCAAAGAGAGTCCCACAATCACCACAACATATCTAAAGGATAGTCAAAGACAAGCACCAAGAGACTCTCAATTTCAATCAACACACAAGAGAGGAAATCACTCATGAAAATATTTTTCTAATCCATGTCCAATAGACCGCTGTCACCTTGGTCTCGGGGATTATACTAGATAAAGACAAGTGAGTACATCAATCCAATACATAGAGGAAGGGGAAATATCATGGGATCACCCTAGATTAACATAGCCTATGATCACAACGAAGATCACATCATGGCAGAGAGAATTGACCACATAGCTACTGGTAGAAACCTCAGCCCCGAGGAGGAACTACTCCCGCATCATGGAGGGAGGAAGCAACGTCGATGGAGATGAATCCGGGGGCACTTCCCCGTCCCGGCAGGGTGCCGGCATAGGAATTCTGGTCCCCCGAAGCTTGATGGCGATGGCGGCGGAGATCGGAATTGCGTCTGGAGAAAAGGGGTCTGGAATCAGGGTTTCTGCGACGCGGTGTAAATATATGCCAAAGGGGGTCG
>LR738710.1:249583339-249688805 GCA_902687465.1 Secale cereale
GGCGCGGCCTGGAGGGGGCCGCGTGGCCAGGGCACCTGGAGCCCTGGTGGCCCCCCTCCGGCCCTACTTTGGCCGCAAGGAAGCTTCCAGAACGCTGATTTTTTATATAATTTTTCCGGAATTTTTCTGGCAGTTTTACGTAATGGGAAAACCTGAAATACAAAAACAGCAGAAAACAGAAACTGACACTAGGGTGCACTGAGTTAATAGATTAGTCCAAGTATGATCAAAAGTGTATGGAAGTGTATAAATATCATAGCAATATCACACAAAAGAGGCATGGAGCAAGCAGAAATTATAGATACGTTTTGGACGTATCAACATCCCCAAGCTTAATTCCTGCTCGTCCTCGAGTAGGTAAATGATAACAAGCATAATTTCGGTGGTGACATGTTATTAACCATATAAGGACTTTTTACAGTCACATGACAAGTGCTTACTGAGACAATGAGTCTGTAGTAATTAAGTTGCCTCATGAGAAAATCACAAAGAACTGAAAGTTTTACAATATGATACTGAAATACTCAATAGATTTGCAATGAGCATGGTGTGCCAATATGACAAAGTGATATCTCGCTTGCCCCCTTTAGTGAAGCAAAACATAAATGCAGGGGCACCTCCAAAGTTTAAGTGACGACTAGATACAATGATTTCAGAATAAACGATATCATAATCATGCAAAAGACAATGGTACTTTGGGACAATGCACATTACACTCAGAATGACAATCATGCTCTTAATAGTTGGTGCTTTAAAGAAGGTGGAGACTCTCGAACCGTGCCTTTTGATGGCAAGGTTGAAAACCCGGGGTCGGAAACAAAAACTAAACATGTACCAGAGCTCTTGGTTTTAAAAACAGAGGTAATAATTATTATTTTTGGAATATGCATATTTCGTCAACGAATGCTAGCAGATAACTCAATTACTTCTCGAGCTGGACAAGTTTCGAGGAATGGCTCCCGAATGAGGACGATCACGTCCTCTTAATCTCCTTTGTTTATCACTGCCAAAGTTTTCTGATTTCTCATGAACAAAGCGTGAAGGAGGGTTTGTTTGTTGTATAATTTTTTAATGAGCCGGGCGCACTCTATGCCAGTTCCTTCTCGTATTATGGGTTTGCACATTAGACATGCAATCCCGGGGTGAAGCTTGTCCAACTTAAAAAGATCATGAATTAACTACTACATCCTCATGAGCTAAAACAGAGGACCAAAAGAGAAATGTTTTTTTGAATAATTTCGAGATGGTACATGAAAGTCTTCGTTAGGAATGGCAGGTAAATACCATGTATAGGAAGGTATGGTGGACTCATATGGCATAACTGGTTTAAAGGATTTTGGATGCACAAGCAGTCAGTCCGCTTAGTACTGGCGAATGTTAGCAAAGACTGGGAGTGACCAACTAAGAGAGCAATGACGGTCATAATCATGCAGAGCGACAAAGCAACATTGAATCGGGCATGGAAGTTATATCGCTACTCAGAAATTAAAGATCATCAAGGCTTGATAGACTTTCTTTACAGTCTTAAATATGCGTGAGCATATGCCAAGTCAATCAAAATAAATTCTTGAAGGAAGATATCACTAAACCATACCACATCATAGGCAAACAAATCATGTTGGTACTCCAATAACACATTGAGAACCCCCCAGCTATTTGAGACTAACCATAAGAAAACATGAACTACTAAGCACCATTATGCACATAGCATTTTTATCATAGACATATCAACCAGTGCAACAGAAGCCAACTCTCTTAACAAGATAAGCATGATAACTAAAGAGAGTTCCAGTGACCAACTAAACAAAAGCTCTTTAAAAAGTAAAGCATGAAAACTAAGAGCTGAACATGATAGTAGCTATTGAAAGACAAAGAACACACACATCAAAGATAGACATGAAAATTCTATGTTGTGTTATAGGTTGAAGTGGAGCGTGTTTCTCTCCCACACAAAGAAAGCTGAGTTCCAACTCGTTATGAACAGCAAGCAAAGCTAAAGAAAACTAAAAAGGAAACTAAAAGCAAGACGCTCCAAGCATAGCACATAACACATGAAGTGATAAAAATATAGTGAAACGAAACACGAACTGGTAATTGTTGATGGAGAAGGGGATGCACGGGGGCATCCCCAAGCTTAGACGCTTGAGTCTTCTTGAATATTTCTCGGGGGTGCACGGGGGCATCCCCAAGCTTGAGCGTTTGACACTCCTGAATCTTTTTATCATCTTCCCTCGCACACTTGAAAACTCCCTTCATACATAACTCATCATAATCTGATTAGCGAGGTTAGTACCCATAATAAAATAATTGTTCCTTGCTGGAAATAAGGATATTCTTGAAGGTCTACTATTTCTCAAGATTGCCAAAAGGTTTTTGCAAAGAAAAAGCAAGCTCAAGGTTTGCAAAACGAAGAAAAAACAAAACAGGGCAGAATCTGTGAAAAACAGACCAGCAGGTAGTAAATGATTTTTTCGGGGTACTTCTGCAACTCAAATCAAAAAACTCAGAACAGACGCCCGAAAGCCAATTGTATAGAGCACGCTCTCGAAAAAATTCAGACCAAAAAGATGATCTGGTGATTTTATACGAATTTTTCTGTCCAAGGACAGAATCTGTTTCCTGAACTGCACGTCACAACTTTTGAACTTTCTTGCAATCAGAGGCTACACTTGGCACAAAGCTGAAAAGTAAAGATACAATGATGATGCTACTGTAGTAACAAACATCAAGACCACTAAAAACTGAAAGAACAAACTGAAATCAAAGATAACAAGGGTTGTCTCCCTAGAGCTCTTTCTTTATAGCCATAAAGATAGGCTTAAGACTTTAATAATGCTCTCGTAGGAATAAGAGTTGAAGAACAAAAGAGAGCATCAAGAAGCAAATACCAAATACATTTAAGCCTAACATGCTTCCTATGCATAGGAATATTGCAATAGAATAATTCATTGAAGCACAAAGCAATAAGCATAGGAAGGCAAAACACGTGTAGCTTCAAAACCTTCAACATAAAGAGAGGGAACTTAATATTATTGAAATATCTATAAGCATATGTTCCCTTCTCATAATAATTTTCAGTGGGATCACGAATAAACTCAACAATATAAGAATCACCTAAAGCATTGTTACCATGATCCACATGCAAAAAGGTACTCTTACTCTCCACATAAGCATCTTTGGGGAGCCCATGGTTAGGACTTTTTAGCATTAACGTTTTCAGTCTCCCCCAAGCTTGAGCTACGCTCTCTCCGTCACGAGACCTAAAGTTATAGATATAGTTCCTGTCTCGATGAATTTCATGAAGAGGATAAAACTTAGTATAAAAGAGAGACATAAGCTCTTGCCAATCAAGCAAGTGCGGGTTATCGAGAAGCTTATACCAATCTGAAGCTTTATCTATAAGTGATACGGCGGACAATTTCCTCATGACAAACTCCCTTGATACACCTACAAGCTTAAATAATGAACATAGTTGTGACAGATATAGCAAGTGTTCACCGGGATGTCTGTCTCCTGCATAACGATTAGCCAAAATATAATCGATAATACCAGCCGGTATTTTATAGGGCACAATTTCAGTAGGAGGAGGAGCAACCACCACTGGTGTGGGGCGTCTTCCCACAAGCAACGAACTAAGAATGCGGTTTTCCATAAACATAACTAGTGAAATAAAAACAAGAAACAAAAAGATTTAATTGCAAGATCTAAAGATATACCTTCAAGCACTCACTTCCCTGGCAACGGCGCCAGAAATAGCTTGATGTCTACACACGCTTCTACTCTTGTAGACTATGTTGGGCCTCCAAGCGCAGAGGTTTGTAGGACAGCAGCAATTTCCCTCAAGTGGATGACCTAAGGTTTATCGAACTCAGGGAAGTAGAGGTTGAAGATGGTCTCTCTGAAGCAACCCTGCAACTAAGATACAAGAAGTCTCTTGTGTCCCCAACACACCTAATACACTTGTTAGATGTATAGGTGCACTAGTTCGGCGAAGAGATGTTAAATGGCAAGTGATATGGATGGCAAAACAAAGTAATATAAATCTGTAATAAAAAGTGCAGCAAGCAAACAAGTGGTAAACGTGAGCACAAATGGTATTGCAATGGTGGAAACAAGGCCTAGGCTTCATACTTTCACTAGTGGCAACTCCCAACAACATTAACATAATCGAATTACATGATATTTCCCATAAAACATGCAATGGAGACGCACCCGGAGGTCATTCCTTCGTGGTCAAGAGAGGACGAGAATTATGTAGGGCTACAAAAGCACACCTCAAAGTTCGTAGTTCTCAATCTAAGGATTTCCCAATGTCACCGCGGCCATCCAAAGAGAGTCCCACAATCACCACAACATATCTAAAGGATAGTCAAAGACAAGCACCAAGAGACTCTCAATCTTCAATCAACACACAAGAGAGGAAATCACTCATGAAAATATTTTTCTAATCCATGTCCAATAGACCGCTGTCACCTTGGTCTCGGGGATTATACTAGATAAAGACAAGTGAGTACATCAATCCAATACATAGAGGAAGGGGAAACATCATGGGATCACCCTAGATTAACATAGCCTATGATCACAACGAAGATCACATCATGGGAGAGAGAGATAACCACATAGCTACTGGTAGAAACCTCAGCCCTGAGGAGGAACTACTCCCGCATCATGGAGGGAGGAAGCAACGTCGATGGAGATGAATCCGGGGGCACTTCCCCGTCCCGGCAGGGTGCCGGCTGATGTCTACACACGCTTCTACACTTGTAGACTATGTTGGGCCTCCAAGCGCAGAGGTTTGTAGGACAGCAACAATTTCCCTCAAGTGGATGACCTAAGGTTTATCGAACTCAGGGAAGTAGAGGTTGAAGATGGTCTCTCTCAAGCAACCCTGCAACTAAGATACAAGAAGTCTCTTGTGTCCCCAACACACCTAATACACTTGTTAGATGTATAGGTGCACTAGTTCGGCGAAGAGATGTTAAATGGCAAGTGATATGGATGGCAAAACAAAGTAATATAAATCTGTAATAAAAAGTGCAGCAAGCAAACAAGTGGTAAACGTGAGCACAAGTGGTATTGCAATGGTGGAAACAAGGCCTAGGGATCATACTTTCACTAGTGGCAACTCCCAACAACATTAACATAATCGAATCACATGATATTTCCCATAAAACATGCAATGGAGACGCACCCGGAGGTCATTCCTCCGTGGTCAAGAGAGGACGAGAATTATGTAGGGCTACAAAAGCACACCTCAAAGTTCGTAGTTCTCAATCTAAGGATTTCCCAATGTCACCGCGGCCATCCAAAGAGAGTCCCACAATCACCACAACATATCTAAAAGATAGTCAAAGACAAGCACCAAGAGACTCTCAATCTTCAATCAACACACAAGAGAGGAAATCACTCATGAAAATATTTTTCTAATCCATGTCCAATAGACCGCTGTCACCTTGGTCTCGGGGATTATACTAGATAAAGACAAGTGAGTACATCAATCCAATACATAGAGGAAGGGGAAATATCATGGGATCACCCTAGATTAACATAGCCTATGATCACAACGAAGATCACATCATGGGAGAGAGAATTGACCACATAGCTACTGGTAGAAACCTCAGCCCCGAGGAGGAACTACTCCCGCATCATGGAGGGAGGAAGCAACGTCGATGGAGATGAATCCGGGGGCACTTCCCCGTCCCGGCAGGGTGCCGGCACAGGAATTCTGGTCCCCCGAAGCTTGATGGCGATGGCGGCGGAGATCGGAATTGCGTCTGGAGAAAAGGGGTCTGGAATCAGGGTTTCTGTGATGCGGTGTAAATATATGCCAAAGGGGGGTCGCCAGGGGAGCTAAGGGGGGCCCAGGCGCCCCCCCGGCGCGGCCTGGAGGGGGGCCGCGTGGCCAGGGCGCCTGGAGCCCTGGTGGCCCCCCTCCGGCCCTACTTTGGCCGCAAGGAAGCTTCCGGAACACTGATTTTTTATATAATTTTTCCGGAATTTTTCTGGCAGTTTACGTAATGGGAAAACCTGAAATACAAAAACAGCAGAAAACAGAAACTGGCACTGGGGTGCACTGAGTTAATAGATTAGTACAAATGTGATCAAAAGTGTATGGAAGTGTATAAATATCATAGCAATATCACACAAAAGAGGCATGGAGCAAGCAGAAATTATAGATACGTTTTGGACGTATCACATAGTAATGATTCTAATACCCACGGAGTCTTGGTGCTGATTATGTTTTGCTCGTGGAAGAGGTTTAGTCTACGGTTCTGCTACATTCAGATCTGTATATATTTTGCAAATCTCTATGTCTCCCTCCTTGACTTGATCACGGATAGAGTTTGAAGCGTCTCTTGATGTGCTTGGTTCTCTTGTGAAACATGGATTCCTTCGCCAAGGCAATTGCTCCAGTGTTGTCACAAAAGATTTTCATTGGACCCGATGCACTAGGTATTACACCTAGACGGATATGAACTCCTTCATCCAGACTCCTTCATTTGCTGCTTCCGAAGCAGATATGTACTCCGCTTCACATGTAGATCCCGCCTCGACGCTCTGCTTGGAACTGCACCAACTGACAGCTCCACAGTTCAATAAAAACATGTATCCGGTTTGTGACTTAGAGTCATCCAGATCAGTGTCAAAGCTAGCATCGACGTAACCATTTACGATGAGCTCTTTGTCACCTCCATAAACGAGAAACATATCCATAGTCCTTTTCAGGTACTTCAGGATATTCTTGACCGTTGTCCAGTGATCCACTCCTGGATTACTTTGGTACCTCCCAGCTAGACTTATAGCAAGGCACACATCAGGTCTGATACATAACATTGCATACATGATAGAACCTATGGCTGAAGCATAGGGAATGACTTTCATTTCCTCTTTATCTTCTGCAGTGGTCGGGCATTGAGTCTAACTCAACTTCACACCTTGTAACACAGGCAAGAACCCTTTCTTTGACTGATCCATTTTGAACTTTTTCAAAACTTTATCAAGGTATGTGCTTTGTGAAAGTCCAATTAAGCATCTTGATCTATCTCTATAGATCTTGATGCCCAATATATAAGCAGCTTCACAGAGGTATTTCATTAAAAATATATTCAAGTATCTTTTTATGCTATCTAGAAATTCTACATCATTTCCAATCAACAATATGTCATCCACACATAATATCAGAAATGCTACAGAGCTCCCACTCACTTTCTTGTAAATACAGGCTTCTCCAAAAGTTTGTATAAAACCATATGCTTTGATCACCTCATCAAAGTGTATATTCCAACTCCGAGATGCTTGCACCATTCCATAGATGGATCGCTACAGCTTGCACACTTTGTTTGCACCTTTAGGATCGACAAAACCTTCTGGTTGCATCATATACAACTCTTTTTTTGAGAAATCCATTAAGTAATGCAGTTTTGACATCCATTTGCCATATTTCATAATCATAAAATGCGGCAATTGCTAACATGATTCGGACAGACTTAAGCATCGCTACGGGTGAGAAGGTCTCATCGTAATCAACTCTTTTAACTTGTCAAAAATATTTGACAACAAGTCGAGATTTGTAGACAGTAACATTACCATCGGCGTCAGTCTTCTCCTTAAATTTACTTTCAATGGCTTGCCGATCATCGAGCAAGTCAACCAAAGTCCACACTTTGTTCTCATACAGGGATCTCATCTCAGATTTCATGGACTCAAGCCATTTTGCGGAATCTGGGATTATCATCGCTTCCTCATAGATAGTAGGTTCAATATGGTCTAGTAACATGACTTCCATAACAGGATTACCGTACCACTCTGGTGCGAAACGTACTCTGGTTGACCTACGAGGTTCGGTAGTAACTTGATCTGAAGTTTCATGATCATCATCATTAGCTTCCTCACTAATTGGTTTAGGCATCACGCGAATGATTTTCTGTGATGAGCCATTCTCCAATTCGAGAGACGGTACAATTACCTTATCAAGTTCTACTTTCCTCCCACTCACTTCTTTCAAGAGAAACTCCTTCTCTAGAAAGGATCCATTCTTAGCAACAAAAGTCTTGCCTTCGGATCTGTGATAGAAGGTGTATCCAACAGTTTCTTTTGGGTATCCTATGAAGACGCACTTCTCCAATTTGTGTTTGAGCTTATCAGGCTGAAGTTTTTTCACATAAGCATCACAACCCCAAACTTTAAGAAATGACGGCTTAGGTTTCCTGCCAAACCACAGTTCATACGGTGTCGTCTCAACGGATTTAGATGGTGCCCTATTTAAGGTGAATGCAGTTGTCTCTAATGCATAACCCCAAAACGATAGTGGTCAATCGGTAAGAGACATCATAGATCGCACCATATCTAATAAAGTACGGTTATGATGTTCGGACACACCATTATGCTCTGGTGTTCCAGGTGGCGTGAGCTGTGAAACTATTCCACATTATTTCAAATGAAGACCAAACTCGTAACTCAAATATTTGTCTCTGCGATCATATCGTAGAAACTTTCTTTTCTTATTACGATGATTCTCTTTTTCACTCTGAAATTCTTTGACCTTTTCAAATGCTTCAGACTTATGTTTCATTAAGTAGATATACCCATATCTGCTCAAATCATCTGTGAGGGTCAGAAAATATAGATACCTGCCGCGAGCCTCAACACTCATCGGACCGCATACATCGGTATGTATTATTCCCAATAAGTCAGTTGCTCGCTCCATTGTTACGGAGAACGGAGTTTTAGTCATCTTGCCCATGAGGCATGGTCCACAAGTATCAAATGATTCATAATCAAGTGACTCCAAAAGTCCATCTGCATGCGCCTTACACCAATATGCCCTAAACGGCAGTGCCACAAATATGTTGCACTATCATTATCAACTTTGTACTTTTTGCATCAATATTATGAATATATGTATCACTACGATCGAGATTCAACAAACATAGACCAGTTATCAAGGGTGCATGGCCATAAAAGATATTACTCATATAAATAGAACAACCATTATTCTCTGATTTAAATGAATAACCGTCTCGCAATAAATAAGATCCAGATATAATGTTCATGCTCAACGCTGGCACCAAATAACAATTATTTAGGTCTAAAACTAATCCCGAAGGTAGATATAGAGGTAGGGTGCCGACGGCGATCACATCGACTTTGGAACCATTTCCCACGTGCAGCGTCACCTCGACCTGAGCCAATCTACATTTGATCCGTAGCCGCTGTTTCAAGTTACAAATATGAGCAACCGGACCAGTATCAAATACCCATACGCTACTACGAGCATTAGTAAGGTACACATCAATAACATGTATATCAAATATACCTTTATTCACTTTGCCATCCTTCTTATCCACCAAATACTTGGGGCAGTATCGCTTCGAGTGACCGGTCCCTTTGCAGTAGAAGCACTCAGTTTCAGGCTTGGTTCCAGACTTGGGTTTCTTCCCAGGAGTAGCAACTGGCTTGCTATTCTCCTTGAAGTTCCCCTTCTTTCTCTTGCCATTTTTCTTGAAACTAGTGGTCTTGTTAACCATCAACACTTGATGCTCCGTTTTGATTTCTACCTCTGCAGCTTTGAGCATTGCTAATTTCTGTGGTGACATGCTATTAACCATATAAGGACTTTTCATAGTCATATGACAAAAGCTTACTGAGACAATGAATCTTTAGTAATTAAGTTGCCTCATGAGAAAATCACAAAGAACTGAAAGTTTTACAATATGATACTGAAACATCAAAAATATTTGTAATGAGCATGGTGTGGAAATATGATAAAGTGATATCTCGCTTGCCCCCTTTAGTGAAGCAAAACATAAATGCAGGGGCACCTCCAAGGTTTAAGTGATGACTAGATACAATGATTCAGAATAAACGATATCACAATCATGCAAAAGACAATGCTACTTTGGGACAATGCACATTACACTCAGAATGACAATCATGCTCTTAATAGTTGGTGCTTTAAAAGAAGGTGGAGACTCTCGAACCGTGGCTTTTGTTGGCAAAGTTGAAAATCCGTAGTCGGAAACAAAGACAAAACATGTACCAGAGCTCTTGGTTTTAAAAACAGAGGTAATAATTATTTTTTTAGATTATGCATGTTCCGTCAACGAATGCTAGCAGATAACTCAATCACTTCTTGAGATGGACAAGTTTCGAGGAACGGCTCCCGAATGAGGACGATCACATCCTCTTAATCTCCTTTGTTTATCACTGCCAAAGTTTTCTGATTTCTCATGAACAAAGCGTGAAGGAGGGTTTGTTTGTTATATTAATTTTGAGCCGGGCGCACTCTTTGCCAGTTCCTTCTCGTATTATGGGTTTGCACATTAGACATGCAATCCCGGGGTGAAGCTTGTCCAACTTAAAAATATCATGAATTAACTACTACTTCCTCATGAACTAAAACAGAGGCACAAAATAGGAATGCTTTTTTTTGAATAATTTCGACATGGTACATGAAAGTCTTCGTTAGGAATGGCAGGTAAATACCATGTATATGAAGGTATGGTGGACTCATATGGCATAACTGGTTTAAAAGAATTTGGATGCACAAGCAGTCAGTCCGCTTAGTACAGGTGGAGGTTAGCAAAAGACTGGGAGCGACCAACTAAAAGAGCGATGACGGTCATAATCATGCAGAGCGACAAAGCAACATTGAATCAGGCATGGTAGTTATATCGCTACTCAGAAACAAAAGATCATCAAGGCTTGACAGACTTTCTTTACAGTCTTAAATATGCGTGAGCATACGCCAAGTCAATCAAAATAAATTCTTGAAGGAAGATATCACTAAACCATACCACATCATAGGCAAACAAATCATGTTGGTACTCCAATAACACATTGGGAACCCCCCAGCTATTTGAGACTAACCATAAGAAAACATGAACTACTAAGCACCATTATGCACATAGCATTTTTATCATAGACATATCGACCAATGCAACAGAAGCCAACTCTCTTAATAAGATAAGCATGATAAATAAAGAGAGTTCCAACGACCAACTAAACAAAAGCTCTTTAAAAAGATAAGCATGAAAACTAAAAGCTAAACATGATAGTAGCTATTGAAAGACAAAGAACACACACAGCAAGGATAGACATGAAAATTCTATGTTATTTTCTAGGTTGACGTGGAGCGTGTTTCTCTCCCACACAAAGAAAGCTGAGTTCCGACTCGTTATGAAAAGCTAAAGAAAACTAAAAAGGAAACTAAGAGCAAGACGCTCCAATCATAGCACATAACACATGAAGTGAGAAAAATATAGTGGAACGAAAGACGAACTGATAATTGTTGATGGAGAAGGGGATGCACGGGGGCATCCCCAAGCTTAGACGCTTGAGTCTTCTTGAATATTTCTTGGGGGTGCATGGGGGCATCCCCAATCTTGAGCGTTTGACACTCTTGAATCTTTTTATCATCTTCCCTCGCACACTTGAAAACTCCCTTCATACATAACTCATCATAATCTGATTAGCGAGGTTAGTACCCATAATAATATAATTGTTCCTTGCTGGAAATAAGGATATTCTTGAAGGTCTACTGCTTCTCAAGATTTCCAAAAGGTTTTTGCAAAGAAAAAGCAAGCTCAAGGTTTGCAAAATGAAGAAAAGGCAAAACAGGACAGAATCTGTGAAAAACAGACCAGCAGGTAGTAAATGATTTTTTCGGGGCACTTCTGCAACTCTAATCAAAAAACACAGAACAGACGCACGAAAGACAATTGTATAGAGCACGCTGTCGAAAAAAATCAGACAAAAAAGATGACTGGTGATTTTATACGAATTTTTCTATCCAAGGACAGAATCTGTTTCCTGGACAGCACATCACAACTTTTGAACTTTCTTGCAATCAGAGGCTACACTTGGCACAAAGTTGAAAAGTAAAGATACAATGATGGTGCTACTGTAGTAACAACATCAAGACACAACAAAAGCAAAATAAAATTTTATTCATGTGGGCTGCCTCCCAAAAGCGCTTTCTTTTATGCCTTTAAGCTAGGCATAATGCAAAGAGATCAAGTTTTATCAAGAGTAAAAGAATAGCTAGCCCGTATAACGGACTCAAAAGGTAACCTAATCTTCTTTCTAGGGAAGTGTTCCATCCCTTTCTTGAGAGGAAATTGGAATTTTATATTCCCCTCTTTCATGTCAATGATGGCACCAACGGTGCGAAGAAAAGGACGTCCCAAAATAATTGGACAAGAAGGTTCACATTCAATATCCATAATAGTAAAATCAACGGGAACGTAGTTGTCATTGACAATGATAAGAACATCGTCGATCCTCCCCAAAGGTTTCTTTATGGAAGAATCAACAAGACGAACACCAAAAGAACAAGAATCAAAAGGTTTCAATTTAAGCATATCATATATTCTTTTGGGCATAACGGAGGTACTAGCTCCAACATCACATAATGCATAGCAAGAGAAGTTATTCAACTTAATTTTAATCATAGGATCCAACCATCTTCTAGCTTTCTAGGTATGGAGGCTTCTACTCTAAGTTTCTCCTCCCTAGCTTTGACGAGAGCATTAGTGATATGCTCTGTGAAGGCAAGGTTAAGCGTGCTAGTGTGGGGATCTTTAGCCATTCTTTGTAAAAAGGTGACAACTTCCGAGATACTACAATTATCAAAATCAATTTTATCATTATTGAGCAGAATTGCAGTGTCATCTTCTTTGTTTAAATTGCTCTATATTATAAGAGTTTGAACGTCTTCCCAAGTTTGGGGAAGCATAGGAGCAACTTTAAACTGAGGCTCATACTCTTTTCCTGGAAGACCATGCCATGGGCATAACTCTCCATTAAGACTAACATAATCACAAGGTTTATTACTTTTGTAGATCCCGACAGTGGTGATTGGCGTGATGGAAGAAGGGGTGTACTCCTCCCATTTAGTGTTTTTGGTGGAACCCATAGTAGCAAGCAAGCAAGATAACTATTTTTGTGATTTTCGATAAAAGATACTAAAGCAAAACTGAAAGGTAAACTAACAAGACTAAAAAGCAAAGGTAAAAGATAGCGTGCAACTCCCCTATCTTGAAGAGTGGAGTCCCCGGCAACGGTGCCAGAAAACTTTGCTTGATGGCTTCTCGCCCCTCGTTGGTTACCCCAAGTGGAAGGTTTGAGATGCAGTGTAGCAGAAGTTTTCCCTTGGTAAAGATACCAAGGATCGATTTCGCCAGAGACTCCAAGGTTCAACAAGAAGGTGTCAACTGCTAATGGCGCCAGATACTTAGCAATCAACTTGGACCTGCACACAGATACAAATAACTTTGCTCCCAACGAGTACAGAGAGGTTGTCAATCCCTCCGGCCTTGTCGTTTACAAAGGATCAAACGCAAGAGATAATAGTGATAGATATTGCTGCAACTAGTAAGTAAAAGCAGAAAGTAAATAGCGGATGTGATCAGTGATGGTAATATGGACCGGGATCCCATGATGTTCACTAGTGATGTCTCTCTCCCAAAAGATGAAAAAACAGCTATGTGAGGTAAACGAATTACAGCTGGGCAATTGACAGAATTATGTGCGCAAACCAATGCTAACTATGTTGCAAGAAAGGTAGAGGTTCAAAGCATGGTCGGTACGCCAAGGCAAGTAGACCGAAATCCATTTGCATCTACTACTAATCATCCACCTTGAGATATCTATCCAGAACATCTCGCTGGTATTAAGTTGCGAGTCCCACCCATAGTGTAAACTCAAAGCAACAGACAACTGCATTAAAAGAACTTTGCGTAAAGTAAACAATCATTGCACCCGCGGGTACAAGCACCAGTGTTTTCCCCCTTGTGGCAACAGCACATCCCCTAGACTCATGTTTCTGTCACTCAAGCTAGTCATCGAGGGGCATGAACCCACAATCGAGCATAACGTTCCCTCTTGGAGTCACTACCTACTACTTGGCCAAAGCAATAAATAGCAACGGAGAACATGCAAGAATTACTTAAGAACATAAATATAAAAGAGGTAAATCAAATATATTACTCAAACACAATCTGAACATAATCTCACAATCTATCGGATCCCAGCAAACTCATCATAGCAACAGCATAAGGATTACATATGTGCCTCGATCATGTAGGGCAGCTCACGAGGTCTAATTAGTGAAGCACAAGAAGGGGAGGAGAACATCACATAGCTACTGGTCATGGACCCATGGTCCAAGGGAGACTACTCACAACTCATCCGGGAGGCGTCCATGGTGGTGGAGAGGCTCCCGGTGGTGATCCTCCCCTCCGGCAGGGTGCCGAGAAGAGTTCTCCTGATGCTCCCGATCTTGGAAGCGCGGCGGCGGCGGAACAGAGATGAGATCGCGAAAAAGGGTTCCGTCCTCGAGGGTTTCGGGATGCGTGTTAAATATATGCCAAAGGGGGGCATCAGCGGAGGCCTGGGGGGCCCAGGCGCCCCCCGGCGCGGCCAGGAGGGGGGCCGTGCCACCAGAGCACCTGGAGCCCTGGTGGCCCCCCTCCGGCCCTACTTCGGCCGTGTGGAAGCTTCCGGAACGCTGATTTTTTATATAATTTTTCCGGGATTTTTCTGACAGTTTTCGTGACGGGAAAACCTGAAATACAAAAACAGCAGAAAACAGAAACTCGCACTGGGGTGCACTGAGTTAATAGGTTAGTCCAAATATGATCAAAAGTGTATGGAAGTGTATAAATATCATAGCAATATCACCCAAAAGAGGCATGGAGCAAGCAGAAATTATAGATACGTTTTAGACGTATCAATTGCGAAGGGCTCGAGAATAGTCTTCTCCATCCCTTGCATATTATAGTTCATCACGAAGCCTTTACAGCTTGGTGGCAGTGATTGAAGAACTCTATCAATAACATTATCATCATCAACTTTAACTCAAAGCTGAGTCATGTGGTTATGGTGCCCAGACATTCTGAGTATGTGTTCACTAACAGAACTGTTATCCTCCATCTTGCAGCTATAGAACTTGTTGGAGACTTCATATCTCGCAACTCGGGCATTTGCTTGAAATATTAACTTCAACTCTTGGAACATCTCATATGCTCCACAACGTTCAAAACGTCTTTGAAGTCCCGATTCTAAGCCGTAAAGCATGGCACACAGAACTATCGAGTAGTCATTAGACCGCGTCTGCGCCAGATGTTCAAAGTGTCCACATTAGCAGGAGGGGGCTTGTCACCTAGCGGTGCTTCAAGGACATAATTCTTCTGTGTAGCAATGAGGATAATCCTCAAGTTACAGACCCAATCCATGTAGTTGCTACCATCATCTTTCAACTTAGCTTTCTCTAGGAACGCATTAAAATTCAAGGGAACGGTAGCACAGGCCATTGATCTACAACATAGATACACAAAAACTATCAGTACTAAGTTCATGATAAAAGAAGTTCAATTAATCATATTACTAAAGAACTCCCACTTAGATAGACATCCCTCAAGTCATCCAAATGATTACGTGATCCAAATCAACTTAACCATGTCCGATCATCACGTGAGATGGAGTAGTTTTCAATGGTGAACATCTTATGTTGATCATATCTACTATATGATTCACGCTCGACCTTTCGGTCTCTAGTATTTCGAGGCCATGTCTATACATGCTAGGCTCGTCAAGTTTAACCCGAGTATTCTGCACGTGCAAAACTGTCTTACACCCGTTGTATGTGAACGTACAACTTACCACACCTGATCTTCATGTGGTGTCTCGGCGCGACGAACTGTTGCAACGGTGCATACTTGGGGAGAACACTTGTACCTTGAAATTTCAGTAAGGGATCGTCTTATAATGCTACCGTCCTTCTAAGCAAAATAATATGCATAAAATGATAAACATCACATGCAATCAAAATATGTGACATGATATGGCCATCATCAACTTGTGCTTTTGATCTCCATCTCCAAAGCATCGTCATGATCTCCATCGTCACCGGCTTCGACACCATGATCTGCATCATAGCGTCCTGGTCGTCTCGCCAACTACTGCATCTACTACTGTCGCGAACTCATAGTGATAAAGTAAAGCAATTACATGACGTTCGCAATTCATACAATAAAGAGGCAACCATAAGGCTCCTACCGATTGCCTATAATTTACAAAACATGATCATCTCATACAATATCGTATAAATCATCACGTCTTGACCACATCACATCACAACATGCCCTGCAAAAACAAGTTAGACGTCCTCTACTTTGCTGTTGCATGTTTTACGTGGCTGCTACGGGCTTTTAGCAATAACCATTCTTACTTACGGCACAAAAACCACAACGGTGATTTATCAAGTTTGTTGTGTTAACCTTCAACAAGGACCGGCCGCAGTCAAATTTGGTTCAACTAAAGTAAGAGAGACAGACACCCGCCAGCCACCTTTATGCAAACAAGTTGCACGTAACGGTGGAACCGGTCTCATGAACACGCTCATGTAATGTTGGTCCGGTCCGCTTCATCTTACAATACCGTCGAATCAAAATAAGACGTTGGTGGTAAGCAGTATGAACATCACCGCCCATAACTCCTTTGTGTTCTACTCGTTCATATCATCCACACATAGACCTGGCTCTAATACCGCTGTTGGGAACGTGGCATGCAATTTAAAAAAAATCCTATGCTCACGCAAGATCAATCTAGGATATGCATAGCAATGAGACGGTAAGAGTGTGTCTACGTACCCTGGTAGACCAAAAGTGGAAGCGTTAGATTAATGTGGTTAATGTGGTCGAACGTCTTTGTGATTCAACCGGTCAAGCACCGAACGTACGGCACCTCCGAGTTCAGCACACGTTGAGCTTGATGACATCCCTTGAGCTCTTGATCCAGTAGAGGGTCGAGGGAGAGTTCCGGTAGCACGACGCCGTGTTGACGGTGATGGTGAAGTAGATCGCGCAGGGCTTCGCCTATGCACTACGACAATATGACTTGAGGTGTAAACTGTTGGGGAACGTAGTATTTCAAAAAAATCATATGATCACGCAAGATCTATCTACTAGATGCATAGCAACGAGAGGGGAGAGTGTGTCTACGTACCCTCGTAGACCGGGAGCGGAAGCGTCTAGTGACGCGGTTGATGTAGTCGAACTTTTTTGCGATCCAACCGATCAAGCAACGAACGTACGGAGCCTCTGCGTTCAGCACACGTTCAGCTTGATGACGTCCCGCGAGCTCTTGATCCAGTAGAGCTTTTTGGGAGAGTTACCTCAGCACGACGGCGTGGTGACGGAGATGATGAAGCTACCGACGTAGGGCTTCACCTAAGCACCGCAACGGTATGACCGATGTGTGTTTCTGTGGAGAGGGGCACCGCACACGGTTGGGAGAGATCAACTGATCAACTAGTGTGTTTATGGGGTGCCTCTACCCCCATATATAAAGGAGAGGGGGAGGGGAGGGGCCGGCCCTCTCTATGGCGCGCCCTAGGGAGTCCTACTCCCACCGGGAGTAGGATCCCCCCCCCTTCCCTAGTAGGAGTAGGAGAAGAAGGAAGGAGGAGAAGGAGAAGTAGGAAAGGGGCCGACCCCCCTCCCAATTCGGATTGGGCTGGTGGGGGGCGCGCCCCCACCTTGGCCGCCTCCTCTCCCTTTCCACTATGGCCCATTAAGGCCCATTAACTCTCCAGGGGGTTCCGGTAACCCCCCGGTACTCCAGTATATGCCCGAAACCTCCCGGAACCCTTCCAGTGTCCAAACATAGTCGTCCAATGTATCGATCTTTATGTCTTGGACATTCCGAGACTCCTCGTCATGTCCGTGATCTCATTCGGGACTCCTAACTACCTTCGGTACATCAAAACTCATAAACGCATAATTCCGATCATCATCAAATGTTAAGCGTGCGGACCCTACGGGTTCGAGAACTATGTAGACATGATCGATACTCATCTCCGGTCAATAACCAATAGCGGAACCTAGATGCGCATGTTGGCTCCTACATATTCTACGAAGATCTCAATACCTAGTTCAATCTCGTTACCGGAAAGTCTCTTTACTCGTTCCGTAATACATCATCTCGTGACTAACTCATTAGTCATTTGCTTGCAAGGCTTATTATGATGTGAATTACCGAGAGGGCCCAAAGATACCTCTCCGACAATCGGAGTGACAAATCCTATTCTTGATTTATGCCAACACCATGAACACTTTCGGAGACACCTGTAGAGCATCTTTATAATCACCCAGTTACGTCATGACGTTTGATAGCACACAAGGTGTTCCTCCGGTATACGGGAGTTGCATAATCTCGTAGTTACAGGAACATGTATAAGTCATGAAGAAAGAAATAGCAGTAAAACTAAACGATCATAATGCTAAGCTAACTGATGGGTCTTGTCCATCACTTCATTCTCCTAATGATGTGATCTCGTTGATCAAATGACAACTCATGTCTATGGCTAGGAAACATAACTATCTTTGATCAATGAGCTAGTCTAGTAGAGGCATACTAGGGACATACTGTTTTTTCTATGTATTCACACATGTACTAAGTTTTCGGTTAATACAATTCTAGCATGAATAAAAGACATTTATCATGATATAAGGAAATACAAATAACATCTTTATTATTGCCTCTAGGGCATATTTCCTTCAGTCTCCTAGTTGAACTAGAGTCAATAATCTAGATTACAAAGTAATGAAGCTAACACCCATGGAGTCTTGGTGTTGATCATGTTTTGCACGTGGAAGAGGCTTAGTCAACGGGTCTGCAACATTCAGATCCGTATGTATCTTGCAAATTTCTATGTCTCCCTCCTTGACTTGATCGAGGATGGAATTGAAGCGTCTTTTGATGTGCTTTGTTCTCTTGTGAAACCTGGATTCCTTCGCCAAGGCTATTGCTCGAGTGCTGTCACAAAAGATTTTCATTGGTCCGGATGCACTAGGTATTACACTTAGATCGGATATGAACTCCTTCATCCAGACTCCTTCATCTGCTGCTTCCGAAGCAGCTATGTATTATGCTTCCCACGTAGATCCCGACACGACGCTTTGCTTGGAACTGCATCAACTGACAGCTCCACCGTTTAATAAAAATACATATCCGGTTTGTTAGAGTCATCCGGATCAGTGTCAAAGCTTGAATCGACGTAATCGTTTACGATGAGCTCTTTGTCACCTCCATACACGAGAAACATATCCTTTGTCCTTTTCAGGTACTTCAGGATGTTCTTGACCGCTGTCCAGTGATCCACTCCTGGATTACTTTGGTACCTCCCAGCTAAACTTATAGCAAGGCACACATCAGGTCTGGTACACAAGATTGCATACATGATAGATCCTATGGCTGAGGCATAGGGAATGACTTTCATTTTATCTCTATCTTCTGCAGTGGTCGGGCATTGAGTCTTACTCAACTTCACACCTTGTAACACAGGCAAGAACCCTTTCTTTGACTGATCCATTTTGAATTTTTTCAAAACTTTATCAAGGTATGTGCTTTGTGAAAGGCCAACTAAGCATCTTGATCTATCTCTATAGATCTTCATGCCCAATATGTAAGCAGCTTCACTGAGGTCTTTCATTGAAAAATTCTTATTCGAGTATCCTTTTATGCTATCCAGAAATTCTATATCATTTCCAATCAACAATATGTCATCCACATATAATATGAGAAATGCTACAGAGCTCCCACTCACTTTCTTGTAAATATAGGCTTCTCCAAAAGTCTGTATAAAACCATATGCTTTGATCACCTCATCAAAGCGTATATTCCAACTCTGGGATGCTTGCACCAGTCCATAGATGGATTGCTGGAGCTTGCACACTTTGTTAGCACCTTTAGGATCGACAAAACCTTCTGGTTGCATCATATACAACTCTTCTTTCGGATATCCATTCAGGAATGCAGTTTTGACATCCATTTGCCAGATTTCATAATCATAAAATGCAGCAATTGCTAACATGATTCGGACAGACTTAAGCATCGCTACGGGTGAGAAAGTCTCATCGTAGTCAACTCCTTGAACTTGTCAAAAACCTTTCGCATCAAGCCGAGCTTTGTAAACAGTAACATTACCGTCAACGTAATCTTCCTCTTGAAGATCCATTTATTTACGATGGCTTGCCGATCATCGGGCAAGTCAACCAAAGTCCACACTTTGTTCTCATACATGGATCCCATCTCAGATTTCATGGCCTCAAGCCATTTTGTGGAATCTGGGCTCATCATCAATTCCTCGTAGTTTGTAGGTTCATCATGGTCTAGTAACATGACTTGCAGAACTGGGTTGCCGTACCACTCTGGCGTGGAACGTACTCTGGTTGATCTACGAAGTTCAGCAGTAACTTGATTCGAAGTTTCATGATCATCATCATTAGCTTCCTCACTAATTGGTGTAGGAATCACTGGAACTAGTTTCTGTGATGTACTACTTTCCAATTCGGGAGAAGGTACTATTACCTCATCAAGTTCTACTTTCCTCCCACTCACTTCTTTCGAGAGAAACTCCTTCTCTAGAAAGGATCCATTCTTAGCAACGAATATCTTGCCTTCGAATCTGTGATAGAAGGTGTACCCAACAGTTTCCTTTGGGTATCCTATGAAGACACATTTCTCCGACTTGGGTTCGAGCTTATCAGGTTGAAGCTTTTTCACATAAGCATCGCAGCCCCAAACTTTAAGAACAGACAACTTTGGTTTGTTGCCAAACCATAGTTCATAAGGCGTCGTCTCAACGGATTTAGATGGTGCCCTATTTAACGTGAATGCAGCTGTCTCTAAAGCATAACCCCAAATCGATAGTGGTAAATTGCTAAGAGACATCATAGACCGCACCATATCTAATAAAGTACGGTTACGACGTTCGGACACACCGTTACGCTGAGGTGTTCCGGGTGGCGTGAGTTGTGAAACTATTCCACATCGTTTCAAATGAAGACCAAACTCGTAACTCAAATATTCGCCTCCACGATCAGATCGTAGAAACTTGTTACGATGATTCTCTACTTCACTCTGAAATTCTTTGAACTTTTCAAATGTTTCAGACTTGTGCTTCATCAAGTAGATATACCCATATCTGCTTAAATCATCAGTGAAGGTCAGAAAATAACGATACCCGCCGTGAGCTTCAACACTCATTGGTCCACATACATCAGTATGTATGATTTCCAACAAATCTGTTGCTCGCTCCATTGTTCCGGAGAACGGAGTTTTAGTCATCTTGCCCATGAGGCATGTTTCGCAATCACCAAGTGATTCATAATCAAGTGATTCCAAAAGTCCATCACTATGTTGTTTCTTCATGCGCTTTACACCAATATGACCTAAACGACAGTGCCACAAATAAGTTGTACTATCATTATTCACATTGCATCTTTTGGCTTCAATATTATGAATGTGTGTATCACTACGATCAAGATCCAACAAGAATAGACCACTCTTCAAGGGTGCATGACCATAAAAGATATTACACATATAAATAGAACAACCATTATTCTCAGATTTAAATGAATAACCGTCTCGCAATAAACAAGATCCAGATATAATGTTCATGCTTAACGCTGGCACCAAATAACAATTATTCAGGTCTAAAACTAATCCCGAAGGTAGATGTAGAGGTAGCGCGCCGACGGAGATCACATCGACTTTGGAACTATTTCCCACGCGCATCATCACCTCGTCCTTAGCCAATCTTCGTTTAATCCGTAGCCCATGTTTCGAGTTACAAATATTAGCAACCGAACCGGTATCAAATACCTAGGTGCTACTACGAGCATTAGTAAGGTACACATCAATAACATGTATATCACATATACCTTTGTTCACCTTGCCATCCTTCTTATCCGCCAAATACTTGGGGCAGTTCCGCTTCCAGTGTCCAGTCCCTTTGAAGTGGAAGCACTCGGTTTCAGGCTTGGCTCCAGACTTGGGTTTCTTCGTGGGAGTAGCAACTGTCTTGCTATTCCTCTTGATGTTCCCCTTCTTTCCCTTGCCATTTTCTTGAAACTAGTGGTCTTGTTAACCATCAACACTTGATGCTCCTTTTTGATTTCTACCTCCGCAGCCTTGAGCATAGCGAAGAGCTCTGGAATTGTCTTCTGCATCCCTTGCATGTTATAGTTCATCACGAAGCCTTTATAGCTTGGTGGCAGTGATTGAAGAACTCTATCAACAACACTATCTTCATCAACTTTCCAACCAAGTTGATTCATATGATTGTAGTACCCAGACAATCTGAGCAAGTGTTTACTGATAGAACCGTTCTCCTCCATCTTACAACTATAGAACTTATTGGAAATCTCATATTTCTCAATTCGGGCATTTGCTTGAAATATTAACTTCTACTCCTGGAACATCTCATATGCTCCATGACGTTCAAAACGTCGTTGAAGTCCCGGTTCTAAGCCGTAAAGCATGTCACACTGAACTATCGTGTAGTCATCAGAACGAGCTTGCCAGACGTTCATAACGTCCGGGGTTGCTCCTACAGCAGGCTTGTCGCCCAGCGGTGCTTCAAGGACATAATTCTTCTATGCAGCAATGAGGATATTCCTCAAGTTACGGACCCAGTCCGTGCAATTGCTACCCTCATCTTTCAACTTAGCTTTCTCTAGGAATGCATTAAAATTCAAAGGAACGATAGCACGGGCCATTGATCTACAACAACATAGATATGCAAAAAAAACTATCAGGACTAGGTTCATGATAAATTAAAGTTCAATTAATCATATTACTAAAGAACTCCCACTTAGATAAACATCCCTCTGGTCATCTAAATGATCACGCGATCCAAATCAACTAAACCATGTCCGATCATCATGTGAGATGGAATAGTTTTCATTGGTGAACATTTTATGTTGATCATATCTACTATATGATTCACGCTCGACCTTTCGGTCTCCAGTGTTCCGAGGCCATGTTTGTACATGCTAGGCTCGTCAAGTTTAACCCGAGTATTCTGCATGTGCAAAACTGGCTTGCACCCGTTGTATGTGAATGTAGAGCTTATCACACCCGGTCATCACGTGGTGTCTCGGCACGACGAACTTTCGCAACGGTGTATACTCAGGGAGAACACTTGTACCTTTAAATTTTGTAAGGGATCATCTTATAATGCTACCGCCGTACTAAGCAAAATAAGAAGCATAATAAGATAAACATCACATGCAATCAAAATATGTGACATGATATGGCCATCATCATCTTGTGCTTTTGATCTCCATCTCCACGGCACCGTCATGATCACCATCGTCACCGGCGCGGCACCTTGATCTCCGTCGTAGCATCGTTGTCGTCTCGCCAACTATAGCTTCTACGACTATCGCTACCGCTTACTGATAAAGTAAAGCAATTACATGGAGATTGTATTTCATACAATAAAGCGACAACCATATAGCTCCTGCCAGTTGCCGATAACTTTACAAAACATGATCATCTCATACAATAATGTATCACTCATCATGTCTTAACCATATCACATCAAAACATGCCCTGCAAAAACAAGTTAGATGTCCTCTACTTTGTTGTTGCAAGTTTTACGTGGCTCCTTGATACGTCCAAAACGTATCTATAATTTCTGCTTGCTCCATGCCTCTTTTCGGTGATATTGCTATGATATTTATACACTTCCATACACTTTTGATCATATTTGGACTAACCTATTAACTCAGTGCACCCCAGTGCCAGTTTCTGTTTTCGGTTGTTTTTGTATTTCAGGTTTTCCCATTACGAGAACTGCCAGAAAAATACCAGAAAAATTATATAAAAATCAGCGTTCCAGAAGGTTCCCGATAGCCAAAGTACAGCCGGGGGGGCCACCAGGCCTCCAGGTGCCCTGGTGGCGCCCCCCCCCCCTGGCCGCGTCGGGAGGGCGCCTGGGCCCCCCGAGCCTCGTCTGATGCCCCCTTTGGCATATATTTATACCGTCTCCCGAAACCCTCGAGAGGGGAACTCTTTTTCGCGATCTCATCTCTGTTCCGCCGCCGCCGCCGCTTCCAAGATCGGGAGCACCAGGAGAACTCTTCCTGGCACCCTGCTGGAGGGGAGGATCACCACCGGGAGCTTCTCCACCACCATGGACGCCTCCCGGATGAGTTGTGAGTAGTCTCCCTTGGACCATGGGTCCATGACCAGTAGCTATGTGATGTTCTCCTCCCGTTCTTGTGCTTCACTAATTAGTCCTCGTGAGCTGCCCGAGGCACATATGTAATCCTTATGCTGTTGCTATGATGAGTTTGCTGGGATCCGATGGATTATGAGATTATGTTCAGATTGTGTTTGAGTAATATATTTGATTCACCTCTTTTATATTTATGTTCGTAAGTAATTCTTGCATGTTCTCCGTTGTTATTTATTGCTTTGGCCAAGTAGTAGGTAGTGACTCCAAGAGGGAACGTTATGCTTGATTGTGGGTTCATGCCCCTCGATGACTAGCTTGAGTGACAGAAACATGAGTCTAGGGGATGTGTTGTTGCCACAAGGGGGAAAACAACGGTGCTTGTGCCCGCGGGTGCAAGGATTGTTTACTTTACGCAAAGTTCTTTTAATGCAGTTGTCTGTTGCTTTGAGTTTACACTATGGGTGGGACTCGCAACTTAATACCAGCGAGATGTTCTGGATAGATATCTCAAGGTGGATGATTAGTAGTAGATGCAGATGCATTTCGGTCTACTTACCTTGGTGTACCGCCCATGCTTTGAACCTCTACCTTTCTTGCAACTTAGTCAGCATTGGTTTGCGCACATGGTCCTGTCAATTGCCCAGCTGTAATTCGTTTACCTCACATAGCTGTTTTATCGTCTTTTGGGAGAGAGACATCACTAGTGAACATCATGAGACTCCGGTCCATATTACCATCATTGATCACATCCGCTATTTACTTTCCGCTTTTTATTTACTATTGCAATTATATCTATCACTACTACCATTTGCGTTTGATCCTTTGTAAACTACAAGGCCGGAGGGATTGACAACCTCTCTGTACCCGTTGGGAGCAAAGTTATTTGTATCTGTGTGCAGGTCCACGTTGATTGCTAATATCTGGCGCCGTTAGCAGTTGACACCTTCTTGTTGAAACTGGGAGTCTCAGGGAAATCGGTCCTTGGTATTGCCAAGGGAAAACTTCCGCTACACTGCATCTCAAACCTTCCACTTGGGGTAACCAACGAGGGGCGAGAAGCCATCAAGCAAAGTCTTCTGGCGCCGTTGCCGGGGACTCCACTCTTCAGGATAGGGGAGTTACATGCTATCTTTTACCTTTGCTTTTAGTCTTGTTAGTTTACCTTTCAGTTTTTGCTTTAGTATCTTTTGTCGAAAATCACAAAAATAGTTATCTTGCTTGCTTGCTACTATGGGTTCCACCGAGAACACCAAGTTGTGTGACTTCACTAGTCACAACAACGATGACTTTATCTGCACACCTATCACTACACCTGCCACTTCAGCACCTTCGTATGAAATTAAACCTGCTTTACTGAACTTAGTTATGAAAGATCAATTCTCCGGTGCTGGAGATGATGCTGCTTTACACTTAAACAATTTTGTTGAACTTTGTGATATGCAAAAGTACCAAGAAATAGATGGTAATATTGTTAAGCTTAAGCTTTTTCCTTTCTCCTTGAGAGGAGGAGCTAAAATTTGGTTTCAGTCTTTGCCTAGAAACAGCATAGATTCATGGGACAAGTGCAAAGATGCTTTTATTGGAAAATACTATCCACTGCTAAAATTATCCAACTAAGAAGTAACATAATGAATTTTAAACAATTGGATAATGAACACGTTGCCCAATCTTGGGAACGTATGAAATCTCTTATCAAGAACTGCCCTACTCATGGTTTGACTACTTGGATGGTTATCCAAACTTTTTATGCAGGCTTGAAATTTACCTCGCGGAACTTGTTAGATTCGGCCGCGGGAGGAACTTTTATGTCAACTACACTTGGTGCTGCCACGAAGCTTCTCGATGAGATGATGACCAACTATTCCCAATGGCACACCGAACGCGCTCCAACAGGTAGGAAGGTAAACTCTGTCGAGGAGATTTCCTCCCTAAATGAAAAAGTTGACTTGATCATGTCTCTACTTTCGAAGCAATCTTCTGTTGATCCTCGTGATGTTCCTTTAAATTCTTTGATTGCTCAAGAACAAGTAGATGTGAACTTTATCTCTAGAAACAATTTTAATAACAATGCTTATAGGAGTAATTTTGGTAGCAATCCTAGACCGTTCCCCTCTAATTCTTATGGGAACAACAATGCTTATCCTAGCACCAAGAACTCCACTACTGACCTAGAGATTATGCTTAAAGATTTCATCACTACCCAAAAAGCTTTTAATAATAGTGTAGAAGAAAAACTAAACAAACTAGGTGATCTCTCTTCAAAGGTAGACAATTTAGCCAATGAAGTAGAATTGCTTAAAATTAGAACTTCTCCTCTTGAGGAGAGGAAGGTCACTCCTATGAATGCTATTCAAGTGCAAATTAATGAAAATATTAGGATGATGGCTAAACTTAAAGAGAGATGGGCTAGAGAAAGGGAGGAAGAAGATAGGATTAAGAGCCTTCCTACCCACCACACTGTTGCTACTATCCAAGTTGTTGAGGTAATCCAAACTCTTAGCACCCAACGCACTCCTGGTCCCAATGGACCTATTAATGGTGATGCTATGACTATAGAAACTACCAAACAAGTGAACCTAAAGGACACCACTACCACCTTACTTGATGGTAGTGACCTTGATTTTGACAATTGCACTCTTACCGAAGTTATTGATTTCCTTCACAAGATGTCTAGAGATCCCCGCACTAGCACGCTTAACCTTGCCTTCACAGAGCATATCACTAATGCTCTTATCAAAGCTAGGGAGGAGAAACTTAGAGCAGAAGCATCCATACCTAGAAAGCTAGAAGATGGTTGGGATCCTATGATTAAAATTAAGTTGAATAACTTCTCTTGCTATGCTTTATGTGATGTGGTGCTAGTACCTCTGTTATGCCCAAAAGAATATATGATATGCTTAAATTGAAACCTTTTGATTCTTGTTCTTTTGGTGTTCGTCTCGTTGATTCTTCCATAAAGAAACCTTTGGGGAGGATCGACGATGTTCTTATCATTGTCAATGACAACTATGTTCCCGTTGATTTTACTATTATGGACATTGAATGTGAACCTTCTTGTCCAATTATTTTGGGACGTCCTTTTCTACGCACCGTTGGTGCTATCATTGACATGAAAGAGGGGAATATAAAATTCCAGTTTCCTCTCAAGAAAGGGATGGAACACTTCCCTCGAAAGAAGATTAAGTTACCTTTTGAGTCCGTTACACGGGCTAGCTATTCTTTTACTCTTGATAAAACTTGATCTCTATGCATTATGCCTAGCTTAAAGGCATAAAAGAAAGCGCTTTTGGGAGGCAACCCACATGAATAAAATTTTATTTTGCTTTTGTTGTGTCTTGATGTTGTTACTACAGTAGCATCATCATTGTATCTTTGCTTTTCAATTTTGTGCCAAGTGTAGCCTCTGATTGCAAGAAAGTTCAAAAGTTGTGACGTGCTGTCCAGGAAACAGATTCTGTCCTTGGATAGAAAAATTCGTATAAAATCACCAGATCATCTTTTTGGTCTGAATTTTTTTGAAAGCGTGCTCTATATAATTGTCTTTCGTGCGTCTGTTTTGAGTTTTTTTATTAGAGTTGTAGAAGTGCCCCGGAAAAATCATTTACTACCTGTTGTTCTGTTTTTCACAGATTATGTCCTGTTTTGCCTTTCCTTCATTTTGCAAACCTAGAGCTTGCTTTTTCTTTGCAAAAACCTTTTGGAAATCTTGAGAAACAGTAGAATTTCAAGAATATCCTTATTTACAGCAAGGAACAATTATTTTATCATGGGTACTAACCTCGCTAATCAGATCATGATGAGTTATGTATGAAGGGAGTTTTCAAGTGTGCGAGGGAAGATGATAAAAAGATCCAGGAGTGTCAAACGCTCAAGCTTGGGGATGCCCCCATGCACCCCCAAGAAATATTCAAGGAGACTCAAGCGTCTAAGCTTGGGGATTCCCCCGTGCATCCCCTTCTCCATCAACATTATCAGTTCGTCTTTCGTTCCACTATATTTTAATCACTTCATGTGTTATGTGCTATGCTTGGAGCGTCTTGCTTTTAGTTTTCCTTTTTAGTTTTCCTTAGCTTTTCATAACGAGTCGGAACTCAGCTTTCTTTATGTGGGAGAGAAACACGCTCCACTTCTACCTAGAACATAACATAGAATTTTCATGTCTATCCTTGCTGTGTGTGTTCTTTGTCTTTTAATAGCTACTATCATGCTTAGCTCTTAACTTTCATGCTTATCTTTTTAAAGAGCTTTCGTTTAGTTGGTTGCTTGAACTCTCTTTAGTTATCATGCTTATCTTATTAAGAGAGTTTGCTTCCGTTGCATTGGTTGGTATGTCTATGATAAAGATGCTACGTGCATAATGGTGCTTAGTAGTTCATGTTTTCTTATGGTTAGTCTCAAATAGCTGGGGGGGTTCCCAATGTGTTATTGGAATACCAACATGATTTGTTTGCCTATGATGTGGTATGGTTTAGTAATATCTTCCTTCAGAGAATTTACTTTGATTGACTTGGCGTATGCTCACGCATATTTAAGACTGTAAAGAAAGTCTGTCAAACCTTGATGATCTTTTGTTTCTGAATAGCGATATAACTTCCATGCCTGATTCAATGTTGCTTTGTCGCTCTGCATGATTATGACCCTCATTGCTCTCTTAGTTGGTCGCTCCCAGTCTTTTGCTAACCTCCACCTGTACTAAGCGGACTGACTGCTTGTGCATCCACATTCTTATAAACCAGTTATGCCATATGAGTCCACCATACCTTCCTACATGGTATTTACCTGCCATTCCTAACGGAGACTTGCATGTACCATCTCGAAATCATTCAAAGAAAAGCATTCCTATTTTGTGCCTCTGTTGTAAGTCCATGAGGAAGTAGTAGTTAATTCATAATCTTTTTAAGTTGGACAAGCTTCACTCCGGGATTGCATGTATAATGTGCAAACCCATAATACGAGAAGGAACTGGCATTGAGTGCGCCCGGCTCAAAATTAATATAACAAACAAACCCTCCTTCACGCTTTGTTCATGAGAAATCAGAAAACATTGGCAGTGATAAACAAAGGAGATTAAGAGGATGTGATCGTCCTCATTCGGGAGCCGTTCCTCGAAACTTGTCCATCTCAAGAAGTGATTGAGTTGTCTGCTAGCATTCGTTGACGAAACATGCATGATCTAAAAAAAATATTACCTCTGTTTTAAAACCAAGAGCTCTGGTACATGTTTTGTCTTTGTTTCCGACTACGGGTTTTCAACCTTGCCAACAAAAGCCACGGTTCGAGAGTCTCCACCTTCTTTTAAAGCACCAACTACTGAGAGCATGATTGTCATTCTGAGTGTAATGTGCATTGTCCCAAAGTAGCATTGTCTTTTACATGATTGTGATATCGTTTATTTTGAAATCATTGTATCTAGTCATCACTTAAAACTTGGAGGTGCCCCTGCATTTATGTTTTGCTTCACTAAAGGGGGCAAGCGAGATATCACTTTATCATATTTGCACACCATGTTCATTACAAATCTATTTGATGTTTCAGTATCATATTGTAAAACTTTCAGTTCTTTGTGATTTTCTCATGAGGCAACTTAATTACTATAGATTCATTGTCTCAGTAAGCTTTTGTCATGTGACTATGAAAAAGTCCTATATGGTTAATAGCATGTCACCACAGAAATTATTCTTGTTATCATTTACCTACTCGAGGACGAGCAGGAATTAAGCTTGGGGATGTTGATACGTCCAAAACGTATCTATAATTTCTGCTTGCTCCATGCCTCTTTTGGGTGATATTGCTATGATATTTATACACTTCCATACACTTTTGATCATATTTGGACTAACCTATTAACTCAGTGCACCCCAGTGCCAGTTTCTGTTTTCGGCTGTTTTTGTATTTCAGGTTTTCCCATTACGAGAACTGCCAGAAAAATACCGGAAAAATTATATAAAAAATCAGCGTTCCAGAAGGTTCCCGGTTGCCAAAGTACAGCCGGGGGGGCACCAGGGCTCCAGGCGCCGTGGTGGCGCCCCCCCCCCCCCCGGCCGCGCCGGGGGGCGCCTGGGCCCCCTGAGCCTCGTCTGATGGCCCCCTTTGGCATATATTTATACCATCTCCCGAAACCCTCGAGGGGGGAACTCTTTTTCGCGATCTCATCCCTGTTCCGCCACCGCCGCCGCTTCCAAGATCGGGAGCACCAGGAGAACTCTTCCCGGCACCCTGCCGGAGGGGAGGATCACCACCGGGAGCTTCTCCACCACCATGGACGCCTCCCGGATGAGTTGTGAGTAGTCTCCCTTGGACCATGGGTCCATGACCAGTAGCTATGTGATGTTCTCCTCCCGTTCTTGTGCTTCACTAATTAGTCCTCGTGAGCTGCCCTACATGATCGAGGCACATATGTAATCCTTATGCTGTTGCTATGATGAGTTTGCTGGGATCCGATGGATTATGAGATTATGTTCAGATTGTGTTTGAGTAATATATTTTATTCACCTCTTTTATATTTATGTTCGTAAGTAATTCTTGCATGTTCTCCGTTGTTATTTATTGCTTTGGCCAAGTAGTAGGTAGTGACTCCAAGAGGGAACGCTATGCTTGATTGTGGGTTCATGCCCCTCGATGACTAGCTTGAGTGACAGAAACATGAGTCTAGGGGATGTGTTGTTGCCACAAGGGGGAAAACAACGGTGCTTGTGCCCGTGGGTGCAAGGATTGTTTACTTTACGCAAAGTTCTTTTAATGCAGTTGTCTGTTGCTTTGAGTTTACACTATGGGTGGGACTCGCAACTTAATACCAGCGAGATGTTCTGGATAGATATCTCAAGGTGGATGATTAGTAGTAGATGCAGATGGATTTCGGTCTACTTACCTCGGCGTACCGCCCATGCTTTGAACCTCTACCTTTCTTGCAACTTAATCAGCATTGGTTTGCGCACATGGTCCTGTCAATTGCCCAGCTGTAATTCGTTTACCTCACATAGCTGTTTTATCGTCTTTTGGGAGAGAGACATCACTAGTGAACATCATGAGACTCCGGTCCATATTACCATCATTGATCATATCCGCTATTTACTTTCCGCTTTTTATTTATATTGCAATTATATCTATCACTACTATCATTTGCATTTGATCCTTTGTAAACTACAAGGCCGGAGGGATTGACAACCTCTCTGTACCCGTTGGGAGCAAAGTTATTTGTATCTGTGTGCAGGTCCACGTTGATTGCTAATATCTGGCGCCGTTAGCAGTTGACACCTTCTTGTTGAAACTGGGAGTCTCAGGGAAATCGATCCTTGGTATTGCCAAGGGAAAACTTCCGCTACACTGCATCTCAAACCTTCCACTTGGGGTAACCAACGAGGCGCGAGAAGCCATCACTCCTACGGGCTTAGCAAGAACTGTTCTTACCTACGCATACAAAACCACAACGATATTTCGTCAATTATGTGTTGTTTTAACCTTCACAAAGACCGGGCGTAGCCATACTTGTAGAAACTGCCTCAGCTATTTTTACTAGCTTGGCTTCTATCCATTTAATGAATTTATCTACCATCACCAGCAAGTATTTCTTTTTATGGCTTCCCCCTTTAAGAGGTCCGACCATATCGAGCCCCCAGACCGTCAAAGGCCAAGTAATAGGGATTGTTCTCAAAGCGGTGGGAGGCATGTGACTTTGATTTGCAAAGAGCTGGCAGCCAACGCAATGTTGGACTAAGGTCTAGGCATTTGCTCACGCAGTGGGCCAGAAAAAGCCATCCCTGAAAGCTTTGCCTACGAGCGCCCGGGCTGCAGCATGGTGGCCGCCCATTCGAGCGTGTATATTAGTGAGAATTTGCTTTTCCTCCTCCTCGGAGATGCACCTTTGGAGAACACGAGTAGTGCTTTTCTTATATAGTTCACATTCGTGAACTTTGTAGACTTTAGAACGCGGGAACTATGTGGCGGGCCTCATTTTGGTCATCGGGGAGCTCCTGCCTTTTAAGGTAAGCTAAGAAGGGCTCTGTCCAGGAGGCTATGACAGCCATGATCTCGTGAGCCGAAGAAGTTATCTCCATGTCTGAGTCTCTGATGACGTCTAGGTTAAGTTCGGCAGGGGGTGTATTCGGATCCGAATCTGTATCGCCGCTCGCGTCCTGCCATGTTACTGATGGCTTAAATAGCCTTTCCACGAAGGTGTTAGGCGGGACTGGGTCGCATTTAGCGCCCATACGAGCGAGTATGTTAGCGGCCTGGTTATTATCCCGGGCTACGTGATGGAATTCCAACCCCTCAAATCTAGCTGATATTTTTAATATAGAATTGTGGTAAGCTGTCATTTTTGAATCCCTCGCATCAATATCTCCATTTATTTGGGAGATAGCGAGGTTTGAGTCTCCGCGTACCTCGAGGCGTTATATGCCCATGGATACAGCTAGGTGGAGACCATGCAATAGGGCCTCATATTCGGTCGCATTGTTGGATTCCGCGTACATAATTTGTAGAACGTACCGAACTGTATCCCCAGTTGGAGATATCAATATTACGCCAGCCCCCAATCCGGCTAGCATTTTGGAACCATAAAAGTACATTGTCCAGTGGGAATATGAGCCATACTCTTTAGGGAGTTCACCATCGGTCCATTCTGCGACAAAGTCAGCCAACACCTGGGATTTAATAGTCCAGCGTGGCATATAAGATATTTCGAATGGTACGAGCTCGATGGCCCATTTGGCTATGCCGCCAGTGGCGTCTTTATCGTTAATAATATCGTTAAGTGGTACTTCATAGGCCACTATGATCGAACACTCTTGAAAGTAGTGTCGAAGATTCTGAGATGACATGAAGACCGCATAGGCAATTTTCTGATAGTGGGGGTACCGTGATTTGCACGGTGTTAGAACCTCGGATACGTAGTATATGGGTTTTTGAACGGGGAACTTATGTCCCTCTTCGGCTCATTCGACGACGAGCACGACACTCACTACCTGGTGAGTGGCTGATATGTACAACTACATTGGTTCATCAACACCCGGGGCGGCTAGGATTGGGTTGCTCGCTAGCAGAGTCTCTATTTCTTCCAATCCACCTGAGGCCGCGTCCGTCCATTCGAAGTTGTCAGTGCGTCGTAGCAATCTATAAAGTGGCAATACGTTTTCTCCTAACCTGGAGATGAAGCGGCTCAAGGCCGCCACGCAGCCTGCTAGTTTTTGCACTTGTTTGAAATCGGTTGGCGTTTTCAGCTCTGACAAGGCCCAGATTTTAGCCGGGTTCAGCTTCAATTCCTCTATGGGATACGATGAACCCTAGTAGCTTTCCGGCTGGAACGCCGAAAACATATTTTTTCCGGATTGAGTGTTATATCATATTCTCGAAGGTTATCAAACGTAAGGCGGAGATCTTCCACCAAAGTCTCGACGTGTTTGGTCTTAACGACTACGTCATCAACATATGCCTCCACTGTCTTGCCAATTTGTTTTTCTAAGCATGTTTGAATCATGTGTTGATATATAGCGTCAGCGTTTTCAAGTCCAAAGGGCATAGTGTTGAAACAGAAAGGACCATACGGGTGATAAATGCCGTTGCGGCCTGATCAGATTCCTTCATCTTTATCTGATGGTATCCGGAGTAAGCATCAAGGAAGCACAACGAGTCGTGTCCGACCGTTGCATCAATAATTTGGTCAATGTCGGGCAAAGGGAAGGGATCCTTTGGGCAGGCTTTATTTAGGTCTGTAAAGTCGACGCAGAGGCACTAAGATTTATCCTTCTTTCGAACCATGACTAGGTTGGCTAGCCATCCGGACGTTTAATTTCTCTGATGAATCCGGCTTCCAATAGCTTGGCTAGCTCTTCTCCCATTGCTTGTCTTTCTGGTTCGGAAAACCGTCGCAGTGACTGCTTGACTGGTTTGAACCCTTTGATAATATTGAGGATGAATTCGGCCAGCCTACATGGGATTCCCGGCATATCTGAAGGGTGCTAGGCGAATATATCCCAATTTTCCCGAAGGAAGGCGCGTAACGCGTTGTCTACCGCCGGATCCAGTTGTGCCCCGATAGACGTTGTCTTGTTAGGGTCCGTTGGGTGCACTTGGAATTTTATGATTTCATCTGCTGACTTGAAGGAGGTAGATTTCGATCTTTTGGCGAGGATTACATCGTCCTTGTCCACCATTGATCGTAAGGTATTTAATTCTTCGGCCACGAGGGCTTCGGATAATGCCTCTAAGGCTAAAGATGTCGTTTTGTTCTCGGTGCGGAGTGCTCTATCCGGATCACTTGTTAATGTGATTACTCCATTGGGCCCTGGCATTTTAAGCTTCATGTACCTATAATGGGGTATAGCTTGAAAGCGTGAAAAAGCGTCCCGTCCTAAAAGGGCGTGATAACGGCTATTGAAGGGAACAATGTGGAAGAGCAGTTCCTCTGACTTGTAGTTATCAGATGTGTTGAATATTACGTCGAATTTAATGCTTCTCGAACACCGGGATTCTCGGCTAGGTATAATTCCTTCGAAGGTTGTGTTAGTGTGCTCAATGCACGACATTTTTGCAAGCGTTTTCTCGTATATGAGGTTCAGTCTGCTTCCTCCATCCATAAGTACTTTAGTGAGGCGGAAGCCGTCTACTATTGGGTCTAGTACAAGAGTTGTTGTTGCTCGGATTGGCTGGACTCGAGGTGCGTCTTCAGCAAAAAAAACTAATTGTCGTGTCGCTCCATGGGCTTGCAGAGGTAATTTGGTAGACCTCGGCAAGTTCGCGATTCGCTCTCTTGCGGCGTTTATTTGAGGAGAACGTCTCGAAGACAGTGAAAACACCGACGTCTTTCTCCCCTGATACTGCGATGGCAAGGATTGCTGCACCGCTCTTTGCTACCTGCCGGAGTACCCAACATGCCCTAAGGCAGTGGTTTGGGATATTGTTCGAGGCTATGTGTATTTGGCAAGGTTTATCGTGTAGTTCGTCTAGTACGGACTTGCGCCTTGAAAAAAGTTTGTTCTTCTTGCCAGTAGGCATTTTATCGGATGACCTGCTAGGGTATGTCCGCTTAGCCTTAACAGTGTGTTGTCCAAATATGGATTGTTCGAGAGATGTATTCGAGGCTTTCCAAGTGTTTTCCATTGCGTAGTACTTTCGTACTAAATGCGACAGTTCTGTAAACTCAGAACACGACGTCGGTTGAGGGCGTTCAAGACTCCCTCGTCCGTACAGTTGCGGTAAAATAGGGAGACCGCCTCGTCGTCGCAGCAGTCCTTAATCTTGTTCTTGACAAGCAGGAGTCTGGCCCAGAAGTGGTTGACCGTTTCCTCGGGCTGCTGTTGTATGTTCGCGAGATCATTTATGTCCGGGAATCCGGATTTACTTGGAGAGTTTTTCCCAGGGTGGATGGTGTTGGGGAACGTAGTATTTCAAAAATTCTCCTACGATCACGCGAGATCTATCTACTAGATGCATAGCAACGAGAGGGGAGAGTGTGTCTACATACCCTCGTAGACCGAAAGCAGAAGCGTTTATCAACGCGGTTGATGTAGTCGTGCCCCTTCATGATCCGTCCCGATCTAGTACCGAACGTACGGCACCTCCGCGTTCAGCACACGTTCAGCTCGATGACGTCCTCACCTTCTTGATCCAGCAAGACGGGCGAAGTAGTATATGAGTTCCGTCAGCACGACGGCGTGGTGACGGTTGTTGATGAAGAACAATCTCTGCAGGGCTTCGCCAAGCACTACATAAACTAGACGGAGGATAAACTAGAGGGTCGGGGTTGTCGGCACACGGCTTGGTGTATCTTGATGTGTTCCAGGTGCTAGCCCCGCCCCTCTATTTATATGTTGAGCCCTGGGGTCAAAACTTGGAGCAAAAGCCTCCTCAAAGTCGGTTTTGCCTGAAAGGCAAGAGTCCCACTCGGACTCCAGGACCAAACGCCACAATCCTTGGCGTCTGGACCAGACGCCATGGGCCTCGGTGTCTGGACCAGGGCCAGACGCCAGGGTCTCCGGCGTTTGGCCCCCTGGCCTCCACAAAACACCTTTTGCACCGACTTAATGCCCTGTGGGCTTGACCCCTTGGCCTAACCATATCATGCTATATATCAAATTTTACCTTCGGACCATTCCGGAGCTCCTCGTCATGTCCGTGATCTCATCCGGGACTCCGAACAACATTCGGTCACCAACATACATAACTCATTCAATACTATATCATCAACGAAACGTTAAGCGTGCGGACCCTACAGGTTCGAGAACTATGTAGACATGACCGAGACACTTCTCTGGTCAATAACCAATAGCGGAACCTGGATGCCCATATTGGCTCCTACATATTCTACGAAGATCTTTATCGGTCGAACCGCATAACAACATACGTTGTTCCCTTTGTCATTGGTATGTTACTTGCCCGAGATTCGATCGTCGGTATCATCATACCTAGTTCAATTTCGTTACCGGCAAGTCTCTTTACTCGTTCCGTAATACATCATCTCCTGACTAACTCATTAGTCGTTTGCTTGCAAGGCTTATTACGATGTGCATTACCGAGAGGGCCCAGAGATACCTCTCCGACACTCGGAGTGACAAATCCTAATCTTGATCTATGCCAACACCACAAACACCTTCGGAAACACCTGTAGAGCATCTTTATAATCACCCAGTTACGTTGTGACGTTTGATAGCACACAAGGTGTTCCTCCGGTATTCGGGAGTTGCATAATCTCATAGTCATAGGAACATGTATAAGTCATGAAGAAAGCAATAGCAGTAAAACTAAACGATCATAGTGCTAAGCTAACGGATGGGTCTTGTCCATCACATCATTCTCCTAATGATGTGATCCCGTTGATCAAATGACAACTCATGTCTATGGTTAGGAAACATAACCATCTTTGATCAATGAGCTAGTCTAGTAGAGGCATACTAGGGACACTATGTTTTGTCTATGTATTCACACATGTACTAAGTTTCCGGTTAATACAATTCTAGCATGAATAATAAACATTTATCATGATATAAGGAAATATAAATAACAACTTTATTATTGCCTCTAGGGCATATTTCCTTCAGTCTCCCACTTGCACTAGAGTCAGTAATCTAGCTCACATCGCCACGTGATTTAATACCGATAGTTCACATCGTTATGTGAATAACACCCATAGTTCACATCTTCATGTGACCAAACCCAAAGGGTTTACTAGAGTCAATAATCTAGTTCACATTGCGATGTGATTAATACCCAAGAGTAATAAGGTGTGATCATGTTTTGCTTGTGAGAGAAGTTTAGTCAACGGGCTGTCACATTCAGATCCGTATGTATTTCGCAAATTTCTATGTCTACAATGCTCTGCATGGAGCTACTCTAGCTAATTGCTCACACTTTCAATACGCATCCAGATTGATACTTAGAGTCATCTGGATTTAGTGTCAAAGCTTGCATCGGCGTAACCCTTTACGACGAACTCTTTATCACCTCCATAATCGAGAAACATTTCCTTAGTCATCCAGTTACTAAGGATAATTTTGACTGCTGTACAGTGATCTACTCCTGGATCACTATTGTACCTCCATGTCAAACTCATGGCAAGGTACACAACATGTTTGGTACACAGCATGGCATACTTTATATAACCTATGTCTGAGGCATAGGGAATGACTTTCATTCTCTCTATATTTTTCTGCCGTGGTCTGGCTTTGAGTCTTACTCAACTTCACACCTTACAAGTCAGGCAAGAACTCCTTCTTTGACTTATCCATTTTGAACTACTTCAAAATCTTATCAAGGTATGTACTCATCGAAAGTCTTATCAAGCGTCTTGATCTATCTCTATAGATCTTGATGCCCAATATGTAAGCAGCTTCACCAAGGTCTTTCTTTGAAAAACTCCTTTCAAACACTCCTTTATGCTTTCCAGAAAATTCTACATCATTTCCGATCGACAATATGTCATTCACATATACTTATCAGAAAGGTTGTAGTGCTCCCACTCACTTTCTTGTAAATACAGGCTTCACCGCAAGTATGTATAAATCTATATGCTTTGATAAACTTATCAAAGCATATATTCCAACTCTGAGATGCTTGCATCGCTGGAGCTTGCACATTTTGTTAGCACCTTTAGGATTGAAAAAACCTTTTGGTTGCATCATATACAATTCTTCTTTAATAAATCCATTAAAGAATGCAGTTTTGTTATCCATTTGCCAGATTTCATAAAATGCGGCAATTGCTAAGATGATTCGGACAGACTTAAGCATCGCTATGGGTGAGAAAGTCTCATCGTAGTCAACTCCTTGAACTTGTCGAAAACCTTTCGCAACAAGTCGAGCTTTGTAAACAGTAACATTACCGTCAGCGTCAGTCTTCCTCTTGAAGATCCATTTATTTTCGAAGGCTTGCCGATCATTGGGCAAGTCAACCAAAGTCCACACTTTGTTCTCATACATGGATCCCATCTCAGATTTCATGGCCTCAAGCCATTTTGCGGAATCTGGGCTCATCATCTCTTCCTCATAGTTCGTAGGTTCATCATGGTCCAGTAACATGACTTCCAGAACCGGGTTGTCGTACCACTCTGGTGCGGAATGAACTCTGGTTGATCTACGAAGTTCAGCAGAAACTTGATCTGAAGTTTCATGATCATCATCATTAGCTTCCTCACTAATTGGTGTAGGAATCACTGGAACTAGTTTCTGTGATGTACTACCTTCCAATTCGGGAGAAGGTACAATTACCTCATCAAGTTCTACTTTCCTCCCACTCACTTCTTTCGAGAGAAACTCCTTCTCTAGAAAGGATCCATTCTTAGCAGAGAATATCTTGCCTTCGGATCTGTGATAGAAGGTGTACCCAACAGTCTCCTTTGGGTATCCTATGAAGACACATTTCTCCGACTTGGTTTCGAGCTTATCAGGTTGAAGCTTTTTCACATAAGCATCGCAGCCCCAAACTTTAAGAAACGACAACTTTGGTTACTTGACAAACCATAGTTCATAAGGCGTCATCTCAACGGATTTAGATGGTGCCCTTATTTAACGTGAATGCAGCTGTCTCTAATGCATTACCCAAAACGATAGTGGTAAATCGATAAGAGACATCGTAGATCGCACCATATCTAATAAAGTATGATTACGACGTTCGGACACACCATTATGCTGTGGTGTTCCGGGTGGCGTGAGTTGTGAAACTATTTCACATTGTTTCAAATGAAGACCAAACTCGGAACTTCAAATATTCGCCTCCGCAATCAGATCGTGGAAACTTTTATTTTCTTGTTACGATGATTCTCTACTTCACTCTAAAATTTCTTTGAACTTTTCAAATGTTTCAGACTTGTGTTTCATCAAGTAGATATACCCATATCTACTCGAATCATCTGTGAAGGTCAGAAAATAATGATACCCGCCGCGAGCCTCAACACTCATTGGTCTGCATACATCAGTATGTATGATTTCCAACAAGTCAATTGCTTGCTCCATTGTTCCGGAGAACGGAGTTTTAGTCATCTTGCCCATGAGGCATGGTTCGCAAGCACCAAGTGATTCATAATCAAGTGATTCCAAAAGTCCATCACTATGGAGTTTCTTCATGCGCTTTACACCAATATGACCTAAACGGCAGTGCCACAAATAAGTTGCACTATCATTATTAACCTTGCATCTTTTGGCTTCAATATTATGAATATGTGTATCACTACGATCGGGATCCAACAAACTATTTTCATTGGGTGTATGACCATCGAAGGCTTTATTCATGTAAACAGAATAACAATTATTCTATGACTTTAAATGAATAACCGTATTGCAACAAACATGATCAAATCATATTCATGCTTAACGCAAATGCCAAATAACATTTATTTAGGTTCTACACTAATCCCGAAAGTATATGGAGTGTGCGATGATGATCATATCAATCTTGGAACCACTTCCAATCACACATCGTCACTTCACCTTTGGCTAGTATCTGTTCATTCTGCAACTCTCGTTTTGAGTTACTAATTTTAGCAACTGAACCGGTATCAAATACCCAAGGGTTGCTATGAACACTAGTAAAGTACACATCAATAATCTGTATATCAAATATACCTTTGTTCACTTTGCCATCCTTCTTATCCGCCAAGTATCTAGGGCAGTTCCACTTCCAGTGACCATTTCCTTTGCAGTAGAAGCACTTAGTTTCAGACTTGAGTTTAGCTTTGGGTTTCTTCACGGGAGTGACAACTTGCTTGTCCTTGAAGTTCCCCTTCTATTCCTTTTGCCCTTTACTTGAAACAAGTGGTCTTGTTAAACATCAACACTTGATGCTCTTTCTTGATTTCTACCTTCGACGATTTCAGCATCGCGAAGAGCTCGGGAATTACTTTCGTCATCCCTTGCATATTATAGTTCATCACGAAGTTCTACTAACTTGGTGATAGTGTCTAGAGAACTTTGTCAATTACTATCTTATCTGGAAGATTAACTCCCACTTGATTCAAGCAATTGTAGTACCCAGACAATCTGAGCACATGCTCACTGGTTGAGCTATTCTCCTCCATCTTGTAGGCAAAGTACTGTCAGAGGTCTCATACCTCTCAACACGGGCATGAGTATGAAATACTAATTTCAACTCTTGGAACATCTTATATGCACCGTGGCGTTCAAAACATTTTTGAAGTCCCGGTTCTAAGTCTTAAAGCATGGTGCACTTAAACTATCAAGTAGTCATCATACCGAGCTTTTGTCAAAACGTTCATAACGTCTACATCTGCTCCTGCAATAGGTATGTCACCTAGCGGTGCATCAAGGACATAATTCGTCTGTGCGGCAATGAGGATAATCCTCAGATCACGGAACAATTCCGCATCATTGCTACTAACATCTTTCAACTTAGTTTTCTCTAGGAACATATAAAAATAAACGTGGAGCAACATCGCAAGCTATTGATCTACATCATAGATATGCTAATACTACCAGGACTAAGTTCATGATAAATTAAAGTTCAATTTAATCATATTACTTAAGAACTCACACTTAGATAGACATCCCTCTAGTCATCTAAATGATCACGTGATCCAAATCAACTAAACCATGTCCGATCATCACGTGAGATGGAATAGTTTTCAATGGTGAACATCTTATGTTGATCATATCTACTATATGATTCACGCTCGACCTTTCAGTCTCCAGTATTCCGAGGCGATATCTGCATATGCTAGGCTCGTCAAGTTTAACCCGAGCATTCTGCGTGTGCAAAATTGGCTTACACCCGTTGTATTTGAACGTAGAGCTTATCACACCCGATCATCACGTGGTGTCTCAGCACGAAGAACTTTCGCAACGGTGCATACTCAGGGAGAACACTTGTACCTTGAAATTTTGTAAGGGATCATCTTATAATGCTACCGTCGTACTAAGCAAAATAAGAAGCATAATAAGATAAACATCACATGCAATCAAAATATGTGACATGATATGGCCATCATCATCTTGTGCTTTTGATCTCCATCTTGAAAGCACTATCATGATCACCTTCATCACCGGCGCGACACCTTGATCTCCATCGTAGCATCGTTGTCGTCTCGCCAACTATTGCTTCTACGACTATCGCTACAGCTTAGTGATAAAGTAAATCAATTACATGGCGATTGCATTTCATACAATAAAGCGACAACCATATGGCTCCTGCCAGTTGCCGATAACTTTACAAAATATGATCATCTCATACAAAAACGTACAACTCATCATGTCTTGACCATATCACATCACAACATGCCCTGCAAAAACAAGTTAGACGTCCTCTACTTTGTTGTTGCAAGTTTTACGTGGCTGCTACGGGCTTTAGCAAGAACCGTTCTTACCTACGCATACAAAACCACAACGATCTTTCGTCAAGTATGTGATGTTTTAACCTTCACAAGGACCGGGCGTAGGCACACTCGATTTAGCTAAAGTGAGAGAGACAGACACCCACCAGTCACCATTAAGCAACGAGTGCTCATAACGGTGAAACCAGTCTCGCGTAAGCGTACGCGTAATGTCGGTCCGGGCCGCTTCATCTCACAATACCGCCGAAGCAAAGTATGACATGCTGGTAAGCAGTATGACTAGTATCGTCCACAACTCACTTGTGTTCTACTCGTGCAAATCATCTACGCATAGACCTGGCTCATGATGCCACTGTTGGGGAACGTAGTATTTCAAAAATTCTCCTACGATCACGCAAGATCTATCTACTAGATGCATAGCAACGAGAGGGGAGAGTGTGTCTACATACCCTCGTAGACCGAAAGCGGAAGCGTTTATCAACGCGGTTGATGTAGTCGTGCACCTTCACGATCCGTCCCGATCTAGTACCGAACGTACGGCACCTCCGCGTTCAGCACATGTTCAGCTCGATGACGTCCTCGCCTTCTTGATACAGCAAGACGGGCGAAGTAGTATATGAGTTCCGGCCGCACGACAGCGTGGTGACGGTTGTTGATGAAGAACAATCTCTGCAGGGCTTCGACAAGCACTACAGAAACTAGACGGAGGATAAACTAGAGGGTCGGGGTTGCCGGCACACGGCTTGGTGTATCTTGATATGTTCCAGGTGCTAGCCCCGCCCCTCTATTTACATGTTGAGCCCTGGGGTCGAAACTTGGAGCAAAAGCCTCCTCAAAGTCGGTTTTGCTTGAAAGGCAAGAGTCCCACTCGGACTCCAGGACCAAACGCCACAATCCTTGGCGTCTGGACCAGACGCCATGGGCCTCGGCGTCTGGACCAGACGCCATGGGCCTCTGCATCTCGACCAGACGCCATGGGCCTCGACGTCTGGCCCAGGGCCAGACGCCAGGGTCTCCAGCGTTTGGCCCCCTGGCCTCCACAAAACACCTTTTGCACCGACTTAATGCCCTGTGGGCTTGACCCCTTGGCCTAACCATATCATCCTATATATCAAATTTTACCTCCGGACCATTCCGGAGCTCCTCTTCATGTCCGTGATCTCATCCGGGACTCCGAACAACATTCGGTCACCAACATACATAACTCATTCAATACTATATCGTCAACGAAACGTTAAGCGTGCGGACCCTACGGGTTCGATAACTATGTAGACATGACCGAGACACTTCTTTGGTCAATAACCAATAGCGGAACCTGGATGCCCATATTGGCTCCAACATATTCTACGAAGATCTTTATCGGTCGAACCGCATAACAACATACGTTGTTCCCTTTGTCATCGGTATGTTACTTGCCCGAGATACGATCGTCGGTATCATCATACTTAGTTCAATCTCATTACCGGCAAGTCTCTTTACTCGTTCCGTAATACATCGTCTCATAACTAACTCATTAGTCGTTTGCTTGCAAGGCTTATTACGATGTGCATTATCGAGAGGGCCCAGAGATACCTCTCCGACACTCGGAGTGACAAATCCTAATCTTGATCTATGCCAACACCACAAACACCTTCGGAAACACCTGTAGAGCATCTTTATAATCACCCAGTTACGTTGTGACGTTTGATAGCACACAAGGTGTTCCTCCGGTATTCGGGAGTTGCATAATCTCATAGTCATAGGAACATGTATAAGTCATGAAGAAAGTAATAGCAGTAAAACTAAACGATCATAGTGCTAAGCTAACGGATGGATCTTGTCCATCACATCATTCTCCTAATGATGTGATCCCATTGATCAAATGACAACTCATGTCTATGGTTAGGAAACATAACCATCTTTGATCAATGAGCTAGTCTAGTAGAGGCATACTAGGGACACTCTGTTTTGTCTATGTATTCACACATGTACTAAGTTTCCGGTTAATACAATTCTATCATGAATAATAAACATTTATCATGATATAAGGAAATATAAATAACAACTTTATTATTGCCTCTAGGGCATATTTCCTTCAGATGGGTGTTGGTAGTTTGAAGTCCCGACCCAATGTGGTATTCTGGGTTTTGACAACCTCCGGAGTGGATGATCTGGGCTCAGTAGGATCTGATCGTTCTGTGGGCCCGACGTCAATCCCAGAGCTCGAAAAACACAAAGTGCCACCCGACAGGGGCGTGTTCGGCTCGACGGGTTCGGAGATCCAAACTGTGACGGTCTCCGTCTCAAGAGGAGGAGTCTCTTCGGCTCTGTCCTCGACTGCTGCCACTAGATGAGTGATCGGGATGGGATCGATCTCATCATGACCGGATTTAGGTCCGATCTGATCTCCCGGTGATAAAATCCCCAGGGTGGCGATGCAATCCAACAACTCGTTTAAAGGCGAGAGATCTGCCGAGGTCGCGTCATCGAAGTGGCCGGAGTCAACATAAGGGTGGTGCTCGATGACTGCAGGGAGTGCGGCCGGTCCTGAGGCCACGCGGGTGCAAACGGTGATTCTGCCGAGCTGGAGAACCTGGCCAATGGCCAAATTGTTTCCGAGGGTGATCTCATCGTTGATGACGAGATGAGCCATCAATCTCTCATCGCGAGCGCACAACGGAGCTCTCAATGAAAGCATCATTGTCGGTGTCAAAACCGGCAGATCTCAGGTAGGGGGGCCCAAGCTATGCGTTTGAGGATCGATGATAATAGGAGACTGGGGACACGATGTTTACCCAGGTTCAGGCCCTCTCAATCGAGGTAAAACCCTACTTCCTGCTATATTAATCTTGATGAATATGATTACAAGAGTTGATCTACCTCGAGATCGTGGTGGCTAAACCCTAATGTCTAGCCTATGAGGATGTTCTGATTCTGATGTCAGCCTCTACGGGCTGAACCCTCCGGTTTATATACACGCCAGAGGGGGCCTAGGGTTACAAGGGTGACTTGGGGAGGAAGTAATAGATACATCCGGACACTACGCTTGCCTTTCTACGCACATAGGAGTCCTGACCGAATACGAGGGAGAGTCTTCTGCTTCTACTTTCGTGGCCCATCAACACGGCCCAGCTTCATCGACCAGGACGCCTGAGGACCCCTGAATATAGGACTCCCTCGGGCTCAATCACAAGAAGTCGCGCTAAACAAATAAGTGACCAGGTGAACGCTAACTTAAGTTCACCTTGTAACCTTGATGACACAACTATGCTTTCATCCCCATTGTTGTTGGTTGAACTTGGGTATAACATGGAAGCAATCGAACAACCTATGAGCTCTTGAAGCAACCGCTTTGGAGGAACAAGTTTGGAGAAAACAAGTTTCAAGTGAAGATGATGCTGTCAGTTTTCCCCTCTGATGTTTCGGTGTGCCACACCCATGTACTGGAGAGACGGGACCATAGGGGTACATCAACAAAAGTTCCATCAAATTATCTTTCCAATGTAAAAAAAACCTCACGTCATTTGGAGTTGTGAGTCAAAAGTTGTAGTCATTCTCGTGGAAGGTGTACAAGTTATCAAGGCTTCGCGAATTTCAGAGGAGCTCTCCAACAACTCCCAAGGTTGACTGCTTATTCACCCAAAGAAGCCATGCAAACCTGCTTACATTTAAAACCATTTTCACACCTAGCTAAGGGGGGTTGTCCCTGCTATAAAACCACATCTCCTCCATCCTCTTACAAAAACATTTTGTCAAACCATTCAGCTACAAGCTTATGCAGCAAGACTGCTAGAGAGATCCGACAGATCTTGCTACCTTTGCTCTTGTGAGTTCATTCGGATTCGCGAGAAGGAGCCTCTGGTCCCCCCTAATTCGTGCTCTACGGTTTCGGTCATTTTGTGTGGATTAGTCCCGGTTTGTGGTTCTGCGATTGTTCGAACATCGGGTTGGAGTTCTTGAAGCTTCGGTCGACCATCCCCAGCGTAGGGGTTGCATCCAACCTCGGCCAGTATAAAGCTAGTTATCCCGGCAAAGTCCTACCTATCACGAACCATCCTGAAAAGTCCAAGTATTGTCCTACCTAAGTTTTCATGCTTTTTTAGCTGCAGTAGTTATAAATCAAGCGATTACATTTTACGGGACCATGGCAAATTTAGTTTATGGATCATGAAAATTTTATTTTATGCATCATGGTAAAATTAGAGTATGGACCATGGCAAAAATAAACACACAAAAAATTTCAAATTTTCATTTTAACCACGGTGAATTTTATGCTTTTCTTTCCTTTGAAACGTGGCATTTTTGTTGTTGGAACAAACCATGTGAAACTCCTTTTTCTCTAGCTTGCTAAACTTTGTTTGTTTGTTTTCTAAGATATGCCAAATTTTAGTATGTATTGTATTTGATCCCCACAAAACAAGATTTTAGTTTGTATTACATGGCATTTTGTAAATTTCGTTCTATGACATTTTTTAGTTATGCCGACTTTTTGTTTCAGACATACATCATATCCGCTGGTTGTTTTTCCCCCAAAAAAATATTACTGTTTTCATGGGTTTTGAAACTCTTTTTTGGCACAATTAGTGGTGCTTTGGGAGAGGAGGCCCACGAAGGAATACCTGTTGGGCCATTCTGGTTCGTTCTGGCGAGTTCCTCCCAACAAACGTTTCCTTTTCGGGGAGCAGGATATGCACAGGAGGCCGATGAAGTTTGCAGACGGTATCCAAGAAATTTTCTTCCTTCTCCTTTTCTGGGGGTTCCTCCCCGACTGAACGCCGGTTCTAATTTGACGTCATTTATTATATTTCTCTCTTTTTCTTTCCTCATTTTTTGTTGTTCTTCGTGTTCGACGACAACGAACCTTGAAGCTATTGAGCAACCAGGTCGACCCAAGGCAGCCAGTGTGCCCTCTGATAGGATCTCCCGGGCATGTGGAGTTTTGGCCCGCCTCATCACGCAGCGGAAAAATCGGCCAGGGATTTATGAAAGTGGGTATATAGAGGAGAGGAGTGGAGACAGGAAATAGAAAACAAAACCCAAACATCTTTCCATGATGTCAATTCCTTACGCGTCGTAGCTGTTTCCCGTTGGCTGGATGGAGGCCTGTGTCTGTCCATTGAATTTCTCCCCTCTTCTTTTTTGGCAGTAAAGCGACGGGGTACTAGATTGCTAGATAGATACTCTCATTACGACTTGCACACCACACCACCGAGGCATGGAAGAAACTAATACTAATATACTACTAGTACCTCTATTTCTCATTTATAAAGTATCAAAACAGCTTATACTCCCTCCATGCCAAAATATAACGTGCCAAAATATAAGACGTGTTTGCTGTTCATCGGGTACGGAGGTACTAGTATTTAGGAACACTAGTTAATTAATATTCTTATATCATACTCTAAATACCGGGCCTGTGATCATGGCATAGTTGAGTAATCGTAGTATCATGTGTTGTATGATTGTATGATATGTCCTCAGCTAATCACCATACCTAAGCAGCAGAAGCACTCAACCACCAGCAAGGCAGGCAGCCAACACAAGGAGGTCACATGCAGGGATGGGGAGGAGCCACCATATGTGCTGTGGCCAGCTCACTCCCCTGCTGAGCTGGCAGGCGGCCACATGCATGGCACCACCAGCTCAGCCAAGGAAGGAAGGAAGGAGGATAATTCCCAGAGGAAGAACCCCACACAAGAAAACAGCCAGCCCCCCAAGGCCCCAACTGGCTCCCCAGCCAGCCTTTTTACTACCACCTTGTTCTTTTCTTGCTAGCAACACAACACTGACAGACTCAGCTTAATACTGCCATCACACAGGAGCATGCATGCATGGACAGACTAGTATAGAGAGAGAGAGAAAGAGGAGGCAAAAACGGAGGGAAAAAAGAAGCGCAAAAGGTACCCACATCTCCATTAAGTACACACACATTCTTCCAACCTCTGCGGGCATTATCAGTTGCTTGCAGCACTTCTCACTCATCACCACAGGTTCTGTCTGATTTTACACAAGGGGAAAACTGGTGAACTTCTGCATTGTCTCGGTCTTCTTGTCTTCCTCTCTCCTCCTCTCCTCACACGCTCATTCTCACCTCTGGTCCTGGTGCCCTTCTCCTCCTCCTTCTTCTGCCTCTCTCCTCTCCCGCAGCCCAGGAACACCTGCACATTCACAGCAAAAAGCAACAGCTTGTTCAGACACTTCCTTTTTTTACTGTTATTCCAGCTGTAGCCTGCACTAGGCTTCATTGGTAATTAAAGCGGTGCATACAACTAACTGTGCGCAGGTAAACTACTGCCGCTGCTGGCTCGCGAAATGCCAACAAAAAGGACTTGTTTACTTTCCTTCTTTTGGGGTACGGTACTCCGACCATTTAAAGCCTCACATCAATCATGTGAAGTTTAGCCATTGGGGGAACCAAAGCGAGCTCTTGACACCCACCCTTGGTTCTCTCTACTACTTCTAGAACATCCTTCCCTGGCTTGAGCTATGGACACGCTATGTTCTTGCTAGGTGTGTGTGTTGTGGCATCAGCTTTTCTCCATCAGTCCGGTACAAATAGCAGCAGCGGGAAAGAAAAGAGGGCACGAGCCGCAGGCCAGAGAAGGACAGCCGATGAGATGAGATGAGACACATACACATTCTACTAACATGGAAAGATAACCATCTTGCAAATGAGAAAAGCAACGAACCCTGCCCGGTAGCGAACCAGAAAGGGATTAAGGCGAGCAAAGAAAATTTAGCGTGTGGTTGATTCCTCAAGAGGATGGATACACGGACTGGAGCCTTGTGCTGGGCAAAAAAACTTTGCTTCAAAAGCAAATAAGACCAGGAGTGCAAGCATCTAATGCTTGCTGCTCTTCTTCCTGCCACTTGCACCACTGCAACTTGCCTCCTGATCCTCCTAATGCACCATCACAAAATTAGGTTCGGATTAACACAGTGGTTTCAGATTATTTAATGTGTGTGGCCCAATTGATCTAGGGTTTACTCAATGGAGAGTACTACTGGTAGGAGTAAACAAAATCACGAGAGCTTGTGCCTGAATCTACCGACACCCAAGCATGGCTAACTTAATGAGCTCCAATTCCCATTATTATATACTATACTCAACCAATTGGGACACAAGAGGAGATTAAATTTGTTAAGTCAGGATTAATGGAACTCTGATTTGTTATAACAATAAATGTGACTGAAGGACTTCGAATTCCAGAGCTGAAATCATGGCTTTGATTTCAAACACCAGAGCAAGTTTCCTGCGGATTCAGCTACTCCATAGTAGTATAACTGAAGCCATTAATCACCCACCCCTCCAGGAATTACTCCTCAACAAGCTTCCAACCCAAAGAAACATTAAAATTCCAACTTTCCAGCTCCGCATCACCGAATCAATTAGTAGAGAACAGCCTACTTGCCAACCTGTAACGGGCCTCCACTGACCCAAAACGATTGCACAATCAAAACGGAAGAAATTCCGGATACCAACAATTTTCGCTCAAGAATCCCCCGTTTTCTTCTTCCAATTGACTAGGGGAATCCGATGTTTGCGGCCACCAAGATCACGACGCGGGATCGAATCGGCAAACTGGGGACGCACTGCTGAGCTCAGATGAGAGATTGGGCATGACGAATTCGAACCATCGCAACGAAATCTTGGCGCAGAGCTGCTCTGATTGGACGTCGACGTAAACGCCCAGCGAGAAGGGGAACTTCCTACCGACTAAGCAACTTTAGAGAGGGAACAAATCTGAGATGAAAATCTCACCTGGCCTATCCCTCCACCTGGCGGCTTCGACGGCGCCCATACTGGTGGTGGCTGACGGCTTGCAGTCCGGCGGCTCCTCGAAGAGCGACCTCGAGAGCCTCTTGTGCGCGTAGCCGATGTCGAACAGGATGACGCCGGAGCCAGGGTCGGAGACGAGGATGCCCTTCACCGGGAGCCACATGAAGAGCTCCTCCTGAGCCAGCCCCTCACAGCCGCGGAGCGCGCCGAAGCTGAGATTGCCTCGCACCACGGTGTCGAAGAAAGCCAGGTCGCCGTTGTCGTACGTCGCGTAGCACGGCGCCGACAGCCGCGCCTCGAGCAGGCCGTTCCCCTCGTCCAGGGTGTAGGACTCGACGCTGCGCGGGAGCAGCCCGCCGGGGAGGCCATGCGACCGCAGTAGCTTGTGTATCGAGTCGGCGGCGGGCGCCGCGCGGGCGAGCGCGAGGGGCGGCGCGGCGGCCAGCAGGAAGAGGCAGAGGGAGGCTAGGAGGGCAAGCCGGCAGGAGGGGCGAGGCCGTAGCTCCGCCATGGGAGCGGCGGCCGCGGCAGCGGGGAGGTGGTGGTGGTGGGAACGGGGATGCGGGTGGGGGCGAGCGGGCGAGGCGAATGGGAGGACGGACGAGGGGAGGTTTTAAGGGAGCAAGGGGGGATTTGAAACTGTGGGAGAAACGTGTGAAAGCATAACAGACTGAGGTAGAAAAATTGGGGTGAAATAGCTTTATTTGGAAGATTTCTGTTGAACCTTGTTGCATAGCGGTTAGAATGACATGTTTGCCCTTCGCAGGTATGGAAACAAGTTTGTTAGGGGTTTCTATTTTCATTCTTGCTGCTCACAGGTTTCCCTTACAACACAATAGCGACCATGAAAATACAAAAATTCAAAATTTAACAGCCCGCACGACCGTTGCTTGATTTTGTCGGTTTCGAGCGTCACGAACTCACGATACGATCAATTACGTGCTTTTTGGTCAACCTGGGTATCAAAAGGATCGCCGTGTTTTGCCCTCGCGTCGTGTTTCCTCATGCGTCTTGTCCGAATTTGTTCTACTGGTGGACATACTACCCCTCCGCTAACCGAATAGAAATTAAACACGTTTATGGTTATTTGATTTCGCATTACCATATCAATAACAATGAAAATTTAAAAGTCAAACCTAACGGCTCATGAGCTATGTAAGTGATCGATCACTACACTAGTGGTGACCCTTCTCATCCATTTTATGATGTTGTAGAAACAAACTCCCTCCGTTTCTGAAAAGAAGGCCAATAATCTTTTTCTGAAGTTAACCAGTGCATAGTCCAACCCGTTTATATAAAATGTCATCAACAACTAAAATACTGAATATATAACATGAAAATATATATTTTATTGTGTATCTAATGATATCAACTTGGTATCGTGGTTCTTGGTAGTTTTTCCTAGAAACTTGATGAAACTTTATAGAGTTTGACTTTAGGTTAAAAAAATGACTTCTTTTCTTAGACGGAGTGAGTACTATTTAGTGTTCATCATCGATAACATGGTAATTTAACAACAAACGTTTAAGAACTTAAATGAATCAATCATTAATTCAATTATTGGTCCCGGTGTCAAGCTGTTGGCCAATTTGATTTTGTCCCACCTGGCCACCATGAAAAGAAATGTGCTCTTTGTAATGCACGATTCCTTGTATTTCCGTTCTCAACATGGCGACCACATTTATTTTAGAATTTTTATGTTGCATTTCTTGACTTAGTCGCAACTTTGGGAAGAAACTTGTTGGGGGCTTTTATTTATTGTCATGTTCATATTTGCCACACGACATGTTATTGTTTCGCTTCCACGTCACACACATCACCTTTTTCATGTTGAGATGGTTGTGTTATATACATTACGTAGTTTTGAGCCATCTCATATGTCACAAGTTGCTGCAAAAGTGTAACTCACTTTATGCATCTATGTTCACTTTTGCACCCCCTTCGTTTTGTAAAGGTTTTTTTAGGGGGGGGGGGGGGTCATTCTACCTTGTACATTTTGTATCCAAATGCAAAGATTTCACTTGTGTGCACAAATGTAGAGCGAGCTCAACCTAAATTTCAAGAACTAATGATGAGCTCATCAAAAAAATTGAGATAACAATATTGTCAGAGGTTTGCCTTACAACACAATAGTGATGATGAAAATGTAAAAAATTGAAAATTAAGACTACACACTACCGTTGCTTGATTTGTCGGTTTTAAGCGCCACGTTACGATCAGTTACATGCTTTTTTGTCAACCTGGGTATCAAAAGGATCATCCTTTTTCGCCATGGCATCGTGTTACCTCATGCATGTTGTCCGCGTTGGTTTCTACTTAGTGACATATTTCCTCTCGGCCAACCAAAAGAAATCAAACACCTTGTGGTTATTTGCTTACATATAACCATGAAAAACTAAAATTGAAAGCTAATGGTTCACAAGCTATGTAAGTGGTTGATCACCACACTAGTGGTGATGCTTTTCATCCATTTGATGATGATGTAAAAACATACTCCCTTCGTTTCTGAAAATAAGGGCTATACATTTTTTCTTGAAGTTAACCAATGCATAGTTTGACCCCGTTTATAGAAAATGTCATCAGCAAATACAATACTAAATAGATATAACATGAAAATATATTTTATTGTGTATCTAATGATATCAACTTGGTATCATAGTTCTTTGTAGTTTTTCCTAGAAACTTGGTGAATAGTGTTTTACTTCAGAAAAAAATTATACACCTTCTTTTTTGAAGCAGGGGAGTAATATTTTGTGTTCATCATTTGTAACATGGTATTTAACAATGAAATTTTAAGAAATTAAAAGAACCGATTATTAATTTAGTCATTAGTCTCGTGTGCCAAGTTGTTGGTCAATTATGTGATTTCGTCCCACCCGGCCACCACCAAAAGCAATGTGCTCTTTTGTAATGCATGATTCTTTCTATTTTCAGTTCTCAACATGGTGACCATATTTGTTTCTATTCAGGTGTAGTTAGAATATGATTTTTATGTTGCACTTCTTGACCTCGTGGCAACTTTGTGGAGAAACTAGCTGGTGAGCTTTTATCTTGTTATTGTCATGTTCATATTTGTCTCATGACATGTTATTGTTTTGTTTCCATGTCACACACATAAATGTTTTCATGTTGAGATTGTTGTGTTATATGCATGATGTATTTTTGAATCATCCCATATATCACAAGTTGCTGTAACAGTGCAACTCACTTTATGCATCTATATTATTTTGCACCCACTTTGTTTTCTACAGTTTTTTGGGGAGGGGGGAGGTAGAGCATTCATTCTTCTATGTGCACAAATGCAGAGCGAGCTCAACCTAAACTTCAAGAACCAGTGATGAGCCTTATCACAATTTTTTTTGCATTGGGCTAACCATATGGCTTTCACTAGAAAAAAGGGGGAGATTGAAAGGACATCTAGCCCCTAATGAGGGTTTTGGTGTTAATGCATTATGGTTAGACAACTATATGTTTGACCTTGGTCTCACTATACACATCGACATGGAAACTAAAGTTAGACGGTGCCCCCTCGACTAAAAGGGAAAAGAAGTCGACACATCAAATTTGTATGGACGGTTTCTTGATTTTGATTCATAGGTATGTTGTACTATTAAGAGGGGATACACCATGGATTGTAGTGTGTGAATTGACAAACACGATAAGCCATGCCACCATATCCCTTGTGAGAAAGAGCCCAATGTCCACTGTGTTATTTGCTACTAGTAAGGGTCGGACCCTTATGAGATAGTGTGACTTCTGTGTTTGCTCTATGGAATGGGTCAGAGATTCTGACCTGAGTTCGACCATCTAATAGGTCAGATTATCTGAGTAATATCCAGCCCATGTCCCACCTTCAGAAGAAACCTTTGCTTATGATTAGGCATGCGTCAAAGCCCCGCCCAGATTGTCAGACAGGCCAGACTATCTGATCTAGGTCAGACTGTCCGGCTTTATTGGGAGATCAGCATAACTAGGGATTTTTGTGGAACCTATAAACATGACCCTTCTTCCCCATGAGGAAAGTGGTGAATCCACTTTCTCCGCCATTGTTCTACACCTTAAAAAGCTTTAGTCTTTCCTATCCATCCATGGCTTCCATCTTTTTAGAGAGAGCTTGAGGAGATCCTGATATACTACTTCACCAACGAAAAACGCAAGTTCGTCTTATTACTCTTTGGTTTTGTGGGGAACCCTATACGGTTGATGTTTCCTGGGATCTTCCGAGTTGTGTGGTTGTGCCTGGGTGCATTAGTGAGGGTTTGGAGCACGCTCGAAGAGCTACCTCTATTGAATGGGAACTTGGGCATTCACAAAGTTCTTAGATGCTTAGATAAGACATTCGTTGTCGTGGGAGCATTTGTTGTTTCCTACCTCTTCAACGGAGACAAGCACTCCCCCAAGAGCATGAAGTTCGGATTGTTATTACGTGTTTAATTAGTTGCCTTGTGTTGCTTCTTATCTTAGTCTACATTTAGTACATCTTTGATTCTAAAGTCATTGTATTATTGACCATGAGTTCTGAAAAAAACAAGAAATAAACATTTTATGCTAGAAGCAATGATTACTTGAGTTACCGGTTTTGAGCACCACGCCATCGGTCAATTATGAGCTTTTGTTTACCTAAATGTGTTGTCATGATTTCATCATGTTTGGTTCTTATAGTGATAGTTTTTCTTATACATCATGGAAATTTGGAAAATAAATGCTTGGTTCTTTGGTTTTCCATTATGATATCGCATTTTATGGCAGATTAACCATGAAATTTTGAAAACTAAAGAAGAAATAGTTCACGCCACTTGAATAAACTAATACTATCTTTGTTGGTTCTTAACATGAAGCGAATGGCAGAAGGAAAATGTGATCTTTTTATGGTAAGAAAGTGGAATTTGAAACGATAGGGAATGGGAAACAGAACACCTAACGATAAGAAATGTGATCTTTAGGTGGAAACAATTTCATGCATTGTTTAGAACCAAAGAACCATTTGTGGTATGTTGTTCATGATTCCACTTTTGGCAATTGTTTCCTATCTTCTTGTATTTAATTTGAGGAGCCTATTTTTGTTCTTTTGTCGGTCTGTGGAAAATTTGTAAAATAAATACTTTGTGTTTTTTTTTGTTAACTAGAGTGAGCACATAAGTTTTGGAAATTAGAAAAAAGTATTCCACGTGTTAAATACATGTTTCAGTTTTGAGCGGCACAATATTGGTTAGTTAGGCAATTTTGTTCACTTGATTACCATCATGTTTTTCGTGCACTATTCTATCAAGTGTTTTAGTGCATGGTGCCCGGATTTTTTTCTACTTATAATGATTTTTTTCCGTTGGTAACCAAGTGACGTTTCTATGGAATGAAGTTAGTTTTGGGGGTCACGGTTCATTTCAATAATACCTGGTTGTGGATTTTGATTTAACAGGCGGTATTTAGATCGAATGGGGTTAGAGGGGTTCGGCCCATACAAACCTCGCGTATCAAATGGGCCATCCGGGCTTCGGGGGGTTTGCGGCCCCCGCGAGGATAATCATCTGGAAACCCCCTCGAGATCCATGCACCAAACAAGGCCTAAGGGATAAGGACGAGTGCACTAATTCAGGGATCAATTAGTTATAGGAGGTATGTTCCCTACAATAGTCGAGTCATGTGGTCATATTGTACCCCTGCAGAAACAAAGTAAACCAATTAGTTCTCCCTATAAAGGACTTGTGCAGCTTCATGATGCTGATGGTCTATCTCATGAGGAAAAATAAACAAAGATAAACTCCTGGTATTCCTCATATCATCAATAAAGAGAAATAGACTGGAGGTAAGGCTTTTACCGATGGCCTGGACCTGGGTAAAACCAATATGTCTTCTCCGGCGTCAGCAGTATCCCTCAGGCACCACCCCTCCTCTACTCCTACATACGAGGCTTGTAAGATCAGGAGATCATTATTTGACGTTGGTTCATATATTGTTGTATTTTGTACATGGAAATATTTTATGTCGTTGCTTATGTTTGTTTGCTTAAACATTGGGGGAAAATAAGACATGTTCATCAGTTTTATTGATCATTACTTGAGCTATTTGAAAAACATTAGCTATAAATATCATACTATAGTGTAAATTTTGTTTCATGTTTGCATGTTGAGGTGATGTTTTTCCTATGCATGGTTATATGTTTAGGTGGACATTTTCCCGTGCATGTTGCATGTTGAGGTGACATGCTTGCATACTAAGATAAATATGTTAGGGACCATTTAGATATAGAAGATTATTTTTGTTGCTTATTGAATTAATCCCGATGCACAATTATTAGATGCCTTTTCATCTACTCCATTTTTGTGTTTGTATATATTTTTCCCCTTATTCCCTCTTTTTGTATTTTTTGAACCCTACGCGTGGGTGTGCCTTTTTTGCAAGATTGTGTGTGTGTGCGTGCACGTGTGTACGAAACATCAATATTTTGAATGATAATATGAGGAATAAACTAAAACACATATTGTTTCTTGTATTTGATTATTATATATTTAAACATAAATACCATACTGTAATGAAAATTATGTTTCACGTTTGCATATCGAGGTGAGGTATTTTCTATGCATGGTTATATGTTGACTTGGACATTTTCCCGTGCATGTTGCATGTTGAGGTGGCATGCTTGCATATTGAGAGAAATATGTTGGGGGGGGGGGAGCCCGCCTCCTCTTGGTTAGTGCCATGCCGGAGAGGGCTAGCTATTTAGATGTAGAAGATTATGTGTTGGTGCTTATTGGGTTAATCCTCATGCACAATTATTATGCCCTTTCATGTACTCCATTTTTGTGTGTGACTCTATTTTCTTTATTCCTTTGTTGTATTATTTTGAAAATTAGACGTGCGGGTGTTTTTTTTTGCAAGACTGTGTGTGTGTGTGAGAGAGAGAGAGACAAATAAAAATATTTCTCATACACAATGGTTAAGAATGTAGAATGTAAATTGGATGTGAACATGGATGGTGATACAACATAAAGAGCACCTCCCATAACTATGATCAGTGGACCTACAATTCTATGAGAAAGTAAAATAGTCTTTTGAAAACATGTATTCACCTCAACTAAGTATATGCAATCTTTTCTTGGGCTCATTCATGATTTGGTTCAAGAGCGCATCACATAAGTTTGGAAACAAAAGTGTGTGCTTTCACCCATTAGATATTGTTTGGGTGTCATTAAACTCTAAAACACAATAAAACTACTGTTCGCTGTAAAAATTAGATGAAATATAAGCTCATATACCATTCCAAAGAAGCTATTTTAACAATTCAAAGAACATTTGATAATTCCAACCCCGTCTAAGATGGTGTGTCAGTTACTCAGTTTACATCCACTGATCCACATACCCATACAACTAGAAAAGAACAAGGTCAAATTTCAAAATGAAAAGAACAATTTTATATAATACAAAACCGACAAAAATCTCTTTGGTTCTAAATCCAAAATAAAAGGATACACAAAGTTTTAAAAATAAAATCATAACTATTGGGGAAATAATTCACTTTAAAAACTTTGAGAAACTTTTAGGGGAACGAAAATTTTCTTCCAACTCCCCTTTAATTTCCAGACAGAAAAGCGATCAAGCTTTTCTTTGTAACTTTTGATTATATTTTCCCAATCTAGAAAAAATATTTGGAGGATAGTAAAAAAAGGGTAATAGTCTCTTTGGCTTCGATAGTTGGTGTTAATACATGTTTGGGTTTTAGAGCTCAAGGATGTAATGTGCACTAAGCAGAGTTATCTTGCCGCAAAATAAAAAGGAAACAGAAGACTGTAGTTGAAGGGTGATACACTTGTATGAATAAAATTTGCCTTTGTATCAAAGTAGCTAGTTGCATGTAGTGGTGTTGAGGTGTTGTAGGCCACTACAGAATCAAGTCACTTGTATCAAGGATAGCTCGAAGTGTGTTATTTGCAAGTACCCCTATGGTTTCTACAAGTTGCATGGAAAGATGAGCTCAATGAGAGTACACTGGCTGTTCTAGAAGGTATTATTTCTGCACAGCAGAAAATATCACCTTAAGATTTGTTCTTCTAATTATCCTTGATAGTGACAACAAAGGTGATGCAATAATATCTTTTGTTGGCTTTGGAGCTTATTTTCTGCCAAAAGATTAGCAAAATCTCCCGTGATCAAGGCTTTGTTCCTCTAATAATGGGGTGGCTACAGATGTTTTAACTTACAAGACTAGCAAAAGATTATACATCATAGATAGACCCACAACTTGGTAGGAGTACATTTTCTTTCATGTCATTACTATCGCACACTTAAAGTTTATGTATATGTCATTTTCGTATCTGTGAAATTGTTCACAAAGTCACAAACAAATCTCCATCATTCAGCTAGTAAGCACTAAAGTAGCAATCAATCCTATACAGCGATCGGTCCAAAATGAAATGTTTTTTTTTTGCACAAAAATGTTGAACTTTTATATATTTCACCAGCTACAGGACGAAACACGTGTATTCCCCCCCACAAAAAGAAACATATGTAGTGATGTCTTACTAGAAGATTAACCATTGCCACCATGGTTGGACCCTTAGGTAAGAGAATTTGACCCAACATTAAGACCACACCACGCTCACCGAATCGACGCCAAAGATATATACGTCACATAGAAAGCTAAAGCCACGACCACCGGTGCAATCCCGCCAAAATCAAACTTGAGAGTATCGTAGCGTCGCCGATATATGGTCCTCTCCTTCGTGCGAAAATAACAGTATAGTGTTGTCGCGTTAGAAAGTTACAACACTGTTGTTCTCTTCAGAATGTAATTGCCTATTTTGAGCTATATCAAAGGTAATGATTTGAAAATGAGCGTGCGTTGTTCCATGAGTCGTTTATACATATTTTGAATAGCAGCAAAAAAATTGCAACCATATACAAATAAAACAGCATATCCTCAAAAAAAAAAAACACAGCAAAACCGAGCGTGTGTTGCAAGTAGTAGTTATGTATGCGGGAGGGGCACTTTGGTCCAACCACAATACCTGCCTTGTTCCAACGAATAAAATGGTGCATCATTGGGGTGATATGGCATCGTCGTTAGCGGAAGCCTTTACCGTAAGACTCTGGAAGCCTCGATAAATAACCCTAACAGCCTAACTGACAAGCCACGAGGGACAGACGTCGAGCGTAATGAAACTCGCGAAGAAAACCACTGGCTGACAGGCGAGATTACGTGGGTGGAGGCTTATGTGTACGCTAGCGAAGCCATTCCCCGCACTCCTCCTCTCCTACGTCCTACTATAACCAACCGATCGCTGTCGTCGTCGGGCAGGCACGGGGGGCGGCCTGCTGCCGGCGCGTCGCAACAAAAACGGGAGCTCCGTTACGGAGCTCTACGCTACGCACGCCCGGCTCCTTCCTTTCCTTTCTGTTCTTCCCGGCGTCGGTTTCCGGCGCGGCGTAAAAAGGTCGGGGGCCTGTCCGTGTGGGGGCGGCCTTTTCGCCCTTTTCCGAGTCTAGTGCGGGGTTTCATGTGATGCGATAATACGCGGCCAAAGGCGGGCGTGCGTCGCGATGAATGCTTCAGTTTCCGGTCTAGTACGTGGTTTTTTTCCGCATCAGCGTTCGGCGATGGTGTGCCGAGAATTTGATTGATTCGCAGCAGCAGTTGAGCGAGCGGCTAGATTATGGCTGTGGGAGCACACAGGTCCTGATATACCAAGGGGAGCTAAAGGCTGCCAAATAGGCTTTGCAATCATTAATCTCCTGATGCATAACTATACTACTACTTGTAGATGGTATAGTAGTAGTACTACTACCTAACAGCGCATCTTATCGTGGTTTATGGAGTATTATTATTCTCAAGACCACAACAGGGAGGCCATCTGCCGCTGCTCTGGACTTGTCCTCTGAACCAGCATTTCTGGTCAAACCATCTTCATTCTTCAGCTTAGGCACCAGGATTATCAGTCATATTTGTAGCTAGGACGCTAGTTAGGAGAATACTACACTTGTATCGATAGGTTGGGTGCAATTCAAATTCAAAGAGTTTGTCATTTCATTTCGAATCCAAATTGTGATTATAGAAGAAAATGAAAGAAAACCACTAGTTCAATGTGAATATTGTAATATACCTTCCTTTTTGAATGCACATTGTTTCCGGCCCGGGTGCTCTGGTTGCTGCGTCCTCTCCGGCCTTCGGCTCGGCATCCCAACGGCTTCGTCCCGGCAGCTTGGATCTGCACTCCTTTCTGGCTCCTAGCTTCCTAGTGGCGTCGGTTGCCATCCCTTCCTCTGCGTCGCCTCTTTCCTTCTTGCCGCCTTCCGACCCCGTCCACCTCCACGGAGTGCCAATCCCAAAGCTCGTGTATTTCGGTGTCACCCGATGCCACCTTCCGACATCAGGCGCAACCCCACCCACCCCCTCCCGAGGTGGTGATCTCGACCAGCGAAGCGACTTCCTCATCTCTGAACTATGATATGCGGCAATGGGATTGCTCGGACATAGGCCAGGGCGAAATCTCTGCTCGGCTCGCCGATGCTGGCAGCGATGGCACCCGCAGGTGTCGTTTCCCTTCTTGGAGGCACTGCCATGGCCTCTATCTGCGCCCCTCTTCGAGCACCGGGGGAAATCCTTGATTTGGTTCTTCGGATCGGATGACGGCAGCGTCACGATGTCACTCCCCTTCTTGAAGGCGCCATCTAGCTTGCTCGCGGCGTCCCAGGTGTTGGAGTTAGAGATGATCGAAGACTAGCCGATTTGGCTTGCCCCTCTACCTAGTCTTGGCTTGGTGGTTTAGCTGTGTTTTTTCCTTTGTCCAGACCGAGCATCCCATGTCTCTCTGCTTTGGGTTCCATGTCCACGCCTTCTCATGTATGCGTCTGTGCTATCTGTTGTATCCTCTTATGTACTCATCTAGCTTTTCTTTCATGAATGCAGTGATATGCAAACTTTGCGTATTCGCGAAAAAGTCTACAATTACAAAGCCCTCTTTCACACCACTTGTTGCTTTTGCTTGTTGAGAGACTTACCAAATTTTTGTCCATAAAAGGGAACTTGCCAATTTTGGTAGGTGTGTGTTACTTAGTCCATACTAGTATATGTCACACAAATAACCAAGAGCAAGAGCAATAACCCCCCTCCCCCATGCTTTGTCACCTACGGTTGCGCCTAGTGGGATGAAAGCCTCATGGGCAATGACAACACTCTTAGAAGGCAACGTAGTGGCCTCCTCATTTACCTAATGTGGAATGCCTAGAAGGAGAGGAACTGACGCATCTTCAAAGGCAGGAGACTAACATACATTAGGGTGGCCCATCTGGCCTTTGATAAGATTTCACACTGAGTTGGCCTTTAGGCCACTTCTGATTACAATTCATAAGTAGTTAGAGCATCTATAGTCGGGCACCCCAAACCCGCCTCAAACACCAGGGCGGAAGGCCTGATCACTGACAGGTCATAAAAAAGCGACCCAAATGGGCGCCTCAAACACATGGACCGACCGAAACCCCTCATATCCAGCCCAAATCTGGGGCGAACATGGGGGTGTCCAGGCGCGTCCGCCACGTCATCCCGGGCCCACACTAGCCCACCCGACCCCACATATACTCCTCCTCATCCACTCGCCGGACCAAACACTAGCAGCTTCACTCCACTCCACTCTGCCACCCAAGCTCCCGTTCGGCGATCTCTGACCTTCTCCGTCATGGCGGGCAGCGGATCCGAATCCAACACCTCCAGATACGTTGACCCCGAGCTCATACCACGTGACCCCGAGGAGGAGATGTTCGTTCGGCTTGCGCTACGAAATGTAGTAGAAAAAAAACTTTGCCGTACGATCAACCAGGATCAATATGAAGATGCATTAGAGGTTTGGATCATGACCGTTATCGACTCCGAGTTACACCAAAAGTAGACGTGTCGGTGTAGATCGAACTTGGAGTCCCTTGAATCGTCTATGAATGATTCCGCGAACTGCTCATGAACAATCCCTCGAACAGAAAATCAAAAGCACGACTGAGGGAGTCCTGGATTGAGGGGTCGTCATGTGGCCGGATAACTCATGGTGGGCCGGACTGGTGGGCCGTGAAGATCATTGTTGAAGATCGTCTCTCGTATCCGGATAGGACTCCTATATTTGTATAATGGCAGATTTTAGGTTCGGGTGTAATCTTTCCTTCCTCTGCAAGATGGTTGTGTACAAACCCTTGGCCCCTCCGGTGCATATATAAACCGGAGGGTTTAGTCAGTAGAGGCTACAAACACAAATCCTCATAGGCTAGACTCTAGGGTTTAGCCAATACGATCTCGTGGTAGATCAACTCTTGTATTCATATTCATCCATATTAATATAGCAGGAAGTAGGATTTTACCTCGATCGAGAGGGCCTGAACCTGGGTAAACATCGTGTCCCCGGCCTCCTGTTACCATCAATCCTCAGACGCATAGTTCGGGACCCCCTACCCGAGATCCGCCGGTTTAGACACCGACATTGGTGCTTTCATTGAGAGTTTCACTATGTCGTCGACCGAAGGACTGATGGACCGCGTCATCAACAATAACGGCGACACCGAGGGAACCTTCTCTCCCGGACATCTCTTCGTGTACAACGACTTCGCGCTTCGCGCCGACACTGAAGGCCACCTCTAGCGAATTGAGAGCTACGACCCTAGCCATCAAGTCAGATTCGGAATTCTAAACTATGTTGCTGATATCCGCGGAGACTTGATCTTCGACGGATTCGAACCCGGGGCCACCTCTCTCTTCCATCATGATGAACACGATCTAGCTCTGTCATCGGATCAGGAAATAGGACCTGCAACAGTTCTGGCCCTAGATCCGGAACAGATCGCATCGCCCGAGGACGGGAAGCTCAACCCCGCCATGGAAGCCGCAGACTCCACGGCACTGGAGCCGCACATGGACCCAAATATGCGTGGATCCGTGTTATCGGAACCCCGGACTCAACTCCGGCCTCAGATTCCGAATCACGCGCATTTGCGCCCTTTGAGCTCGATCAGGCGTCTATCGCCGAATTCAGTACTGCAGATATCTTCCAGCACTCACCCTTTGGCGACATGTTAAAGTCGTTAAGATCCCTCTCCTTAGATGGGGACACACAACCGCATTGTATCTGGTTCGAACTGGAGGCTGATGGAGAATTTTTCTCCCCACCCACCACCCACTTGGTAGCCACGGTTGAAGATCTAACTGATCTACTTGACTACGCTTCCAAAGACTTCGAAGGGATGCACCTTGAAGCCGAAGCAGATCTAGATCAAAGCCGGCTCGTAACCGGGCGGTGGACAGCTACGCCTTCATACGACGTGTACATGGTGGATACACCTAAGAAGAAGGAGGGCGATGGCAAAAACGATCCCTTAGAGGACAAGCCTGTCGAAGAACCTCCTAAATGTCGGCGTCCAAAGCACCGAACCAAATCCCGTAAAGGAAAAAATAGCAACACTGTCATCAACGACAATGATATTCCGGAACAAGCCGATGACCCCGCAGACACAGCGATGGAGCAAGGGGAGCGAGAGGACGGCGAACAGAGTCCGAGGCCGCTGTCTGATGACAGCGATGCTGAAGACAGTAATTACAAACCTGTCTGCAACGAAGAAGTGAGCATGGGCGACGACAAATACATCGTCCCAGAAGAACCCTCAGAACAAAAGCGCTTCCATCGGAGGCTTATTGCCACCGCAAGGAGCCTGAAAAAGCAGTAGAGACGGCTTCGAGCCGCACAGGATACGCTTGATGATAGATGGAACGAGGTACTAGATGCTAAGCAAAAACATGGCTATAACGGCCAAACCAAAGGCTATCCTAAGCATAAACTGCTGCCCGAATTTGACGACGATGCCATGATACGTCCAAAACGTATCTATAATTTCTGCTTGCTCCATGCCACTTTTGGGTGATATTGCTATGATATTCATACACTTCCATACACTTTTGATCATATTTGGACTAACTTACTAATCCAGTGCACCCCAGTGCCAGTTTCTGTTTTCGGTTATTTTTGTATTTCAGGTTTTCACGTTACGAGAACTGCCAGGAAAAATCCAGAAAAATTATATAAAAAATCAGCGTTCCGGAAACTACCGTGCGTCTGAAGGGCAGCCGAGGGGGGGGGGGCATCAGGGCTCCAGGCGCCCTGGCGGCGCGCCCCCCCTGTGCCGCGCCGGGGGGCGCCTGGGCCCCCCGAAGCTTCCCCGATGCCCCCCTTTGGCATATATTTAAAGCGTCCTCCGAAACCCTCGGAACAGGAACTCTTTTCGCGATCCCATCTCTGTTCCGCCACCGCCGCCGCTTCCAAGATCGGGAGCACCAGGAGAACTCTTCCCGGCACCCTGCCGGAGGGGAGGATCACCACCGGGAGCTTCTCCACCACCATGGACGCCTCCCGGATGAGTCGTGAGTAGTCTCCCTTGGACCATGAGTCCATGACCAGTAGCTATGTGATGTTCTCCTCCCGTTCTTGTGCTTCACTAATTAGTCCTCGTGAGCTGCCCTACATGATCGAGGCACATATGTAATCCTTATGCTGTTGCTATGTTGAGTTTGCTGGGATCCGATGGATTATGGGATTATGTTCAGATTGATCTTGAGTAATATATTTGATCTACCTCTTTTATATTTATGTTCATAAGTAATTCTTGCATGTTCTCCGTTGTTATTTATTGCTTTGGCCAAGTAATACGTAGTGACTCCAAGAGGGAACGTTATGCTCGATTGTGGGTTCATGCCCCTCAATGACTAGCTTGAGTGACAGAAACATGAGTCTAGGGGATGTGATGTTGCCACACGGGGGAAAACAACGGTGCTTGTGCCCGCGGGTGCAAGGATTGTTTACTTTACGCAAAGTTCTTTTAATGCAGTTGTCTGTTGCATCGAGTTTAAACTATGGGTGGGACTCGCAACTTAATACCAGGGAGATGTTCTGGATAGATATCTCAAGGTGGATGATTAGTAGTAGATATTGATGGATTTCGGTCTACTTACTTTGGCGTACCGCCCATGCTTTGAACCTCAACCTTTCTTGCAATGTAGTCAGCATTGGTTTGGGTTCGTGGTCCTGTCAATTGCCCAGCTGTAATTTGTTTACCTCACATAGCTGTTTTATCGTCTTTTGGGAGAGAGACATCACTAGTGAACATCATGAGACTCCGGTCCATATTACCATCATTGATCACATCCGCTTTTTACTTTTCGCTATTATTTACTATTGCAAAACATTATCTATCACTACTATCATTTGCTTTTAACCCTTTGTGAACTACAAGGCCGGAGGGATTGACAACCTCTCTGTACTCATTGGGAGAAAGTTATTTGTATCTATGTGCAGGTCCACGTTGATTGCTAATCCGCGCCGTTAGCAGTTGACACCTACTTGTTGAACCTAGGAGTCTTTGGGGATTCGATCCTTGGCATCTCTGCTAAGGGAAAACACTTCTACATACTGCATCTTACACCTTCCACTTGGGGTAACCAACGAGGGGTTCGAGGCCCATCAAGGAGTATTTTCTGGCGCCGTTGCCGGGGACTCCACTCTTCAGGATAGGGGAGTTGCATGCTATCTTTTACCTTTGCTTTTTTGTCTTGTTAGTTTACCTTTCAGTTTTTGCTTTAGTATCTTTTATCAAAAATCACAAAAACAGTTATCTCGTTCTTTAGTTGTCATTATGTCGGGTCCTTTTGTCTTTGATGAGGCAGAAGTTCTCACCTTTAAACAAAGAGGTGGGGAAAGTTTGAAAGATGCTTGGTATAGAATTAATGATGCACAAAAAAGAGCCACCAAGAAGCAACCTACTACTATCTTGCTTAGAAATTTTTACGTTGGAATTACTTCTTGGAATAGTCTTATTCTAGATACTGCTATCAATGGGAATTTCCTAGAGGCCCCAGTTTGGGAGTCTCTTAGTATTATTGAAAATCTTGTTGGGAATCTCCCTGTTGTTAGCATTCGAGAGGACATCACCCTAGCTCACATTATGAAAAAACTTGAAAAGATAGAGCTAGAGATGCCAAGCATTAATAAGATAAATGAGTTGGATCACAAGATCCAAGGGAATTTGAATAGACTTGATAGCTCCATGCATAATTTTTTTTAAATTTTGGAGACCGTCAAATTTCATGACTTGGACTCTTCTAGGATAGACAAGATTGAGGATATCTTTGACACTCTAGGAACCACCTTCTCCTCGATCAAAACCAAAAAGGTAGAAACTCCGGCAAAGAGGGAGCCTAAGTTCGTTCACGTTGCAAAGGCCCCCCGTTCTAAAAGCAATCCATCTATTGCCAACGGGGTTGAAACTGTAAAGACTTAGGAAGAAACACCCGTCGTTGATAAATTTATAAATGAATCTTCCCTTGACTTTTATCCTTTTGGTCTTCTACCTAGGAGTATCTCTATGAGGCCTTTATTTGAGAGTCCTCTTAAGACTAGTTGTATTATTGAAGAGCTTTTTGATGATCTTGATGATGGTTCAATTGATACAACTTGATCTATATGCATTATGCCTAGCTTAAAGGCATAAAAGAAAGCGCTTTTGGGAGGCAGCCCACATGAATAAATTTTTTGCTTTTGTTGTGTCTTGATGTTGTTTACTGCTGTAGCATCATCATTGTATCTTTGCTTTTCATATTTGTGCCAAGTATAGCCTCTGATTGCTAGAAAGTTCAAGAGTTGTGAGGTGCTGTCCAGAAAACAGATTCTGTCCTTGGATAGAAAAATTCGTATAAAATCACCAGATCATCTTTTTGGTCGGAATTGTTTCGACAGCGTTTTCTATATAATTGTCTTTCGTGCGTCTGTTCTGAGTTTTTTCATTTGAGTTGCAGAAGTGCCCCGAACAAATCGTTTACTACCTGCTGTTCTGTTTTTCACAGATTCTGTCCTGTTTTGCCTTTCCTTCATTTCGCAAACCAAGAGCTTGCTTTTTCTTTGCAAAAACCTTTTGGCAATCTTGAGAAACAGTAGAACTTCAAGAATATCTTTATTTCCAGCAAGGTATAATTATTTTATTAAGGGTACTAACCTCACTAATCAGATTATGATGAGTTATGTATGAAGGGAGTTTTCAAGTGTGCGACGGAAGATGATAAAAAGATTCAGGAGTGTCAAGCGCTCAAGCTTGGGATGCCCCCGTGCACCCCCAAGAAATATTCAAGGAGACTCAAGCGTCTAAGCTTGGGGATGCCCCAGTGCATCCCCTTCTCCATCAACATTATCAATTCGTCTTTCGTTTCGCTATATTTTTATCACTTCATGTGTTATGTGCTATGCTTGGAGCGTCTTGCTTTTAGTTTTCTTTTTAGTTTTTCATAACAAGTCGGAACTCAGCATTCTTTATGTGGGAGAGAAACACGCTCCACTTCTACCTAGAACATAACATAGAATTTTCATGTCTATCTTTGTTGTGTGTGTTCTTTGTCTTTTAATAGCTACTATCATGCTCTGCTCTTAGTATTCATGCTTATCTTTTCAAAGAGCTTTTGTTTAGTTGGTTGCTTGAACTCTCTTTAATTATCATGCTCACCTTATTAAGAGAGTTTGCTTCCGTTGCATTGGTTAATATGTCTATGATAAAGATGCTACGTGCATAATGGCACTTAGTAGTTCAGGTTTTCTTATGGTTAGTCTCAAATAGCTGGGGGATTCCCAATGTGTTATTGGAGTACCAACTTGATTTGTTTGCCTATGATGTGGTATGGTTTAGTAATATCTTCCTTCTAGAATTTATTTTGATTGACTTGGCGTATGCTCACGCATATTTAAGACTGTAAAGAAAGTCTGTCAAGCCTTGATGATCTTTTATTTCTGAGTAGCGATATAACTACCATGCCTGATTCAATATTGCTTTGTCGCTCTGCATGATTATGACCGTCATTGCTCTCTTAGTTGGTCGCTCCCAGTCTTTTGCTAACCTCCACCTGTACTAAGCAGACTAACCTTGCAATACATAGCTCATGGGAAAGTAGCTTAAAAACTATTGTGGTAAAGAATATGTTGCCTATGTATCTTATTTCTTGTAAGTTGCTTGCTGAGCGGTAACCATGTTTCTGGGGACGCCATCAACTGTCACACTTTTGTTGAATATCATGTGAGTTGCTATGCATGTTCGTCTTGTCTGAAGTAAGGGTGATTTGCCATGGGTTGAATGAGTATGCATATTATTAGAGAAGAACATTGGGCCGCCAACCAAAGCCATGTATCATGGTGGAAGTTTTAGCTTGGACATTAATCCTCAATCTCTTGTGAGAATATGCTTATGCATTTAAGAGGAGTCCATCATCTATTTTCTATGTTGTCCCGGTATGGATGTCCTCAAGTTGAGATCTATCAAAAACGAGAAATCAAATGCGATTTATCTCCTTGGACCTTTGTACAGGTGGCATAGAGGTACCCCTTTGTGACACTTGGTTGAAACATATGTAATGCAATGATAACCCATGGAAATCCGAGCTAATTAGGACAAGGTGCGAGCACTATTGGTATTCGATGCATGAGGCTTGCAACTTATAGAATGTCTTATGCATGACACATATGAAGTACTACTACCGTTGACAAAATTGCTTCCATGTTTAAAAAAAAAAGCTCTAGCACATAACCATTCTTTTACTTTTATGTTGAGTCTCCACCTTCTTTCTTCAAGCACCAACTACTGAGAGCATGATTGTCATTCTGAGTGTAATGTGCATTGTCCCAAAGTAGCATTGTCTTTTGCATGATTGTGATATCGTTTATTTTGAAATCATTGTATCTAGTCATCACTTAAACCTTGAAGGTGCCCCTGCATTTATGTTTTGCTTCACTAAAGGGGGCAAGCTAGATATCACTTTATCATATTTGCACATCATGTTCATTGCAAATCTTTTTGATGCTTCAATGTCATATTGTAAAACTTTCAGTCATTTGTGATTTTCTCATGAGGCAACTTAATTACTATAGAATCATTGTCTCAGTAAGCTTTTGTCATATGACTATGAAAAAGTCCTATATGGTTAATAGCATGTCACCACAGAAATTATTCTTGTTATCATTTACCTACTCGAGGACGAGCATGAATTAAGCTTGGGGATGTTGATACGTCCAAAACGTATCTATAATTTCTGCTTGCTCCATGCCACTTTTGGGTGATATTGCTATGATATTCATACACTTCCATACACTTTTGATCATATTTTGACTAACTTACTAATCCAGTGCACCCCAGTGCCAGTTTCTGTTTTCGGCTGTTTTTGTATTTCAGGTTTTCACGTTACGAGAACTGCCAGGAAAAATCCAGAAAAATTATACAAAAAATCAGCGTTCCGGAAACTACCGTGCGTCCGAAGGGCAGCCGGGGGGGCACCAGGGCTCCAGGCGCCCTGGCGGCGCGCCCCCCGGGCCGCGTCAGGGGGGGGGGGCGCCTGGGCCCCCCGAAGATTCCCCGATGCCCCCCTTTGGCATATATTTAAAGCGTCCTCCGAAACCCTCAGAACAGGAACTCTTTTCGCGATCCCATCTCTGTTCCGCCGCCGCCGCCGCTTCCAAGATCGGGAGCACCAGGAGAACTCTTCCCGACACCCTGCCGGAGGGGAGGATCACCACCGAGAGCTTCTCCACTACCATGGACGCCTCCCGGATGAGTCGTGAGTAGTCTCCCTTGGACCATGAGTCCATGACCAGTAGCTATGTGATGTTCTCCTCCCGTTCTTGTGCTTCACTAATTAGTCCTCGTGAGCTGCCCTACATGATCGAGGCACATATGTAATCCTTATGCTGTTGCTATGTTGAGTTTGCTGGGATCCGATGGATTATGGGATTATGTTCAGATTGATCTTGAGTAATATATTTGATCTACCTCTTTTATATTTATGTTCATAAGTAATTCTTGCATGTTCTCCGTTGTTATTTATTGCTTTGGCCAAGTAATACGTAGTGACTCCAAGAGGGAACGTTATGCTCGATTGTGGGTTCATGCCCCTCGATGACTAGCTTGAGTGACAGAAACATGAGTCTAGGGGATGTGCTGTTGCCACAAGGGGGAAAACAACGGTGCTTGTGCCCGCGGGTGCAAGGATTGTTTACTTTACGCAAAGTTCTTTTAATGCAGTTGTCTGTTGCATCGAGTTTACACTATGGGTGGGACTCACAACTTAATACCAGCGAGATGTTCTGGATAGATATCTCAAGGTGGATGATTAGTAGTAGATATTGATGGATTTCGGTCTACTTACTTTGGCGTACCGCCCATGCTTTGAACCTCAACCTTTCTTGCAATGTAGTCAGCATTGGTTTGCATTCGTGGTCCTGTCAATTGCCCAGTTGTAATTTGTTTACCTCACATAGTTGTTTTATCGTCTTTTGGGAGAGAGACATCACTAGTGAACATCATGAGACTCCGGTCCATATTACCATCATTGATCACATCCGCTATTATTTACTATTGCAAAACATTATCTATCACTACTATCATTTGCTTTTAACCCTTTGTGAACTACAAGGCCGGAGGGATTGACAACCTCTCTGTACTCGTTGGGAGCAAAGTTATTTGTATCTGTGTGCAGGTCCACGTTGATTGCTAATCCACGCCGTTAGCAGTTGACACCTACTTGTTGAACCTAGGAGTCTCTGGGGATTCGATCCTTGGCATCTTTGCTAAGGGAAAACACTTCTACATACTGCATCTTACACCTTCCACTTGGGGTAACCAACGAGGGGTTCGAGGCCCATCAGGCCACTGTGTCTATACCGCCGAAGAATAATACCACTAATAAACCTGACCGACCACCTCGTGGACGGGACAGAGTGGCTAGCAATGGCTTACACAAACCCGCACCACCACCTCGTAAAGGAAATGAGTATGCGGCTCAAGTCCAAAAGCACGATCTGCGTGAGGACCTGAACAAAAAAGGTAGCAAGACCAGGTCTATCTACGAACCTAGGGACTGAGCTCCCACACGGTACGGCGGCTATCAAGCCAATCGCGCCGGTCATATACCAGTTCGGGGTCAGTACCGAGCATCACAACCATCGGACATACGCCACGACATAGCAAAATACAGAGGCGCCGCACACCCTCTGTGCTTCATCGATGAGGTGCTGGATCATGATTTTCCAGAAGGGTTTAAACCCGTGAACATTGAAGCGTACGATGGAACGACGGATCCTGCCGTCTGGATAGAAGACTTCATCCTTCACATCCACATGGCTCGAGGAGATGATCTCCACGCCATTAAATATCTACCCCTCAAGCTGAAAGGACCAACTCGACACTAGCTAAACAGCCTCCCAGAGAACTCCATTGGGAGTTGGGAAGAACTTGAGGAAGCTTTTCGGGCCAATTTCCAAGGGACCTATGTCCGGCCCCTGGACGCTGACGATCTAAGTCACATCATCCAACAACCCGGGGAGTCAGCCTGCAAGCTTTGGAATCGGTTTCTCACTAAGAAGAACCAAATCGTCGACTGTCCGGATGTTGAAGCCTTAGCGGCCTTCAAGACAGTGTCCGAGATGAATGGCTAGCCAGACACCTCGGACAGGAAAAGCCGAGGACAATGGCAGCCCTAACTATGCTCATGACCCGCTTTTGCGCGGGTGAGGATAGCTGGTTGGCTCTTAGCAGCACCAGCGACCCTGGAACATCTGAAGTCAGGGAAGGCAATGGAAAGCCACAACGTAAGAAAAACAAACGTCAAAACAATGCTGGAAGCCCACATGATACAACGGTAAACGCTGGATTCAGCGGCTCCAGACCCGGTCAATGGAAGAAGTCATTTAAAGGCAACAAAGATGGTCCATCTAGTCCCTGCCAAATCCATGGCACCCCAGACAAACCTGCAAACCATACCAACCGTAATTGTTGGGTCTTCACGCAAGCTGGCAAGCTCAATGCCAAACACAAGGGGAAGGAGGCTCATAGCGAAGACGAGGATGATACTTCTCCAACGTATCTACTTTTCCAAACACTTTTCCCCTTGTTTTGGACTCTAACTTGCATGATTTGAATGGAACTAACCCAGACTGACGCTGTTTTCAGCAGAACTGCCATGGTGTTGTTTTTGTGCAGAAATAAAAAGTTCTCGAAATTGCCTGAAAATCAACGGAGATTTATTTCAGAAAATATAAAACATACCTGCAAGAAGATCCGCACCTGGGGGCCCACGGGCCGTCCTCGAGGGTGGGGGCGCGCCCCCTGCCTCGAGGGCAGCCCGGTGCCCCACCGACGTATCCCCAGGTCCGATATATTCCGTTTCGTGGAGAAAAACAAATCAAGGAGAAAGAATTATCGCGTTTCACGAGACGGAGCCGCCGCCAAGCCCTAATCTCTCTCGGGAGGGCTGATCTGGAGTCCGTTCGGGGCTCCGGAGAGTGGAGATCGTCGCCATCGTCATCATCAACCTTCCTCCATCACCAATTCCATGATGCTCACCGCCGTGTGTGAGTAATTCCATCGTAGGCTTGCTGGACGGTGATGGGTTGGATGGGATGTATCATGTAATTGAGTTAGTTTTGTTAGGGTTTGATCCCTAGTATCCACTATGTTCTGAGATTGATGTTGCTATGACTTTGCTATGCTTAATGCTTGTCACTAGGGCCCGAGTGCCATGATTTCAGATTAGAACCTATTATGTTTTCATGAATATATGTGTGTTCTTGATCCTATCTTGCAAGTCTATAGTCACCTACTATGTGTTATGATCCGGCAACCCCGAAGTGACAATAATCGGGACCACTCCCGATGATGACCATAGTTTGAGGAGTTCATGTATTCACTATGTGTTAATGCTTTGGTCCGGTACTCTATTAAAAGGAGGCCTTAATATCCCTTAGTTTCCAATAGGATCCCGCTGCCACGGGAGGGTAGGACAAAATATGTCATGCAAGTTCTTTTCCATAAGCACGTATGACTATATTCGGAATACATGCCTACATTGCATTGATGAACTGGAGCTAGTTTCGTGTCACCCTAGGTTATAACTTCTACATGATGAATTGCATCCGACGTAATTTCCCATCACCGATCCAATGCCTACGAGCTTTACCTATATTGCTTGTCTCTTATTTACTTTTCCGTTGCTACTATCACAAAAACTACAAGAAAAATATCTTTACTTTTATTGCTTCTACCACCACTATCATATTACTGTGCTACTAAACTATCCTGCTGCAGATACTAAGTTTCCAGGTGTGGATGAATTGACAACTCAGTTGCTAATACTTAAGAGTATTCTTTGGCTCCCCTTGTGTCGAATCAACAAATTTGGGTTTAATACTTTACCCTCGAAAACTGTTGCGATCCCCTACACTTGTGGGTTATCAAGACTATTTTCTGGCACCGTTGCCGGGGAGCATAACTCTATTCTTTAAGTCACTTGGGATTTATATCTGCTTATCACTATGAAGAATCTGAAGGACTCAAAAAACAAGATCTTACCCTCAACTACGAGGGGAGGTAAGGAACTGCCATCTAGCTCTGCACTTGATTCTCCTTCTGTTATGAGTAAACTTGCGACACCTACTCCTGCTATTGAATCTAATATGTCGTATGTTCTTGATGATGCTACTTCTGCTATGTATGATGAAACTACATCTAAGCCTGATATTGTGCCACTAGGTGAATTTCTAGATGAACAAATTGCTAGGGTTAGGGAGAGTGCAAATGTTGATGATATTTATGAAAGTGATGATGAAACTACTCCCAATAGATATGAATTGCCTGTTGTGCCCGAGGGTTATGTTAAGGATGAAGAAACTGCTAGAGACTTTCTTGCTTGCAATGATAGATATGATCTTAAAAAGTTATTAGCTAAGTTGAAAGAAAAGTCCTTGAATGCTAGAATGAAACATGACCCTGCTTTTGCTACTTCACATACATGTGTCACTGATAAGGATTATGAGTTCTCTGTTGATCCTGAGTTAATTACTTTGGTTGAATCTGATCCTTTCCATGGCTATGAGTTTGAAACTGTTGTGGCACATCTTACCAAGTTGAATGATATAGATACCCTGTTTACCAATGATGAAAAGATTCCCTACTACTATATCCTTAAGTTGTTTCCGTTCACTTTAAAGGGTGATGCTAAGACTTGGTTTAATTCTCTTGATCCTGGTTGTGTGCGTAGTCCCCAGGATATGATGTATTACTTCTCTGCTAAATATTTCCCCGCTCATAATAAACAAGCTGCCTTACGGGAAATATATAACTTTGCTCAAACTGAAGAAGAGAGTCTCCCACAAGCTTGGGGGAGGCTTCTCCAATTACTTAATGCTTTGCCTGATCATCCTCTTGAGATGCATGATATACTTGATGTCTTTTATAATGGACTAACCGATGCTTCCAGAGACCACCTGGATAGTTGTGCTGGTTGTGTTTTCAAGGAAAGAACAGTGGAACAAGCTGAGTTACTATTGAATAATATGCTGGCCAATGGAAATAATTGAACACTTCCTGAACCAGCCCCTAAGCCAACTCCGAAGAAAAGAGGTGTCATATTTCTCAGTCCTGAAGATATGCAAGAGGCAATGAAATCTATGAAAGAAAAAGGTATTAAAGCTGAAGATGTTAAGAATTTACCGCCTATTGAAGAAATACATGGGCTTGATAACCCGACACAGGTAGTAAAGGTAAATTCTCTTTATAGATTTGATGAAGGTGACATTCCTCGTTACAAGTCTGCTAGCCAATGCTTAGATGAGTTTGACAATTTTATTGTGAAACAAGAAAACTTCAATGCTTATGTTGGTAGACAACTACAACACAATGCTTATATGATTGAACGCTTGAGTGATTATCTGTCTAGTGCTAAAGATGAACTGAAACTTATTGGTATACATGCTTCTATGATTACCACTCAAGTAGAACAAGTACTTAAGGCTCAGAATGATCTGCTCAATGAATTAAATAGTAAGAATAATGACTATGCTGTTAGAGTTGCAACTAGAGGTGGTAAAATGACTCAGGAACCTCTGTATCCTGAAGGCCACCCTAAGAGAATTGAGCAAGATTCTCACAGAGCTAATTTAAATGCACCTAGTTCTTCTAAGAAGAAGAAAAAGAAAAATGATAGAACCTTGCATGCTTCTAGTGAACCTGTAGCTCACCACCTGAGAATCCCAATGATATATCTGTTCTGATGCTGAGACACGGTCTGGTAATGAACATGAACCTAGTGATAATATTAATAATGATGTTCATGATGATGCTCAACCTAGCAATGATAATGATGTAGAGATTGAACCTGCTGTTGATCTTGATAACCCACAATCAAAGAATCAACGTTATGATAAGAGAGACTTTATTGCTAGAAAGCACGGTAGGGAAAGAGAATCATGGGTTCAGAAACCCATGCCTTTTCCTCTGAAACCATCCAAGAAAAAGGATGATGAAGATTTTGAGCGCTTCGTTGAAATGGTTTGACCTATCTTTTTGCGTATGTGTTTGACTGATGTGCTTTTAACAAATCCTTATGCCAAGTATATGAAAGATATTATTACCAACAAAAGAAAGATACCTGAAGTAGAAATTTCCACCATGCTTGCCAATTACACTTTTGAGGGTGGAATGCCTAAGAAATTAGGAGATCCAGGAGTACCTACTATACCTTGCTCCATTAAGAGAAACTATGTTAAAACTGCTTTGTGTGATCTTGGAGAGGTGTTAGTGTTATGCCTCTCTCTTTATATTGTAGACTTGACTTGAGTAAGTTGACACCTACTGAAATATCTTTGCAAATAGCTGATAAATCAACTGCTATACCTGTCGGTATTTGTGAGGATGTGCCTGTTGTAGTTGCAAATGTTACTATTCTAACGGACTTTGTTATACTTGATATTCCCGATGATGACAATATGCCTATTATTCTTGGAAGACCTTTTTTGAATACTGCAGGGGCTGTTATTGATTGCAACAAAGGCAGTGTCACTTTCCATGTCAGTGGTAATGAGCACACGATACACTTTCCGAGGAAACAACCTCAGGTTCATAGTATCAACTATATTGGAATAACTTCAACTATTACTATTGGGGGTTTTGAATTTCCTATTCCTACTATCAAGAAGGCATATGACATACTTATTGTTGGGGACATACATATCCCCATTGAGGTAACATAGTGTTATTCGAAAATTCTCCGGTTTCATGTTACTCGGAAAGAGTTTATTAACAAGACCTGATCAACCTTGTTAATGGATTCCTTTTGATGAACATGGGATGGGTGAATCTAGATAGCACAAACCTTCTGTACCCTCCTTTTACTTTCTGTTAATTGGGTTAAATAAAACAAAAATAGCATTATCTGTCTGTTTACAGACTTATCCGTGCAATAAAAAATATCCCGAAAATAAAAGTCCTCCAAATGCCATGAAAATGAAATATGATTTTTTTAGATTATTTAAGAAAATTTGGCACCGAACACATAGCGAGGGGAGCCAGCACCTGGCCTCGAGGGCACAGGGCGCACCCCCTTCATAGGGCGCGCCCCCTACCTCGAGGGCCCCACGTGGCCCCCCTCCACTTATACTTTCACCCATACTCTCCTTCTTCCTCCCAAAAAAATCCCCAGCCAGCTCAAACCCGAGTTCTAGCTCGTTTTGCTGCCATTTTCGATCTCCTTGCTCAAAGCACCATTCACCAAACTATTTGGGGAGATTGTTCCTTGGTATGTGACTCCTCCATTGGTCCAATTAGTTTTTGTTCTAGTGCTTTATTTGTTGCAAATTTGTGCTGCTGTGGTGACCTTGTTCTTGAGCTTGCATGTCAAATTTTCTTGGTCCCAAGTAGTTCTAATGCATGATATAGCTTGTAGGCACTTATAGGAGTTGTTGCTATCAATCTTATTGAGTTTGGTTAACTTTTATTTGTGAGTTACTGAAAATTTCAGAAATTTTCAGAAAAATAAAATGTTAAAAAGAATATTGAGGGGCTCTTCCAGCAAAAGCTTAGAGGAGAAGAAGAAAGAAGAAAACAAGAAGCCCAAGTATCATCTTCCTTGCATGGCGGAAGTTCGACCGTGCGAATGGCCTTGTAATAATTTCATGACGTCCGCCGGTATTTACGAAGACTTTTATTGGATGGCTAATAATGCAGGCCTCACCGACTTCATCAACGACCAAAAAGAACAGTATCTCTTACTCACCAATATTTTTACGCAAAGCTTTCATTTTCATTCTAGTAAAACACCACCTACGGTGGAGTTTCGCTTATATGATGTGGTTAAGGAGATATCACTGTTAGATTTTTGTGAAATATGCAAAGTACCCTTTGAAGGTAGACTAGATGAACCACGTCATGAAGACGTCAAAGGGTTTATTGATATGATAGCCGTAGGTGAAACTAGACAAGTTTCAGGGGCAAGAATCACCAGTATACACTTCCCTGTTCTGCGCTACTTTGCTTTATTTGCTGGTAGGTGTTTAATTGGTCGCAGGAAAAGTGGGAATCTCAATGCCCCTGATATTATCATTTTACGCCATGCTTTGTTTCGTGACACAACTTTTAGCTTGGGCGCCGTCGTTGCCAAATGATTGAGTCTGAACCGTTCAAAGGGGCCCGTCTTTGGAGGCATCTTTGCTTCTCGCCTTGCTGAACATTTTAATATACCTATTAGGCATCATGAGAAGGAAGAAAAATTGCTTGCCCCTGTTTATCTAGACTACAAGAGCATGGTAGCTCATGGCTTTATTGTTAAAGACAAAAATATGAGCTACTTTATAAATTGAGGTTTGATGAAATATACTGTGAAATTGTTATGTTGCCTGCACCATCTCTGTTTGATCTGTCCACAGGCAAGTACCTCATTACATCAGATGCCTTCTACCAGTACCAAGGCCAAGCACAAGCTTCAGAGCCTGAGCCAGAACCACCATTTGATCCTTCTCGTCAATCTGTTTATGGGTGGGATCTGGACGAGCTCGCCAACTAGTGGCATCCAGAGGACACATCTCAGTACACTAGAGGGAGTGGCTTCGATCCATGGCCATAGACCAACTTAGGCCAAAAGCCTAAGCTTGGGGGAGTACGTGTTTCTCACCGACTTACTTTCATGTTCACACTTATTCTAGTTGTCGGTGCTCACACTCTTTCACTGTACCATCCATGCTTAGTTTCAATTTCTTTTTCTTAGTCTTTTTCTTGTGTGCTAGAGAAATCCAGAAAAACAAAAAATATTAGTTGTAGCTTCTAGCTAGTTTACTTTCTTTGCTTGTAGTAGTAACTAAAAAAATGAAAACCCCAAAAGATTTCCCGTTCTTCTTTTGCTTGTTGGGAGCTTTCCCGTGTAAATAGTTTTTTTTCTTTTCTTTAGGGGTTAAGAGTAGAAGGCCATGATTAAAATGCTTAGTTGCTCTCATATACTTTGTTGATGATTTAACGTTGAGCCATATTACCTTGTCTTTTCTCTTGTATTAAATGTCTGCATATTCCAGCTTAGTCCAATGCACGTGCACTATTATTATTATCCACACCGTTCGGTCGTGCGAGTGAAAGGCAATAAGGATGATACATGATGAGGTAATTGAGATGAGAAAAGCTGGTATGAACTCGACCTCTCTTGTTTTTGTAAATATGATTGCTCGTCGTTCTTGATTTAGCTTGTTATGAATGAAACATGTTTGCAATGACAATTAGAGATCATAGCTGCTTATGCCATGCTTAATTAGCTGAGAGTTTATAATGGTCTATCTTGCGTGCCAACATGATATTAAAATGGTTGTGATGTGGTATGATGGGTGGTATCCTCCTCGGAACGATTTAAGTGACTTGACTTGGCACATGTTCACGCATGTAGTTGAAACAAATCAACATAGCCTTCACGATATTTATGTTCATGGTGATTTATATCCTACTCATGCTTGCATTCAGTGTTGATTAATTTTAATGCATGTTCATGACCGTTGTTGCTCTCTAGCTGGTCGCTTCCCAGTCTTATTCTAGCCTTCACCTGTACTAAGCGGGAATACTGCTTGTGCATCCACTCCCATAAACCCCAAAGTTGTTCCATATGAGTCCACCATACCTTCCTATACGCGGTATTTACCTGTCATTCCAAGTAAATTTGTATGTGCCAAACTCTAAACCTTCAAATAAAATTATGTTTTGTATGCTCGAACAACTCATGTATCAACTAGGGCTGTCTATATCTTCCATGCTAGGTGGGTTATTCTCACGATGAGTGGACTCCGCTCATCATTCACGAGAAAATGGCTGGTAATCGGGATGCCCAGTCCCATTCTCAAAATCATAATAATTAAACAAAACTTCCCAGGGCTGTTGCTTGTTTGGACGGTAACCCGTGGATTCGGCTGGCCGTGGAGTGTGGTTGTTGGTGGTTGGGGGAGTATAAACTTTACCATTCTGTTTGGGAACCGCCTATAATGTGCGTAGCATGGAAGATATCGAGATTATTGGTTGTTATGTTGACAATGAAAGTATACCACTCAAAATGTTATTCAATCTCTATTTAAAAATCGAGCTCTGGCACCTCTACAAATCCCTGCTTCCCTCTGCGAAGGGCCTATCTATTTACTTTTATGCAGAGTCATCACCCTCTTATCAAAGAGCACCAGTAGGAGAGCACCTCTGTCGTTGCATGTATTACTATCAATTTGCATTGAGTATGATCATGACTGGATCTCTTTTACCATGAGTTACAATGTCTAGTCAATCCTTGATCTTTAAAGGTGCTCTGCATTTATGTTTTGCGGTCTCAGAAAGGGCTAGCGAGATACCATCATGTTATATCATATCATGATTGTTTTGAGAAGTGTTGTCATCCGAGTTTTATTATTATTGCTCGCTAGTTGATTATGCTGTTGATGTGAGTAGTCTTGAGACCTGAAAGTTATTGTGAATGTGGTTAGTTCATGATCCCGTTGAAAACCTGAATGATCGTTTACATATTTACAACACAAGAGCAAACAAAGTTTGTCAAAGTTTATCTTTATCACTTTCAGTTTATCAGCTGAATTGCTTGAGGACAAGCAAAGTTTTAAGCTTGGGGGAGTTGATACGTCTCCAACGTATCTACTTATCCAAACACTTTTGCCCTTGTTTTGGACTCTAACTTGCATGATTTCAATGGAACTAACCCGGATTGACGCTGTTTTCAGCAGAACTGCCATGGTGTTGTTTTTGTGCAGAAATAAAAAGTTCTCGGAATCGCCTGAAAATCAACGGAGATTTATTTCAGAAAATATAAAAAATACCTGCAAGAAGATCCACACCTGGGGGCCCACGAGCCGTCCTCGAGGGTGGGGGGGGGCGCCCCCCTGCCTCGAGGGCAGCCCGGTGCCCCACCGACGTATCCCTAGGTCCTATATATTCCGTTTCGTGGAGAAAAAAAATCAAGGAGAAAGAATTATCGCATTTCATGAGACGGAGCCGCCGCCAAGCCCTAATCTCTCTCGGGAGGGCTGATCTGGAGTCCGTTAGGGGCTTCGGAGAGTGGAGATCGTCGCCATCATCATCATCAACCTTCCTCCATCACCAATTCCATGATGCTCACCGCCGTGTGTGAGTAATTCCATCATAGGTTTGCTGGACGGTGATGGGTTGGATGGGATCTATCATGTAATCGAGTTAGTTTTGTTAGGGTTTGATCCCTAGTATCCACTATGTTCTGAGATTGATGTTGCTATGACTTTGCTATACTTAATGCTTGTCACTAGGGCCCGAGTGCCATGATTTCAGATCTGAACCTATTATGTTTTCATGAATATATGTGTGTTCTTGATCCTATCTTGCAAGTCTATAGTCACCTACTATGTGTTATGATCCGGCAACCCCGAAGTGACAATAATAGGGACCACTCCCGGTGATGACCATAGTTTGAGGAGTTCATGTATTCACTATGTGTTAATGCTTTGGTCCGGTACTCTACTAAAAGGAGGCCTTAATATCCCTTAGTTTCCAATAGGACCCCGCTGCCACGGGAGGGTAGGACAAAAGATGCCATGCAAGTTCTTTTCCATAAGCACGTATGACTATATTCGGAATACATGCCTACATTGCATTGATGAACTGTAGTTCTGTGTCACCCTAGGTTATAACTTCTATATGATGAATTGCATCCGACGTAATTTCCCATCACCGATCCAATGCCTACGAGCTTTACCTATATTGCTTATCGCTTATTTACTTTTCCGTTGCTACTATCACAAAAACTACAAAAAAAAATATCTTTACTTTTATTGCTGCTACCACCACTATCATATTACTGTGCTACTAAACTATCCTGCTGCAGATACTAAGTTTCCAGGTGTGGCTGAATTGACAACTCAGTTGCTAATACTTAAGAGTATTCTTTGGCTCCCCTTGTGTCGAATCAACAAATTTGGGTTTAATACTTTACCCTCGAAAACTGTTGCGATCCCCTACACTTGTGGGTTATCAGAGGATGAACCTCGCCAGCCGAATACAGGGGGGCGGAAGAAATTTCCACCGAATGTTAAAATAGTGAACATGATATATGCCACTCATATCCCAAAGAGGGAGCGCAAGCGCGCACTCCGAGATGTCTACGCCGTTGAGCCTGTTGCCCCCAAATTCAACCCATGGTCTGCTTGTCCGATCACTTTTGATCGCAGGGATCATCCGACTAGTATTCGTCATGGGGGTTCGGTTGTCCTAGTGCTCGACCCAATAATCGATGGATACCATCTCACCCGAGTCCTCATGGACGGCGGCAGCAGTCTTAATCTGATATATCAGGACACTGTCCGCAAGATGGGGATAGACCCGTCAAGAATCAAGCCAAGCAGCACGACCTTTAAAGGAGTGATACCGGGCGTAGAAGCCCGCTGCATGGGCTCTTTAACATTGGAGGTCGTATTGGGCTCTCGTGATAACTTTCTAAGCGAAGAGTTAATCTTCGACATAGCTCCATTCCGAAGTGGCTATCACGCTCTACTCGGCAGAACGGCCTTCGTCCGCTTTAATGCAGTCCCGCATTATGCTTATCTAAAGCTTAAAATGCCTGGGCCACGTGGTGTCATCACGGTCAATGTAAATATGGAGCGCTCTCTCCGTACGGAGGAGGACACTGCGGACTTAGCAGCCGAAGTCCAAAATGGCCTATTCAAGCCAGATAATCTGTGGGTCACGACTAAACATGTCCGGTATACGCCTCAGTGCGGCAGCTCAGATGAACCTGAGCTAGATTAGCAGCTACACCCCCATCGATTGCCCCATAAGGTGATAGCACATGTACCTTGAGTGCTTAATTATGCCTTAAAAATCCCTTGGGCGGCGCTAGGGCACATTGCATATAGTCCATAGTTCGGCTTGACCCTATTCGGACTCTAAACTTATTTTTTTAGGTTCATTAAGCGAACCAGTCTTGTCATGGCCACACTGGATTTCTTTTTCTTTTCCAGGTTTCTTTTTTATTTTTACAGAATGGCCATCATACTCCCCCCTTCAAGGACACATTACAGAAGAGGAAACGACGCAGACGTGCAGCAGGGACCCGTACTAAGGTTTCTTTTTAGATTAAGACCCAGTGTAAACTTTTTCTTTTTCTTTTTCTTGTTATATATCTTTCTGGCATGTAAAATTTTCAAGAAGGTTATCGGCATTATCTGTAAGCTTACGGCTCGCCGTACTATAAAGGGATATTAATAGAGCAGCTTGATTCGCATAATGTTCGGAGTTTTTATTCACTCACCATAAAATGTTCTCTCCCCACATCAGATTGCCACATGTGCCTTGTCAATAAGGGTCCATTACCAGGGGCTGTATTCAGCCCAATATATGTTGAAAAGACCGAACACCTATAGGGAGTGTTCGGCGTCCTGGATGTTTGCCTTATATGCATCAGTTCCGAATCATGTTTTGGGTCAATAGTTGGGTTGCCCGGCTCCTGTGCTTACCCCTACGTTCCCGATTGTTCGGCTAGGGTGTAAAGGGAGAACTACTGCGATTGTACTTCTGGCTCATCCGGTCAAGTACCTCAGTAGAGAAAGCCGAAAACTGACCGTCATGATAGGCGAGAACCTGGTCCGCAATCTGGTGACTTAATTTTGTACTACGATCGATAGAGATCTGCCCCGTGTTATTCGAAGGTTGGTTTCGCCCAGCCAAGGTGCAGTTGGATACCTTAAGTAAGGAATATCATATCCGCACCAGGGGCTAGTACCTAGCCCCACATGTCAAACTCCTACGACTAAGTGAAAGCAATAACGCCGCATATTCTGATTGCCTAGTTCTCTCTGCATACACCTCCTATACGGACCAAGATGTTGGATAATGAGTGTACATGCATATGACCGAATACCCTAGTACTATGTACATGGGGGCTGAAGCCGATGACTGGAAACTTTCAAATTTAAATAAACAGTCACACAGGAGATAAAAGACGCTTATATTATAATAGCGCAAAATTCCTATACATCGGATTCATAAGCCTAAGTCGTTACATCCAGATACAATTACTCGAAGATAATGTCCTTCGAGCATTGGCCTACTACAAGGCGAGCGCCTTCTATGACGTCCTCGAAGTACTTCTCCACTTGTGGTGCTCCTTTCTTGCGGGCGGCCCAGCGGTGGCTATATGCTCCGCCCTCATCTTCGCCCAGTGCACTTTCAAATGAGCGAAGGCCATCCGAGCACCTTTTATGTAGGCCGAAACGCGTCAACGCGTCGACCCGCGGACTCGCCTCTACGAGCCGCTTCACCAATCCGAAGTAGCTACTTGGGATTGGATCAGCGGGCCATAGCCGGACTATCAAGTCCTTCATGGCCGAACCCGCCATGTTGGCAGCTCGACCAGCTACTTCATCTGGTCGTTGAGGGGCACCAGATGTTTTGGCGCATAGAACTGCGAGCAAAAAAACTTCTCCGTGTCGTTCCCCTTTTGGGCTCGGAAGTACTGGGTAGCATCAACACTGCTCCTCAGAAGATCAGCAAACCCGCCTGGAGAACTCCATAACCGTGTCAGCCCAAGATACTTCTGTCCTCCGAAGATGCTTTGTAAGAGAAATGTCTTACCAGATGCTATCTGTCACACCTGCTTGATTTCCTCACAGGCGTTGCGCGCCTCGTCTCGCGCATCCTGGGCAGTCTTCACTACTGCAGTAAGCTCGGATGCCTGTTCCGAAGCCTTCTCCTTCAATGCCTCATATTTGAGAATGACATCGTTGAGCTCGACCTCGACTTCGGACACCCGAGCCTGGTGCTTCTCGCACTCAGCCTTTTCGGCCTCTAGTTCGGCAACCGCCTTATCAGCGATTGCCTTGCTCGCCTCGGCCTCCTTCTTGGCCTTCGCGAGCTCGCCCTTGAGAGCCTCGAGCTTAGTGGCGCCAACTGTGTAATACAGAATATCATAAAAGAGTTTATACTCATACTCAATTAATATTGTTAGTCTTCTTGACATTTTAATTTCTTAAATCCGCATACCTTGCATTTCATTTAAACGCTGGTTGACGCGATCAAGGTCGGTGTTGGCCAACAGGAGCTTCGGGTTTAGTTCGGGAACCTCTGCATCTCGAGCAGTTTCCGTAACTAGTGAAGCCTGTTCAGATATAACAAAAACATACAGTTCAGCTCTATAATATGCTATACTATGGATACGTTGTCCGATTCTGTTTAGAATTACACAAAGCATCAGGGGCTACTGGCTATATATGTGTATTTAAAACAAATAAAGTTCCATAAAGAACATTACATTGATCACCTCAAAGCACGCTAACAGGCTGTTGAAGGTTTCATTCAGTCTGCCCTTGACGGACTGAATGTTCTTCATCACCGCACCCATCATGGTGCGGTGCTCCCTCCATAAGGTCAGACGCCTCCGGAACTCCGGGCGCTGTCGTATCCACCCCCGCTTGGGGGGTCTAGTCTTCGGACCCGGGAGACGCACTAGGCTCCGGGTCAATGTTTGCGAGGGCACCGGATTGTCCCCCCGTCTTCGGTTTCCATGGGGGTTGTTTCCCCATGGTCGGCGACGGCCAAGGTATTACCCCTGGTCGCCCCGTCACCTGCCCTGCCCTCATCTCCTTGGGCGGATGACACCCGCTGGGAGGACACTTCAGTGTCCCCACCGAGCATGGGTGATGGAGCTTGGACTAGCGGGTCACTCTCCGTCTCTCCAGGCACTAGAGAACTCCCCTCCGATAAGGAGGCGTCGGGATGTCCTCCGGGAGGGCTGTAGGTCAACAGGTGAGAAATACCATATAAGCATAAAAAATTCTAAACAAATAAAGGTGCAATAGTTAATCCGGACAAACTTACGATTTGGGCAAGGGTTTCTCCGTGGGCTTCACCACGAAGCTATGTTCAGACAAATCCGAACTGGCAACGAGGCTCATCTTCCTCCGGGGTGCAGTCGTGCCTGCATCAGCAGGGGCCGCCCTCTTCCTCCCCCTGCCTTGCGCAGGGGGATCTTCCTCTTTTTCCTCTTCTTCCTCCTCCCCCTCGTCATCTTCCTCCCCCTCTTCGGAGGAGAGAACGGTGATCTCCTCGGACTTCATGTCTGCAGGACGGGGGCTATCTTCGGCCCCCTTGCCCTTCTTCTTGGGCTTCTTAACCGATGCCTTGTACGGCGCCGGGACCAGCATCGCCGTTAGTCGAGGCAATTCTGGGTCTTCTGGCAAAGGCGCCGGACACTTGATCCGGGTCACCTTCTTCGTCCAGCCCTGTATATCATGCAAAAACTCCAATTCCTGTTATCATTAAATAAGGGAGGAGATATATGTTCGGTGACATTTTCTATTACCTATGGGGCGGAGACCGCAGTGCTAAAGCCCGCGTCCTCGGTTTCTGCCGGCCACTCCTTCTGGCTCTTGAAGAGATGCTTCCAGATCTCTTTGTGCGTAAAGCCGAAGAGATAAGCGGCTTATCTCCTGCCGGATCGAACTCCCATAGGGAGGAGTCCCCGGTTTGGTAAGGGAGAACGAGCCGGGCCAGCATTACCTGGACCACAGACGAGAGCTGGTGCCCTTTGGAAATCACCCCGGATGCCTGACTCTGGAGTGTCGTCACTTCCGTTTGAGACCCCTAGTCCAGACCCTTTTTGGTCCAAGAGGTCAACCTCTCTGGGGTCCAGATCTGAAAGCAGGCTCCGCCGCCCACTTGGCGTCGCGGGGTTTGGTGATATAGAACCACTCCTGCTGTCAAACCTTATTCGTTTCTACGAATGACCCTTTTGGCCAAGTTGCATTCGGAAGCTTGCTAATCATGGCGCCCCCGCACTCCGCGTGCTGCTCATCCACCATCTTCGGCTTCACGTTGAAGGTTTTGAGCCATAGGCCGAAGTGTGGAGGGATGCGGAGGAAAGCTTCACACACCACTATGAAAGCAGAGATGTGAAGGATTGAGTTCGGGGCTAGATCGTGGAAATCTAGGCCGTAGAAGAACGACAAACCCCGAACAAAGGGGTGGATTGGAAACCCTAGCCCCCTAACAAAGTGAGAAGTAAACACTACTCTCTCACCTGCCTCTGGGACGGGAATCACCTGACCCTTGACAGGGACTCGGTGCGCGATATTGGCAGCTAGGTAGCCCGCGCTTTGCAGATCCTCCACGGTTTTTTCAGTGACCTTGGAGGCCTCCCACTTGCCCCTGGCGCCGGAACCAACCATTGCTGGGGAAGGAGGCGGTGGTTGAGGAACGCAGAGCGATGGGCGCAGGAGATGGGGAAGCTGGGGCTAGGGAGATTGGAGAGCTCGAGCTTGAGGAAGGCATGGGGCTGATGAAAGGGATTGGTGTCCTTTTATAATGCTGTGAATACAGAACGTCCCCCCACTTTAGCCATAAACCTCGCCGGTTCCCAAAGCGGCCGTGCATAATGCACGGCGTGGGTGCTCACGTCATATGGATAAGGATCCCACAATAAGCGGGCACGATCTCTATTCGGATAAGACGTGTCGATGAGGATATACCTCGAAACGCGAAACTAGGACCAAATAAAACGGTTCGATATGTTAGTGGGATGGACGCGACGCTTCATCCAAAAAGTTGTCAGTAAAGACACACTATTCATTTTCTTTTAAGAGCCTTGCCTTCGAGGCTAAGGGTTGTACTAACCTTGCAGAGCCGAACACAATACACCTTTTTGCAGAAGACATATTTGGAAGAAGGAATCCGCCTTGCAATGCCGAAGACAATACGGAAGCCGAACTCATCGTCATCGAAGACAGGTTCAGGGGCTACTGAGGGAGTCCTGGATTGAGGGGTCGTCATGTGGCCGGATAACTCATGGTGGGCCGGACTGGTGGGCCGGACTGGTGGGTCGTGAAGATCATTGTTGAAGATCGTCTCTCGTATCTGGATATGACTCCTATAATTGTATAATTGCAGATTTTAGGTTCGGGTGTAATCTTTCCTTCCTCTGCAAGATGGTTATGTACAAACCCTAGGCCCCTCCGGTGCATATATAAGCCAGAGGGTTTAGTCAGTAGAGACTAATAGAGAAACACAAATCCTCAGAGGCTAGACTCTAGGGTTTAGCCAATACAATCTCGTGGTAGATCAACTCTTGTATTCATATTCATCCATATTAATATAGCAAGAAGTAGGGTTTTACCTCGATCGAGAGGGCCTGAACCTGGGTAAACATCGTGTCCCCAGCCTCCTGTTACCATCAATCCTCAGACGCATAGTTCGGGACCCCCTACCTGAGATCGACATTCAAGTGCACCTTTGGTTATCATGTGATGTTTTCTTTGCTTCATGATACTTTACAAAATCCGAAGTGAGATATACCGATATCCTCTTGAGTCATACACATGCTCACTATACCGGTCTCTTCATTACCGGTTTTGTTCTACTTTCTCGTTGGCATTTTCCGGCATTCCCGTGACGTTGTCACTTGTGGCTGGCCAGACGATGATGGATGCCGTCACATTGAGAGGGACATAAGAATATCTCTCAACCGCCGGAGGAGCACATTCCACTCTCGGGCTATCTGTTCGTTGTCAGACTTTCCAATGCACCTGTAAGTTGTCGTTATGATCACAGTGTTACATATGACGTTTGAGCAACCTTATAGTACATCTTACGGTAAGAAGTGACTGCGGTACTCTCACGGCCTAAGGAACAAAAACACAAGTTAACACTCCGTGTTATAACTATTGACTTATGATGATATTATCTCAAATTATAACAAACAAGTTTGAGTTGATTTAATATGATCATTATTCTAATTTCACATTCTCAAAGTTGTTTTGAGACTATTGCTACTCTTAATGATATCTCATGATCCGAAAACATGATCACGAACAACACTTGAGCTAGTCTTAGAGGTGAGACTAGGAACCTTATTTTACTGTTTATCGTTCTACACGTGCATATGAGTTTTTCGCTGAATAGCATATTCCAGGATCATAGCGGTTATAGCATAGAATATAAACTCTAATGTATGAACACGGAAATATAATAATACAATATTATTGCCTCTAGGGCATAATTCCAACAAAGGCCCATGCGAGGCGGCGCTCGGACTCCTTCCGTTAGGAATCCATTGAGTCCGCCCAAATGTCGCAGGGATCCGACGCTAGGTGTGCCATCGCTGTCTCACAGGAGGCGGTGCAATCCGTCTGGCGTCCGAAAGTGATGGCGGACGCGCAACCCCTCCGTTGGCGCGCCGAGGCCATGGACGCACCATGGGCGTCGTCCGCCGCAAACATGGCGCGACGTGCCCGCCGTGCGAGGCAACGGGCACGTGAGGCGGCGGTGGACGTAGGCGAGGCGGAGTCGCATTCTCTGGCGCCCCGTTTGGTGCACAAGTCCGGGCGCCGCAACCGCGTCGTGGTGGATGTCGTCGGCTCGTCTCAGGACGGATCCATCATCGATCTGATGTCCACCGACACCATCCGAGTTCTGGGCTCCGACGAGAAAGAGCAGGGCACGGGAGACGACGATGCCTTGAGTCCCGTGAGCTGACTTGTGTCCCATGCTTTATTCTACCTTGCCGGCGACCGGGCCAACACTCCGGGGAGCGTAACCGGCCGTCGGACATGGGCACGGCGGAGCCAGACGAGCTCCACTTAAAGATCAGTTTACATTGCATGTGTAATAATATTGATTTGAGGTATCCGATTGTAGAATCAAATATTCAAGACGTGACCGATTACTGTCCGCGGGCGTTTGAAGTGTCGGATTTGCCAAGTCCGACCGTAGATGCTCACGATTTGTCTAGGATCAGTGGGATCTTGGGGTTTTCGGCATTTCCCCTTCTAAACATGTGTAGATATTTCCCCCTTCTCTTAATGAAAAACAGCGTTCCTTCTGGTTTCTTGAAAAAAAGTTCATGCACCAATCTGCACTCTCAAACGGGAGGAAGAAAGCACAGAAATATCTCCACAAGGCTGGCCGGGTGGTCAGAAGATGGCAGGCTCGAGTGGCATCTCCGTCCACCTCCCATGCGTCTCCCCAACCGATCCCATGTCGGACTCAAGAACCTTCCTCTGACTGGCCAAATAATTAGGAGGTCCCGACGAAGCGAAACCATCCAAATAGCGGCCTAATTAACGAAGAAAGATGCCAAGCTGACAGGCCTGCCGATTTGATTAACCATTTCTTGCCCTGCGGCCAGCCGTTTCAGATAGCAATGGGCGGCCTGCGCACAAGGCCAAGGAAACGCTGCAATAGACTAGGTGCAGTACAGTACAGTTGCAGGGAGCAAATTAACCAACCCTAGGTTCGCTATGATTAGGAAAACTAAACATTTTCACAAAGTGTAGTACTACTAACCACTATCGGTACTACTGCTACTGCTAATCTAATGCAGTTACACGCTAGGAAACAGGAGGGTATAGTGCCCTGTTTACGGCTGGCTCACAGCTCCAAGCGCTGGCTCTTCCTTTGATTGCATGCTAATCGCACCTTTGCTAGGAGTAGCAGCTCTGGGGGCGTCGACCCGCTGGCATGTGGGTCCGCCAGGTGGTGGTACAGTCCTGGCCCAACGTGTCAGTGACGGATTTGATTGCTCACTTGTTCAGTAGGGAGCAGTTTCGGTGGCTTGGCCTGGCCCCCATCTCATGTGGGAATAAACTTATTGGGTTTTGATTTGTTTCTAGGTAATGCCTCTGGGCTCAAGTTTCCTAATGATGCGTCTTGAACATCAATCATTGAAATCCCTTCGCTAGTTTAATCAAGGGCACTTTACCCCGATTCCAATCATACTCCGTGGCCTAGATGTTTTGCCTGCTGGCTAACCTAACAAGAATCCAATATCCATCTACATACCATGGTGCTTATAGTTCTATAATAACTCTAAATAATCTCCCTAGAGTCGGTAGCTTGCATTGCATTGCAGATTATAAGGGCGGCTTTTCATAGTCAACCGAGGCGTCTCGGAGCTCTGCCATGGATACCTGTTTCTAGTAAAAATCCACACATAGGTATGTATACAAACTAAAAATGATTGCCGCACAATCAGGGGCTATCCCACTACAAATATTTTGAACCGGCTCCTCTGCCGTGCGGTGAGCCAATGACATGCATGCACACATGTTACTGGTGGAACAACACCCTGCCGTACGTCGTACGATCCTCGTCCGAAATATATATACCCTCGTTGCAATTTACGAGTAGTTTTCTAGTATGTATCGACAAGATTATTCTGGAGCCGGTTTAATCTCTTCGTTCACATTCACTAACCTAGTTTCGGAACTATCATACAACATAACAATAATGTTTCTTTTTTGAGTACCGACGCATACGCTCATACATTTCAAGTGCCTTGCTAAAGCGCATTAATGCATGAATGGTCTGCGATGGCAGCACCTGATCCCCTAATTTCTGCAGTGATACGTGTACTACTTGAACGTTGATCCCCTAATTTCAGCAGTGATACATGATGCACTACTTGAAGGTTTTATTTATAGTTCCCCACATGTTTTCCCGTTACTGTTAAAGCAAATGTTTTTGTGTGATGCAACATGAAACAGTTGGGCATATTAGATATGATTTACAACTTCCCTTAGGAGACACTAGATACATATCTTGCAATCTGTCCCAACTTACTTAGTACCAGCAATCTTAGTACTTTTAATGACTGTCCTTTCTCGTTTTTAATGTGTCACAAGCTTATTTCCTCCAGGGCAAACAGTCGTCATGTTTGGTGCAAATGTACAACTAAACCATTGCCTGTGTCTGTGTGCTCCTTTTCCAAAGAAAGCCATTATGTACTCCTCTGCTTTTGGGTTGTTATCGAGTGACTCTAATTAAAATCCATAATGGCCTATTGCTTCTAGGCTTTAGTTTGGTGTTCGAGAAAGTTTGGTGTTACGGGTTCAGGTTGTGGGGAAGCTCACGATCTAATTAAAATCAATAGTGGTCGTTTCTTATTTGTTGTGCGAATTAGATATTCACCATTCTAAGAGCATCTATGTCCGGTCAGCTGATATACGTAGTTTGATCGATGTTGCATGATTTAGTATGGATATAAGGGTTCGGGTATGAGATACACGGATGTGGATGACGGGTGTCCGGTCAATGTCCGCGAACGCGCCCGGGCGTGTCCGCGGGCGTTTGAGGAGTCATATTTATCCATCGTGGATGTAGATGCTCTAATGGGTGTATCTTGCGTAGATCATGAAAAAACCTCTGCATCTTAATCCATCATGCTGTAAAAAAAACTTAATCCATCGCAGTCACTAAAGTTCATACACTGCAAAAAGAACACAAGGTACCGATTGATAAGCTTGAAAAGCCAGAGCCCTAGTACACCTTGAACTGGTTAGATAAAACGACAGATCCTTCACTAATTGTATCCTTGAATCAAACATTTCAGATATTTGAAAGACCAAAATATATAAAAGAAAACCTGTACAAAAAGAAAGGGTAGGAACAAAAGTCACATGTTGGAGATGCACTGATTATATACTCCTATGATCCTGTCCTAGGTTAAATACTTTGTATTGCAGACATACTCTAGGAGAAACCCTAGATCTAGTCGCCTGATCGGACAATGGTGATGCTATTAGCTTTGCTTGGCACTGTGTCCCTCTTGCAGGCATCATCTTGGAGGTGGATCCGGTCAGAGGACACGTGGCTTATGGAGGTTGTGTGCGGCGGCTCGCGTAGCATTATCATAGTGGGTGTACGTTAGACCGTCGGTGGTGGGAATCAGGAGCACTCTTCACATGCGAAGCATCAGGTGAGCCAAAATGGTTGTTTCTTATGGGATAGAAGAGACATATGTCCGCCTGCTTTCAGGCATGCCGTTCCACTTCGATGTCAACGAGGTTGACAGATTTGCTCATGGAAGGTTTGATCGATGCATTGTTTTCGGTGTGCACTCTGGTAGAGAGCGACACTCGAGTCCTAGCATGTGTCACGTGGTGTCAGCCTATCAGGCATCTTGTATGTTATGTGGTGCTTTTGACCTAGTCTGATTTTTTCGAAAAGGGGCGCTTTATTACTTAAAAGGTTTAAGAATTGCACGCGGCCTCTGCATAACTAAGATGCACACAGCCAACAAGGTCCTCTCGCAAGAATGAAAAAAGTAAAAAGGCGGAATACAAAGATATAGTCTGTATAACGCCTAAAGCGGGGGTTGGCCAATCCTAAGATCATGTTGCCACCCATGTTGGATAAAGTATCCCTCGTCGTATCCTCCAATCGTGTACACACCTCCGTAAATAGGTCTCGTTTCTCCACGCGTTGTAGAGAGGACCATAAACAAAGAGTCCCGGTGCATCTGTAGATAACATGCATTAGAGAAGTACTTTTTTACTACAAACCTTATCATTTCTACATAGCCAAAGCGACCAAATAACGGCAAGCGCTCCCACCCTAAGAAGCGTTCTAAACCTGTGATCAATCCCATATAACCAGCTGCCAAATACATTGGCAACACTACAAGGAGGATACAAGTCAGAAGCTATCTGGATGACTGGCCATATAGACCGTGCCAATTTGCATTGGGAGAATAAATATTTTATTGTCTCATCATGATGACAAAAAACATATCGCGGACTTCCATGCCAAATCCTCTTGATAAGGTTATCTTTAGTAAGAATGACTCCGCGACAAAGATACCATGCAAATATTTTATTCTTAAGAGGTATCTTCATCTTCCAGATCTTCTTGTTATCATCAACTCGCACATCGGACTGGATTAACGCTCTATACATAGACTCCACTGAGAATTTTCCATCCCCATGTAGGTTCCATCGGAATACATCAGATCCATGTCATAATTGCAACATGGACAACCGTTGAAGCAGGATGTACCACGACTGGAGTCTGGGTCCAATTATATCTCTTCTGAACGTCACATTTGGCGGAAATGATTCCATTACAGTGGCAATAGTATCACCCTTGTGACGCACAATGTTGTATAGAGCCGGATATTGTTCTCGGAGTGTGGCATTTCCTAGCCACTTGTCCTCCCAATATCAAATTTCTGAGCCGTCCTTAATCGAGAAGGATCCATAGGTGAAGAAATATTTCTTCGTAGCCATTAGACCTGCCCAAAAGTGAGAATCTCCAGGCTTCCAATATACTTGGGATACCGCCTTGGAGCCCACATATTTCCTCCTCAGGAGGGTTTGCCATACACCATTTTTGGTCAGTAATTTAAACAACCATTTGCCGAGGAGGGCCCTATTCTTAACCTCAAGGTCATGAATGCCCAACCCGCCTTGGTCTTTGGGACGGCAAACCACACTCCATTTAGTCAGTCGATATTTCTTCCGCTCATTATCTCCTTGCTAAAAGAATCTTGATCGGAAATAATCCAATCTATGTAAAACTCCTTTTGGCAACTGGAAGAAGGAAATCAGATATAGTACCATATTACTTAGTATTGAGTTTATGAGGATCAATCTTCCACCCAGAGACAATAGTTTACCTTTCCAATTGCTAAGTCTTTTTTGCAGCCTCTCCTCGACATGTTTCCATTCAGCATTCATGATTCTCCGATAATGTATCGGTATCCCCAAATATGTGATCGGAAACTGGCCCAATCCACATCCGAACAGTTCAGCGTACAGGTGGGCCTCGTCTTGAGCCTTGCCAAAACAAAATAATTCACTTTTATGAAATTTGATCTTCAGACCTGAGAGTTGCTCGAATGCTGATAAAACTAGTTTCAGATTTCTCGCTTTCTCGAGGTCATGATCCATGAAGAGAATCGTATCGTCGGCATATTGGAGTATAGAGAGACCACCGTCAACTAGATGACTTACTACCCCATCAATTTGGCCATCAACCTTGGCACACTCAATCATGACCGCTAACATATCCGCCACTATATTGAATAGCATGGGCGATACCGAGTCACCTTGTCGCAATCCCTTCTTTGTTTGAAAATAGTGCCCAACGTCATCATTGACCTTAATGCAACACTACCTCCAGAAACGAAGCTATTGACAATAGCGCAACACTCTGTAGAAAATCCTTTCATTCTGAGAGTCTGTTGAATAAATGGCCATTGCTACTTCTTCAGCTTGCGTTTTTTCCCTAGAAGAGGGAAGGGTGATGCAGCACAGTAGCGTAAGTATTTCTCTCAGTTTTTGAGAACCAAGGTATCAATCCAGTAGGAGATGCTACTTCTCGAGCTTGCGTTGTATTCCCTCAAAGAGGAAAGGGTGATGCAGCACAATAGCGTAAGTATTTCCCTCAATTTTTGAGAACCAAGGTATCAATCCAGTAGGAGACCACACACGAGTCCCTCGCAGCCAACGCGATAAGGGATTTTCAATCCCTTTACGGTCACTTACGAAAGTGAGATCTGATAGATATGATAGGATAATATTTTTGGTATTTTTGGTATAAGAACAAAAATTAAAGAAAGTAAATAAGAAAAACGGCAATAGAAATTGGCTAGTTGAGAGGAAAGTAATATGATAATGATAGACCCGGGCCATAGGTTTCACTAGTGGCTTCTCTCATGAAAGCAGAATTCTACGGTGGGTGAACGAATTACTGTCGAGCAATTGATAGAAAAGCGCATAGTTATGAGAATATCTAGGCATGATCATTATATATAGGCATCACATCCGTAACAAGTAGACCGAAACGATTCTGCATCTACTATTATTACTCCACACATCTACCGCTATCCAGCATGCATCTAGAGTATTAAGTTCATAAGAACAGAGTAACGCTTTAAGCAAGATGGCATGATGTAGAGGGATAAACTCAAGCAATATGATATAAACCTCATCTTTTTATCCTCGATGGCAACAATACAATACGTGCCTTGCTGCCCCTACTGTCACTGGGAAAGGACACCGCAAGATTGAACCCAAAGCCAAGCACTTCTCCCATTGCAAGAACTATAGATCTAGTAGGCCAAACCAAACCAATAATTCGAACAGACTTGCAAATATATTATAATCATACATAAAATATTTCAGAGAAGAATCCAATATTGTTCATAGATAATCTTGATCATAAACCCACAATTCATCGGATCTCGACAAACACACCGCAAAAAGATTACATCGAATAGATCTCCTCGAAGATCGAGGAGAACTTTGTATTGAGATCCAAAAAGAGAGAAGAAGCCATATAGCTAATAACTATGGACCCGAAAGTCTGTGGTAAACTACTCACAACTCATTGGTGAGGCTAAGGTGTTGATGTAGAAGCACTCCGTGATCGATCCCCCCTCCGGCGGAGCTCCGGAACAGGCCTCAAGATGGGATCTTACGGGAACAGAAGCTTGCGGCGATGGAATTAGGGTTTTTTCTGTTGCCTCGATGTTGTCATGGTACATGGATATATATAGGAGGAAGGAGGGCATCGGGGGAGCCAGAGGGGGCCCACGAGGGTGGGGGCGCGCCCTGGACCCTCGTGCCCGCCTCCCTCGTTCCCTCGCGTGTACTCCAAGTTAGACCTGGCCAAACCTCGGGCCGGGCCGGGCTTCGGGCCGGGCCTACCAAAGCCCGGTACAAAAAACCCAGGCCTAAGCCCGGCCCGGCCCGGCCGTCGGGCCTAAAAATCGGGCCCGAGCCCGGCCCGAACACGCAAAAGCTCGACGGGCCTCGGGCCTCGGGCCGGGCCCCTTCGCTAGTGTGCAAAAATGACGGGCCCGGGCCCGGCCCGGCCCGGCCACCGGGCTTGAAATCTAGGCCCGAGCCCGGCCCGTGGACAAGGTCGGGCCGGGCCGGGTCAGGCTTTTTCGGGCCGGGCCGGGTCGGGCCGATCGGGCCGGGCTGCCCATGGCCAGGTCTACTCCAAGTCTTCTGTGAGGATATGGTTCCAAAAATAACTCTCCCGAAGGTTTCATTCCGTTTGGACTCCGTTTGTTATCCCTTTTCTGCGAAACGCTGAAATAGGCAAAAAACAACAATTTGCACTGGGCCTTGGGTTAGTAGGTTAGTCCCAAAAATAATATAAAAATGTATAATAAAGCCCATTAAACATCCAAAACAGAATATATAATAGCATGGAACAATAAAAAATTATAGATACGTTGGAGACGTATCAAGCATCCCCAAGCTTAATTCCTATTCGTCCTCGAGTAGGTAAATGATAAAAATAGAATTTTTGATGTGGAATGCTAACCAACATAATTCTCAATGTAATTTCTTTATTGTGGCATGAATGTTCAGTTCCGAAAGATTCAAGACAAAGTCTATATTGACATAAGAATAATAATACTTCAAGCATACTAACAAAGCAATCGTGTCTTCTCAAAATAACATGGCCAAAGAAAGTTATCCCTACAAAATCATATAGTCTGACTATGCTCCCTCTTCATCACACAAAATATTCATATCATGCACAACCCCGGTTTCAGCCAAGCAATTGTTTCATACTCAAAAAATTTCAAACCTTTCAACTTTCACGCAATACATGAGCGTGAGCCATGGATATAGCACTATAGGTGGAATAGAGTGGTGGTTGTGGAGAAGACAAAAAGGAGGAAGATAGTCTCACATCAACTAGGCGTATCAATGGGCTATGGAGATGCCCATCAATATATATCAATGTGAGTGAGTAGGGATTGCCATGCAACGGATGCACTAGAGCTATAATTGTATGAAAGCTCATCGAAAGAAACTAAGTGGGTGTGCATCCAACTTGCTTGTTCATGAAGACCTAGGGCATTTGAGGAAGCCCATCGTTGGAATATACAAGCCAAGTTCTATATTGAAAATTCCCACTAGTATATGAAAGTGACAAAACAAGAGACTCTCTATCATGAAGATCGTGGTGCTACTTTGAAGCACAAGTGTGGAAAAGGATAGTAGCATTGTCCCTTCTCTCTTTTCTCTCATTTTTTTGGAGGGACTTTTTTTATTAGCCCCTCTCTATTTTTTGGGCCATCTATTTTTTTTGGCCTTTCCTCACATGGGACAATGCTCTAATAATGAAGATCATCACACTTTTATTGACTTACAACTCAAAGATTACAACTCAAAGCTAGAACAAAATATGAATCTATGTGAATGATGATGAAGCATGTCATATGAACGGAACGGTGGAAAGTTGCATGGAAATATATCTCGGAATGGCTATGGAAATGCCATGATAGGTAGGTATGGTGGTTGTTTTGAGGAAGGTATATGGTGGGTGTATGGTACCGGCGAAAGTTGCGCGGTACAAGAGAGTCTAGCAATGGTGGAAGGGTGAGAGTGCGTATAATCCATGGACTCAACATTAGTCATAAAGAACTCATATAATTATTGCAAAAATCTACGAGTTGTCAAAACAAAGTACTTAACACATGCTCCCAGGGGAAGGGTTGGTAGGAGGTAACCATCGCGCGATTCCGACCTCCACACAAAGAATGACACTCAATAAATAAATCATGCTCCAACTTCGTCACATAACGGTTCACCGTACGTGCATGCTACGGGAATCACAAACTTTAACACAAGTGTTTCTCAAATTCACAATTACTCCACTAGCATGACTCTAATATCACCATCCTCATATCTCAAAACAATCATCAAGTATCAAACTTCTCATATCATTCAATGCACTTATATGAAAGTTTTTACTATACTCATCTTGTGTGCCTATCATATTATGACTAGTTTTATGACCAAAGCACATTACCACGCTGTTCTAAAAGACTCTCAAAAGGATACAAGTGAAGTATGAGAGATCAATAATTTCTACAAAATAAAACCACCACCGTGCTCTAAGAAGATATAAGTGAAGCACTAGAGCAAAACTATCTATCTCAAAAGATATAAGTGAAGCACATAGAGTATCTAATAAATTACGATTCATGTGTATCTCTCTCAAAAGGTGTGTCCAGCAAGGATGATTGTGGTAAACTAAAAAGCAAAGACTCAAATCATACATGACGCTCCAAGCAAAACACATATCATGTGGTGAATAAAAATATAGTCCCGAGTATAGTTACCGATAGATGAAGACGAAAGAGGGGATGCCTTCCCGGGGCATCCCCAAGCTTAGGCTTTTGGTTGTCCTTGAATTTTATCTTGGGGTGCCTGGGGCATCCCCAATCTTAGGCTCTTGCCACTCTTTCTTCCATAGTCCATCAAAGCAGTACTCAAAACTTGAAAACTTCACAACACAAAACTTAGCCAAAAAATCTCGTGAGCTCCGTTAGTATAAGAAAACAAACCACTACTCAAAGGTACTGTAATGAAGTCATTCTTTGTTTAAATTGGTGTTAAACCTACTGTATTCCAACTTCTCTATGATTCATACCCCTGATGATGTTACAGACTTAGGATAGGGTCACATGCCTAGCCCAAGTACCCCACCCAAGGTCACTACCCCAGAAGCTCAAAAGACAACTCGGAGACAACGGGAACAGTCGACTGACACGGCTGAAGATGACATTCCACTCGACTACACACCCCCGTTCACACGACTCAACTTCACTCGACCACTCCAAGACACTCGACCCGTGAAGGTCAAAGGTCCCTTAGGACGGCAACGGTCCGACATTCACTCCGCGACAATGAATGCCTTTATCACTCTTTATTGCAGGCTTTATCAGTAACTCCTGCATTTATGTACATTGAACCTTTTGTAAGGTGGGGGATGGCTGGGGTCCTAGTGCACTATATAAGCCATCCCCTCCTCCAGTACAAGGGTTTGCACCCCCTGTAACTCAAACACCCGTATACATTCCAGTCGACCACCTCAGGGCACCGAGACGTAGGGCTTTTACTTCCTCCGAGAAGGGCATGAACTCGTAAACATCCTGCGTACAATCTCACCATAGCTAGGGCCTTGCCTTCTCTTACGGACCCCCTACTCGTACTGTCAGACTTAGAAGTTGGCGCCCACCGTGGGGCAGGGTGTCTTAGCGACTTCTGGTGAGGTTGCAAACTTTTCTCCGACCTCCTTCGTCATGGTTTCCGGTGGTGGTCTGGCATTGGGCCGCAAGATCCGACTCGGCGCGCTCGTCTTCATCGCCGATGACTCCGCTTGGCTCCAGGAGGCCCCCCTCGACGTCGAGGCGCTGCCCGTCCGTGGGGATGCGCACTTCCGTGACAGTGCTTGCGGCGTCCTTCTTCGGCAGCCGTCGACTCGATACCTATCGGTTCCTTCATCATCCGTCGTCCCCGTTGAGCGCCACCGTAAGCGATCCGGTCGCTTGCGGCTCTAGTAGTGGGTGAAACATGCAGTGGCCCGCCAGGCGGCCACCCCGCAAGTTGCGGCCACCGAGCCCGACGAATACCTCTACAGGCCGATCGATCCATCGATCGAGCTCACCGATTCGATTTCCGAATGCGGGAGAAGCGACCCCGTAGCTGAAGTCCTCATGGTCGACTCACGTCGCAGTCCGCCAGGATTCCCTCGTGGCGGCGACGGCGGCAGCGGCAACGGTCTTTCGTTCGACCACGACGGGTACATTCCCCAACCCCTCACTGCCGAGCAGAGGGACGAGCTCTGCCGCCGCAATGAGGACGCTCTTTTCACCCCTATCATGGGAGATACTCCAGAGGCTCGGGCCCTGGAAGCCACGCGCCTAGCCACCATGGTTGAGCGCGCGCGTCTGGAGAATATCCAGCGCGCACTTGATGAACGGGCCCGCTGATTGGTCCCCGAATCCAGTCGACAGCCGCGACAGTCATTCCCATGCGAGACTTAGGTGTTCCGTACGCCTGTCCAGAACCTCGAAGTCATGGCTCACATCGCAGAGTCAATTCAACCATCTTAGTCGGAGGCTGGGAGAGGCTTACAGCAGATCCGGGCGCTGCTCCGAACAGGCGGAGAGCAGAACGCGGCTGTTTCTCAGTCGCGCAACATGATTCACATCAGATCGGTGGCTGCGGACACCGTTTTGTCAGCTCACAGTCCAAGATCGCCCCCGAAGCGTGAGGACCGTGGCCCCCGTCAAGACCGACATCTGGGTCGGAATGATGAGCAGTATGACCGTCGAACCGGTCACCACGACCGCCGTCGAGTGCCTATGCCTCCTCCGGGAAGCGGATCATTCTCGCCCAAGCGACACGAGGGCGGGCTCTTACGCGACGACGAGCGGAGAGTTCCCCCAGATCCCCGGAGACCCGGCTTCGACGCAAGGTCTATTCTTGTGCAGGGGCTGGTCGACAGAAACAGAGCGTTCAGAGAAGAGCAAGGCAGAGATCGTCCGAGTGGAAGCCGAGCGTCCGTCACTGGACCTGAGTGCTTTAGAAGTGCCATCAGGGCCGCTGAGATCCCCCTGAACTGCAGGTTGGCGACGGGAGTAAATAAGTTTACCGGCGAGTCAAAGCCAGACACCTGGCTCGAGGATTACCGAGAGGCTGTGCAGATTGGGGGCGACAATGACGACGTAGTCATGAAGCACCTTCCTCTGATGCTGGGCGGCTCGGCTCGGGCGTGGCTGAATCAGTTGGCCCCTGGGAGCATATACAGTTGGGAAGAGATGGCTCGAGTGTTTATTCGGACCTTCGAAGGTACCTGCAAATGGCCCACAGGGCTTGCGGAGTTGCAGCATTGCGTACAGAAGCCGAATGAAACCTTGAGGGATTACATACAAAGATGGACCACCTTGCACCACACGGTGGAGAATGTGTCCGAGCACCAAGCAGTCTGCGCCTTCAAGGAGGGCGTACGATACCAAGAGCTGAACCTGAAGTTCGGTCGAACGGGAGATATGTCCCTGTCCCGAATGATGGAGATTGCCGGTCGGTACGCTAACGGCGAAGAGGCCGATCGACTCCGCAATGGCAAGAAACCAGTCGGACAAGATGACCAAAACTCCAATCGGAAACCCAAGCGCAAGGCGGAGCTAGCCGCTCAAGGCGGAGCCGCAGTTATTAACAAAGGGAAGGGCAAAGGAAAGCCCAAGGGGCCTTGGGTCCCCAAGAAAGTGAGAGATCAAGCGGGAAATGATTTACTCTACCAGCCATGTCCTATCCACACGAAGAAAGATGAAGATGGGAACTTGGTTTATCCCAAGCACACCACTCGACAGTGCCGGCTCCTGATCCAAAGCTTCCAGAAAGAGCAGTAGACTGAGAAGGAAAAGGAATCAGAGGAGACCGAGGACAAAGATGGGGATGGAGGTTACCCCCAGATTAAGTCTACCCTGATGATTTTTGCCGACGTTGAAAGCAAGAGTCGACTGAAAGTGATCAACAAAGAAGTCAAAATGGTTGCCCCGGCAACAACCACGTATCTGAAGTGGTCCAAGACCCCCATCACATTCGACCAGTCCGATCACCCTGCACACATCACTACCCCTGGGCGGCAGGCACTGGTGGTCGACCCAGTGGTCGAGGGCACGCGTTTGACCAGGGTCCTGATGGATGGTGGAAGTGGCCTGAACATTCTGTATGCTGAAACCCTCCGTGGGATGGGCATTCCGATGTCCAAGCTGAGCGAAAGCAACATGAGGTTTCACGGGGTCATCCCCGGGAAGAAGGCCGACTCACTTGGCCAAATCTCACTCGACGTAGTCTTTGGTGATTCAAAGAATTACCGCAAAGAGAAGCTGACATTTGAAGTAGTGGACTTCAACAATGCTTATCATGCCATTCTGGGTAGGCCCGCCTACGCCAGATTCATGGCTCGACCATATTATGTATACCTCAAGCTGAAGATGCCGGGGCCCAACGGCGTCATAACCGTCACGGGGAACCGACAGAAAGCGGAAGAATGCTTCCAGAAAGGCTCGAAGATCACTGACGAGCAGATGGCAGCAGTAGAGATGGAGGAGTACCAGAAGAACGTGTATCCGAGTGATTTGCTGCGGGCCAAGAAGCCGCCTTCCGAGTCAGCTTTTCACTCGGCTGGGGAGACGAAACCCGTACACATTCACCCCACCGACCCCAATGCAGCGCCGATTCACATCTCAACTACACTCGACAGCAAATAGGAAGAAGCGCTCATCCAGTTCCTCCGTGAGAACTAGGACATCTTCGCATGGAAACCATCTGACATGCCAGGTGTACCCAGGGGACTGGCTGTGCACCGTTTGTGAGTTGACCCAAAAGTGAAGCATGTAAAGGATCATCTCCGTCGGTCCGCTGCGGAGAAGAAAAAGGCAATTGGCGAAGAGGTGGCTCAGCTTCTGGCAGCTGAGTTCATCCGCAAGATCTACCACTCTGAGTGGCTCGCCAATGTGGTCATGGTCCCCAAGAAGGACAAGTCTCTCCGCATGTGCATCGATTTCAAGCACATCAATCGAGCCTGCCCGAAGGATCATTTTTCTCTCCCTCGCATCGATCAGATAGTCGACTCGACTGCGGGACGCGAGTGTTTATCCTTTCTGGACGCATATTCCGGGTATCATCAGATCCGACTGTTTGGACCCGATGAAATCAAGACAGCGTTCATCACCCCATTCGAATGTTTTTGTTATGTCACCATGCCTTTCGGTCTCAAGAATGCCGGCGCTACCTTCATGCGCATGATTCAAAAGTGCCTGCTTTAGCAAATCAGTCGGAACGTCGAAGCGTGCATGGATGACATCGTGGTCAAGTCCCGCAAAGGTTCCGACCTATTGACTGACCTCGTTGAGACATTCGCAAATTTCAGAAGCTATGATATCAAGCTCAATCTGTCGAAGTGTACATTTGGAGTTCCGGGCGGCAAGTTAATCGGTTTCCTTGTTTCTGAACGAGGAATCGACGCCAACCCAGAAAAGGTCGGTGCAATCCTCCGAATGAAGCGCCCCGAGCGTATACATGACGTCCAGAAGCAAACTGGTTGCTTGGCCGCATTGAGTCGACTCACCTCTCGTCTCAGTGAGAAGGCATTACCTCTCTACCAACTGATGAAGAAATTCGAAAAGTTTGAGTGGAATTCTGAAGCTGAAGCAGCGTTTGAAGAGCTCAAAGCCCTGCTTTCCACCCAGCTGGTGCTTGCTTCCCCAGTTAGCAAGGAGCCTCTCTTACTGTACATCGCAGCCACCGGACAAGTTGTCAGCACTATACTCACGGTCGAGCGTGAAGAAGAAGGCAAGGCCTACAAAGTCCAACGCCCAATCTATTACATTTCCGAAGTATTGACTCCCTCCAAGCAAAGATACCCGCATTACCAGAAGCTTGCATATGGGATCTACTTGACCGCAAAGAAAGTTGCCCATAACTTCTCGGATCATACAATCTCAGCCGTCAGCGACGCCCCACTATCAGAAATCCTGAACAACCGAGACGCAACCGGTCAAGTGGATAAATGGGCTGTTGAACTCCTTCCACTAGATATCAAGTTTGAAGGGAAGAAAGCTATCAACTCTCAGGCAATAGCAAATTTTGTGGCCGAATGGATTGAACAAGAACTGCCGACTCAGATCTAGTCGGACCACTAGACTATGTTCTTTGATGGATCCAAGATGTTGAATGGATCCGGTGTAGGCGTGGTCCTGGTTTCTCCCAGGGGCGACAAACTCAGTTACGTCCTTCAAATCCACTTCGACTCATCGAACAACGAAGCTGAATACGAAGCACTTTTGTACGGGTTGCGTATGGCCATCTCACTCGGCGTCCGTCGCCTGATGGTCTACGGTGATTCAGACTTGGTGGTAAATTAGGTGATGAAGGAGTGGGACGTCAAAAGCCCGGCAATGACCAGTTATTGCAGTGCAGTACGAAAGTTTGAAAAGAAGTTCGAAGGTTTAGAGCTCCATCATGTGCCCAGAGCCAAGAATCAGCTTGCTGACGATCTCGCGAAGATAGGGTCCACTCGGAAGCCTATACCCAAGAATGTATTTTGGAGCATCTACACACACCCACAGTCAAAGAAGACCCCTTCACGTAGGAACCCCCACAACTAGTCAGTGCATCTGATCCGACCGAAGTCGAAATACCTCCAGTGGTCGACCTAATCACGGAGATTTTGGTGGTCACGCCCGACTGGACTGTGCTATACATAGCGTATCTGCTACGGCAAGAACTCCCAGAGGATGAAGAAGAAGCGCGCCAGATTGTCCGTCGGTCCAAGGCTTTCACCGTCATTCAGGGTCAGCTCTACAGAGAGTGTCACAAGAGTCGCTCAGCGCTGCATCACCCCAGAAGAAGGTCGACTGATTTTGAACGAAATTCACTCGGGGACTTGTGGCCACCACGCCTCCTCTCGGACTATAGTGGCCAAGGCATACCTAGCTGGATTTTATTGGCCTCGAGCTAACGAGATGGCAAAAGGTATTGTAGACAAGTGCGAAGGCTGCCAGTTCTACTCCAACATGTCTCATAAGCCGGCATCTGCGTTGAAGACCGTTCCGTTGGTTTGGCCCTTTGCCATTTGGGGGTTGGACATGGTCGGCCCCTTCAAAACTGGCAGAAGCGGATTCACTCACATGCTCGTGGCAGTGGACAAGTTCACCAAGTGGATCGAAGCCAAGCCCATCAAGAACCTCGGTTCAAGCACCGCCATCAGCTTCATTAGGAAACTGATATTCAGATATTGAGTCCCCCACAGCATCATCACGGATAATGGTTCCAACTTTGACTTGGATGAATTCAGAACTTTTTATTACTCCCAAGGTACACGGGTGGACTATGCCTCCATAGCGCATCCGCAGTCGAATGGACAAGCAGAAAGAGCGAATGGTTTGATCCTCCTAGGCCTGAAGTCGTGGCTTATGCATGACCTCAAGCACGCCGCCGGAGCTTGGGTAACTGAACTACCGTCTGTCTTATGGGGGCAGAGAACAACTCCGAACCGGTCGACTGACCGTACCCCCTTCTTCATGGTCTATGGAGCTGAAGCCGTGCTGCCGAGTGATTTGTTGCACAATGGCCCCCGAGTGGAACTCTTCTCCAAAGCCGAAGCAGAGCAAGCCCGTCAAAATGCAATCGACCTCCTGGAGGAAGAACGTGAGATGGCTCTAATCCGGTCGACCATCTATCAACATGACATGCACTAATTCCATGCTCGCAATGTCCGGAGCCGAGCATTCCAGGAAGGAGACCTGGTTCTTCGAGTGCATCAGAAGCAACCGCACAAACTCGCTCGGCTTGGGAAGGCCCCTTCATCGCTACCAAGGTGCTACACAATGGAGCACATCACCTCTACAACGTCACCAAGAAGAGATATGAACCTCGTTCGTGGAACACGGACCTTCTCCGCCGCTTCTATACTTAAAGCACTCGATCAGTCGAGTTGTAATAAAGATTTTCCAGTTTGTTTCAAAGACAAGTTCACAACAATTCCTTAATGATTGTTGGTTTCTAAGATGCTGGTCCTCAAACCCCCCAGTGGGTGCTTAGCCGCGAATCCGATTCGCCTAAGTTACAAAAACTACTCCGAGTGAAGAGCAACCCTCTCACTCGGGGGCTTAGCTGCGAACCCGATTCGCCTAAGTTACAAAAACTACTCCGAGTGAAGAGCAACCCTCTCACTCGGGGGCTTAGCTGCGACCCCGTAATCGCCTAAGTTACAAAAACTACTCCGAGTGAAGAGCAACCCTCTCACTCGGGGGCTTAGCTACGATCTTCCGAGTTACGCCACAAGTACAACGTGGCTCTGTCCTCCGAGCTCCGCCAGAAGTACAACATAGCTCGTAATCGCCTAAGTTACAAAAACTACTCCGAGTGAAGAGCAACCCTCTCACTCGGGGGCTTAGTTGCGATCCTCCGAGCTACGCCACAAGTACAACATGGCTCTGTCCTCCGAG
>LR738710.1:249689160-249731543 GCA_902687465.1 Secale cereale
TGCCACAAGTACAACGTGGCTCTGTCCTCCGAGCTCCGCCACAAGTACAACGTAGCTCGTAATCACCTAAGTTACCAAAACTACTCCGAGTGAAGAGCAACCCTCTCACTCGGGGGCTTAGATGCGACCCCGTAATCGCGTATGTTACAAAAACTACTCCGAGTGAAGAGCAACCCTCTCACTCGGGGGCTTAGTTGCGCCCCCCTAATCGCCTAAGTTACAAAAACTACTCCGAGCGAAGAGCAACCCTCTCACTCGGGGGCTTAGCTGCGGTCCTCCGAGCTACGCCACAAGTACAACATGGCCCTGTGCTCCGAGCTCCGCCACAAGTACGACGTAGCTCGTAACCGCCTAAGTTAGAAAAACCACTCCGAGTGAAGAGCGATCCTTTCACTCGGGGGCTTAGCCGCGGTCCTCCAATCTACGCCACAAATGCAACGTCGCCATCGAGTGGCTCGACCATCAGAGCCATGCCACAAAATTGATGTCAACTCAAAATCCAAAAGATCAGAAAGAGTTGGAAGCAAAACAAGCAAATACAAAAGGAATTAAATCTAGATAAAGCCCCACAAGATTCGGGTAGGAGTACTTGGGCATCAAGCACATGAGAGTTTAACTGTTACATGATCAATCGACATTCCGAGACAAATTAAATCGAAGTGTCAAAGTTTATTGACTCCCCGGGAGGAGGTGGGCTCGCAGGCGCAACGAACTCATCCAGGTCGATCCCATCGGCGATGCGGGTGGCAGCATCCAAGAAAGTCTCCATGAACAACTGGAACTGGAGTTCCTTTGTGTTGGCAACCTTGAGCGCGACCAGCCTCTTCTCCTTCACCTCCTTGCAGTGCACCCGAACCAGAGATAGTGCAACGTCGGCTCCACATCGGGCACATGACTTCTTCCACTCCTCCACTCGACCAGGGATCTCATTGAGTCGAGTCATCAGGGACTCGAGGTCGTTCTCTTGCACGACTCCCCTCCAGAGTGTAGTGTCGATCCGAGACATCACTGCTTTCAGTCGACCAAGATAGCTTGTGGCACTGGTAAGGCGAGACTCCAACCTCAAGATGTTCATAGCAGCTTCATCTTTGACAATAGAATTGGCGGGGTCCAGACCAGTCTCGACCCGCCCAGTTTCCTCCTCGAAGTCGCGGCAGAACTCTGCGCAAGAGGGGACACGACAAGTTAGCAAGCAAGTTATGAGTCGACCACCTTGACTTAGTCCTAGCAAAAGAGGCATACCTTCAAGCACAAGATACCACTTCTTGGTGAGATCACTCAGATAAGCCTCCAGCTCGTTCTTCTTCTGGAAGAGGCCCCCGTACTTCTCATTCAGGTCATCCTTGCCCCCCTTCAACTGAGTCACTTCCGGGTTGGCTGCGTCGAGAGAGCCCCTCAGCCTGGCGATCTCTGCCTCAAGTGTACCGACTGAAGCCAGCTTCTGCTCCGCTAGTTCGGTCTTCTTATGCGCCCTCTGCTGCGCTGCCGCCAGGTCAAGGTCCTTCTGCTCCAGGGCTGCCTTCATTTGATCTACAAGAGACGTACTAGACAGATGAACATAAGGATACACATGACATATTCATTGAAGTTCAGTCGACAAGTTGTTTGCTTTAATTACCAGCCAATTCGTCCTGGGTTTTCTTCAAATGACCCCGAGCCAGTTGCAAGTCAAGATTGAGCTGGACCTGCTTCTTCTCAAGATCCGCAAACTTGGCTCCGAACTCACAAGATCTCTGCATCGACACAACAAATCAGAATTCTAAGACTATAGCCGAGTGAAACACTCAACAGTAGTCTCGAGGACTACACCCAGTGGGTGCACTAAGCGTGCCCCCACTGGTTCTCACTCGGCCAGATCAGTCTGACCCGAGCAAAAAAAGGGGGAGAGGTTTTGTTCTCATACCATGGCCGACTACCAGCAGTTGACCACGGTCTCGGGGACTACACCCAGTGGATGCACTGAGCGTGTCCCCACTGGTTCTCACTCGGCCAGATCAGTTTGACCCGAGCAAAAAAGGTTCCAAACAAATGGACAAGACACATTCTAAAGACCACGGCCGACTGACTTCAGTCGACCATGGCCTCGGGGACTACCCCCACTGGGTGCACTGAGCGTGCCCCCACTGGTCCAATCGGTAGGGCTACAAGAACTAAAGCTACAAGAGAAGATACCCAGTGGGTGTGACATCATCTCACGAACAAAACATCAATTTTTCAAAACGAAGACTACACCAACACAGCAAACTAGTCGGAAGAGACAGACCTGGAAATTGGTCCGAAGAGCCGAGCTAGCGCTGTAAGCAGCCATGCTGGCCTCATACGCCGCCTTCGTCCTCTCAATCATCAATCCCGCCCGACGAACGACTTCGTAGGCCACGTTCACGGGGTCCTCCGGGACGTGATGGGTGGGGAAGAGAACAGACGGCGGAGTAGTCGCTAGGTCGGCAGTCGGGTCAGTCGACGAGGAGGGATGGACAGTCGACACAGGGACAACAAAAGAGGCCGTGGTTCGGGCCACGTCCCCCTGTTGTTGGGCCTCAGAGCCGGCGGGTGTCTTCCAACCCCTCCTTCCTGGGCCTCGTCGAGTCACTCCCGCGCGCTCCTCATCGTCGTCGTCATCATCAGGAAGCTCTATGACATGGCGTGGCACTTCAGAAGACAACCGCAGAGTTCAGTCGACCAATAGTTCAAATAGGTAAAGAGCAATCTACAACCCGCACCTGGACGGGACGTGGTAGCGTCAGCGGTCTCCTCGTCGTCACGACCCTTGTCAATATCCATCGAGGTCGCAGAAGCAGCATCATTGAAGATTCCACTGAAAGTGAGTCGACGAAGACAAAGTTGATCTCCGAAGAGTGGGAGAAGATGAAGCAGAGCGGCGCTTACGTGGAGGCGATTGGGACGTCCACCTTGATCTTGGGCAGGGCCTTCCGAGGCTTGATAGCGGCGACCTTAGGCTGCTTTGGTGCCTTTTCGGTCGGATCCGGAGTGGTCGTGCGAGCCCGCTTCTGCACTTGGGAGCTGGAGGGGCCCGCCCTGGAACGCACGGCCTCTGGGTCGAGCTTCTCCTTGGAGCGCTTTTCGCCGCGGGGAGGTGACTCGACCTCCTCGCCGCTGCTGGAATATTCGCTCTCCTCTGCAGTCTCCTCGCCAGACTTCCAGTCGGAAGCTTCACCCGCGCCTTCTTCGCCCACCTAGACCTGATCCCCATTGGGCACTGAAAACATTCCGGTATAGATCTGCGGAAAAGAAGATTAATCAAACATCAGTCAGATTCATCGGACGGCCACAAACGGAAAACACGAAAGTCACTCAGAAGTCGAGGCGAGACCTTGCCAGGTTGGTGATCTGCGTCGAATGGGCGAACTCTTCTGGCCCCCCTGGGGTTGTCCTTGTTCCCCGTGATGCACTTCAAGCACTGCGCCACCGTCTTCGCAGCAGCCTCCTCTGGGTGGACCCGAGACGAGTCGTTGACACCGGAATATAACCACATCGGATGGTCTCGGGCTTGGAGGGGCTGGATCCTCCTCATGAGGAACACCTCGAGCAGATCCATCCCCGTAATACCGTCGTGAACCAACTGGACCATCCGCTCCACCAGCATGTCTACCTCTACCCTCTCAGTCCGACTCACGAGCAACGTCGGTGGCTGGTTGACTCGACCAAAAGGAAATGGAGGAAGCCCAGTCGGCTGGCAAGGAGTCGTAACATCCCTACAGTAGAACCAAGTCGACTACCAGCCCCGAACTGACTCGAGAAGGGTCATGGCAGGGAAAGCGCTCCTACCTTTGAGTTGGATATCTGGTCCGCAACATATTTGAATAACATGCGTCTTTTCATCGCTCGGATTCGCTTTTTTGATGGTTTGAGAACGACAAGTGAAGATGTGCTTGAACAAATCCTAGTGCGGTCGGCAGCTGTAACGCCCCGGACACACCCGCCGATGGTCGTTACTCCTGGCGGGATCTAGACTGGCCACACATATCAATACTAGTCTTTTCTGCGCTCCTTGTCCTCACTCGCGCGCACCCAGGAGCAACTTCCCGGTCGGTCACCCATCCTGAAACTACTCCGAGCTGAGCACGCTTAACTTTGGAGTTCTATCCGAATGGACTCCCGGAAAAGAAGGAATTCCTTATTGATATGAGTAGTCTATCATCCCTATTAAGCCAGGCCATCACATACACCCTCACTCAAAGGAACCGACGTCCTCGTCGGGCCACAGGAACGTTCCCTCTTGGCACAACCGTCTGTGCTTCCAGGACAACACATGTGCCATGCCGTGTGCCACGATGGGTCACAAACGTCATGCACAACATGACTGCAAACTGTCCGCAAACATCCGTGTAACCGCGAGGGTCGGATCTGATACCAACTTGTAACACCCCGGACACACCCGCCGGTGGTCGTTACTCCTGGCGGGATCTAGACTGGCCTCACATATCAATACTAGTCTTTTCTGCGCACTTTGTCCTCACTCGTGCGCACCCGGGAGCAACTTCCCGGTCGGTCACCCATCCTGAAACTACTCCAAGCTGAGCACGCTTAACTTTGGAGTTCTATCCGAATGGGCTCCCGGAAAAGAAGGAATTCCTTATTGATATGAGTAGTCTATCATCCCTATTAAGCTAGGCCATCACAGCAGCCGAGGAAGTTCTCGCACATCAAAATGAATGCAACCAAGTAGGTGATGGTGTTGGGTGTGAAGTGGTGCAGATGGGCGCCGTAAAAAGCCAAGAAAGCACGTAAGAAAGGATGCGGAGGCAAGGAGAAACCTCAGTCGACGTGAGTCGCGAGGAGAACGCACTCGCCCTCCCGCGGCTGGGGCTCGAGCTCGCCCTCCGGCAGCAGCCATGAGTCGCGGGCGATCAGGCCCTCCTCCTCCAGCTCCTCCATGTCCTCCGGCGTCATCGTGGACCTGATCCAGTCCCCCTGGATCCAGCCAGGCGGGAGCCTAATACGTCTCCAACGTATCTACTTTTCCAAACCCTTTTGCCCTTGTTTTGGACTCTAACTTGCATGATTTGAATGGAACTAACCTGGACTGACGCTGTTTTCAGCACAACTACCATGGTGTTGTTTTTGTGCAGAATAAAAAGTTCTCGAAATCGCCTGAAAATCAACGGTGAATTATTTCAGAAAATATAAAAAATACCTGCAAGAAGATCCACACCAGGGGGCCTTGTGCCAGTCCACGAGGGTGGGGGCGCGCCCCCTGCCCAGGGCGCACCCCCTGCCTCGTGGGCCCCTAGTGCTCCACCGACGTACCCCCAGATCCTATATCTTCCGTTTCGGGGAGAAAAAAATAAGAGAGAAGGAATTATCGTGTTTTACGATACAGAGCCGCCACCAAGCCCTAATCTCTCTCGGGAGGGCTGGTCTAGAGTCCGTTCGGGGCTCCGGAGAGTGGAGATCGTCGGCATCATCATCATCAACCTTCCTCCATCACCAATTCCATGATGCTCACCGCTGTGTGTGAGTAATTCCATCGTAGGCTTGCTGGACGGTGATGGGTTGGATGGGATCAATCATGTAATCGAGTTAGTTTTGTTAGGGTTTATCCCTAGTATCCACTATGTTCTGAGATTGATGTTGCTGTGACTTTGCTATGCTTAATGCTTGTCACTAGGGCCCGAGTGCCATGATTTCAGATCTAAACCTATTATGTTTTCAAGAATATACATGTGTTCTTGATCCTATCTTGCAAGTCTATAGTCACCTACTATGTGTTATGATCCGGCAACCCCGAAGTGACAATAACCGGGACCACTCCCGGTGATGATCGTAGTTTGAGGAGTTCATGTATTCACTATGTGTTAATGCTTTGGTCTGGTACTCTATTAAAAGGAGGCCTTAATATCCCTTAGTTTCCAACAGGACCCCGCTGCCACGGGAGGGTAGGACAAAAGATGTCATGCAAGTTCTTTTCCATAAGCACGTATGACTATATTCGGAATACATGCCTACATTGCATTGATGAACTGGAGCTAGTTCGGTGTCACCCTAGGTTATAACTTCTACATGATGAATTGCATCCGACGTAATTTCCCATCACCGATCCAATGCCTACGAGCTTTACCTATATTGCTTGTCGCTTATTTACTTTCCCGTTGCTATTATTACAAAAACTACAAAAACAATATCATCACTTTTGTTGATGCTACTGCCGCTATCATATTACTTTGCTACTAAACTATCTTGCTGCAGATACTAAGTTTCTAGGTGTGGTTGAACTGACAACTCAGCTGCTAATACTTGAGAGTATTCTTTGGCTCCCGTTGTGTTGAATCAATAAATTTGGGTTGAGTACTTTACCCTCGAATACGGTTGCGATCCCCTACACTTGTGGGTTATCAAGACTATTTTTTGGCGCCGTTGCCGGGGAGCATAGCTTTATTCTTTAAGTCACTTGGGATTTATATCTGTTGATCACTATGAAGAATTTGAAGGACTCAAAAACGAAGATCTTACCCTCAACAATGAGGGGAGGTAAGGAACTGCCATCTAGCTCTGCACTTGATTCTCCTTCTATTATGAGTAAACTTGTGACACCTACTCCTGCTATTGAATCTGATATGTCGTATTGTAACTCCCGGATAATTAAGCTACAATAATCTTCTGCTAATGATGCCACGTCATCGCTTTTACTGTTGCTAGAAGTCAATTTGGTTCATACCGGTTCGAAGTCAAATTAAAATAAAGCCAAACAAATAAAGTTTTCAAATGACAAAACTAAAATATTTAAAGTGTTGTAAATATTCCATAAGTAATGATAGTGGTGACCCAACACTTTTTTAAAATAATTAAATGCCTTCTTGTGAATATAACAGTGGCTAAAAATAATTGCTAAATGCTTTTTCAATTATAAAAGTACTAAACTATTTTATTTCGAACCTCTAACTAAATGTGCCCGTGGTATATTTAATAGTACTAATTTAGAGTATAGGTTTGTATTTTATAAAGGTGGAAATAAATAAAACGGAAAAGAATTAATAAAACAAAAGAAAACAAAACCTGAAATAAAAGTAAGAAAATCCCCTCCCCATTGTGGGCCTCGTGGCTCGGTTGGCCTACAAAGCCACCAGGCCGGCCCAGCTCCTCCCCACCGTCCCCTTCCTCAGCTACAGGGAGGCAGGGGGGATCGTGGCGCCCACCCGCCGGCGATGGCCGGCCGTGGCGGCCATCCACCCCCTGGCGCCCTACAAGTAACCTGTGGCGCCCCCAAACCCTAGCCCCTCCACTTTATTTCTCCATCGCGCCCCCACTACTCTCCTATCCGAGCCTTGCCATCGCCGTCTTCGTTGTCGAAGATCCACCTGCCTCGAGCTACTGTCCTGGAGCCGCTCCGACCTCGTCTCCATCGACCATGCACACCAACACGTCGCCAAATCGCTGCATCGTTGCCGTTGCGTCGTTCGTTTCCGCCTCGGTCGTCGTCGCCGCCATGGGTAGCCACTGCCCCGGCCGGATCACCACCACCGGCGCCTCCCCGACCTCACGAGCTCGCCATCTGCTCCTGCGGTGAGCCCTCCGTCGATTCCCCCATTTCCCCTCTTCAATTCGGCGTCGTAGACCCGCGCCCGACTGTCGCTGCCATGGTTGGACCTATGTAGCTCCGCCGCGAGCGTACACGCTCATTCCTCGCACCGCCTCTGTGACCCTTTCCCTGTACACCGTCCACACGCGCCGGTTGCCGCTCGGGACCGCGCCTTGCTGCGTGACGCACGTCCGACCCGTTTCCTCGCTGCAGCCAGCCACCGCGCCCCGCTGCGCTCCTCTTCCCCGCCAACACCTCGCGCCGCACCTCACTCCGGCCTCGTCCAAGACATCCCCCCAGCGCCCTTGGCTCCGGTGACCCGGGCCCATCCCCGCCGTGTCCCCAGCTACTGCCCCGCGGCCGCGCCTCCCTTCACTCGCCGCCTCCAGCCGCCGCCGCGACCCCGCCCGACTCCGGCTGCCGCTGTGCGCCGCCCCGTCCTCCCCGGCCCCGTCCGTCGCGGCCTCCGGCCCAGCCCCGCCGTGCTGCCCGCCGGCGCACTCCGGCACCCGTACGCTCTAGCACGCCCGGGTGCGCCCCCTCGTGCGGGCGCCCACGCCTGCCGCCCGTTAACCGCACCCGCCCCGCTGGCCATTGGGCCTTTGACCGTTGGGGCCCGCCTGTGGAGAAAGATTAAAAAAAGAATAAAAATAAATAAATAAATAAATAAATAGTTAATTAATTAACTTAATTAAAATGTTTTAATTAAACTAATTAATTAGTTAAACTAACTAATCTGTAATTAGTGCAATATGTCAATGACAGGGGGCCCCACCCCCTGTTGACCAGTCAAATGTTGACTGGTCAACTGGGACCCCCTGGCCCACCTGTCAGCCTCTAGTACACTTCTGTGTACACAGAGTTGGGTACCCGTAGCGTTTTACCTTTATTTTCGAATTAATAATAAATTACAGAATATTAATAAAACTTTGAAAAATTATATAAAATAACCCGTAACTCGGATGAAAAAGATTTATATATGAAAGTCGCTCAGAATTTCGAGACGAATCCGAATATGCGGTCCGTTCGTCCGCCACACATCCCGAGCATACCGAACATGGAACAATCCCCTTCCAGTTCGCCTGTCCGAAAATGCCTAACGCCGGGAATGCTTTCCCGGGTGTTTCCCCCTTCGCCGGTATCGTGTTGCACTGCGTTAAAACACCCCTAGCACCTCTTATTGCGATGTCATGCATCTGTATTGCATCTGTGTGCTATGTATTTATTGTTTCTTCCCCCCTCTTCTCTCCGGTAGACCCCGAGACTCCTGTTGATGCCCTGGTGATTGACTACGTCGACGACGACCCTACTTCCGTTTCAACAAAGCTTCCAGGCAAGCCCCCCCTTTGATCATCCCGATATCGCCCATTCCATTCTCTCATGCTTGCATTAAATTTTGCTGCTGTTATTGTTTGATCCTATTCTAATGCATAACCTGCTTTTGTACCTGCTATTGTTACCTACACGCTATGCTAAACTACTTAGTATAGGTTGGATAGTGATACAACAGTGACCCCCACCTTGTCCTTGTTGCCCTGCTTCATCATCGATGACTCGAGCAACATGATCGAAGTCCGAAGCCCGACTGTCTTTGTTACCCATGCTTCATCATCGATGACTCGAGCAACGTGATCGAAGACCGGAGCCCGACACTTCACATCACATCACACCCCTTTGTTGCTCGACTCTGCAGAGGTACTACCGGGTGCCGAGGGTGAAACCTCGTAACGCACTCATGATGATAACTCTGTAGTGCAGCTATTCGGTCGTGGTCAACGAGGGTGATTCCTCTTTCTCCATTCCCGATATGACTCTGTCGTGCAACCCCTCAAGTGTGAACCTCGGGGGTGATTCCTCATAGTTTGCCTTGACGGACACATCGAGCGAAATTCGTCGGGGGTGATTCCTCAGGTTTTCCACCTTGATGTTTTGGACACACGGTTACATGGACTTTACTTGAGACCTTTATGAAAGGCGGGCGGGCCCGGAGAGCACCCGCGGGAGTTTCGGTGGCGGTTGGCTGTTTAGCGGTATCACCCAGGAGGGGTGATAGCTCCGGACTTGTCCCGACAGCCGTCACTTCAGTCAATAATGCACTAACAGATTTGGGTATTTGTTCTGAGTTGGCCTCTGGCCTTTACGGACTAACCTCCACGCGAGAATAGTTATGGGCCTCGACGTCGTGGTATCAGCCAAAGCTTTGTCAGACATCCAGTTCAGCATTGCGGCACGACCTGGTCAGCGCCCTAGTGGAGGTGGCCTGGATCGCCCTGCGCGCAACGATCCAGAGTGCAACGGGCGATGGCCCATGACCCCGGAGTGCTTAGGATGTAGACCGGCGGGGACCTCTCTGCTGAGCCTAGGTAGGGCTGCGACGTGTTGATCTTTCGAGGTCGGGCATTGACCCAGAAAGGTGTGTCCGGCCAGAGATGATTGAGCGTGAGGGTAACATGGTGCACCCCTGCAGGAAGGTTATCTATTCGAATAGCCGTGTCCATGGTAATGGACGTTCAGTCTTATATCCTGATCTATTATAACTAGAAATGGATACTTGAGATATGTGATGGATATGTGGCTGCGACGTTACTTTCTCACAGGGAGTCGACGAAGGATCTCTAGGTCGTTAATGCTACAACATGCTTGTTAATTATAAAAATGCGATTCTGTATTTCCTTCTACTACTGCAAGATGGTGCTTTCCAGAAGATGCTTGAAGATGCTAGTCTTCGATAGGCTAGGCTTTTCCCCTCCTCTTCTGGCATTCTGCAGTTTATTCCACATATACAGCTTACTCCTTTGATACTGATGCATACTTAGTATATATCTGATGCTTGCGAGTACTTTGGATGAGTACTCACGGTTGCTTTTATCCCCCTTTTCCCCTTCTTTCTTCTTTCTGGTTGTTGCAACCAGATGGCGGATCCCAGGAGCCAGATGCCACCCCAGTCGACTACTACTACTACCCCGGTGGAGCCTACTACTACATGGAGACAGCAGACGACTAGGAGTAGTTAGGAGGTCCCAGGCAGGAGGCCTTGCCTCTTCGATCATTGATGTTTGTGCTAGCCTTCTTAAGGCAAAATTTGTTTAACTTATGTCTGTACTCAGATATTGTTACTTCCGCTAACTCTGTTGCTTTCGAGCTTCTGTATTCGAGCCCTCGAGGCCCCCGGCTTGTAATATGAAGCTTGTATTATTTTATTTGTGTCTAGAGTTGTGTAGTGATATCTTCCGTGAGTCCGTGATCTTGGTCGTACACATTTGCATGCATGATTAGTGTACGGTCAAATCGGGGGCATCGCAAGTTGGTATCAGAGCCGACTGCCTGTAGGAACCCCCTTTCCAACTCCTTGGCCGAAGTTGAGTCTAGCCTTTGAAAAACTAATTTACTAAAATGGTTGTGTGGCTTAAGGGCCCACGTTGCCAATTGGGTGGTATTAGGATCTTTTACTCCACGTCTATACTCTGGGATTCTGATATCTCTTCTCTTTGGGTTAAATGAATTTGCTAAGTCTAACATTAGGATCTCGTGATCACATCCACCTAGAGATTTGTATTACGCCTTTCTTGAAATAAGGGTCAAGTTCTGCTTCACAATGTTCACTGACCGCAGGATCCTCTTATCGAGGGCACCCTGTGTCATCACTTGATTATCCCTCGCCCTAGTGGTTTTGTCCCATGTTGATACAACATTTGCTATGTCTAATTAATGTATCCCTTCATCGCGTGCATGAGTGCCGCCTAGTTTGTCTAGGATGTTTCTCTTGTCCGAACTCATACGAACATCTTGTAATTGGCTTCGTATATGTACATGTATGTCTTCAATGACTGCTGCTTTGTACATACTACGCTTTTGCTCATTGTTCGGATTACATCATGAATGACTCCGTACACATGCTCCACCCCTTGCTAAATTAGCACCTATTGCTTTTCAGCAGGATGATCAGACCCGCTAGTCGTGGCCCTGGTGGCAATGATCCACCATCGTCCGAATACATGGTTGGAAGCATACCTCAGTTTGAGCTGAATCGCCAGTTTAATGGAAGGATTCATGGCTGAGTTTTCCGTGCCCCAATAAGAACTAGCAACCAGCCCCGGTGGTTCTGCAAGAATTTGTGCGTCTCAACCCCGTCATCTACCGCAACTCGTCTCGGCCAATTGATGCTGATGACTGACTCTGTGACATCACATTCGAGCTGGAGTCTGTTGATGTAGCCCCTTTCCAACAATGTCACCTTTGCAGCTTACTACGTGAAGGGTCCCGCCGCTCAATGGTGGGACAGCCACATGCGTTCCTTACCTGTTGGAACCACCATCACTTGGCCGGAATTCTAAGGTGCATTCTGCGGGCCAATGTCGAACCACCTTGGTTAGTCACACCGTGCCTGTTGGAATTGAAGGGTTGGAATTCCATGTTTCTCCCATTGTCTTGAAGTCATCCAATATTGACCTCATTCTGGGAATGGAATGTTTGGAAACACATACGCATCTACCATTTGCGCCACTAAGACCGTCCATCTACTACATCCTTCAAATGAGATAGTAAGCCATGCTCATCTTATTCGAATTGCTGAAGCACAAATTTATTCCTTAAATGCGTTAAACGTTTCTCCTCTAGTGAGAATTGAAAATGCTCAACTCTCTTGGGAATTCCAGGATGTCTTTTCAAGAGGACAACCCAGTCCATGACCTTGAACTTGGTGTGGTTAAGTTTGCAATGAAGTTGTGGTAACATTTCCTTCTTTGTACTCGTTGCGAGATCTTCACCGATCATTAAAGTCTAAAGTATCTGATACTCAGCTAGACCCGAATCTTTGTCAGCAACGATGTTTGAAACAATTACATACTATGACTACGGTATTTCTTATACCCCTGGCAAGGCTAATACAATGGCCAATGCCCTGAGTCGCAAGTCTTATTGCAAAAATCACATGGCTTATAAAGCCCAACCTCTGCCAGGTGATATCACCTATAGAGAGCATCCAATCAGCCTTCTCGTTCAAGTTGAACGTCGCACCCACCCGAGGGCTATCAAATTTCTAAAATTTCAGTGGTCAAATCCTTCTGAAGATGAAGCCACTTGGGGACGTGAGGATCGTCTTCGTGATGAATACCCCATTTTGTTTCCTTCTACCTCCTAAAATCTCGGGACAAGATTTCTACAGTAATCTTCTGCTAATGATGCCACGTCATCGCTTTTACTGTTGCTAGAAGTCACTTTGGTTCAAACCGGTTCGAAGTCAAATTAAAATAAAGCCAAACAAATAAAGTTTTCAAATGACAAAACTAATATGTTTAAAGTGTTGTAAATATTCCATAAGTAATGATAGTGGTGACCCAACAATTTTGTAAAATAATTAAATGCCTTCTTGTGAATATAATAGTGGCTAAAAATAATTGCTAAATGCTTTTTAAATTATAAAAGTACTAAACTATTTTATTTTGAACCTCTAACTAAATGTGCCCGTGGTATATTTTAATAGTACTAATTTAGAGTCTAGGTTTGTATTTTATAAAGGTGAAAATAAATAAAACAGAAAAGAATTAAAAAGAAAAGAAAAACAAAACCAGAAATAAAAGTAAGAAAATCCCCTCCCCATTGTGGGCCTCGTGGCTTGGTTGGCCAACAAAGCCACCATGCCGGCCCAGCTCCTCCCCACCGTCCCCTTCCTCTGCTACAGGGAGGCAGGGGGATCGTGGTGCCCATCCGCCGGCGATAGCCAGGCGTGGCGGCCATCCACCCCTGGCGCCCTACTAGTTACCTAGGGCACCCCCAAACCCTAGCCCCTCCACTTTATTTCTCCATCGCGCCCCCACTACTCTCCTATCCGAGCCTTTCCATCGCCGTCTTCGTTGTCGAAGATCCACCTGCCTCGAGCTACTGTCCTGGAGCCACTCCGACCTCGTCTCCATCGACCATGCGCACCAACACGTCGCCAAACCGATGCATCGTTGCCGTTGCGTCGTTCGTTTTCGCCTCGGTCGTCGTCGCCGCCATGGGTAGCCGCTGCCCCAGCCGGATCCCCACCACCGGCGCCTCCCCGACCTCACGAGCTCGCCATCTGCTCCCGCGGTGAGCCCTCCATCGATTCCCCCATTTCCCCTCTTCAATTCGGCATCGTAGACCCGCGCCCGACTGTCGCTGCCATGGTCGGACCTATGTAGCTCCGCCGCAAGCGTACACGCTCACTCCTCGCCCCGCCTCTGCCATCCTTTCCCTGTACACCGTCCACACGCGCCGGCTGCCACTCGGGACCGCGCCTTGCCGCGTGACGCACGTCCGACCCGTTTCCTCGCTGCAGCCAGCCACCGCGCCCCGCTGCGCTCCTCTTCCCCGCCAACACCCCGCGCCGCTCCTCACTCCGGCCTCGTCCAGGCCATCCCCCGGCGCCCTTGGCTCCGGCGACCCGGGCCCGTCTCGGCCGTGTCCCCAGCTACTGCCCCGCGGCCGCACCTCCCTTCACTCGCCGCCTCCAGCCGCCGCCGCGACCCCGCCCGACTCCGTCAGCCGCTATGCGCCGCACCGTCCTCCCCGGCCCGGCCGCGTCCGTCGCGGCATCCGACCCAGCCCCGCCATGCTGCCCGCCGGCGCACTCCGGCGCCCGTACGCTCCAGCGCGCCCGGGTGCGCCCCCTCGTTCGGGCGCCCACGCCCGCCGCCCTTTAACCGCACCCGCCCCACTGGCCATTGGCATTGGGCCTTTGACAGCTGGGGCCCGCCCCTGGAGAAAGATTAAAAAAAGAATAAAAATAAATAAATAAATAATTAGTTAATTAATTAATTAAGTTAACTAAAATGTTTTAGTTAAACTAACTAATCTGTAATTAGTCCAATATGTCAATGATAGGGGGCCCCACCCCCTGTTGACCAGTGAAACGTTGACTCGTCAACTGGGACCCCTTGGCCCACCTGTCAGCCTCTGGTACACTTCTGTGTACACAGAGCTAGGTAGCCGTAGCATTTTACTTCTATTTTCGAATTAATAATAAATTACAGAATATTAATAAAACTTTGAAAATCATATAAAATAATCTGTAACTCGGATGAAAAAGATTTATACATGAAAGTCACTCAGAATTTCGAGACGAATCCGAATACGCGATCCGTTTGTCCGCCACACATCCCCAGCATACCGAACATGGAACAATCCCCCTCCGGTTCGCCTGTCCGAAAATGTCTAACACCGGGAATGCTTTCCCGGGTGTTTCCCCCTTCGCCGGTATTGTGTAATACTGCGTTAGAACACCCCTAGCACCGTTTATTGCCATGTCGTGCATCTGCATTCCATCTGTGTGCTATGTATTTATTGTTTCTCCCCTCCCCCTCTTCTCTCCGGTAGACCCCGAGACTTCTGTTGATGCCCTGGTGATCGACTACGTCGACGGCGACCCTACTTCCATTTCAACAGAGCTTCCAGGCAAGCCCCCCCTTTGATCATCCCAATATCGCCCATTCCATTATCTCATGCTTGCATTAGATTTTGCTACTGTTATTGTTTGATCCTATTCTGATGGATAGCCTGCTTTTGTACCTGCTATTGTTACCTACACGCTATGCTAAACTGCTTAGTATAGGTTGGATAGTGATCCAACAGTGACCCCACCTTGTCCTTGTTGCCTTGCTTCATCATCGACAACTCGAGCAACGTGATCAAAGACCGAAGCCTGACTGTCCTTGTTACCCCTGCATCATCATCGACGACTCAAGCAACGTGATCAAAGACCGGAGCCCGACACTTCACATCACATCACACCCCCTTTGTTGCTCGACTCTGCAGAGGTACTATCGGGTGCCGAGGGTGAAACCTCGTAAGCACTCATGATGATAACTCTATAGTGTAGCTATTCGGTCGTGGTCATCGAGGGTGATTCCTCTTTCTCCATTCCCGATACGACTCTGTCGTGCAACCCCTCAAGTGTGAACCTCGGGGGTGATTCCTCATAGTTTGCCTTGACGGACACATCGAGTGGAATTCGTCGGGGGTGGTTCCTCGGGTTTTCCACCTTGATGTTTTGGACACACGTTTACATGGACTTTACTTGAGACCTTTGTGAAAGGCGGGCAGGCTCGAAGAGCACCCGTGGGAGTTTCGGTGGCGGCTGGATGTTTAGCGGTATCACCCAGGAGGGGTGATAGCTCCGGACTTGTCCCGACAACCGTCACATCTTTCAATAATGCACTAACAGATTTGGGTATTTGTTTGGAGTTGGCCTCTCGCCTTTACGCACTAACCGCCATGCGAGAATAGTTATGGGCCTCGGCGTCGTGGTATCAGCCGAAGCTTTGTCAGACGTCCAGTTCAGCATTGTGGCACGGCCTGGTCGGCGCCCCAGTGGAGGTGGCCTAGATCGCCCTGCGTGCAACGATCCGGAGTGCAACGGGCGATGGCCCATGACCCCGGAGTGCTTAGGATGTAGACCGGCGGGGACCTCTCTGCTGATCCTAGGTAGGGTTGCGACATGTTGATCTTCCGAGGCCGGGCATTGACCCAGAAAGGTGTGTCCGGCCAGAGATGATCGAGCATGAGGGTAACGTGGTGCACCCCTGCAGGGAATTTATCTGTTTGAATAGTTGTGTCCTCGGTAACGGGCGTTCAGTCTTATATCCTGATCTATTATAACTCGAAATGGATACTTGAGATACGTGATGGATATGTGGCTTCAAGGTTACTTTCTCGCAGGGAGTCGAGGAAGGATCTCTAGGCCGTTAATGCTACAACATGCTTGTTAATTATAAAAATGCTATTCTGTATTTCCTTCTACTGCTGCAAGGTGGTGCTTTCCAGAAGATGCTTGAAGATGCTAGTCTTCGATAGGCTAGGCTTTTCCCCTCCTCTTCTGGCATTCTACAGTTCAGTCCACATATACAGCTTACTCCTTTGATACTGATGCATACTTAGTATAGATATGATGCTTGCGAGTACTTTGGATGAGTACTCACGGTTGCTTTGCTCCCCCTTTTCCCCTTCTTTCTTCTTTCTGGTTGTTGCAACCAGATGGCGGATCCCAGGAGCCAGATGCCACCCCAATCGACTACTACTACAACCCCGACCGAGCCTACTACTACGTGCACTACTAGAAAAAGGGCTATAAATGGAATTGACACTAATGGCGCACCAGACATGCGGTGCGCCATTAGTATATACTAATGGCGCACCATGTGTTGGTGCGCCATTAGTAAGCAAATACTAATGACGCACCGTTGACGTGGTGCGCCATTAGTAACAATTTTTTTTTCATTTTTTTTTCAAAACTACTAATGGCGCACCAATGGATAGTGCGCCATTAGTAGTTAAACTACTAATGGCGCACCACATCCACGGTGCTCCATTAGTAATTTTTTTCAATTTTTTTTATTTTATTTTCAAAAAATACTAATGGCGCACCGTGGGAGTGGTGCGCCATTAGTAGTTCTAATGGCGCACCACTCCCACGGTGCGCCATTAGTATTTTTTTTCATATTTTTATTTTTTTATTTTTTTCAAAACTATTAATGGCGCATCGTGGGAGTGGTGCGCCATTACTAGTTGAACTACTCGGTGCGCCATTACTAACTTGGCCATTACTGCACCCCCCCAGTGGACCGCCTTTTCCAGTTCAAAAATAAATAAAAGAAAATGATGTAAATGTCAAAAAAATAAAAGAAAATAAGTTTCTCATGTGATATGTGGTCTACTTGTTGGGAAAATTTACAAATATGAATTTGACTTTATTTGCAAAATATCTCTGGAATTTAGTAAAACGGGCATAACTTTTCCATACAAACTCGGATTAAAAAGTTTTTTATATGAAAAATCATCTACTCGAAAAGTTAAATCCGAATTTAACTGGGGGAACCTTGTTAAACATTTTCAAAATCCCCAAAAACCTAACAGAAAAAAAGTTACGAGGCTTTTAAGATCTACACGCAAAAAATTGAAAAAATTTCAAACTTACTAGTGGCGCACCGTTTGCTAGGTGCGTCACTAGTAACAGATTTTTTTAAATGTGGAATTTTTTTTCCAAAATATGATACGTAATATGACCGGGTAGTTTGAAATATATTTTCAAAATTTCATCATACTCATGAACATTAACAAACTCCTAGACATCAAGAAGGATTAATAGGATTGATATGATAGATATATCAACAAGTGAATGTGAAGTGAGCTGGTGCTGGGGTTGGATAGAACTACGAAGTTAAGCGTGCTCGGGCTGGAGTAGTGTGAGGATGGGTGACCTTATGGGAAGTTTGACCATAGAGTGCGATTTGACTTGAGATTAAGCAAATTGACCCCATATTAAGCCATAATGACTTGAGATTCAAAAAAATTGAAAAAAAATTTGAATTTTTTTTTGAAAATAAATTACTAATGGCGCACTTCTATGTAGTGCGCCATTAGTATGCCAAAGCACCTGGGTATAGATGGCCCCCTGGGAGGCATACTAATGGCGCACCGGGCCCTATACTAATGGCGCACCAGATACTAATGGCGCACCAGAGGTGCGCCATTAGTAAAAAATACTAATGGCGTGCTACTAATGGCGCACCAGTAGTGCGCCATTAATGGGCAAAACCGGTGCGCCATTAGTAGGCCTTTTTCTAGTAGTGGTGGAGACAGCTGACGACCAGGAGTAGTTAGGAGGTCCCAGGCAGGAGGCCTTGCCTCTTCGATCGATGATGTTTGTGCTAGCCTTCTTAAGGCAAAATTTGTTTAACTTATGTCTGTACTCAAATATTGTTGCTTCCGCTAACTCTGTTGCTTTCGAGCTTCTGTATTCGAGCCCTCGAGGCCTGTGGCTTGTAATATGAAGCTTCTATTATTTTATTTGTGTCTAGAGTTGTGTTGTGATATCTTCCCGTGAGTCCCTGATCTTGGTCGTACACATTTGCGTGCATGATTAGTGTACGGTCAAATCGGGGGCGTCACACGTATGTTCTTGATGATGCTACTTCTGCTATGTATGATGAAACTATCTCTATGCCTGATACTGTGCCACTAGGTGAATTTCTAGATGAACAAATTGCTAAGATTAGGGAGAATGCAAATGTTGAAACTGATGATATTTATGAAAGTAATGATGAAACTACTCCCAATAGATATGAATTTCATGTTGTGCCCGAGGGTTATGTTATGGATGAAGAAAGTGCTAGAGACTTTCTTGCTTGCAATGATAGATATGATCTTAAGAAGTTATTAGCTAAGCTGAAAGAAAAGTCCTTGAATGCTAGAATGAAACATGACCCTGCTTTCGCTACTTCACCTATCTGTGTCACTGATAAGGATTATGAATTCTCTGTTGATCATGAGTTAATTACTTTGGTTGAATCTGATCCTTTCCATGACTATGAGTCTGAAACTGTTGTAGCACATCTTACTAAGTTGAATGATATAGCCACCCTGTTTACCAACGATGAGAAGATTCGTTACTACTATATCCTTAAGTTGTTTCCGTTCTCGTTAAAGGGTGATGCTAAGACTTGGTTTAATTCTCTTGATCCTGGTTGTGTGCGTTGTCCCCAGGATATGATGTACTACTTCTCTGCTAAATATTTTCCCGCTCATAAGAAACAAGTTGCCTTACATGAAATATATAACTTTGTGCAAACTGAAGAAGAGAGTCTCCCACAAGCTTGAGGAGGCTTCTCCAGTTAATTAATGCTTTGGTTGATCATCCTCTTGAGATGCATGATATACTTGATGTCTTTTATAATGGACTAACCGATGCTTCCAGAGACCACCTAGATAGTTGTTCTGGTTGTGTTTTCAGGGAAAGAACAGTTGAACAAGCTTAACTACTATGGAATAATATGCTGGCCAATGAAAATAATTGGACACTTCCTGAACCAGCCCCTAAGCCAACTCCGAAGAAAAGAGGTGTTCTATTTCTCAGTCCTGAAGATATGCAAGAGGAAAAGAAATATATGAAAGAAAAGGGTATTAAAGCTGAAGATGTTAAGAATTTATCACCTATTGAAGAAATACATGGTCTTGATAACCCGACACAGGTAGTAAAGGTAAATTCTCTTTATAGATTTGATGAAGGCGATATTCCTCGTTATAGGTATGCTAGCCAATGTTTAGATGAGTTTGACAATTTTATTGTTAAACAAGAAAACTTCAATGCTTATGTTGGTAGACAGTTACAACACAATGCTTATATGATTGAACGCTTGAGTGATTATCTGTCTAGAGCCATTAGAGTTGTGACTATAGGTGGTAGAGTGACTCAGGAACCTCTGTATCCTGAAGGCCACCCTAAGAGAATTGAGCAAGATTCTCAGAGAGCTACTTTAGATGCACCTAGTTCTTCTAAGAAGAAGAAAAAGAAAAATGATACGACTTTGCATGCTCCTAGTGAACCTGTAGCTGACACATCTGACAATCCCAATGATATATTTGTTTCTGATGCTGAGACACAATCTGGTAATGAACATGAACCTAGTGATAATATTAATGATGATGTTCATGTTGATGCTCAACCTAGCAATGATAATGATGTAGAGATTGAACCCGTTGTTGATCTTGATAACCCACAATCAACGAATCAACGTTATGATAAGAGATACTTTGTTGCTAGGAAGCACGGTAGGGAAAGAGAACCATGGGTTCAGAAACCCATGCCTTTTCCTCCAAAACCATTCAAGAAAAAGGATGATTATGATTTTGAGCGCTTTGCTGAAATGATTAGACCTATCTTTTTGCGTATGCGTTTGACTGATGTGCTTAAAACAAATCCTTATGCCAAGTATATGCAAGATATTATTACCAACAAAAGAAAGATACCTGAAGTAGAAATTTCCACCATGATTGCCAATTACACTTTCAAGGGTGGAATGCCTAAGAAATTAGGAGATCCAGCAGTACCTACTATACCTTGCTCCATTAAGAGAAACTATGTTAAAACTGCTTTGTGCGATCATGGAGCCAGTGTTAGTGTTATGCCTCTCTCTTTATATCGTAGACTTGACTTGAGTAAGTTGACACCTACTGAAATATCTTTGCAAATGGCCGATAAATCAACTGCTATACCTATCGGTATTTGTGAGAATGTGCCTGTTGTAGTTGCAAATGTTACTATTCTAACGGGCTTTGATATACTTGATATTCCCGAGGACGATAGTATGTCTATTATTCTCGGAAGACCCTTTTTGAACACTGCATGGGCTGTTATTGATTGCAACAAAGGCAATGTCACTTTTTATGTCAATGGTAATGAGCAAACGTTACACTTACCGAGGAAACAACCTCAGGTCTACAGTATCAATTATATTGGAAAGACTTCAACTATCACTATTGGAGGTTTTGAGTTTCCTATTCCTACTATCAAGAAGGCATATGACATTCTTATTGTTGGGGACATACATATCCCCATTGAGGTAACCTAGTGTTATTCGAAAATTCTTCGGTTTCATGTTACTCGGAAAGAGTTTATTAACAAGACCTGATCAACCTTGTTAATGGATTCCTTTTGATTGGCATGGGATAGGTGAATCTAGATAGCACAACCTTCTGTACTCCCCTTTTACTTTCTATTAATTAGGATAAATAAAGAGAAAAATAGCAGATTGTCTGTCCATTTCCAGACTTATTCGTGCAATAAAAAAAATATCCCGAAAATAAAAGTTCTCCAAATGCCATGAAAATGAAATATGATTTTTTCCAGAATATTTGAGAAAATATGGCACTGAACACACAGCGAGGGGAGCCAACACGTGGCCACGAGGGTCCAGGGTGCGCCCCCCTGCCCAGGGCGCGCCCCCTGCCTCGTGGGCCCCACGTGGCCCCTTCCACTTATTCCTGCACCCATGCTCTTCTTCTTCCTCCCAAAAAATCCCCAACCAGCTCAAACCCGAGTTCGAGCTCATCTTGCTTGCCTTTTTGATCTCCTTGCTCAAAGCACCATTCACCAAACTGTTTGGGGAGATTGTTCCTTGGTATGTGACTCCTCCATTGGCCCAATTAGTTTTTGTTCTAGTGCTTTATTTGTTCCAAATTTATGCTGCTGTGGTGACCTTGTTCTTGAGCTTTGTCAAATTTTCTTGATCCCTAGTAGTTCTAATGCATGATATAGCCTCTAGGCACTAGTAGGAGTTGTTGCTATCAATCTTGTTGAGTTTGGTTAACTTTTATTTTGATGTTACTAAAAATTTCAGAAATTTTCAGAAAAGGAAAATGTTAAAAAGATTATTGAGGGGCTCTTCTAGCAAGATTTCAGAGGAGAATAAGAAAGAAGAAAATAAGAAGCCCAAGTATAATCTTCCTCGTATGGCGGAAGTTTGACCGTGTGAATATAATTTCATGATGTCCGCCGGTATTTACGAAGACTTTTATTTGTTGGCAAATAATGCAGGCCTCACCGACTTCCTCAACGACCAGAAAGAACAGTATGTCTTACTCACCAATATTTTCACGCAAAGCTTTCATTTTCATTCTAGGGAAACACCACCTACGGCGGAGTTTCGCTTATATGATGTGGTTAAGGAGATATCACTCTTAGATTTTTGTGAAATATGCAAAGTACCCTTCGGAGGTAGACTTGATGAACCACGTCGTGAAGACGTTGAAGGGTTCATTGACATGATAGCCGTAGGGGAAACTAGACAAGTTTCAGGGGCAAGAATCACTGGTATACACTTCCCTGTTCTACGCTACTTTGCTTTATTTGCTAGTAGGTGTTTAATTGGTCGCGGGAATAGTGGGAATCTCAGTGCCCCCGATATTATCATTTTACGCCATGCTTTGTTTCAAGACACAACTTTTAGCTTGGGCGCCTTCGTTGCCAAACGATTGAGTCTGAACCGCTCAAAGGGGCTCGTCTTTGGAGGCATCTTTGCTTCTCGCCTTGCTGAATATTTTAATTTACCTATTAGGCATCATGAGAAGGAAGAATAATTGCTTACCCATGTTTATATAGACGACAAGAGCATGGCAGCTCATGATTTTATTGTTAAATACAAGAATATGTAGCTCAATTATAAATTAAGATTTGATGAAATATATTGTGCAATTGTTACCATGCCTGTACCATCTTTGTTTGATCTGTCCACATGCAAGTATCTCATTACATCAGATGCTTTCTACAAGTACCAATGCCGGGCACAAGCTTCAAAGCCTGAGCCAGAACCACCACTTGATCCCTCCCGTTAATCTGTTTATGGGCGGGAGCTAGACGAGCTCGCCAACCAGTGGCACCCAGAGGGTGCAACTCAGTACATGTAATGCCCCGAATGTAACACTTTCCCTATTTGGATATATATAAACTTTGGCTTCATCATTTCCTTTCCGGGTTCTTCTTTCTTTCGGGTTTCTCGTTTTGTCCTGTGCGTGTGTGCATTTCATCCATGTCATGTTGTCATGTGCATTGCATTGCATTTGAGTTGTCATTTGCATCCGGTCCCACTCGTCTCTTCCTGTTGTCCGTTTCGAGTTCCGACGCTCTCACACGTGCCCGTGGCATCTCCGAGTCCTTCTTTCGTGTTTGGCCGTGTAACATTTCCGGAGTGGCGTGAGACTTGTCGTGCGATGTTGTTTTGGTACGTGTAGTCCGCCTGTCAAGTTTCGTCGCGTTTGGAGTTTGTTTGGTACTCCAACGGGTAACCTAGTGGGCTAAAAGTACCTCCTCTTTGAGGCCCAAGACCCCCTCCACAACAGCCTAACAACCCAGCACAAACCTTCCCATCATCTCGGTCGTTGAATTGTGATCGCGTGGCCGAAAACCGCTCCTCATTTGGAGTTTCCTAGCTCCCAAAATCTATAAATTAGTCCATATCCCCGAAATCCCGGTGCAACCCTAATTTTCCTCTCGCTCCGCGCGCCGGACACGTCCGCGCAGCCGCCAGACACGTCCGACCCGCGGCCGCATCACTCCAACCAACCAGAGGCCGCCACGTCACCTCCGACGCCATGTGGCGACCTCCCGTTGGCTGGGCCACCTCATCCCAACTCCTCCACCGCCACCTCAGCCGGGCCTCGCCGGACCACCGCCGGACGTCCGCCGGACTTCCGCCGGACCAACGCCGCCATCGCCGGAATCTCGCCGGAGCTTCGCCGCCGCCGCGCCTCCGACCCCGCCGGTCACCAACTCTGCCGCCGCGGGCCGGCGCACCGCCGCCGCCGCCCGGCCGGCGCAACCGCCGCCGCCCACCGCCTCCACGGGCTTCGCCGCGGGCTTCTAGCTCCGCCGCCACCCCGGGCGCGGGCCACCGCCGCCGGACCCTCTAGCTCCGCGCCTCCACCCTCCGGCCGCCGCGCCGCCTCCCTCCGTCCATCTCCTCACCGGCATCCCGCAACTCCGGCGTCTTCTTCCCCAACTTGGGTGACTTCTCCGGTGAACTTTCAGATCGGGACGAGATCCACCACTCCCTCCATCCAAACACCGCCCGTAGCCCGGATCCCTCCATCCCGCACGGATCCATCCCGCGTTGACTTTTGGAGGTATAAATTCCACTAAGTCCTAGATCTGTAACGTTTTGTTGCCTCTTTTGCATGCCCGTAACTTTGTGCTCGTAGGTTCGTTTTGTGCATATGATATATCAAAATGATCGTGGTGATGTGTACTATGTTTTGTTCCATTGTGACATGCTTATTTGAGTCCATCTAGATGTCTTAAACTTCGTGACAAGAGTGCTACATGTTATAAACTGCTGTTATTAGTTGTTTTCATGCCATGTTTGAGATATGATAACTTGGTGCATGTTTATCCAAATGAAGCAAATGATATGTCCAAATGTTCATCTCGAGATGCTCTACATGTTGGTTGCTATAGGATGCATGTTAGAGTACATATTGCCATGTTTATCTCTGTTGCAAAAGTGCATGTGGATGTTAGGTTTTGTAACTTGTTACGAGATGCCTAGTTGAGGAGCTCGTTGCTATTGATGTGTTTGTCCCCATGTTGCATGCTCATATGTTTTAGATTCCACATCATGTGCTCTTTGCTGTGGTGCCAACGAATTGCCATGATATGCTTTGAGATGACTTAAACTTGCTCACAAACATACCATGATAACATTGTTGTTTTAACACTTAGTGAAATTTCACTAAGTCTGGAATCTGTAATATCCGGATGCTATGTTTGCTTGTTGTCCTAGGCAAATCCATGTTAGTTTTGGGGTGGCCTTTGATCATTACTTGTTATATATGTTGTTGTCTATCCATCCATGCCCACACATGTTCATTTGGGTTGCTGTATCATATTAAATTCTTGCTCCCAAGTTGCTATAAAATACTGCTGTGAGGTTTTTAGTGTCATGATCAAAATGTTGTAGCTTGTTGCTATTGATCCATGCCTCCTATGGAGTTGCTCCAATGGAGTTGTTTGCTGTAGGATATGTCTACTTCATGTCCATGCTTCTTTTCATCATGTTTGAGTGCTGTAGAGTATATATTTATTGCTTCAAAGTTGCTATGTGGCTGTTAATTTCATCTTTGCATTGTTTCTTGTTTCGGGTGTATCTTTTAGCCCGTTGCTCCGTTTTGAGCGTGCCCTACATGAAACTTGTGTGATTTTGCATGTAGAATCATAATATCATATTGTTAACATGTTTGGAGTATGTTTGCTTGATGTTTGGGTGCATTTTGCACCGTTGCCATGCTGATCTTGTTTTGATCATATCTTCTAGACCGTAGCTCCGTTTTAAACAAACTTTATATGAAACTTGACTATAATTTTGTGTAGATTGTCATGGTGCATGTTAAATTGCTGTTTAACAACTTTAACTTAAGGTTTGTTCAGATCTGGACTAATTTCAAACTATGCATATGAGGACTTACCGGATTTGTCTTAAGTAGTTTCCGGCCTCATTTAAACCTGCTGTTTCTTGTGTTGTTTTTCAGTGCTTCCTACCTTGCCATGTTTTGCATCCTAAATAGACTTGACTTGCATCCTACTTGCTTGAGTAAATTGTCATGTTTCTTGTGCTGTTTCTTTGTGCTTCCTATGTTGTCAGGTTGTGCATCCTAAGTGCATCTGCAGTGCTTCCTTAGTGCATCAGCCATGTATCATGTAGTTTGCGCATTGCATCTTGTTTGATTTTCGTGCCTCATGTGTTCTTGTGTTGAGTAGAGTCGGAAGCCGACACCGAGTACGAGAACGAGGTTACTACCGAGGTTGAGAACGAGGAGCCCTCTTACGATCCCATCGACGACTCGACATGCAAGATGACCTGACCCAGATATCATTACTATCTTTGCCTATTGCTAGAAGTCTCGCTCTTTATCTTATTGCCTCGATGCCCATGTTTGTCTGTCAGCCTCCTATTGTAACCATGAATCTGTCTAACCACCCAACCTATGCAAACCTCTGATTGGCTACGTAGGCTTCACTCAGCCCCTCTTATAGCATTGCTAGTTGCAGGAGAAGCTTTGAAGATTCTTGCTTCATGTTGAAGCTTGTTGGGATATCACACTATATAAACTCTTTAATGAAATCATCTATATATTGGTAATGGGTGGAAGGCTAAGCCTCTTGCTTGGTGATTTGTTCCACTCATGCCGCCCTAGGAACCGTATAAACCGGTGTTATGTTCCTTGATTTTGCATTCCTCACACGGTTGGGATTATGGGACCCCCTCGATAAACCGCTTAGCGCTAAGTCTTTTCCAGCAAGTCCCAACATTGGTACTATTTGCCTAAAGAACTAAAAACTTGCATAGGGAGTAATTAACCCTCTTCTTAATCAACAACCCGGGCCAGTGCTCGACATGAGTGTTGGTCCAAACTGGGGGTCCTGCAGGGCCACCTTGGGGGAACCTGAGGTCTGGTAAAAACATGTAGCATTGCCCATCCGGTCGTGGCCTGAGACGAGATACACGCGGCTACTATCAGGGTGTCGGCACGCCGGGAGGATTTGCTGGATTAGCCTTACCTTAGTCAGAGTATCTTGAGCACGGGATTGGGAGAATACTCGGGCCTTCCCACCTTGGAGTTGCGACTCCGCGGATCGTGGGCTTGTAATGGGCCAAGTTGGAACACCCCTGCAGGGTTTTGAACTTTCGAAAGCCGTGCCCGTGGTTATGTGGCAGATGGGAATTTGTTAATATCCGGTTGTAGAAAAATTGACACCATGTTCAGAACACACTACCAGCATGAGTACCGTGACGGTCATTTTCCGAAAGGTGTTCGGGAAGTGAACACGGTGGGGTTATGTTTGACGTGCTTAGATAGGATCACTTCGTGATCACCTTGTCGCTCGTGGCACTTCTCTCCTCGCTCTTATTACGTAAGTTAGTGCTAGTGCAGCTGCAGCCTTTTATTCTTTCTTCAGCCTTGTTCCACACCCAAGGCTTAGATAGTTCTGTTACCCGGGAACGGGATTGCTGAGTCCTCCGTGGCTCACAGATTCTACACCACACCAGATGCAGGTACCATGACAAACTACTCAGGTGACGGCACAGAGCTATACTGGGAGTACGATGAGGAACGTAGCCTTACTATGTGCACTATCCCAATGATCAGTAGTGGTTTCTACTAGGGGCGATTCGAACCTGTGGCTTTGTGTATGTTTGGTATCTTTCATTTGGATCTTCACCCGTAGACGGGTTGTGATGTTATTTGGATGATGATTTGCTATGTAAAGAATTGTGTGACGTGGCGAGTGTAAGCCAACTGTCTCTTTTGTTTTTCATCCCCATTTTTACATGAGATGTGCAAAGATACCGAACTTGAGATCATTCCAGAATGGGCTTATACCTTTAAGTCGTGCCTCGACACGTAGGAGGTATAGTCCCATCCTGGGCATTACAGTACACTGGAGGGAGTGGCTTCGATCCATGGCCATAGACCAACTTAGGCCAGGAGCCTAAGCTTGGGGGAGTACGTGTTTCTCACCGACTTACATTCATGTTCACACTTATTCTAGTTGTCGGTGCTCACACTCTTTCACTGTACCATCCATGCTTAATTTCAATTTCTTTTTCTTAGTCTTTTTCTTGTGTGCTAGAAAACCCCAGAAAAACAAAAAGTATTAGCTATAGATTCTAGCTTGTTTACTTTCTTTGATTGTAGTAGTAGTTAAAAAACCCAAAAAGATTTCCCGTTCTTCTTTTGCTTGTTGGGAGCTTTCCCATGTAAATAGTTTCTTTTCTTTTCTTTAGGGGTTAAGAGTAGAAGACCATGATTGAAAATGCTTATTGGCTCTCATATGCTTTGTTGTATATTTAACCTTGAGCCATATTAAGTTGTCTTCTCTCTTGTACTAAATATCTGCAGATTCCAGCTTAGTCCAATGCACGTGCAATATTATTTTTATCCACACCGTTCGGTCGTGCAAGTGAAAGGCAATAAGGATGATATATGATGAACTAATTGAGATGAGAAAAGTTGGTATGAACTCGACCTCTTTTGTTTTTGCAAATATGATTGCTCGTCGTTCCTGATTCAGCTTGTTATGAATGAAACATGCTTGCAATAACAATTAGAGATCATAGCTGCTTATGCCATGCTTAATTAGCTGAGAGTTTATAATGGTCTATCTTGCGTCCCAACATGATACTAAAATGGTTGTGATGTGGTATGATGGGTGGTATCCTCCTTTGAACGATTTAAGTGATCTGACTTGGCACATGTTCACGCATGTAGTTGAAACCAATCAACATAGCCTCCATGATATTTATGTTCATGGTGACTTATATCCTACTCACGCTTGCATTCATTGTTGATTAATTTTAATGCATGTTCATGACCGTTGGTGCTCTCTAGCTGGTCGCTTCCCAGTCTTTTTCTAGCCTTCACGTGTACTAAGCGGGAATACTGCTTGTGCATCCACTTCCATAAACCCCAAAGTTATTCTAATGAGTCCACCATACCTTCCTATATGTGGTATTTACCTGCCGTTCCAAGTAAATTTGTATGTGCCAAACTCTAAACCTTCAAATGAAATTATGTTTTGTATGCTCGAACAACTCATGTATCAACTAGGGTTGTCTATATCTTCCATGCTAGTTGGGTTATTCTCATGATCAGTGGACTCCGCTCATCATTCATGAGAAAATGGCTGGTAATCGGGATGCCCAGTCCCATGCTCAAAATCATAATAATTAAACAAAACTCCCCCAGGGTTGTTGCTTGTTTGAACGGTACCCCGTGGATTCGGATGGCCGTGGAGTGTGCTTGTTGGTGGTTGGGGGAGTATAACTTTACCATTATGTTTGGGAACCACCTATAATGTGCGTAGCATGGGAGATATCGAGATTCTTGGTTGTTATGTTGACAATGAAAGTATACCGCTCAAAATGTTATACAATCTCTATTTAAAAATCGAGCTCTGGCACCTCTACAAATCCCTGCTTCCCTCTGCGAAGGGCCTATCTATTTACTTTTATGCAGAGTCATCATCCTCTTATAAAAGAGCACCAGTAGGAGAGCACCTCTGTCGTTGCATGTATTACTATTAATTTGCATTGAGTATGATTATGACTGGATCTCTTTTATCATGAATTACAATGTCTATTCAGTCCTTGATCTTCAAAGGTGCTCCGCATTTATGTTTTGCGGTCTCGGAAAGGGCTAGCTTGATACCATCTTGTTATATCATATCATGATTGTTTTGAGAAAGTGTTGTCATCCGAGGTTTATTATTATTGCTCGCTAGTTGATTATGCCATTGATGTGAGTAGTCTTGAGACCTGAAAGTTATTGTGAATGTGGTTAGTTCATGATCTTGTTGAAAACCTGAATGCTAGCTTACATATTTACAACAACAAGAGAAAACAGAGTTTGTCAACGTTTTTCTTTATCACTTTCAGTTTATCAACTGAATTGCTTGAGGACAAGCAAATGTTTAAGCTTGGGGGAGTTGATACGTCTCCAACATATCTACTTTTACAAACCCTTTTGCCCTTGTTTTGGACTCTAACTTGCATGATTGAATGGAACTAAACCGGGCTGACGCTGTTTTCAGCAGAACTGCCATGGTGTTGTTTTTGTGCAGAATAAAAAGTTCTTGGAATTGCCTAAAAATCAACGGAGAATTATTTCAGAAAATATAAAAATACCTGCAAGAAGATCCACACCAAGGGGCCTTGGGCCAGTCCATGAGGGTGGGGGCGCGCCCCCTGCCTCGTGGGCCCCCTGGTGCTCCACCGACGTACCCCCATATCCTATATCTTCCGTTTCGGGGAGAAAAAAAATAAGAGAGAAGGAATTATTGCGTTTTACGATACGGAGCCGCCGCCAAGCCCTAATCTCTCTCGGGAGGGCTGGTCTGGAGTCCGTTCGGGGCTCCGAAGAGTGGAGATCGTCGCCATCGTCATCATCAACCTTCCTCCATTACCAATTCCATGATGCTCACCGCCGTGTGTGAGTAATTCCATCGTAGGCTTGCTGGACGGTGATGGGTTGGATGGGATCTATCATGTAATCGAGTTAGTTTTGTTAGGGTTTCATCCCTAGTATCCACTATGTTCTGAGATTGATGTTGCTATGACTTTGCAATTCTTAATGTTTGTCACTAGGGCCCGAGTGCCATGATTTCAGATCTGAACCTATTATGTTTTCATGAATATATGTGTGTTATTGATCCTATCTTGCAAGTCTGTAATCACCTACTACGTGTTATGATTCGGCAACCCCGAAGTGACAATAATCGGGACCACTCCCGGTGATGACCGTAGTTTGAGGAGTTCATGTATTCACTATGTGTTAATGCTTTGGTTCCGTACTCTATTAAAAGGAGTCCTTAATATCCCTTAGTATCCAATAGGACCCCACTGCCATAGGAGGGTAGGAAAAAAATGTCATGCAAGTTCTTTTCCATAAGCACTTATGACTATATTCGGAATACATGCCTACATTGCATTGATGAACTGGAGCTAGTTCTGTGTCACCCTAGGTTATAACTTCTACATGATGAATTGCATCCGACGTAATTTCCCACCACCTATCCAATGCCTACGAGCTTTACCTATATTGCTTGTCGCTTATTTACTTTCTCGTTGCTATTATTACAAAAACTACAAAAACACTATCGTCACTTTTATTGCTGCTACCGCCACTATCATATTACTTTGATACTAAACTATCTTGCTGCAGATACTAAGTTTCCAGGTGTGGTTGAATTGACAACTCAGCTTCTAATACTTAAGAGTATTCTTTGGCTCCCCTTGTGTCAAATCAATAAATTTGGGTTGAATACTTTACCCTCGAAAATTGTTGTGATCCCCTACACTTGTGGGTTATCAGAGCCCGGACCTCGACGACGACCCTCCTCGGTTGGACCGCTTCCCTTTCCCCGTTGCCTCCGCCTTCTTTGAGCGCTCCAGCACCGCGGTCTTGTCCATGCCCATGGTGAGCAAGCCGGCATTGGCCGAGGGGAGGAAGGCATAGGCAGAGACGCGGCGGAGGTGCGGAGATAGAAGAAACAGAGAATGGGCACACAGTGCTCTCGCCTCGACCGCAGCGCACACTTATAGCGTAGCGGTCGAGTGGCTGACTGGTGGCCACGAGCTATCGTGTCATATCCCGCAACAGGCGCGCACGCGATACGTCACGAAAAAGGCGACGCGGAGATCGAGGCGTCCTAGGCATATCCGATCCGATTGCCACGGCGCGACCCGTCCCGCGCGCTTCCCCAAATTTCGAAATCCCGCAAAATCCGGAGACCAGAAAGCAGCCGATCCCGCCGAAAACTGCGCGCCCCAACGATGCTCGGGGCCGCACGCGAGGTTCAGTCGAGGGTCAGCACAAACAAGTGCACTCGACGGTTCCTGAATCGATTAAGGCGACCAAGTCGAGGTTGAAGAGTCGGCCTGGTTCGGAAACTCAAAGAAGATCACCCCAGAGACATCGAACCCGAGCTAAAGCCAACTTCAAGTCCATTCGGGGGCTACTGATGATGTTACAGACCTAGGATAGGGTCACATGCCTGGCCCAAGTACCCCACCCAAGGTCACTACCCCAGAAGCTCAAAAGACAACTCGGATACAACGGGAATAGTCGACTTACACGGCTGAAGAGGACATTCCACTCGACTACACGCCCCCGTTCAAACGACTCAACTTCACTCGACCACTCCAAGACACTCGACCCGTGAAGGTAAAAGGTCCCTTAGGACGACAACGGTCCGGCATTCACTCCGCGACAAAGAATGACCTTATCACTCTTTACTGCAGGCGTTATCAGTAACGCCTGCCTTTATGTACATTGAACCCTTTGTAACGTGGGTGATGGCTGGGTTCCTGGCGCACTATATAAGCCACCCCCTCCTCCAATACAAGGGTTCGTACCCCCTGTAACTCAAACACCCGTATACATTCCAGTCGACCGCCTCAGGGCACCGAGACGTAGGACTTTTACTTCCTCCGAGCAGGGCCTGAACTCGTAAACATCCTGCGTACAACCTCACCATAGCTAGGGACTTGCCTCCTCTTACGTACCCCCTACTCGTACCGTCAGACTTAGAACCACGACAACCCCCCGATACTACTCGTACATTCATCAAAATAGGCAAACAACACACGAAAAACAGAATCTGTCAAAAACAGAAAAGTCTGTAGTAATCTGTAACTTTTGAATACTTCTATAACTCCAAAAAATTGAAACAAATTGGTAAACGTGAGGAATTTGTCTATTAATCATCTGAAAAAAGAATCAACTAAAAAGCACTCTCCAGTAAAAAGTTACAGCCAATCTCGTGAGCGCTAAAGTTTCTATTTTTTACAGCATGATCACATAAACTTCACACAAGTCTTCCCAAAGGTTCTACTTGGCAAAAACACTAATTAAAACACAAAACCACATCTAAACAGAAGCTAGATGCAATATTTATTCCTAAACAGAAGCAAAAACAAATTAAATAAAATTGGGTTGCCTCCCAACAAGCTCTTTCTTTATAGCCGTTAAGATAGGCTTGAGAATTCAATGATGCTCACATGAAAGACAAGACTTGAAGTACAAAAAGAGCATCATATAGCATGTGAAAATCACATATAAGTCTAACATACTTCCTATGCATAGGCATTTTATAGGAAAACAAATTATCAAGACAAGCAAGATCTAACATATGCAAGGAAGAAGAAAGAAACAAGATCAATCTCAACATGAAGAGAGGTAATTTAGTAACATGAAGATTTCTACAACCATATTTTCCTCTCTCATAATAATTGCATGTACGATCATAAGAAAATTCAACAATATAGCTATCACAAAACATATTCTCAACACAATCCACATGCATATGAAGTTGACACTTTTCCAAAATAGTGGGATTAACATTAACTAAAGTCATGACCTCTCCAAACCCACTTTTATCAAAAATTTCATAAGATCGAACATTCTCCAAATACGTGGGATCTATAGTTTACACTCTTCCAAACCCACTTTCAATATTATTGCAAACATTATTATCAATCTCATATATATCATGGGGCTTAAATAATTTGTCAAGATCGTAAGAAGCATCACCCCAATCATGATCATTGCAACAAGTAGTGGACATAGCAATACTAGCATCCCCAAGCTTAGGGTTTTGCATATCATTAACACAATTGACATTAATATAACTTACAATAGTATCATTGAAATCATGTTTTTCATTAAAAGAGCTATCGTGAATCACTTGATAATTTTCTTCTTTCAACACTTCATCACAATTTTTAGATTCATGAATTTCAAGCAAAACCTCATAAAGATAATCTAGTGCACGCAGCTCACTAACAATTGGTTCATCATAATTGGATCTCTTAAAAAGATTACCAAGTGGATGAGGATCCATAATTAGCAAGCGAAGATGCAAGCTAATAGAGGGCACATGGCAACACAAGCAAACAGAAAGGTGAACGGAAAAGGGTGAATAAAACGGCAAAGGTGAAGTGGGGGAGAGGAAAACGAGAGGCAAATAATGTACTGTGAAGGATAAGGGTTTGTGATAGGTACTTGGTATATGACTTTTGCGTAGATCTCCCCGGCAACGGCGCCAGAAATTCTTCTTGCTACTCCTCGAGCTTGCGTTGTATTCCCTCCAAGAGGAAAGGGTGATGCAGCACAGTAGCGTAAGTATTTCCCTCGGTTTTTGAGAACCAATGTATCAATCCAATAGGAGACCACACGTGAGTCCCTCGCACCTACACAAACAAATAAGAACTTCGCAGTCAACGCGATAAGGGGTTGTCAATCCCTTTACAGTCACTTGCGAAAGTGAGATCTGATAGATATGATAAGATAATATTTTTGGTATAAGAACAGAAAGTAAATAAGAAACGGCAACATAAATTAGCTAGTTGATAGGAAAGTAATATGATAAATATAGACCCGGGGGCCATAGGTTTCACTAGTGGCTTCTCTCATGAAAACAGAATTCTACAGTGGGTGAACAAATTACTGTCGAGCAATTGATAGAAAAGCGCATAGTTATGAGAATATCTAGGCACGATCATTATATATAGGCATCAGGTCCATAACAAGTAGACTGAAACGATTCTGCACTACTACTATTACTCCACACATCGACCGCTATCCAGCATGCATCTAGAGTATTAAGTTCATAAGAACAGAGTAACGCTTTAAGCAAGATGACATGATGTAGAGGGATAAAATCAAGCAATATGATATAAACCCCATCTTTTTATCCTCGATGGCAACAATACAATATGTGCCTTGTGATACGGTGTATCCTATGGACATCACCATGTCAAGAGTCGGCTTGGCAAGTGACACGTGTGACCTCTACTTCTCATACATAAAGGTGAATCATCTCCTTTACACGTGTTCACTTGACCCCTTCGAGGATGGTATACTACTTGACACTCCTCTCGTGTGCATGCATAGGTATTGTCGGAGCTTCACGGATGACGAGGAGGAGTGCAAGCGGCAAGGATCACCTACACCATCTACGAGGGAAGCGTGGAAGAGAAGACGGAAGAAACGGAGCTGCTGCAAGCTTCAGGCTCCGGACGACCGGCGTTTACCGGACGTCCGACGCGCCCCAGGCGACCGGACGACCGGCAGCCACCGGACGTCCGCGACATCGGCAACATAACCGAAATCCAGGAAATTACCGGAAGTCTGGGAGCTACCGGACGTCCGGTCCCTCCCGAGCCACCGGACGTCCGGTGTCCAGCGGACGACCGGCACCTGTCTGCGTACAGCGTTCGGGACGAGGCCCATGTATCCCTTTCGCCCCTCACTTACCCCTTGGTGGCCCTAGACTATATATACTCCTCCACCTCCACCATTTTAGGGTTAGCAATGGTTTAGCTCATATGAGAGATAGAGCTTTGCTCATCCATCCCGGATCTACTCCACGAGAGAGACCGCGGCCCCTCTACGGAGAAGATCCACCTTGGATTCAAGACCCCTAATGGGAAGATCCTTCACGGATTCAAGGCCTCCTCTTGGAGATGAACTCTACCCATGTATCTTTCCCTTTGTTGTTCATGTATCTTGTGATCTTGTGTGTTTGATTGTCTAGTGGATGTGTGATTGGACTTGTTCTTGAGTGTTTCCCTCGTGATTTCCCTTTGTGTTCTTCGTGTTCATCGTGGGATCCCCTCCATTTCGTGAAAGATCGGCCACATAGGGTTCCACCCTGTATCATATGGTATCAAGAGCATAGGTTGATCACGATTTTGGAGCCCCACACTTTGTTTTCCAGCTTGTTTTTGTTGTGTTCTTCCCCAATTTCGAAAATCCCCACCAAAAATAGCCCCAAAAAATTTTTGTGATCTGTTGGTTTGATGACGTTTTGTTGATTTTGATCCATGGATTTTCTTGGTTTCAAGTGGATCTAGCATTTCCCCAAGTTTCCCCATCTTTCATCCACAAAATCTCATCAATTTTGACCCCAAAATCATCAAATTCCACCCAAAATCGCGTCCCGGATCTCAAATCTCGCGTTGACCCCGACCCACCGGACGACCGGCCTTTTACCGGACGTCCGGACCCTCACGAAGCACCGGACGTCCGGAATTCACCGGACGACCGGAACCACTTATACAGCAAAAATTACCGGATTTCCGGTCTTTTCCGGACGTCCGGTATCCCCAGATTTTGACTTCGGCTGATTTTTGTTTTGTCCATAACTAATTCATACGAACTCCGATTTGGACGTTCTTTAGCTCGTTTCGAAGCTCTTGACATTCCCCATACCAGAAAAATACCACCATATTCATTTGACTCCATCATATTTTGTGGATTTTGGCATCTTTGCCTAGGGCCTCCACCACATCATCCGCTATACCACCACCGACTTCCGCAACCTAACCATTTTTGTTCCCATAGCATTTGTGGTTGCTTGAGTAGTGATTTGAGTCTCCTAAGGTGTTTAGGCTACTTAGGGACCATTCCTTCTTCATCAACCACCACCACCACTTCCGCATAGCATAGCCCACTATACATAGCCAACCCAACTTAACCCAATTTTGTGTGAGCTTGTTTTAGTTGTGGCTCGTGTCTCCTAAGGTGTTTCGGCTACTTAGGGACCGTGACTTCAACTCCGACATCGTGTATAGCCCATCTTTCCACTTCCGCAACCACCACGGCATTGCCGCTACCACCATTTGACATTTGTCCTTGAGATTTTGAGTTGTGGTTTTTCCGTTTCCTAAGGTGTTTCGGCTAATTAGGAACGGGTCTACATCAAGAACACCGCCTCTCATCATCGACTCGGACGGTAACCTCGACGACATCATTGTATATTCCCCTTGCAATTGCATTGTTAACCCCTAGCCCATTTTGCGTCACTTGCCTATCGAGACTAGCCTTTGAGTATTGCCGGCAACGTTACTTGTGCACATTAGTGATCATCGATCCATCTTCCATTGCATACATACAATATCATCATATCACCCCTTGTGTCACAAGATTGTTCCCGCATATACACAATTGCTATCTTCGTTTATGCATCGTGGCCATATACAAAAAAAAATAGAGAATAAAGCTTTTAAGCAAAAAGAGAAAGACAAAGAAGCTTGTAAGCAAGAGCCATAGCATCGCATCATATCATATCATACTTGATCATTTTGGATCATACCACCGGAATACTATACATATAGCGTACTTGGGATAGAAGTCGTTGCATACATTTGCATCTTATAGGTTGTGCACAAGTGTCGTATCCGCCTATAGAGCAATCGTGCTAGCGTCTCTCTTGAGTTGTGCAACACGAGCGTTTTCCGTGGACTCCACATTTTGTGCTCATTCCTTGGTTGCACGACCCCATCTATCTATCCGTGTGTGTGTTTCCGTGTGCCACCTATTGCTATTGGTCTACTTGTTTCATTTGCCAATTTGTGAATCTCTTTCAACATTATTGACTCTTTCTAACATTTTGCATCAAATTTTTGCGCCACTATCCTCACCGAGCTCCACCATAAGCTTTACTTGATAGGTGTGAGTGAACAAGTCCGGTACCAATTCCACTAATCTTTCATTTCACATTGAGTGAAACGGGATACATCCTCAACATTCGGAAAAGGTAACTTGGTATTGTTTATCTCATCTCCTACTCACCTTTGCTCGAGTCTTGTGATGGATAGGAAAAGCATTTCATCTACTTCGGTCTACAACAACAACGACAAGTTCGATGCCATGACGAACAACTTGTGCGCCAACATGAATGCTCAAATGGAGGAGCTCAAAGCCCTCATCAAGAACCGCAAGAGGTCTCCCTCATCTTCGAGAAGACGCTCAAGTGCACATCCTTTCGAGCTACCATCTCCGGCAAGATCTCATCGGCATCGACACCATCGACGACAAGAACGTGAAGGTCATGAGCTCACCACCAACAATCGCTCAACGACTTCACCATGTACCTTGGCATCTTCGCCAAGCGACTTCAAGGCATCTTCGCCTTTGGACATGCGGCATCTTCGCCAACAAGCACCCCAAGCTTATGCTCAAGAGAAGCTCCCCAAGCTCAAGTCCGCGACTTCCACGAGCTACAACGACCTCGACAACGACCATGAGATTCCTTTCTATGGGACTCAAGACCCCGAGGAGTATATCGAGTGGGAGCGCAAGATGGACGACTACCTCACGCTACATCACGTTCCCTACGAAGATCAAGTGAAGTGCGCCACAAGAAACTTCCACGACAACGCGTCAACATGGTGGCTTCACACACCTTCGACGAGCTTCAACGTGAATTGGCCCAAGACGAAGAGAGCTTTACGGCGAGAGTTCGTGCCTTCCACCTACACGGAACATCTTCTACGCCAATTGGAGAACACCATACAAGGATCCAAGTCCATCGACGAGTACTTCAAGGACATGAAGATTGCCTTGCGACGAGCCGGCGTGGACGACCCCATTTCGATGAAGCTCCACTTCATGATGGGATTGCACAATGACGTCTACAAGACTATCTTCTTCGAGAACTACAAGTCCCTCGACGACAACTACATTGGTGCTCTCAAGGCGGAACAAGAACTTATGAAGGCCAAGGCTTCTCCACCGCAAGCACACTTCTCGAAGACCAAGCTCCAAGATGGCGAGCATGAGGCTAGTACCACCATGATGTCCAAGCCCGACGAGCTCCAAGACGACGTTCCAAAGTTCGACTTCATCACCATCCCTCTTTGTGGCATTGATGATGCCGAGTCTACTTCGACTCTTTTTCAAGACGGTGCGGCGACGACTACGACTACGGAGCCATTCGAGGACCAAGCTTTGGAGGCGAACGACATGGTGACGAGCAAGGATGATGCTTCCATCATAGGAGGCAAGAGTGATGATGTGCCATCTTCGGCCTTCATCCACGGCGACGATGACGAGATGGTTGAGCATGGGATTTTCCCTTCGACCACGGCGACGTATGATGACTTGAGTGACTTGTGCCACCATATTGAGAGTGAGAGTGAGTTCACCACTAGCCTCATATATGATGAGCTGCCCCGATTCCCATGTGAGAAGAGCCACAACCCCCACCACTTGAGTGAGATGAGTGACTCCACCATGTGTGAGTTTGAGTGCACCTACCTTGAGGGAGTGAGTGAGCCACCACATAGAGAGAGTGAGATAGTTGACACGGCATGTGAGGCCACTTTCAACACTAACGACTTGACCTATACCTCTATTGTGTCTTCTCCTTTGGCGCTAGGTCCCACATATGATGACGCGCCGATTCTCGACAACTTCGTCCTTCCATTGGACAAGACGCTGGCCATGGTGGAATATGATGCACACCCACATGGTTCCATCAAGATGATGATGATGACCACCATTTGGTCTTTCCCACCTCACCTACACCACATGAGTGGAATGAGAACGATAACAAAGGTGAAGGTGATGATCTCGTCCCACTAGTGGACTATGTTGACATTGATTGCTTGCATGATGTTGATCCTCCTATTGCCATGCTTCACTCTAGTATGATTTCCTCATGCGATGATTTACCCATTTATGATGAGTTTGATGATTGCCATGTGGAGTCTATTAGTTGTGATGCCATGTTGCATAGGATTTCTTGTGATAATTCTCTCGGTCACATCATGTTTGACAATCCGCTTGACTTGTCATATGCTATGCATGAGATCAACAATATGTCATATTTGCAATCTCATCGTAGTAACTATGCATATGCCATTAAGATAAATCCAATTTGCACATATGGCATAGATGACAAGCCCATGGTTATTGGCATTTGTTTTTCTTGTGATGATATTGACATGCTTCCTTTGCATCATATCCATCCTATGCCATGCCATGATTACCTAGCTTCGGATATGCATTGTTTTGGATGTTGTTCCACTTCTCCATATTATGCTTCCACTTTTGCTCATGAGGAGACCCCCATAGTTTCCTCATATATTTTAGGAGATTTTGATCCATCCCATCCATTGCATGATCCCCATGCTTGTGTGCACAATATGCAACCCATGAATGAACATGCTATAGATGTGCCATATAATTGTATGCTCAATTTGCATCCACATCATGCTATACACAATAACTATTCATTCATGATGGATGACATGTTCTTATACCATGCATCAAATTTCTTTGAGAGATGCTTATCTTGTGCTAACTCTAACGTGCACATACACATCATGATGGATGATGTGTACATTTACCACGCGCACAATTTCTTTGGTTTGTGTGTCTTTTGTGTAGGTCCCAATACTTACTCGTCAACCTCGCAAGAACACGAGTTGACGAAACGAGCTCTAGAGAGCAACGACGACTTGGGAGTCCATGGATTATCCTTCAAACCGCTCCCTTCGCGCAAAGACTTCGCGCATCTCTTCTACATGGCACTCACATGGTTATGGGTTATTGTCCATTATATCTCTTATGCCCATCTTGCCATGTTCACTTTGCATGATATGCTCATTTATATGCCTTTGCCATGCATTTGTGACCCATGCTTTGCATTACACATGATGATTGATTCTCATACTTGTATGTGTATTTGCAAGCTTGGTGGAGATATGACTTGTTATTGCCATGATTCCTTTGTACCCCATGCCTATTATGATGCTTTGATCTTGATTTGTGATCGTGCTTGCGATATGTCATGTGCATTGCCTATATCCACTATTTGCTCACATGACATTATTGCCATGCCTTCTCCTAGTGTGTTGCATCTTCGCTCCACTAGTTTGCACAACTTGATCACCATGCTTGCTTATGTTGCATCACCGATGATTCATACTTGCTCCTTTCATGCGGTTGATGACAACCATTGCCATGCTTTGCACATGATTGATATTGCTTGTTGTCATATGTCTCCACATGTTGCATCTCTCATGCTACCATGTATTGAGCGCAACCATGATTTTACTCTTGCCAATGAGATTGCCCCCATAGCATTTTCGCAATTGTCTGGAGATTTTGACATATTTCTTGTGAAGCATGCTTGTCTTACCTCTTTGCACCATATGCCTAGTGACATGAATATAACCATTGTTGCACCATATTATTCATGCACTTTTGCTCCTAATGGTTATGTGCAAGAGAAGAGAACCATCATGATGGATGATGTGTTTATCTACCATGCGCATACATTCTTTGTTTTGTTGTGTGCATGTGTAGGATACTTGGAATATGTGTCGACTTCCACTTCACGTGAGTTGACCATTCGAGCTCTTGAGAGCGAACCCCTTTCTACCACGACGCTTCTACACCGCACTTGCTTGTGCTTCGGCATTGTGAAGGATGCACAAGGACACACTTTCAAGGTGATATCCTTCTCTTTTGAGACACTCAAAACCATGAGCATGGATGTTAGAGATCTTGATTCGACTTGCCATTTACACATCTCCATGCATCATGATATACATGCCTTGTGTGTTGCATCCGACTTGTGGATTACTTGTCCCTATCATATGCTTGGTTGCAACAATGTCATCTCTTCACATATGCCATGTCCCATTGCTTTTCACATGATTGACTTGATGGCCTCACACATGTTGAACAATTGCTCTTTCAATTGTGTTGCGTGCCATACTATCTTCACTACACCCTATGCACATTATGCTTGGATTGTCTTGCACGTGACCCATGTGTTTAGACACTTCATTTTACATGGTGTTGTGAATGATTCTTATGCCTACCATAGACCTTTCATTGAGCGCTTTATGCATGCTTGCTATGACCATGAGGTAGATGCTTATTCTCTTGTCACACATACTTGCATCACTACCTCCCAATTGCATACCTGGCCCCATGATATCTTTTCTTGTGCTCAATTGATGTGCTTAAATGCCATGCTACAACCCTTTGTCACACCCTATGCTATGCTTGATGACAACACTTGTTGGTTGAATCACCTCTTGAATGCTTGGTTTTGCACTAATGCTAACCACATTTGTTTTTCCAAGTGTTTGTTGTCCTTGCTCCTCTTGAAGGAATCACTAGACGGTGCGACACTGGAGAGTGCCCATGTAGAGCTTCAAGATGATGAGCACTTCGTGATGGTCCACATCTACATGACAACGCCATCTCTTTCCCATGGTGATTTGGTTTTAGATCCGAGGTCGGATCTTTCCCAAGGGGGAGGGGATGATACGGTGTATCCTATGGACATCACCATGTCAAGAGTCGGCTTGGCAAGTGACACGTGTGACCTCTACTTCTCATACATAAAGGTGAATCATCTCCTTTACACGTGTTCACTTGACCCCTTCGAGGATGGTATACTACTTGACACTCCTCTCGTGTGCATGCATAGGTATTGTCGGAGCTTCACGGATGACGAGGAGGAGTGCAAGCGGCAAGGATCACCTACACCATCTGCGAGGGAAGCGTGGAAGAGAAGACGGAAGAAACGGAGCTGCTGCAAGCTTCAGGCTCCGGACGACCGGCGTTTACCGGACGTCCGACGCGCCCCAGGCGACCGGACGACCGGCGGCCACCGGACGTCCGCGACATCGGCAACAGAACCGAAATCCAGGAAATTACCGGAAGTCCGGGAGCTACCGGACGTCCGGTCCCTCCCGAGCCACCGGACGTCCGGTGTCCAGCGGACGACCGGCACCTGTCTGCGTACAGCGTTCGGGCCGAGGCCCATGTATCCCTTTCGCCCCTCACTTACCCCTTGGTGGCCCTAGACTATATATACTCCTCCACCTCCACCATTTTAGGGTTAGCAATGGTTTAGCTCATATGAGAGATAGAGCTTTGCTCATCCATCCCGGATCTACTCCACGAGAGAGACCGCGGCCCCTCTACGGAGAAGATCCACCTTGGATTCAAGACCCCTAACGGGAAGATCCTTCACGGATTCAAGGCCTCCTCTTGGAGATGAACTCTACCCATGTATCTTTCCCTTTGTTGTTCATGTATCTTGTGATCTTGTGTGTTTGATTGTCTAGTGGATGTGTGATTGGACTTGTTCTTGAGTGTTTCCCTCGTGATTTCCCTTTGTGTTCTTCGTGTTCATCGTGGGATCCCCTCCATTTCATGAAAGATCGGCCACATAGGGTTCCACCCT
>LR738710.1:249731553-249762340 GCA_902687465.1 Secale cereale
TCTGTGGTAAACTACTCACAACTTATTGGTGAGGTTAGGGTGTTGATGTAGAATCACTCTGTAATCGACCCCCCCCCCCCTCCGGCGGAGCTCCGGAACAGGCCCCAAGACGGGATCTCATGGGAACAGAAGGTTGCGGCGGTGGAATTAGGGTTTTTTCTTTAGCCTCGATGTTTTCAGGGTACATGGATATATATAGGAGGAAGGAGGGCATCGGGGGAGCCAAAGGGGGCCCGCGAAGGTGGGGGGCGCGCTTGCCCCCCTGGGTGCGCCCTGGACCCTTGTGGCCGCCTCTCTCGTTCCATCGCGTGTACTCCAAGTTTTCTCTGAAGATACAGTTCCAAAAATAACTCTCCCGAAGGTTTCATTCCATTTGGACTCCTTTTGATATCCCTTTTCTGCGAAACACTGAAATAGGCAAAAAAACAGCAATTTGCATTGGGCCTTGGGTTAGTAGGTTAGTACCAAAAATAATATAAAAGTGTATAATAAAGCCCATTAAACATCTAAAACAGAATATATAATAGCATGGAACAATAAAAAATTATAGATACGTTGGAGACGTATCAGGAGACCACGCGCGAGTCCCTTGTACCTGCACAAACAAATAAGAACCTTGCAACCAACGCGATAAGGGGTTGTCAATCCCTTCACGGCCACTTGCAAAAGTGAGATCTGATAGAGATGATAAGATAATATTTTTGATAATTTTGATATGTAGATTGAAAGTAAAGATTGCAAAACAAAAGTAAAGTAATGATAAATAGTAGATTGAGATTAATATGATGAAGGTAGACCTGGGGGCCATAGGTTTCACTTGTGGCTTCTCTCATGATAGCAGATTTCTATGGAGGGTGAACAAATTACTGTCGAGCAATTGATAGAAAAGCGCATAGTTATGAGAACATCTAGGCATGATCATTGTATATAGGCATCACGTCCGTGACTAGTAGACCGAAATGATTCTACATCTACTACTATTACTCCACACATCGACCGCTATCCAGCATGCATCTAGAGTATTAAGTTCATAAGGAGAGAGTAACGCCTTAAGCAAGATGACATGATGTAGAGGGATAAACTCATGCAATATGATATAAACCCCATCTTTTTATCCTCTATGGCAACAATACAATACGTGCCTTGCTGCCCCTGCTATCACTGGGGAAGGACACTGCAAGATTGAACCTAAAGCCAAGCACTTCTACCATTGCAAGAACTACCAATCTAGTAGGCCAAACCAAATCGATAATTCGAAGAGACTTGGAAGGATATTTAAATCATGCATAAAAGATTTCAGAAAAGAATCCAGTATTGTCCATAGATAATCTTGATCATAAACCCACAATTCATCGGATCTCGACAAACACACCGCAAAAAGAATTACATCGAATAGATCTCCATGAAGATCGTGGAGAACTTTGTATTGAGATCCAAAGAGAGAGAAGAAGCCATCTAGCTAATAACTATGGACCCGAAGGTCTATGGTAAACTACTCACAACTCATCGGAGAGGCTATGGTGTTGATGTAGAAGCCCTCCGTGATCGATTCCCCCTCCGGTGGAGCTCTGGAAAAGGCCCCAAGATGGGATCTCACGGGTACAGAAGGTTGCGGAGGTTGAATTAGGGTTTCGTGGTGCTCCTCGATGGTTTCAGGGTACGTAGATATATATAGGAGGAAGAGGCACGTCAGGGGAGCCACGATGGGCCCATGAGGGTGGGGGCGTGCCTACCCCCCTGGGCGCGCCCCCTGCCCTCGTGGCGGCCTCTTCCACTTCCTGGCGTGTACTCCAAGTCTTCTGTGTTGCAATTGTTCGAAAAATAACTCCCCCGAAGGTTTCATTCCGTTTGGACTCCGTTTGATATTCCTTTTCTGCGAAACACTAAAATAGGCAAAAAAAATAGCAATTTGCACTGTGCCTTGGGTCAATAGGTTAGTCCCAAAAATAATATAAAAGTGTATAATAAAGCCCATTAAACATCCAAAACATATAATATAATAGCATGGAACAATAAAAAATTATAGATACGTTCGAGACGTATCAAGCATCCCCAAGCTTAATTCCTGCTCGTCCTCGAGTAGGTAAATGATAAAAACAGAATTTTTGATGTGGAATGCTACCCAACATAATTCTAAATGTAATTTTCTTTATTGTGGCATGAATGTTCAGATTCGAAAGATTCAAGACAAAATTTTATATTGACATAAGAATAATAATACTTCAAGCATACTAACAAAGCAATCATGTCTTCTCAAAATAACATGGCCAAAGAAAGTTCATCCCTACAAAATCATATAGTTTGGCTATGTTCCATCTTCGTCACACAAAATACTCAAATCATGCACAACCCCGGTTTCAACCAAGCAATTGTTTCATACTTCAATGTTTTTCAAACTCTTTCAACTTTCACACAATACATGAGTGTGAGCCATGGATATAGCACTATAGGTGGAATAGAGTGGTGGTTGTGGAGAAGACAAAAGAGAAGATGGACTCACATCAACTAGGTGTATCAATGGGCTATGGAGATGCCCATCAATAGATATCAATGTGAGTGAGTAGGGATTTCCATGCAACGGATGCACTAGAGCTATAAATGTATGAAAGCTCAACAAAAGAAACTAAGTGGGTGTGCATCCAACTTGCTTGCTCACGAAGACCTAGGGCATTTGAGGGAGCCCATCATTGGAACATACAAGCCAAGTACTATAATGAATATTCCCACTAGTATATGACAGTCGCAAAACAAGAGACTCTCTATCCTAAAGATCATCGTGCTACTTTGAAGCACAAGTGTGGAAAAAGATAGTAGCATTGTCCCTTTCTTTTTTTCTTTTTTTTTCTTTTCTTTGGGCCTTCCGTTTTTCTTTGGCCTTTTTTTCTTTGGGACAATGCTCTAATAATAATTATCATCACACTTTTATTTACTTACAACTCGATATTACAACTCGATACTAGAACAAAGTATGACTCTATATGAATCCCTCCGGTGGTGTACAGGGATGTGCAATGAATCAAAAGTGACATCTATGAAAAATTATGCATGGTGGCCTTGCCACAAATACGATGTCAACTCCATGATCATGCATGGCAATATGACAATGATGAAGCGTGTCATATGAGCGGAACGGTGGAAAGTTGCATGGCAATATATCTCGGAATGGCTATGAAAATGCCATGATAGGTAGGTATGGTGGCTGTTTTGAGGAAGGTATATGGTAGGTGTATGGTACCGGCGAAAGTTGCGCGGTACAAGAGAGGCTAGCAATGGTGGAAGGGTGAGAGTGCGTATAATCCATGGACTCAACATTAGTCATATAGAACTCACATACTTATTGCAAAATTATATAAGTCATCAAAACAAAGTACTACACGCATGCTCCTAGGGGAAGGGTGTTGGAAATATGCCCTAGAGGCAATAATAAAAGTATTATTATTATATTTCCTTGTTCATGATAATCGTCTGTTATTCATGCTTGAATTGTATTGTACGGAAACAGCGATACATGTGTGAATACATAGACCACAATGAGTCCCTGGTAAGCCTCTAGTTACCAGCTCGTTAATCAACAGATGATCACGGTTTCCTGACCATGGACATAGGATGTCAGTGATAACGGGATCACATCATTAGGAGAATGATGTGATGGACAAGACCCAATCCTAAGCATAGCCCAAGATCGTATAGTTCGTAATGCATAAGCTTTTCGGTGTCAAGTATTTATTCCTTAGACCATGAGGTTGTACAACTCCCGGATGCCGTAGGAATGCTTTGGGTGTGCCAAACGTCACAACGTAACTGGGTGACTATAAAGGTATGCATCGGGTATCTCCGAAAGTATCTGTTGAGTTGGTACGAACCGAGACTGGGATGTTGTCACTCCGTATGACGGAGAGGTACCTCTGGGCCCACTAGGTAAGACGTCATCATAATTAGCTCAATGTGACTAAGTAGTTGGTCACGGGATGATGGATTACAGATCGAGTAAAGAGACTTGCATGACGAGATTGAACAAGGTATCGGGAATACCGACGATCGAATCTCGGGCAAGTACCGTACCGATGGATAAAGGGAATAACATACGGGATTAAGTGAATCCTTGACACGGTGGTTCATCCGATGAAGATCATCGAGGAACACGTGGGAACCAACATGGGTATCCACATCCCGCTGTTGGTTATTGACCGGAGAGTCGTCTCGGTCATGTCTGCGTGTCTCCCGAACCCGTAGGGTCTACACACTTAAGGTTCGGTAACGCTAGGGTCGTAGAGATACATGCACGTGGAAACCCGAAAGTTGTTCGGAGTCCCGGATGAGATCCCGGACGTCACGAGGAGTTCCGGAATGGTCCGGATGTAAAGAATGATATATAGGAAGTCCAGTTTCGGCCATCGGGTGATCTCCGGGGGTCACCGGGAGTGTCCCGGGACCACCGGAGGGGCCCTGGGGGTCCATCGGGTGGGGCCACCCATCCCGGTGGGGCCCCTAGGCCGCAAGGGGGAAGTGGCCAGCCCTAATGGGCTGGCGCACCACATGGGCCCTCCTCCCCATGCGCCTAGGGTTGAAACCCTAGGGGAAGGGGGCGCCACTTGCCTTGGGGGGCAAGGATTCCCCCCTGGCCGCCGCCCCACCCTGCAGATGCCATCTGCAGGGCCGGCGCACCCCCTGGCCCCCTATATATATGTTGGAGGGGGGGAGAGGGCAGCCGCACCCCTTGCCCTGGCGCCTCTCCCCCTCCCGTCACACCTCCGTCTCCTTAACGCAGGGCGCCCGGCGAAGCCCTGCAGGAATCTCCATTGCATCCACCACCACGCCGTTGTGCTGCTGGATCTCCGACGACCTCTCCTCCCCCCTTGCTGGATCAAGAAGGAGGTGACGTTGCTGTACCGGACGTGTGTTGAACGCGGAGGAGCCGTCCGTTCGGCGCTAGATCATCGGTGACGAAGAACGCGAAGAGTACGACTACTTCATCCACGCTTCTTCGAAAGCTTCCGCTCGCAATCTCCATAACGGTATGTAGATGCACTCTTATTTGCTCGTTGCTAGATGTCTCCTTAGTTGGATCTTGGTGAAAGCGTAGAAATTTTTTGAATTCTGGTACGTTCCCCAACAGTGGCATCTGAGCTAGGTCTTATGCGTAGCATCTTGCACGAGTAGAACACAATTGTGGGCGTTTGAGTTGTTCAACTTTCTTGCCGTTACTACTCAATCTTGATTCGGCGGTATTGTGGGATGAAGCGGCCCGGACCGACTTTACACGTATGCTTACGTGAGACTGGTTCCACCGACAGACATGCACTAGATGCATAAGGTGGCTGGCGGGTGTCTGTCTCTCCTACTTTAGTCGGATCGGATTCGATGAAAAGGGTCCTTATGAAGGGTAAATAGAAATTGACAAATCACGTTGTGGTTTTGGCGTAGGTAAGAAACGTTCTTGCTAGAAAACCTATAGAAGCCACGTAAAAACTTGCAACAACAATTAGAGGACGTCTAACTTGTTTTTGCAGCATGTGCTATGTGACTTGGTATGGCCAAAGAAGATGTGATGAATGATATATGTGATGTATGAGATTGATCATGTTCTTGTAATAGGGAATCATGACTTGCATGTCGATGAACTTGACAACCGGCAGGAGCCATAGGAGTTGTCTTAATTATTGTATGACCTGCGTGTCACTGAATAAACGCTATGTAATTACTTTACTTTATTGCTAAACGTTAGCCATAGTAGTAGAAGTAATAGTTGGCGTGACGACTTCTTCAAGACACGATGATGAAGATCATGATGATGAAGATCATGGTGTCGAGACGGTGACAAGATGATCATGGTGCCCCGAAGATGGAGATCCAAGGAACAAGATGATATTGGCCATATCATGTCACTTTAATTGATTGCATGTGATGTTTATCATGTTTATGCATCTTGTTTACTTAGAACGACGGTAGTAAATAAGATGATCTCTCACTAAAAAAATTCAAGAATTGTGTTCCCCCTAACTGTGCACCGTTGCTAAAGTTCGTTGCTCCGAAGCACCACGTGATGATCGGGTGTGATAGGTTCTAACGTTCGCATACAACGGGTGTAAGCCAGATTTACACACGCAATACACTTAGGGTTCACTTGACGAGCCTAGCATGTACAGACATGGCCTCGGAACACGGAAGACCGAAAGGTCGAACACGAGTCATATAGAAGATACGATCAACATGAAGATGTTTACCGTTGACGACTAGTCCGTCTCACGTGATGATCGGACACGAGCTAGTAGATTCGGATCGTGTATCACTTAGATGATTGGAGAGATGTCATTCTGAGTGGGAGTTCATTAAAATTTGATTAAGATGAACTTAATTATCATGAACTTAGTCTAAATTCTTTACAATATCTCTTGTAGATCAAATGGCCCACGCTCCAGTTTCCACTTCAACGCGTTCCTAGAGAAAACCAAGCTGAAAGACGATGGTAGCAACAATACGGATTGGGTCCGTAACCTGAGGATTATCCTCATAGCTGCCAAGAGATCATATGTCATTGAAGCACCGCTAGGTGATGCACCTGCTCCCGATGCGGCCCAAGACGTTTTGAACGTCTGGCAGTCGCGTAGTGATGATTACTCCCTGGTTCAGTGCGGCATGCTTTACAGCTTAGAGTCGGGGCTCCAAAAACGTTTTGAGCACCACGGAGCATATGAGATGTTCGAAGAGCTGAAAATGGTTTTCCAAGCTCATGCCCGAGTCGAGAGATATGATGTCTCCGACGCATTCTACAACTGTAAGATGGAGGAAAACAGTTCTGTCAGTGAGCACATCCTCAAGATTTCTGGATTGCACAACAGCTTGTCTCAGCTGGGAATGAATCTCCCAGATGAAGCGGTCGTTGAAAGAATCCTCCAGTCGCTCCCACCAAGCTTCAAGAGCTTCGTGTTGAACTTCAATATGCAGGGGATGGAGAAGTCCATTCCCGAGGTATATTCGATGCTGAAATCAGCGGAGGTGGACATCAAGAAAGAACATCAAGTGTTGATGGTCAATAAAACCACTAAGTTCAAGAAAGGCAAGGGTAAGAAGAACTTCAAGAAGGACGGCAAGGGAGTTGCCGCGCCCGGTAAGCCTGTTACCGGGAAGAAGCCAAAGCATGGACCCAAGCCTGAGACACAGTGCTTTATTGCAAGGGAACGGGTCACTGGAAGAGGAACTGCCCCAAATATTTAGCAGACAAGAAGGCCGGCAACGTCAAAGGTAGATATGATATACATGTTATTGATGTGTACCTTACCATCACTCATAGTAGCTCCTGGGTATTCAATACCGGTGCAGTTGCTCACATTTGTAACTCAAAATAGGAGCTGCGGAATAAGCGGAGACTGGCGAAGGATGAGGTGACGATGCGCGTCGTGAATGGTTCCAAGGTCGATGTGATCGCCGTCGGCACGCTACCTCTACATCTACCCTCGGGATTAGTTTTAAACCTTAATAATTGTTATTTAGTACCAGCTTTGAGCATGAACATTGTATCTGGATCTCGTCTTATGCGAGATGGCTACTCTTTCAAATCGGAGAATAATGGTTGCTCTATTTATTTGAGAGATATGTTTTATGGTCATGCCCCGCTGGTCAATGGTTTATTTTTGATGAATCTCGAACGTGATGATACACATATTCATAGTGTAGATGCCAAAAGATGTAAAGTTGATAATGATAGTCCCACATACTTGTGGCATTGCCGCCTTGGTCATATTGGTGTCAAACGTATGAAGAAGCTCCATTCAGATGGACTTCTAGAGTCTCTTGATTATGAATCATTTGACACGTGCGAACCATGCCTCTTGGGCAAGATGACCAAGACTCCGTTCTCCAGAACAATGGAGCGAGCAACCAACTTGTTGGAAATCATACATACCGATGTGTGCGGTCCAATGAGTGTTGAGGCTCGCGGAGGCTATCGTTATGTTCTCACCCTTACAGATGACTTGAGTAGATATGGGTATATCTATTTGATGAAACACAAGTCTGAGACCTTTGAAAGGTTCAAAGAATTTCAGAATGAGGTTGAGAATCAACGTGACAGAAAAATAAAGTTCTTACGATCAGATCGTGGGGGCGAATATTTAAGTCATGAATTTGGCACACACCTTAGGAGCTGTGGAATTGTTTCACAATTGACACCGCCCGGAACACCTCAACGTAACGTGTGTCCGAACGTCGAAATCGTACTCTGTTGGACATGGTGCGATCTATGATGTCCCTCACCGATTTACCGCTATTTTTTGGGGTTATGCTTTAGAGACTGTCGCATTCACTTTAAATAGGGCTCCGTCGAAACCGTTGAGAAGACCCCGTATGAACTTTGGTTTGGCAAGAAACCAAAGCTGTCGTTTCTAAAAGTTTGGGGTTGCGATGCTTATGTCAAGAAACTTCAACCTGAAAAGCTCGAACCCAAATCGGAAAAATGCGTCTTCATAGGATACCCAAAGGAAACGATTGGGTACACCTTCTACCACAGATCCGAAGGCAAAGTCTTTGTTGCCAAGAATGGATTCTTTTTGGAGAAAGAGTTTCTCTCGAAAGAAGTGAGTGGGAGGAAAGTAGAACTTGATGAGGTGAGAGTCACCCCTCCTGAACCGGAAAGTAGCGCAGCGCAGGAAATTGTTCCCGAGGTGCCTGCACCGACAAGGGAGGAAGTTAATGATAATGATCATGAAGAAACAGATCAAGTTACTACTGAACTTCGAAGGTCCACAAGGGCACGTTCCGCACCAGAGTGGTACGGCAACCCTGTCCTGGAAATCATGTTGTTAGACAACGGTAAACCTTCGAACTATGAAGAAGCGATGGCGGGCCCGGAATCCAATAAATGGCTTGGAGCCATGAAATCCGAGATATAATCCATGTATGAAAACAAAGTATGGACTTTGGTGGACTTGCCTGATGACAGGCACGCCATAGAAAATAAATGGATATTTAAGAAGAAGACATACGCGGATGGTAATGTGACCATCTATAAGGCTCGGCTTGTCGCTAAAGGTTATCGACAAGTTCAAGGGATTGACTACGACGAGACTTTCTCTCCCGTAGCGATGCTGAAGTCAGTCAGAATCATGTTAGCTATTGCCGCATTCTATGATTATGAGATATGGCAAATGGACGTCAAAACAGCATTCCTGAATGGCTTCCTCAAGGAAGAGTTGTATATGATGCAGCCGGAAGGTTTTGTCGATCCAGAGAACGCTAACAAGGTATGCAAGCTCCAGCGCTCGATTTACGGGCTGGTGCAAGCATCTCGGAGTTGGAATATTCGCTTTGATGATGTGATCAAAGCGTTTGGCTTTATACGGACTTATGGAGAAGCCTGTATTTACAAGAAAGTGAGTGGGAGCTCTGTGGCATTTCTCATATTATATGTGGAAGACATATTGCTGATGGGAAATGATATAGAATTCTTGGAAAATGTAAAGGCCTACTTGAATAAGAGTTTTTCAATGAAGGACCTTGGAGAAGCTGCTTACATATTAGGCATCAAAATCTATAGAGATAGATCAAGACGCCTCATTGGTCTTTCACAAAGCACATACCTTGACAAAATATTGAAAAGGTTCAATATGGATCAGTCCAAGAAGGGGTTCTTGCCTGTTTTGCAAGGTATGAGATTGAGCAAGGCTCAGTCGCCGACCACGGCAGAAGATAGAGAAAAGATGAGTGTCATTCCCTATGCCTCGGCCATAGGTTCTATCATGTATGCCATGCTGTGTACCAGACCTGATGTGAACCTTGCCATAAGTTTGGTAGGGAGGTACCAAAGTGATCCCGGTATGGAACACTGGACAGCGGTCAAGAACATCCTGAAGTACCTGAAAAGGACTAAGGATATGTTTCTCGTTTATGGAGGTGACGAAGAGCTCGTCGTAAAGGGTTACGTCGATGCTAGCTTTGACACAGATCTGGATGACTCTAAGTCACAAACCGGATACGTGTATATTTTGAACGGAGGGGCAGTCAGCTGGTGCAGTTGCAAGCAAAGCGTCGTGGCGGCATCTACATGTGAAGCGGAGTACATAGCTGCTTCCGAAGCAGCGCAGGAAGGAGTCTGGATGAAGGAGTTCATCACTGACCTAGGAGTCATTCCAAGCGCGTCAAGCCCGATGACTCTCTTCTGTGACAACACTGGAGCTATTGCCATTACCAAGGAGCCCAGGTTTCACAAGAAGACCAAGCACATCAAGCGCCGTTTCAACTCCATCCGGAATTATGTTCAGGATGGAGACATAGATATTTGTAAAGTGCATACGGATCTGAATGTAGCAGACCCGTTGACTAAACCTCTTCCACGGGCAAAACATGATCAACACCAGAACTCTATGGGTGTTCGATTCATCACAATGTAACTAGATTATTGACTCTAGTGCAAGTGGGAGACTGTTGGAGATATGCCCTAGAGGCAATAATAAAAGTATTATTATTATATTTCCTTGTTCATGATAACCGTCTGTTATTCATGCTTGAATTGTATTGTACGGAAACAGCGATACATGTTTGAATACATAGACCACAATGAGTCCCTGGTAAGCCTCTAGTTACCAGCTCGTTAATCAACAGATGATCACGGTTTCCTGACCATGGACATAGGATGTCAGTGATAACGGGATCACATTATTAGGAGAATGATGTGATGGACAAGACCCAATCCTAAGCATAGCACGAGATCGTATAGTTCGTAATGCATAAGCTTTTCGGTGTCAAGTATTTATTCCTTAGACCATGAGGTTGTACAACTCCCGGATGCCGTAGGAATGCTTTGGGTGTGCCAAATGTCACAACGTAACTGGTTGACTATAAAGGTACGCATCGGGTATCTCCGAAAGTATCTGTTGAGTTGGTACGAACCGAGACTGGGATGTTGTCACTCCGTATGACGGAGAGGTACCTCTAGGCCCACTCGGTAAGACGTCATCATAATGAGCTCAATGTGACTAAGTAGTTGGTCACGGGATGATGGATTACGGATCGAGTAAAGAGACTTGCCATGATGAGATTGAACAAGGTATCGGGAATACCGACTATCGAATCTCGGGCAAGTACCATACCGATGGATAAAGGGAATAACATACGGGATTAAGTGAATCCTTGACACGGTGGTTCATCCAATGAAGATCATCGAGGAACACCTGGGAACCAACATGGGTATCCAGATCCCGCTGTTGGTTATTGACCGGAGAGTCGTCTCGGTCATGTCTGTGTGTCTCCCGAACCCGTAGGGTCTACACACTTAAGGTTCGGTAACGCTAGGGTCGTAGAGATACATGCACGTGGAAACCCGAAAGTTGTTCGGAGTCCCGAATGAGATCCCGGACGTCACGAGGAGTTCCGGAATGGTCCGGAGGTAAAGAATGATATATAGGAAGTCCAGTTTCGGCCATCGGGTGATCTCCGGGGGTCACCGGGAGTGTCCCGGGACCACCGGAGGGGCCCCGGGGGTCCACCGGGTGGGGCCACCCATCCCGGTGGGGCCCCTAGGCCGCAAGGGGGAAGTGGCCAGCCCTAATGGGCTGGCGCACCACATGGGCCCTCCTCCCCATGCGCCTAGGGTTGAAACCCTAGGGGGAGGGGGCGCCACTTGCCTTGGGGGGCAAGGATTCCCCCCTGGCCGCCGCCCCACCCTGCAGATGCCATCTGCAGGGCCGGCGCACCCCCCTGGCCCCCTGTATATATGTGGGGGGGGAGAGGGCAGCCGCACCCCTTGCCCTGGCGCCTATCCCCCTCCCGTCACACCTCCGTTTCCTTAACGCAGGGCGCCCGGCGAAGCCCTGCAAGAATCTCCACTGCATCCACCACCACGCCGTTGTGCTGCTGGATCTCCGACGACCTCTCCTCCCCCTTGCTGGATCAAGAAGGAGGTGACATTGCTGTACCGGACGTGTGTTGAATGCGGAGGTGCCGTCCGTTCGGCGCTAGATCATCGGTGACGAAGAACGAGAGGAGTACGACTACTTCATCCACGCTTCTTCGAAAGCTTCCGCTCGCAATCTCCATAACGGTATGTAGATGCACTCGTATTTGCTCGTTGCTAGATGTCTCCTTAGTTGGATCTTGGTGAAAGCGTAGAATTTTTTTGAATTCTGCTACGTTCCCCAACAAAGGGTTCTTAGGAGTTAACCATCGCGCGATCCCGACCTCCACACAAAGGATGACAATCAATAAATAAATCATGCTCCAACTTCATCACATAACGGTTCATCACACGTGCATGCTACGGGAATCACAAACTTTAACACAAGTATTCTTCAAGTTCATAATTACTCCACTAGCATGACTCTAATATCAGCATCCTCATATCTCAAAACAATCATCAAGTATCAAACTTCTCATAATATTCAATGCACTTTATATGAAAGTTTTTACTATACCCATCTTGGATGCCTATCATATTAGGATTAATTTTATAACCAAAGCACATTACCATGATGTTATAAAAGACTCTCAACATAATATAAGTGAAGCACGAGAGATCAATAATTTCTATAAAATAAAACCACCACCGTGCTCTAAGAAGATATAAGTGAAGCACTAGAGCAAAACTATCTAGCTCAAAAGATATAAGTGAAGCACATAGAGTATTCTAATAAATTCCGATTCATGTGTATCTCTCTCAAAAGGTGTGTCCAACAAGGATGATTGTCGTAAACTAAAAAGCAAAGACTGAAATCATACATGACGCTCCAAGCAAAACACATATCATGTGGTGAATAAAAATATAGACTCAAGTAAAGTTACCGATAGACAAAGACGAAATAGGGGTTGCCTTCCCGGGGCATCCCCAAGCTTAGGCTTTTGATTGTACTTGAATTTTACCTTGGGGTGCCTTGGGAATACCCAAGCTTAGGCCCTTGCCACTCTTTTTTCCATAGTCCATAAAATCCTTACCCAAAAACTTGAAAACTTCACAACACAAAACTTAACAGAAAATCTCGTGAGCTCCGTTCGTATAAGAAAACAAACCACCACTCAAAGGTACTGTAATGAACTCATTATTCATTTATATTTCTGTTAAACCTACTATATTCCAACTTCTCTATGATTCATACCCCCCGATACTAGTCATAGATTCATGAAAATAAGCAAACAACACATGAAAAACAGAATCTGTCAAAAACAGAACTGTCTGTAGCAACCTGTAACTTTCGAATACTTTTGTAACTCTAAAAACATTTAAATAAATTTGTGGACGTGAGGAATTTGTCTATTAATCATCTGCAAAAATAATCAACTTAAAAGCACTCTCCAGTAAAACATGGTAGCTAATCTCGTGAGCGCTAAAGTTTCTGTTTTTTTACAGCATGATCGCATAAACTTCACCCAAGTCTTCTCAAAGGTTCTAGTTGGCACAAACACTAATTAAAACACAAAACCACATCTAAACAGAAGCTAGATGTATTATTTATTACTAAATAGAAGCAAAAGTAAAAATAAAATTGGGTTTCCTCCCAACAAGATCTTTCTTTATAGCTATTAAGATAGGCTTGAGAATTCAATGATGCTCACATGAAAGATAAGAATTGAAGCACAAAGAGAGCATCATATAGAATGTGAAAATCACATCTAAGTCTAACATACTTCCTATGCATAGGCATTTTATAGGAAAAAAATTAGGAAGACAAGCAAGATCTAGCATATGCAAGGAAGAAGAAAGAAACAATAGCAATCTCAACATAAGGAGAGATAATTTAGTAACATGAAGATTTCTGCAACCATATTTTCCTCTCTCATAATAATTGCAGGTAGGATCATAAGCAAATTCAACAATATAGCTATCACAAAACATATTCTCAACACGATCCACATGCATACGAAGTTGACACTCTTCCAAAATAGTGGGGTCAACATTAACTAAAGTCATGACCTCTCCAAACCCAGTTTTATCAAAAAATTCATAAGATTGAACATTCTCCAAATATGTGGGACCTAAAGTTGACACTCTTCCAAACCCACTTTAAATATTATTTCAAACATTATTATCAATCTTACATTTATCATGGGGATTAAATATATATTCAAGATCAGAAGAAGAATCACCCCAATCATGATCATTGCAACAAATAGTGGGCATAGCAAAATAAGCATCCCCAAGCTTAGGGTTTTGCATATCATTAACACAATTGACATTAATATAATTTATAATAATGTCATTGCTATCATGCTTTTCATTCAAGGAACTATCATGAATCGCTTCATAAATTTCTTCTTTCAACACTTCATCACAAATTGCAGGTTCACGAATTTCAAGCAAAACCTCATAAAGATAATCTAGTGCACTCAACTCACTAGCAATTGGTTCATCATAATTGGATCTCTTAAAAAGATTAGCAAGTGGATGAGGATCCATAATTTAGCAAGCAAAGATGCAAGCTGATAGAGGGCACATGGCAACACAAGCAAACAAGAAGCAAGCGTAAAGAGGCGAACGGAAAAAGGGCGAATAAAGCGGTAAAGGTAAAGTGGGGGAGAGGAAAACGAGAGGCAAATGGCAAATAATGTAATGCGAGGGACAAGGGTTTGTGATAGGTACTTGGTATATGACTTTTGCGTAGATCTCCCCGACAACGGCGCCAGAAATTCTTCTTGCTACTTCTTGAGCTTGCGTTGTTTTCCCTCGAAGAGGAAAGGGTGATGCAACACAGTAGTGTAAGTATTTTTCTTAGTTTTTGAGAACCAATGTATCAATCCAGCAAGAGACCACGCGCGAGTCCCTCGTACCTGCACAAACAAATAAGAACCTTGCAACCAACGCGATAAGGGATTGTCAATCCCTTCAGGGCCGCCTGCAAAAGTGAGATCTGATAGAGATGATAAGACAATATTTTTGGTATTTTTGATATGTAGATTGAAAGTAAAGATTGCAAAACAAAAGTAAAGTAAAGATAAATAGTAGATTGAGATTAATATGGTGAAGGTAGACCCGAGGGCCATAGGTTTTGACTAGTGGCTTCTCTCATGATAGCAGATTTCTACGGTGGGTGAACAAATTACTGTCGAGCAATTGATAGAAAAGCGCATAGTTATGAGAATATCTAGGCATGATCATTGTATATAGGCATCACGTCCGTGACAAGTAGACCGAAACGATTCTGCATCTACTACTATTACTCCACACATCGACCGGTATCCAGCATGCATCTAGAGTATTAAGTTCATAAGGACAGAGTAACGCCTTACGCAAGATGACATGATGTAGAGGTATAAACTCATGCAATATGATATAAACATCATCTTTTTATCCTTGATAGCAACAATACAATACGTGCCTTGCTGCCCCTACTGTCATTGGAAAAGGACACCGCAAGATTGAACCCAAAGCCAAGCACTTCTACCATTGCAAGAACTACCAATCTAGTAGGTCAAACCAAATCGATAATTCGAAGAGACTTGCAAGGATATTTAAATCATGCATAAAAGATTTCAGAAAGGAATCCAATATTGTTCACAGATAATCTTGATCATAAACCCACAATTCATCGGATCTCGACAAACACACCACAAAAAGAATTACATCGAATAGATCTCCACGAAGATCGTGGAGAACTTTATATTGAGATCCAAAGAGATAGAAGAAGCCATCTAGCTAATAACCATGGACCCGAAGGTCTATGGTAAACTACTCACAACTCATCGGAGAGGCTATGGTGTTGATGTAGAAGCCCTCTGTGATCGATTCCCCCTCCGGTGGAGCTCCGAAAAAGGCCCCAAGATGGGATATCACGGGTACAAAAGGTTGCGACGGTGGAATTAGGGTTTTGTGGTGCTCCTCGATGGTTTCAGGTATGTAGGTATATATAGGAGGAAGAGGCACGTCAGGGGAGCCACGAGGGGCCCACGAGAGTGGGGGCGTTCCTACCCCCCTGGGCGAGCCCTTACCCTCGTGGCCGCCTCTTCCGCTTCATGGCGTGTACTCCAAGTCTTCTGTGTTGCAATTGTTCCAAAAATAACTCTCCCAAAGGTTTCATTCCATTTGGACTCCCTTTGATATTCCTTTTCTGCGAAACACTGAAATAGGCAAAAAAACAGCAATTTGCACTGGGCCTTGGGTTAATAGGTTTGTCCCAAAAATAATATAAAAGTGTATAATAAAGCCCATTAAACATTCAAAACAGATAATATAATAGCATGGAACAATAAAAAATTATAGATACGTTGGAGACGTATCAGCCATTTGACTTTGTCATACGCTTTTTCAAAGTCTATCTTGAGTACTGTCGTGGAATTAACACGTCAGATGTCTGGTTTAGCGGACTTAGTCGTGAGGCCGCGCATCTATGTGGTTGCTTGAGAGGGGTTGAGCGAAATCGAGAGACGCGATTCAAGGCACGGGTTTAGACAGCTTCGGGCTCCGGGAAACATCATCCGGAAATAGCCCTACGTGCTGTTTGAGGCTAAGTCTCATTATGATCCTCGTGGTGTCGCCGGTAAACCGACTCTTTGTGTCTAACCTAGAAACTTGTCTAAACTTCTCCTCTAACTTGTCACTTGTCCTCTTTGGGGAGCCCTGCCCCTCCTTATATATGTTGAAGGGGCGGGTTACATGACTAGTCCTAGTAGGACTAGGATTGATCTATTACAAGGAGTCCTAGTCTTGTTTCCTTTGTATGAGAATATTCCTTGTGCTTTATTCATAAACCGGCCCACTATTAATATGAACCGGCCTTCTGGACCTTGAGTCTTGTCATCCATGATCCGCCTGCCGGGTTACCAGTAACTTGCCAAATGTAAACCGTCTTAAGTAAACCACCAAGTCCGTCCGGGTTATAATTCCGGCCGGTTTATATTGCGGGGTTATCTCCCCGACATTAGCCCCCAAGTTTAGCTTGGATTTATCCATGGTAAACTTATACTGCAAAATAAAGACAAGAGCGAATCTGACAGGTTGTGCTCCGGGTTAAGAATTTCTTGTAAACCGGCATCTGACCATCCTTAAGTCCTTGTCCTTTCCTTCTTCTAAAAAATCCGGGTCAACAGACCAGCTTCATAATTAACTTGTTTGTAGAAAAAATATTGTAAATCCATAATCCATTCGAATCAGCCTTTCAATGCTCTGACTTGACAAAAATATTGATCTTCAAATATTCAATTGATATCCAACCGGTTTGGAAATGTAGAACTTGCCGGTTTATGAATACCACCATTGTCGGGTTATAAAAATTGATAATTCCGGGTCATGACTGTTTATAAATGCCGGGTTATGATTGTTGCCAATGCCGGGTTATGATTAATCTTCCGGACTTACCCAAAACTGATAATTTGAAGATGTTCCTCCTTTATATGCATATTACCTGTAGCCCCCAAGTGTCGGGTCATTATGTAATAATGAGCAGGGACTTTGTATATACTTCATTGAAAATAGCATTGTATAATCTTGAAGAAATCCGGATTGTTCATCCCAATCACTATGAAACTGAATATTCCATATTATGTAGCCCCCAAGTGCCGGGTCATTATTTAATAATGAGCATGGACTTTGTAGATATAATCATTGAAAATAACATTATATAATGTAACTTCCATCATGGGGCTTGAACCCACGTCCACAAGGTTAAGAGCTTTGTGCTTTACCAACTGAGCAGTGGACCCTTCAATATAATGGATTAATACTTGTGTACCTTGAATTGTTGACAGGAGCGACTGGTAGCCCCCAAGGGCCGGCTCATTATAATGTGATGAGTCGGGTCTTCAATAAGGTGAGCAAAAAATGACTTTGCATTAGCCCCCAAGTGTCATGGTGCATGCTTGCAGCGACATGAGACTTGTGTATTTGATGTAAACTCAATTTGAATAATGTAGCCCCCAAGTGCTGGGTTGTAAGCCTGCAGCGACTCGGGACTATTCCTTTGTAGAATAAATCACTTCCATCGATGAAAATAATATCCATTGCGCTTAAAGCGACTTTGAAAACCTCAATCATAATATTGATAACCATAGTAAAAATCCAGCCGTGTTGGCTATTTAAAGATTTGAAGAATATAATCCGGTTTGAAAACCGGTTCCAGTGATATTTGATCACAACCAGGCCGGATTAAATAAACACCGGTCATTATTTTATCTCATACTGGCGACTTATAGTCAAAGCCAGGCCGGTTTAATGAACACCGGTCATTATCTTATCTCATACTGTCGACTTATAGTCAAAACCAGGCCGGTTGAATAAACACCGGTCATTATCTTACCCGTGATGAAGTGTACCTGACGTCCTTAACCCGGTAAGCATAATTGAATCTGTAGATTCTGATGAGGCTCTTGGCTCTCTTGGCGTTTGCCCAATGATTGTTCCGGGTTATGATAAACGCCGGTTTAAATCATGCTGGTGTTTATGACCCAGACTTTGAACTTATGCTGGTGTTTTATGACCCAGACTTTTCTTTGTAGATATGTGGTCAACTTTGAAGTTGTCCCACTCCGGATCAAAGAACCATAAAACACAAATACCAAAAATGCAATTTTGCAAATAAAACCATGTAGTCGAGGCTTTTTACGAGCTGCCAGGCTCAAAGCAAGGTTCAGCAAATCAATGGAATGGGCTTGCCATCCAGAGGGCCGGTCGATGGATGTGGCCGAATTATCCATAGGAACCATAAGAAAATCTTTAGCCAATCACTGGGTGGCTGTCGCCCGTCCAGAGGGCCTCCATGGTTCCATGAAACCATAGGTAAAATTTTAGCCAATCACTGGATGGCTGTCGCCTGTCCAGAGGGCCTCCATGGTTCCATGAAACCATGGGTAAATCATAAGCCAATCACTGGATGGCTATCGCCTGTCCAGAGGGCCTCCATGGTTCCATGAAACCATGGGTAAATCATAAGCCAATCACTGGATGGCTGTCGCCTATCCAGAGGGCCTCCATGGTTCCATGAAACCATGGGTAAATCATAAGCCAATCACTGGATGGCTGTCGCCTGTCCAGAGGGCCTCCATGGTTCCATGATACCATGGGTAAATCATAAGCCAATCACTGGATGGTTGTCGCCTGTCCAGAGGGCCTCCATGGTTCCATGAAACCATGGGTAAATCATAAGCCAATCACTGGATGGCTGTCGCCTGTCCAGAGGGCCTCCATGGTTCCATGAAACCATGGGTAAACTTTAGCCAATCACTAGATGGCTGTCGCCTGTCCAGAGGGCCTCCATGGCTCCATAGAACCATGGGTAAACTTTAGCCAATCACTGGATGGCTGTCGCCTGTCCAGAGGGGCTCCATGGCTCCATAGAACCATGGGTAAAACTTAAGCCAATCACTGGATGGCTGTCGCCTGTCCAGAGGGCCTCCATGGTTCCATGAAACCATGGGTAAACTTTAGCCAATCACTGGATGGCTGTCGCCTGTCCAGAGGGCCTTTGCGCGGTGTCTTCTTTGGTTCGAATACGACCTATGTTTGAACAGGAATCCCTTCAGTAAGTTTGGCTATGTTCTCTTTGGTTCGAATACGACCTATGTTTGAACAGGAAGCCCTTCAGTAATCACATCGGCAGAGTACATATATGGGAGTTGCCCTGCACAACCAGATAGACTGATCAAAGCATCTTATTTTCTTAATTGAAAATGATATATAACAAGAGAAATAATACTGTAGATGGATATCACCTGAGTGAATTTGAACCGGTATGTTGAATAGACCGGATCACAGGATGGACAGTAAAGCGACCGCAGTATCAGAGGCGGATCAAACAGATGAACCGGCCGTGGGGTTGTAAACCGGTGCAGATGAGCAAGTTGTCCCCCGCGTTGTAAACCGGTGCGGATGCGTGAACCGGCCGTTCGTTCATCAGATAATGTGACACAGAGGAAAACGCCGTGGTAGAACATTGCCAGTGCGTGTTTTGTATCCGCAGTATAACAATGATTTTACCTGTATATAGAAAACACCAATAGGCATTGTAATGATGCTCAGAGGAAATAAAATGTCCTGATAAAATATATAGGAGGGATAACACCTGATTTGCTTGAAGAACAGATGGGTCGGCCGACGCTGATGGGCTAGTTGTCCTCCTGGTTGTGAGCCGGCGCGGTGCGAAAGACGGCTACGGCGTGGTAAATCGGCGCGGTCGTGCGAGACGGCCGTGGCATTGTAAACCGGCGTGGTCGTGAGAGACGGCCACGGCATTGTAAACCGGTGCGGGAGTTCGTTGAGTAACGACGATCATTTGTGCGGAATGATGCTGGCGTGCCTCCATCTCCATGATATAATACCGCTTTGTAATGAATAATTTTCCTGCGTATAAAATACAGCAGGGCGAGGTATTTTTGCTCGGAAAAATTAATATTTATTAAAAATAAATAAGATAGATGTCACCTGATTCGCCCGGACAACAGTTGAGCCGGTTTATGAGGACGGGTACGGCATCGGCGTGTTAATGTAGAACGGACCGCGGATGCGATGGCGTGCGCACGTCTATTGGCGAAGGATTCATCCGCAGTGTTGGAGACCGGCGCGCGCGGGCGCGGACCAACGAGTCGACTATAGACGCGGACAGTCGAGTCGGCGTGGATACGGTCAAGTGAACCGATTGGATAAATACCAGTGCAAAATGATAACGCGGTGCACTCCGTGTCCGCGGTATAATGCCATTTTTACGTTAAAGGATTACCCTGCATATAAAAAACACCATAGAGCAGAGTAGTTGTGCTCGGAGCAATTTAAAGTGTAATAAGAAAAATATACAGGAGAAGTAGCACCTGATTTGTTTAATCCGGACGCATGTGAGTGCGGCCATTAGCGCGCAATTGGCCCCCACGTATGTGTGCTTCCTCCAATTAACACAGACTGTTGTCCCAAGAAAATTAATCCACAATACGGAGCACCAATACTAGTCGCCACATCGAAAAACTGGTCTTGCAACGCGCAGCTCGTTATTGATGTCTTCCAGTACTAGTCAAACGAGTACAGCTGATCGGAGCGGTCGTATTGTTATTCTGGAACCTCTCCTTAATGCTTCTTGGGTCTTCGTGTGATGCACTGGAGTTGACTTAGTCAAAGCTTGCTCTCTTTAGAACTCATGCACTAGAAGAGTTGATTTTTCCGCGGGGATCCGGATGGAAATCCACAAGGCGGTGACAGCGACTTGAGGCCATCCGTCCAGAGGCAGAAACGAGGATGACTAGACAATAGAAACCGAGCACAAGTTCGATCCGGCTCTGGGTCATGTCACATCGCACAGCGCAGCAGCTCAAATCCGCTTCCGGGTCTTCCTTCGTGGCTTGTAATGTTTTTTGGATGCCCTCAATCTGTGCGTGGCTGTTTTAGATGGCCTTGACTTTGACTCTGAGTACTAGTAGTAGACTAGTATCGATTACCAATTGGCTTGACCTACTTTGCTTTGATCAAAAAAACTCCAGCAGCACACTCAAGCGGCGGTTCAGATGCGGCAGCCGCAGGGCCCCGACAGCTTGAAGCGGGGGAAAAGGCCATCGAGGCAGGTGGCAGGCCGGTGCAGATGGGACGGGTCGTGTGCAGAATCCGCACCTGTCCATCGTCCATATCCAGGTCGTGGCCGCTCTGGCAATTTTTTTTTCTTTTTTTCTTTTTCCTTTGAGGCGTAATCCAACCAGCGGATGATCGTTTTCCTTGTATACGCACATTGCCACACGTAGGAAATTGGCAAGTCCTTCTGCACGGATCCAATTTTCTCTTCAATTCTTCTTCATCTGATTAACCGCGAGCTTCTCGATCCCAAAGAGTACGCCCTCCAAGAACTCAACACCACCGTGCACAGGCCCCACGGTGGGCGCCAACTGTCGTGGAATTAACACGTCAGATGTCCGGTTTAGCGGACTTAGTCGTGAGGCCGCGCATCTATGTGGTAGCTTGAGAGGGGTTGAGCGGAATCGAGAGACGCGATGCAAGGCACGGGTTTAGACAGCTTCGGGCCCCGGAAAACATCATCCGAAAATAGCCCTACGTGTTGTTTGAGGCTAAGTCTCATTATGATCCTCGTGGTGTCGCCGGTAAACCGGCTCTTTGTGTCTAACCTAGAAACTTGTCTAAACTTCTCCTCTAACTTGTCACTTGTCCTCTTTGGGGAGCCCTGCCCCTCCTTATATATGTTGAAGGGGCGGGTTACATGACTAGTCCTAGTAGGACTAGGATTGATCTATTACAAGGAGTCCTAGTCTTGTTTCCTTTGTATGAGAATATTCCTTGCGCTTTATTCATAAACCGGCCCACTATTAATATGAACCGGCCTTCTGGACCTTGAGTCTTGTCATCCATGATCCGCCTGCCGGGTTACCAGTAACTTGCCAAATGTAAACCGTCTTAAGTAAACCACCAAGTCCGGCCGGGTTATAATTCCGGCCGGTTTATATCGCGGGGGTATCTCCCCGATAAGTACCATCCCATTCAACTTTTTCCGATATAATTCATGGACAATTTCATGAAGGATAAGAACTCCATCTAGGATGTTTCTTCCTTGCATAAAAGCAGTCTGTGAAAGACGAATCACATGTTCAGCAACCAAATTTAGCCTAATAGTCGCAACCTTCATGAATATTTTAAAACTAACATTAAGGAGGCAAATATGTCTACATTGTTGTATCCTTTCAGCCTCATTAACCATAGGTAATAAAATAATCTCACCGAAATTTAAGCGAAACAATTCCAGATGGCCAGCATGTAGGTCGCTAAACATAAGTAGGAGATCCGACTTGATGATTTCCCAGAAGTTCTGATAGAACTCAGCGGGAAAACCATCTGGTGAAGGAAATATGCCCTAGAGGCAATAATAAAGATGTTATTTGTATTTTCTTATATCATGATAAATGTCTTTTATTCATGCTAGAATTGTATTAACCGGAAACTTAGTACATGTGTGGATACATAGACAAAACAGTATGTCCCTAGTATGCCTCTACTAGACTAGCTCATTGATCAAAGATGGCTATGTTTCCTAGCCATAGACATGAGTTGTCATTTGATCAACGGGATCACATCATTAGGAGAATGATGTGATGGACTAGACCCATCCGTTAGCATAGCACTATGATCGTTTAGTTTTACTGCTATTGCTTTCTTCATGACTTATACATGTTCCTATGACTATGAGATTATGCAACTCCCGAATACCGTAGGAACACCTTATGTGCTATCAAATGTCACAACGTAACTGGGTGATCATAAAGATGCTCTACAGGTGTCTCCGAAAGTATTCGTGGTGTCGGCATAGATCAAGATTAGGATTTGTCACTCCGAATGTCGGAGAGGTATCTCTGGGCCCTCTCGGTAACACACATCACAATAAGCCTTGCAAGCAAAAGACTAATGAGTTAGTCACGAGATGATGTGTTACGGAACGAGTAAAGAGACTTGTCGGTAACAAGATTGAACTAGGTATAGAGATACCGACGATCGAATCTCGGGCAAGTAACATACCGATGACAAAAGGAACAACGTATGTTGTTATGCGGTTTGACCGATAAAGATCTTCGTAGAATATGTAGGAGCCGATATGAGAATCCAGGTTCCGCTATTGGTTATTGACCAGAGATGAGTCTCGGTCATGTCTACATAGTTCTCGAACCCGTAGGGTCCGCACGCTTAACGTTTGATGACGATCGGTATTATGAGTTTATGAGTTTTGATGTACCGAAGGTAGTTCGGAGTCCTGGATGAGATCACGAACACGACGAGGAGTCTCGGAATGTCCGAGACATAAAGATTGATATATTGGACGACTATATTCGAACACCGGAAGTGTTCTGGAAAGTTTCGGAATTTACCGGAGTGCCGGGGGGTTACCGGAACCCCCCGAGGGAATGGTGGGCCCTGGTGGGCCATAGGGGAGAGAGAGGGCAGCAGCCAGGAGGTGGCGCGCCCCCTCCCTAGGAGGAGTCCGAATAGGACAAGGGGTGGGGGGCGCGGCCCCTCTTTCCCTCTCCCTCTCCCTCTCTTTCCTTCCCCCTTCTTCCTTCTTTGGTAGTTCCTACTAGGAATAGGGTTGCAATCCTATTCCCAGTAGGATTGCACCCTAGCCGCACCATAGGAGGGCCGGCCAGCCTCCCCCCTTGCTCCTTTATATACGGGGGCAGGGGGGCACCCAAAGACACACAAGTTGAATTGTTCTAGCCGTGTGCGGTGCCCCCCTCCACAGAAACACACCTCGGTCATACCATCGCAGTGCTTAGGCGAAGCCCTGCGCCGGTAGATACATCATATCCGTCACCACGCCATCGTGCTGACGAAACTCTCCCGTGAAGCTCAGCTGGATCAAGAGCTCGTGGGACGTCATCAAGCTGAACGTGTGCTGAACGCGGAGGTGCCGTACGTTCTGTGCTTGATCGGTTGGATCGCGAAGAAGTTCGACTACATCAACAGCGAAGTTCGACTACATCAACCGCGTCACTTGACGCTTCCGCTTCCTGTCTACGAGGGTACGTAGACACACTCTTCCCTCTCGTTGCTATGCATCTGGTAGATAGATCTTGCGTGATCGTAGGAAATTTTTAAAATACTACGTTCCCCAACAGTGGCATCATGACCCAGGTCTATGCGTAGATGATATGCACGAGTAGAACACAATGAGTTGTGGGCGATACTAGTCATACTGCTTACCAACATGTCATACTTTGCTTCGGCGGTATTGTGAGATGAAGCGGCCCGGACCGACATTACGCGTACGCTTACGCGAGACTGGTTTCACCGTTACGAGCACTCGTTGCTTAAAGGTGACTGGCGGGTGTCTGTCTCTCTTACTTTAGCTGAATCAAGTGTGGCTACGCCCGGTCCTTGTGAAGGTTAAAACAACACATACTTGACGAAACATCGTTGTGGTTTTGTATGCGTAGGTAAGAACGGTTCTTGCTAAGCCCGTAGCAGCCACGTAAAACTTGCAACAACAAAGTAGAGGACGTCTAACTTGTTTTTGCAGGGCATGTTGTGATGTGATATGGTCAAGACATGATGAGTTATACGGTTTTGTATGAGATGATCATGTTTTGTAATGTTATCGGCAACTGGCAGGAGCCATATGGTTGTCGCTTTATTGTATGAAATGCAATCGCCATGTAATTGCTTTACTTTATCACTAAGCGGTAGCGATAGTCGTAGAAGCAATAGTTGGCGAGACGACAACAATGCTACAATGGAGATCAAGGTGTCGCGCCGGTGACGAAGGTGATCATGACGGTGCTTTGGAGATGGAGATCAAAAGCACAAGATGATGATGGCCATATCATGTCACATATTTTGATTGCATGTGATGTTTATCTTATTATGCTTCTTATTTTGCTTGGAACGACGGTAGCATTATAAGATGATCCCTTACTAAATTTCAAGGTATAAGTGTTCTCCCTGAGTATGCACCGTTGCAAAAGTTCGTCGTGCCGAGACACCACGTGATGATCGGGTGTGATAAGCTCTACGTTCAAATACTACGGGTGTAAGCGAGTTTTGCACACGCAGAATACTCAGGTTAAACTTGACGAGCCTAGCATATGCAGATATGGCCTCGGAACACTGGAGACCGAAATGTCGAGCGTGAATCATATAGTAGATATGATCAACATAAGATGTTCACCATTGAAAGTACTCCATCTCACGTGATGATCGGACATGGTTTAGTTGATTTGGATCACGTGATCATTTAGATGACCGGAGGGATGTCTATCTGAGCGGGTGTTCTTTGATTAATATGATTAAATTGAACTTTAATTTATCATGAACTTAGTCCTGATAGTTTTTGCATACCTATGTTGTTGTAGATCAATGGCCCGTGCTACCGTTCCTTTGAATTTTAATGCATTCCTAGAGAAAGCTAAGTTGAAAGATGATGGTAGCAATTACACGGACTGGGTTCGTAACTTGATGATTATCCTCATTGCTGCACAGAAGAATTATGTCCTTGAAGCACCGCTAGGTGACAAGCCCCCTCCCGCTAATGTAGATGCTTTGAACGTCTGGCAATCGCGGTCTGATGACTACACGATAGTTCAGTGTGCCATGCTTTACGGCTTAGAACCGGGACTTCAACGACGTTTTGAACGTCATGGACCATATGAGATGTTCCAGGAGTTGAAGTTAGTATTTCAAGCAAATGCCCGGATTGAGAAATATGAGATTTCCAATAAGTTCTATAGCTGCAAGATGGAGGAGAATAGTTTTATCATTGAACACTTGCTCAGAATGTCTGGGTACTACAATCATATGACTCAACTTGGTTGCAAAGTTGACGAGGATAGTGTTATTGATAGAGTTCTTCAATCACTGCCACCAAGCTAAAAAGGCTTCGTGATGAACTATAATATGCAAGGGATGCAAAAGACAATTCCCGAGCTCTTCGCTATGCTCAAAGCTGCGGAGGTAGAAATCAAAAAGGAGCATCAAGTGTTGATGGTTAACAAGACCACTAGTTTCAAGAAAAAGGGCAAGGGAAAGAAGGGGAACTTCAAGAAGAATAGCAAGACAGTTGCTACTCCCACGAAGAAACCCAAGTCTGGAGCCAAGTCTGAAACTGAGTGCTTCTACTGCAAGGGGACTAGACACTGGAAGCGGAACTGCCCCAAGTATTTGGCGGATAAGAAGGATGGCAAGGTGAACAAAGGTATATGTGATATACATGTTATTGATGTGTACCTTACTAATACTCGTAGTAGTACCTGGGTATTTGATACCGGTTCGGTTGCTAATATTTGTAACTCGAAACAGGGACTACGGATTAAACGAAGATTGGCTAAGGATGAGGTGACGATGCGTGTGGGAAATGGTTCCAAAGTCGATGTGATCGCCGTCGGCACGCTACCTCTACATCTACCTTCGGGATTAGTTTTAGACCTAAATAATTGTTATTTGGTGCCAGCGTTGAGCATGAACATTATATCTGGATCTTGTTTGTTGCGAGACGGTTATTCATTTAAATCAGAGAATAATGGTTGTTCTATTTTTATGAATAATATCTTTTATGGTCATGCACCCTTGAAGAGTGGTCTATTCTTATTGGATCTCGATTGTAGTGATACACATATCAATAATATTGAAACCAAAAGATGCAAGGTTAATAATGATAGTGCAACTTATTTGTGGCACTGCCGTTTAGGTCATATTGGTGTAAAGCGCATGAAGAAACTCCATAGTGATGGACTTTTGGAATCACTTGATTATGAATTACTTGGTGCTTGCGAGCCATGCCTCATGGGCAAAATGACTAAAACTCCGTTCTCCGGAACTATGGAGCGAGCAACAGATTTGTTGGAAATCATACATACTGATGTATGTGGGCCAATGAGTGTTGAAGCTCGCGGCGGGTATCGTTATTTTCTGACCTTCACTGATGATTTAAACAGATATGGGTATATCTACTTAATGAAGCACAAGTCTGAAACATTTGAAAAGTTCAAAGAATTTCAGAGTGAAGTAGAGAATCATCGTAACAAGAAAATAAAATTTCTGCGATCTGATCGTGGAGGAGAATATTTGAGTTACGAGTTTGGTCTTCATTTAAAACAATGTGGAATAGTTTCACAGCTCACGCCACCCGGAACACCACAGCGTAATGGTGTGTCCGAACGTCGTAACCGTACTTTATTGGATATGGTGCGATCTATAATGTCTCTTACCGATTTACCGCTATCGTTTTGGGGTTATGCTTTAGAGACAGCTGCATTCACATTAAATAGGGCACCATCTTAATCCGTTGATACGACACCTTATGAACTATGGTTTGGCAAGAAACCAAAGTCGTCGTTTCTTAAAGTTTGGGGCTGCGATGCTTATGTGAAAAAGCTTCAACCTGATAAGCTCGAACCCAAGTCGGAGAAATGTGTCTTCATAGGATACCCAAAAGAGACTGTTGGGTACACCTTCTATCACAGATCCGAAGGCATGATATTCGTTGCTAAGAATGGATCCTTTCTAGAGAAGGAGTTTCTCTCGAAAGAAGTGAGTGGGAGGAAAGTAGAACTTGATGAGGTAATTGTACCTTCTCCCGAATTGTAAAGTAGTACATCACAGAAAATTGTTCTAGTGATTCCTACACCAATCAGTGAGGAAGTTAATGATGATGATCATGAAACTTCAGATCAAGTTTCTGCTGAACGTCGTAGATCAACCAGAATACGTTCTGCACCAGAGTGGTACGGCAACCCAGTTCTGGAAATCATGTTACTAGACCATGATGAACCTACGAACTATGAGGAAGCGATGATGAGCCCAGATTCCGCAAAATGGCTTGAAGCCATGAAATCTGAGATGGGATCCATGTATGAGAACAAAGTGTGGACTTTGGTTGACTTGCCCGATGATCGGCAGGCCATCGAAAATAAATGGATCTTCAAGAGGAAGACCGATGCAGACGGTAATGTTACTGTTTACAAAGCTCGACTTGTTGCGAAAGGGTTTCGACAAGTTCAAGGAGTTGACTACGATGAGACTTTCTCACCTGTAGCGATGCTTATGTCTGTCCGAATCATGTTAGCAATTGCCGCATTTTATGATTATGAAATCTGGCAAATGGATGTCAAAACTGCATTCCTGAATGGATATCTCAAAGAAGAGTTGTATATGATGCAACCAGAAGGTTTTTGTCGATCCAAAAGGTGCTAACAAAGTGTGCAAGCTCCGGCGATCCATCTATGGACTGGTGCAAGCATCTCGGAGTTGGAATATACGCTTTGATGAGGTGATCAAAGCATATGGTTTTATACAGACTTTTGGAGAAGCCTGTATTTACAAGAAAGTGAGTGGGAGCTCTGTAGCATTTCTAATATTATATGTAGATGACATATTATTGATTGGAAATGATATAGAATTTCTGGATAGCATAAAAGGATACTTGAATAAGAATTTTTCAATGAAAGACCTCGGTGAAGCTGTTTATATATTAGGCATCAAGATCTATAGAGATAGATCAAGACGCTTAATTGGACTTTCACAAAGCACATACCTTGATAAGATTTTGAAGAAGTTCAAAATGGATCAGTCAAAGAAAGGGTTCTTGCCTGTATTACAAGGTATGAAGTTGAGTAAGACTCAATGCCCGACCACTGCAGAAGATAGAGAGAAAATGAAAGTCATTCCCTATGCCTCAGCCATAGGATCTATCATGTATGCAATGCTGTGTACCAGACCTGATGTGTGCCTTGCTATAAGTCTAGCAGGGAGGTACCAAAGTAATCCAGGAGTGGATCACTGGATAGCGGTCAAGAACATCCTGAAGTACCTGAAAAGGACAAAGGATATGTTTCTCATATATGGAGGTGACAAAGAGCTCGTCGTAAACGGTTACGTCGATTCTAGCTTTGACACTGATCCGGATGACTCTAAGTCACAAACCGGATATGTATTTTTATTGAACGGTGGAGCTGTCAGTTGGTGCAGTTCCAAGCAGAGCATCGTGGCGGGATCTACGTGTGAAGCGGAATACATAGCTGCTTCGGAAGCAGCAAATGAAGGAGTCTGGATGAAGGAGTTCATATCCGATCTAGGTGTAATACCTAGTGCATCGGGTCCAATGAAAATCTTTTGTGACAACACTGGAGCAATAGCCTTGGCGAAGGAATCCAGGTTTCACAAGAGAACAAAGCACATCAAAAGACGCTTCAATTCCATCCGCGATCTAGTCAAGGAGGGAGACATAGAGATTTGCAAAATACATACGGATCTGAATGTTGCAGACCCGTTGACTAAGCCTCTTCCACGGGCAAAACATGATCAACACCAGGACTCCATGGGTGTGAGGCTCATCACTTTGTAATCTAGATTATTGACTCTAGTTCAAGTGGGAGACTGAAGGAAATATGCCCTAGAGGCAATAATAAAGATGTTATTTGTATTTCCTTATATCATGATAAATGTCTTTTATTAATGCTAGAATTGTATTAACCGGAAACTTAGTACATGTGTGGATACATAGACAAAACAGTATGTCCCTAGTATGCCTCTACTAGACTAGCTCATTGATCAAAGATGGCTATGTTTCCTAGCCATAGACATGAGTTGTCATTTGATCAACGGGATCACATCATTAGGAGAATGATGTGATGGACTAGACCCATCCGTTAGCATAGCACTATGATCATTTAGTTTTACTGCTATTGCTTTCTTCATGACTTATACATGTTCCTATGACTATGAGATTATGCAACTCCCGAATACCGTAGGAACACCTTGTGTGCTATCAAACGTCACAACGTAACTGGGTGATCATAAAGATGCTCTACAGGTGTCTCCGAAAGTATTCGTGGTGTCGGCATAGATCAAGATTAGGATTTGTCACTCCGAATGTCGGAGATGTATCTCTAGGCCCTCTCGATAACACACATCACAATAAGCCTTGCAAGCAAAAGACTAATGAGTTAGTCACGAGATGATGTGTTACGGAACGAGTAAAGAGACTTGCCGGTAACGAGATTGAACTAGGTATAGAGATACCGACGATCGAATCTCGGGCAAGTAACATACCGATGACAAAAGGAACAACGTATGTTGTTATGCGGTTTGACCGATAAAGATCTTCGTAGAATATGTAGGAGCCGATATGAGCATCCAGGTTCCGCTATTGGTTATTGACAGGAGATGACTCTCGGTCATGTCTACATAGTTCTCGAACCCGTAGGGTCCACACGCTTAACGTTTGATGACGATCGGTATTATGAGTTTATGAGTTTTGATGTACCGAAGGTAGTTCGGAGTCCCGGATGAGATCACGGACATGACGAGGAGTCTCGGAATGTCTGAGACATAAAGATTGATATATTGGACGACTATATTCGGACACCGGAAGTGTTCTGAAAAGTTTCGGAATTTACCGGAGTGCTGGGG
>LR738710.1:249762414-249792235 GCA_902687465.1 Secale cereale
GGGGGGGGGGGGGGGGGGGGGTTACCGGAACCCCTGGGGGAATGGTGGGCCCTGGTGGGCCATAGGGGAGAGAGAGGGCAGCAGCCAGGAGGTGGCGCGCCCCCTCCCTAGGAGGAGTCCGAATAGGACAAGGGGAGGGGGGCGCGGCCCCTCTTTCCCTCTCCCTCTCCCTTTCTTTCCTTCCCCCTTCTTCCTTCTTTGGTAGTTCCTACTAGGAATTGGATTGCAATCCTATTCCTAGTAGGATTGCACCCTAGCCGCACCATAGGAGGGCCGGCCGGCCTCCCCCTTGCTCCTTTATATACGGGGGCAGGGGGGCACCCAAAGACACACAAGTTGAATTGTTCTAGCCGTATGCGGTGCCCCCCTCCACAGAAACACACCTCGGTCATACCATCGCAGTGCTTAGGCGAAGCCCTGCGCCGGTAGATACATCATATCCGTCACCACGCCGTCGTGCTGACGAAACTCTCTCGTGAAGCTCAGCTGGATCAAGAGCTCGTGGGACGTCATCAAGCTGAACGTGTGCTGAACGCGGAGGTGCCGTACGTTCGGTGCTTGATCGGTTGGATCGCGAAGAAGTTCGACTACATCAACCGTGTCACTTGACGCTCCCGCTTCCGGTCTACAAGGGTACGTAGACACACTCTTCCCTCTCGTTGCTATGCATCTGGTAGATAGATCTTGCGTGATCGTAGAATTTTTTTAAAATACTACGTTCCCCAACATCTGGACCCAGGGCTTTGTTGTGCTCCATTAGGAAAACCTCCTTTCTAACTTCCTCCTCAGAGTATGGGGCTGTTAGAAGGCTATTTTCCTCATTAGAGACCTGGGGGATGTCATCCGTTCGGGACTCATCCATTGAGAAGTTTTCTTCCTCTGGGGCTTTGATTTTTTTTAATAATAATTAGTGATATAAGATTTAAGTTGCTCATGCCCCTCAATTGTGCCCTCATCCTGTTGTAGGAAATGAATAATTTTCTTCCGGTGTCTCCCATTAGCGACTCCATGGAAAAATCTAGTATTCGAATCACCTTTCAGGATAAATGGAGAGTTACTATGTTGGTACCATTTGAGTTCCTCCTCGCGCAGCATGCTAGCTATCTGTGTATTCGAATGACTCTTTATTTCGATTTCATGCTCAGATAGAGGTCTAACCTCTGCCAAAGCTGCTAATTCATCAATGATAGGCGAAAGATGAAGCTTCTCCTTTTTGAGGATACACGCAGTGTGCCTAGCCCAACCACTAAGGGTGTGTTTGGTAGCATGTATGGATCTAGCCTAGTTGTTCTCCTCTCATACATGCTGAGTGTAGACATGCTGAGTCCATGCAGTTGCTGTTGTTTGGCAGCGATGTATGCGCTGAGACATGCTGAGCTCAGACTTTGTTTGGCAGCCTGCATGTGTTTAGACATGCTGAATAATTTCGAATTTTGATTTTTTTCAAATGATAAACAAAATCAAAAAAATGTGAACACAAATTTAAACATATTTTGAAAATATTAACAAAATTTGGATTCTATTTTTTCCCAAAATTTTTTTTTAATCTAATTTTTTTAAAATTTTTGAATTTTTTATAAAAAAAATAAATAAAATTTGTAATTCTAAACATTTTTATTCAAAATTTAAACAAATTTTGATTTTCTTTTGAAATTCTGAGCATTGTTAAATTTTTCTATAAAATTGAACTTCAGAACATTTATTGAAAATTCAAACAAGTTTTGAAATTTTGAACATTTTATGAAATTTTAAACAATTTTGAAATTCTAATATTTTACAAAAATTAGGAATTCTGAATATATTCGAAAATTAAAGAAATTTTGAAATTCTAAACATTTCTTGAAAATATAAATATATCTGGACAATGGTTAGAGCCAGCATAGCTGCCTCCATGCACCCTGTCTGGGGTGCATGAGATGAGCATGGTTGAGGGGCCTTTTATGCATCACATGAGCATAGTCGAGGTGAGCCCATGCACCCTACCAAACAAGAAAAAGTGGGTCGGATTGGGAACTTTTGCCCTCATGCACCCTTCATGCACCCTACCAAACACACCCTAAGGAACTTACGTAATGCACGCATTTTGTTGTTCCATTTGTGTATTGGGGTAAGCCCGACAACAGGTTTAACCCACACCTTCTTGACCATGTCATGGAATCCATCCCGATGCAACCAACCCAGTTCAAACTTGAACTTGTGTCTATGATGCGATCGTGGCAATCCAGTAGTTAAAAGGATGGGTGCGTGGTCTGAGATAGCCTCCATACAAGGTACAGTGCATACAGAAACCATAGGAAATCTGGATTCCCGGTTGGTATCCATTAATACGCGATCTAGTTTCTCATATGTCGGTTCTGGAAGACTGTTCGCCCAAGTGAACTGTCTTCCAATCATGGAAACCTCTCGCAAATCTAGACTGTCTATGACAGCGTTGAAAAGGAAAGGCCAATGATCATCAAACCTACCTCGGTTGTTCACCCAAGTGACCTAGTCTAGCTAGGTGTGACTTTCATTAGTTCAGGATTTCGTACGGTTTCCCTTCAAAAACCCGAGCAATCCCTTTTCTTGCTTCTTCATTTTGCACTAGCCTTTATATTATGCTTTTCATCTTTGGGGTGTTCTTAGGGCATCCCCAAGAGTGTTTTCTAGTCTGACGTGGATGAAAGATTATTGTTCTGCGTGAATGTCGTTTCTTGCCAAAGAAATGGTTCACATAGTTACCTAGGTTGGGTACATAGTACTATAAGAGTATGGTATGTGGGTCCACCATGAATAAAAAACAATTACGAGAGAAGTGAGTTAAAAAGGAATTGGAGATGCCCTTATAATACCCTTTTTATTCAATCATTTTGACAGTTCTCCTGCAAACATTAAATTGTGTGTCTAAGTTGCATCGGATAGCTGGACTGATGTTTTTTTTAGAATCAAGAGCTTTATTGATCATATAGCAGGATTACATTCCTTCATTACTTATGTGGCAAGGAAGGGCAAAATATAATTAATCCCCAAACATCATTCATAGAGGAGTTACATTATTTCACGCCGGGATGTGCTAGTTCATTTGCTTCCCTCGCCGTGAACACCATACGAAACTCCTCAAAATTCCCGCAAAACCCTAGCATTCTCGTTAAAGTGGTAGCAACCTCCCGGCGATCAAACCTGGACTAAGTTGGTCCCTCCCCATCCTGCATCGAGCTACTCCATCACTCGCTCACCTAGTCACCTATGCACCGGCGGAGCTATGTACAACAAGAGAGAGAGGGGGGGGGGGTGTGGCAGCGGCGGAGCTATGAAGAAAATTTTAAGAGGGGGGCTTACATGAGAGTTTTTAGCATTATGCACCCCAAAACACACATGTTTTAACCTCCCTCTCCCCTAGCATTTTCTACGTCGCTCCCCCGATGCACCCATGACATGCCAAATGCACACGTCTTCTCGTGAGGCCACATCGGGTGATAGAGGCAAAGGTGTCCCGTCTTTCGATGAGATGGTGGTTATCGTTTTGGAGGAAGTCGACTTTGACGATCCGACTACGAACGTGCGAGACGTCGCGCCTTAGCAATCGCTAAACCAACTCCGAGAGGTTATTGACCACGCCGGAGCACGATCAACCTGACCACGAAGGTCTGTTTCCTACAGGCAAACGAAGAACAAGCAAGAAACTGAGATTGCAATCTGGATATTGCGAATTCAAGAGGAAAGCTTTATTGATCAGGTGGGGTCTTTGTCTGGTCGTTGAACACAAACGAAGTACGCGAAGTTGCAGCTATGGCGAACTTTAATCTAAACAAAACCCAAAGTCTAAATGACGCCCTAAGGGCTGTATATATGAGGGAAGAGGGGGGAATTTCATGGCCCTTGGAGGAGGGGTCCGAAACCAACCCTAACTCTTGTTTCCCCACACATACAGACTCTAAAAACAACCTATACTCAAGTATTTCGAAATTACATGGGCCTGGACCAATAATAAGGTGACGCAATACCTATAATAACCTCTGGACGAAATTTATGAAGTGGCATCTTGTATATTTCATCCAAGGCTTCACACACTCATTATGGTGGCTTCAAAGTCCCGAAATCATCACGTGTAACTCCGTTCTTGTTCCCCTTGCGCATGCCATCATCTCCATGCTTGATCTTGCTCCAATGTTCATCCTTCTTGTCCAAGCTAGGCCCTTCATTTGTAAGCAAGACAAATGTATCCAATTTAGGCAGCATCATATTCTCATGAACATTAGAATCATTACAAAAAACGAAAGTACCTGGTAATTTAATTGGCGTGCGCGAGCTCTAGTAATTGGTCATGTATATGTGTCAGTTGGGGCTGTGGGTGTAACCTTGTTAGTGATGTCCTCATCATCCAGCGACACTATTATCTTTGCATGGCACAGTGTTCCCTTTTGAGGGCGTCGTCTTAGAGGTGGATCCAGTCAGAGTAACTCGTGGCTCTTGGAGTTGGTGGGCGGCGGCTCACATAGCATCATCACAGCGGTTTGCATGAGGTCGTCGATGGTAGGCAACAAGAACAGTCTTCACATGCCAGAAGCTTCATATGAGCCAAATTGGTCGTTTCTTGTGGGATTGAAGAGGCATATGTCCGGACTCATTTGGTTTGGAGGAAACCAAAACATAGGTTTAGGAATAGTAAAGGAATTTGATAGGATTGCAGTTGTCTTGCCTTGTTCGTGTGCAAAAAAAAAAAAAAAAAAAGCTTTGAGTGGATGTGTGCATTTCTCAAAAAACACAGAAAATGAATAGTATTCTTATGAAATTCTCATGCGCGTTTCCTACAAACCGATTGCATCAATAGAAATGCTTCCTTTCTTTTCCTTGTTCCTATGTTTTTCTGTAAAAATCCTCCTAACCGAATACATGCCTTTCATGTCGAAGAGGTTGGCAAGTTTTGCTCATGGCAAATCTGATCGTTGCGTTGGTTTCGATGTGCACTCTCATACTAGGTATACTAGGTTGTATACCGGAGGGCTGGACCGAGGTCGTCCTCCCCATATGCCGCAGCGAGCGAGCTGCTCCATTATTCACTCACTGACTCGCCCAGTCACCCGTGACATGCCAAATGCAGGCGCCTTCCTGTGAGCCTGTGACACCGCATCGGGATCCCCGAGCCGAGCTTGACGGTCACGGCTTGCCACTTCTTCTTCCGGTGGCAGCAGCAGTTACTACTCGGCTGCCGTGCTCCCGTCTGGCCTCCCGTTTCTAGGCAGCGGTGGTACTACGTGATGGAGCCTCCTGCCTGCTGCTGCTGGCCGTGCGGAACAGTTTCGTCTCGGTGCCTGGTCTGCCTGGTAGTCACGTCTAGCCTAGCTACGTGACGCGGGTACACCTTCATCTCACTCACAGCTCCATCCCATCGCGCACAGTACAGTTTGTCGTGCAGCCGCACCAGGCCATCTGGGCCGGGGCGGATAACATGGCACACAGACACAGTAGATTACTCGCAGCGATGGACCGACCATTCCTTCATCTGGACCTGTAAAAATTCAGCATATATACACGGTTGGTGTTAAATAAATAAACCGGGAGGGGACGCACGTGGGGGGTCAGCCCGAGTTGATGATTAATTGGAGGTGGTACGTGCATGCCGACCGATGCGGACCCCGACGAGCCCAACTGTTGGGCGTCGTGCTCCTGCAGGCAGCAGGGCGGCATGGAGCTTCAGACCTCAGACCAGCTCCTTCTTTTCCCGTTCCTTTGAGGCCTTCAACCGGCGTCTGCTCCCGGCAGCTCACGTTCAGCCCAACCAGCGCTCTTCCGAACCGAAATCGTGGACCGAATCTGGCTCTTCGTTTCTTAATTATTATATAATTATGTTGTCGCTGTTACAGGCCTCTGACACCAGCAGCTATTGCCGTGGTTAAGTAGGATTTATTTATATACGTGCTCTGCTGCAACTCCTGCTGTTCTACACGAGCTGCTTGGTAGTACGTCTCCGAGATTTCATGTAATAAGTGAGGACACACATGGAACCTAAGAGTTCCATCGGGAAATAAAAAAAGAGTCTGTTCAGTACAAATCTGGAATTTAAGCAAATTCGAAGGAAATACTACTACTAGACAACACCTGTGAACAGTGCTTAAACACCCTTTAAACATCCATCCCTTCTTTAGAGAAAACAAACGCACTTTCTTTGGCGAGCAATGCTACACGTACAAACGTTTACAGGCTTTTACAGGGTGAGTTAATCTTGATTGGTTAATAGGTGAGCGGGGCGGCCCATCCCCCTTAAAATCAGGGGGGCGGAGGTTTGTGATTGGTTGTTAGATAGAAAGAGCGTGTAAAAGCTTGTAAATCTTTGTATGTCTAGCATTTTTGTTCTTTGGCTGGATAGATGAATTCATTTCGGCTCGTGTGTTTGCGTGCATGAGATGATCATTCCTTGTCCTAGCTAATTATGTACGAGGATTGATCGCCCGACGTGGCGGCCGTCCATGCTTGGGTTGTTGTGAAGTAGTAGTTCTCACTTCAACTCACATGCCAAGCGACATGTGATGCGCTCCTTTTTCGTTTCTTGGACGGCCGAGACGCACGTATTATTTTTGAAAAGGAGGCAAAAACTTTGCCGCGTCTCTACTCATTATTATTTTTTGAGTAATGTCTCTTCTCATTAAATAAGAATGGGAAATAACATAGTTTCGGTCATTACAGGACCACACAGGCCCGAAACAAAGGGATCACACTTCCGACAAATATTTCCCAAAAATCTAGCACATGCCATCACCCAAGTCTTTGGTGCTGTTTGATTCGGCTGTGGATTTCTAAAAGCAGCTGTAGAAAATCTGCCGTGAAAAAACAGTTGTGAAAAATCTGTTGTCACCTCCTATCACCCAAGTCTTTGGTGGTGTTTGCCTCGTCTCTAATCGTCGCCGCTACCCGTGAGGACAGGAAAGCCTTGTTGCGAAAGACCCTAACATTCCTTTCGTTTCAAATCTCCCAGCAGATGAGCATTTGCAAAGAGTAGATCGATTTCCGGGACTTACCCAGTTGGCTCTCGCTCGAAATCCACCATTGGTTCACCGTTTGAAGGTCACTCCATGATGGGGTCGCCGATTGCCAGCCCATCCAACCGAAAATGAAGTTCCACACTCTGACAGTGAAGCGGCACTTGAACATGATATGCGTCGCCGATTCCGGTTCCCTTTTGCATAGCTGACAAAGACTGCAATTTGGCCAACCTCTGCGCTGGACCTTATCGGCCGTCCAGATTATGTCTTGCATGACAAGCCATGAGAAGAATTTAATCTTTGGAGGTGCCCAGATCTTCCAAACCACCTCAGGCATTGCAGACTTGATCAAGCCAGCAAATTACATCCTGTACAAAGTAGCAGTAGAGTAGCATCCATCCATGGTTAACTTTCAACGGATGAAATCCAGAGTGCATGGAGTTAGATGCACCGCCTGAGTTTGGCACCAAAGGTGATAGAATTGTTGGATCAGAACAAGCGAGATGTCGCCGTGCATGTTAATGTGTGTGTCCCAAACACCGTTCGCCATCGCCTTAGCGACGAACTGTTGGTACACTTTGAAAGCGCGAAGACGCGCAGTGCAATGTCTTTTGGTTTTTGCCCATTATGCCATGGAGACACTAAAAAAATACACTTCCGCCATGATACGTGTTTGTCACAGTAGGTCACGTTTTCTGTCATGCATGTACATTCATGACAAATTTATGACAGAATCAAGATAGTCATACCTGTGCTGTCGTAGAAGTGTTCCATGGCATTACCAAAATTATCATCATGGAAGTGTCCAATTCCATGACGATAAATGGCGCGTCACAGAAGTGCTTTCGTCAAGGGTGACCTACACGTGGCATCCACCGTAACGGAACGCCGTTAAGCTATCGAGTCCGGTTTTGAATCCGATAACCCGTTAACAGCCCCGACCAATGGGGATTTTCCACGTGTAAAATCATCATTGGCTGGAGGAAACACGTGTCGGCTCACCGTTGGGACAGATGTCATCCACTCATTGGACCCAAAGTGCCTATGATACGTCAACACGTGGCACGATCCAACAGAGGCCCATTCCTGTGAAAAGGCCGGCCCTTTTGACTTGGTCAAAAGGTGGCGGGCCGGCCCACGGTAAGCCTGTGAACGACCTGTTCGCATATAGCCCATTTACAGCCCGCTAACCCAGGGCCCGTTTACGGCCTATCCGAATTAGGCCCAGTAGCGTCATCTGGGCCGTCCAATATAATTCCAGCCCGTTTTAACTTCCGGCCCATGTATGGCCCATGATGTCTTTCGGCCCATATGAGGCCCTTATTACTTTCGGCCCATTAACGACCCGTGGTAAAACTGGCCCGTAATGAACAGTGTATCACTTTATACCCATTAACGGCACGTGGTGAAACTGGGCCGTAATGAATAGTGTATCAATTTATACCCATTAACGGGCCATTATTCCGTTGGGCCATTTCCAGCCCATGTTATCTTTCGGCCTTCTCAGGGCCCATTTATTCTTGGACTCATTTCCACATTCGTTTACTTACGGCCCGTTACTGTCATTTTCTGCTTGTGAGCCAAATTCAGCCCGTGGTTACATTCAGCCCGTTTGTGGCTCGACAATACGTTGGGCCGTTTTCATGTCAAAAAAACCCGTTGGGCTGTTTTCATAGAGTTATCAAATACGGCCTATTAATGGCCCGTTATTGTCCACGAATAGTACGGCCCATGATTGGCGAAATGATGATACGCCCCGTAGAAGGCCCATGGATCCTACGGCCCGTAAAAGGCCCATGAATCGTACGGCCCATAGAAGGCCCATGGATCCTACGGCCCATATAGAAGGCCAATGGATCCTACGGCCCGTAGAAGGCCCATGGATCATACGGCCCGTAGGAGGCCCATGGTTACAACAGTCCGTGTGTTGCCATGATTATTTTGGCCTAGTTTCCAAAGATAGGTTATTGTGGCCACTAGAAAAACACAGAAAAAGAACTGAAGTGACTACAAGCAAACAACTAAACAAGACAATAAGGAAATAAATAAGCAAGCAATTAACGCTAGCCTATAACCGCTATTACACATATTACATCCGCTGGGCATCAAAGTTCATCACCAGTGCAAATATAGGGAACAAAGCAGCATATTACATACACTGGCCGTCAAAATTGGCCACCAGTGCAAATAAACACGGCAACAAAACAAGAGCATAACTGAAACAACTTCAGAAGAGCTCAAGAAACGTGGTATCCACCATGCTGGCAATAAGCTTAGCAAGCTTGTCCTGTTTGGCGCTAAGATCCTCCAATGCTTGCTATTGCACCAGAAAGTATGCATCTGAATGCTCCAGGGACTTCCGCAGTCCTTCCGCTTCTTGTCGCAACACAGCTGATCGATGTCTTTCAGCTTGTTTGAGACTCAAGAAACCGAACTGATTCAGACAGTGAGTTTGAATAGCTTGTGCAAGCGGTAGTGGCCAGTAACTCCAACACTAAACCAGGACAGGACTTTGGGGTTGTCTCACTGTCTTCGAGATAGTCTTCCTTAGCTATTTTATCAGCTTTGTTGGAGACCAACAAGGATGCGTCACTATCCTGAACCTTATCTGCTTTACTTTCTTTACCATTGCTTAATAAGGCACTCTTCCCCAATATTCTGTCAACATTCTAAAAGAAGAAACAAGCAGACACATAACAGTTTAGCATGTACTAGTATATGAAACTCATTTTGGTGAACTAGTTCATTAGTAAGGTGGATAGGATTAAACTATCAAGTCTTCTATTTCCAAGTACTAGTACATAATGAAAGCATCAAACAAACATATATCTATGTCCTATGGTCACTCCATTGTCTTGCCAAATCAAAATAGAGACACGGTTCAAATCATATCAGTTCAAGACAAAGCAGCAGTGAAAGAATACAAAGTGTGGGAAACTACACGGCACAACAAGATTTCAGATGGGTACCACGGGTCTACATGTACAACAACACTATTTGCTTTGTTGTGATGCTAGTAATGTGCATGATATGAGAAGTCAACTGTATACATAATTGAACTTGAAATCAACAGAGCTATTGATAAGTGCAAGCATGTTAAAGAAACATGCGTGAACATACCTGCTATGCCATTGGAGTTTCGATTGGATCCTTCAATTTAAAAATAAGTTTGTATGAGTAAATACAGTGATACAAGAGCAAAGCAGTATGCACGATGGCAATCATAGTTAAAAAAGGCGCGCCTAAGCGAGCCTAGGCTCTAGGCGTTGGCGAAACGCATTGCGCATAACTACGCTTAATCTGTGCATAACTGCGCATAAGCATGCACTTTGGTCAGTAAAGCGCAAGGCGGTGGCAAAACACACAATTAACGCCTAGCGCTTTTTGGAACTATGATAGCAATGGAATCTTAAATTAGAGCAGTTGTTCTTCAGGTTTAGGCACTTGTTCTACATGAACAGGGTACAGTAAGATGCAAGAGTATAGTACTTAAAAATAGAAAATGAGCTCATAGACCTTACCACATTCTTGGTTCGGGACCAGTACAAAACAAGGCGTTCCCAGTCATCGTCCAGTAAATGTGTCTCAGGAGAACGTAAGGGAATTTGATGAGTTTCTTTGCCGGTAAAGTACGTTTTTCTTCAGGTAATTCCGATACTGCCACCAAGCATTCTTGAAGATAGCAGAGGTATTAGCATAGGTTACGTCATCCTGAGTTTCCAAATTGGTTTTTCTCTATAGAGAAAAATGGGAATTTTTGCTGTATTATAACCATCATGGAGGTAGGATGTATGGGAGAAAGCAAAGTAATTGCCATGAATAATATTACTTACAGATAACTCCTAGACAAACACCTGCAACTGGCATTTTCCTTCATCTTCAGTATAATATTTCCAAGATGGGAAGATACACACATACGATTTAACAACATCAAATGCAATAGATGCTAAAGTATGAGTAGCTGGTTGTGCTTCCTCCACAGGAATAGGCGTACTAACTGGTGGAGTTGGGGTTCGCCGTGGTAGTACTGGCCCTTTGGGCACTGGAGCTGCCTTACTAACTGCTCTTGTTTGGGAGCTCTGTGGTGGAGATGGTGTTGTGTCAACAGGAACTGGGTTACTATCTGCTCGGGTTGGGGTTAGATTGGGTGAAGCTGGTTCTCTGTCCATCGCAATAGGGGTAGAATCTGCAAGAGTTTGGGTTATGTGTGGTAGGGCTGGTTCTCGTGCATGTAATACCGGGGTGCTATCTCCACCAAGAGGTAGCACTGTTTTATTTGAAGACCGTGTTTTTAGTCCGCTAGATGTTGGCATCACCCGCTTTAATTCAAATGGCTGATAAACAGGAAACATAGTTGAATGTACAGACATTGTATGAGAGACAGATGCAATAGATAGTGTAGAAAAAGAGAACATGAAATAGTTGACATGTATATATATTCTTTAACTAAAACGGATAGCTTGACATAATTTCACATATATGATGTCTATCTAAACTAGATAGCATAGCATAACATAATTCAAAGATATGATGAATAACTAAAACGCCATGCCAAGTTAGAGCATACACCTCGGTGGGGGAATATGACTGGTCATCTGTCTCTGAATCCATCTCTGAGGAACTATCGTGACCCAACAAGAGATCAGCTTCGACAGGTAGCACTGTCTGCTCTGAAGGCCTTGTTTTCACTCCAGATTTTTCAATCTCCCACCCAAATGGCTGATTCACAGGAAGAGTAGTTTAATGTACAAACATTGTCGACAAATGGAAATGTAATGAAGAAAAGGATGGGTAAGATATCATTCAAATATATGATGCCTAGTTAAACAGGATGGCATTGCACATTTCACATATATTATGGCTGGCTAAAAGACATGAGACTGCATAATTCCCATATATGATATAGAAACTAAACAGGTGGCGACAGAACATGTCTAAACTAAGCAGATGACATATATGATGTCCAAAGTAGGCACTGCAAGGAAACATATGCATGATATGACTAACATCATCATGCCAAGGTAGAGCAAACACCTTGGGGGGTAAATAGGAGTGGTCAGCGGCGTCTGAATCCGCCTCAGAACAGATATCTTCCTCTGGATTACAATCTGGAGAGGGGTGGGGAGGGTTTGCCATTGAACCCACCATGGAGCGATGTCTGCATGACATTGTATTGCCGTGCAAAACTCTTCTCTTTTTCTCTACATGTTCAGCATGACTGTGTACAATATCTTACATGCATACGAAAAACTATGGTGAGATTATGTAAGGAGAGCATCCAGAAATTTAGAGTAATGGTAACAACCAGTGGATGGATCCAAAAGTAATGATAGAAGGCTGATGATTGCTTTAATTTAATAAAAAGACAGATGATGATTGCTTTACTATTTGTTTCCCACCCAAGATGAACAACATAGGCATACCCTAGGTGAACCAGATATTAGACATAGATACTATTCATTGCTTCCTCGATATGTGCCCCACAACTAATTTAGAACTCAAGTTTGAACATTAATTTGGACCTGACTTGGAGCCCAAGAGGTGAACAGGACGATAAAGTAGCAGGTAATTTTAAGCAATGCATAACATAAGCAGAATCAAAAGAGTGCGACCTCTCTTGTGGACCCGTGCGCTCATCAGGTTCATCTGCTGAGTCGATGATGGTGATGCAAGCTGCGGTGGGTGCTGACGGCAGGGAAGAAGATCTGAGGCGGCGAAAGATGGTCAGGAGTCGTGATGTCTGCTTTGGTGGATGTTTCTGTCGATGGAGCACCTCAGGTGGGGTGGATGATGTCGCGACAGAAGCAGGACAAACCACACAAAGTTCCCTTCGACACCTACCTGTAACTGAAGTAATTCTGTAAGGGCTCATTTGGCTTGCATGATTCTAAAAATGCAGGGATAGGAAAAACACCGGAATATGATAGGAATGCACATGGTAAACAGAGCATTTGTAAACACATGATTTCTGTCAACTTGGGTGTTTGGTTTACATGAATTGGAAGAGCAGAGGAATGCAAAGAAACATGGCCAAAATAAAGTGAAACGACATGAAAGCGTGTATAGTTAGAATGTTATTCTGCCACTAATGCACTTGGTCTTGTTTTCATGCATGGGATTTTGAAAAGTAGGTCCAGGTGAATGTCTTGCTTCATTTCTTTCAACCAAATGCATGAATAATTGAATAGTAGAGTGCCATTGAAAAATTCCCTATTGCTATGTTTTCTGTCGAACCAAAATAGCCCTAATGGATCGACATGAATATATAGTAATAAGTGATGCAACAAGTGTACAACCTCTTTGCCATAGCCGTGTCGACCTCAGCATCATTGGGTTGGTCGCTGAAGCAGTTGAGGCATAGGTGCCTGTCGGAGGTGTGGAGGAAGATCTAGGGGATCTGTAGACGGCTTCCAGGGCACTGCTCTGTTGTGATGGACCATTCTGTCGTTGGAGCAGCCCTGGTGAGCCGTAAGACGTCAAGGCTGAAGCAGCACAAGACAGACATCGACAATCTCAAATGGGATTCTAATAGCATCTCCAATAGATGATGTAAAATAGATGTAAAATTTACATCACCAAAAACCACCTGACTACAACAGATGAGGTAAAAACTGTTGACTCTAAACTTAATTGTCGAAACTGAAATTTACTGTGGAATCTGAATGTTACTGTCAAAACTGAACGCAATGGCAGCAAAGAGGCACTTGACATGTACTTTAGGGAGGGCCAGTAGTTCATCTTCAACCTGCACCCCCCTGAGCCGCCAGCCACCACCGGCCGAACCGCCGGCCCCAGCGCCACCTCGCCGGCCCGAAACAACTCCCCACCGCCGGTCCGCCGCCGCCCCGGCCAGCCCTATAGGCCCCCTCCACCTTGAACCCTAAGATAGATAGTGGGGTACCTCTTCGGCGAGCCCCCATCCCCGCTGTGGGTGGTTCTTCCTTACCTCCGGAGAGCCCCCCCACCCCTTGAAAATCGACTGACCCAAAAGTCGATTCGGTCGACTGATGTGTAGCTAAATCGGAGTAGAGCAGCAGCACGAGCAAGGGGGGAGCAGCAGCAGCAGCGCGAGCGAGCGAGCGAGAGCCGGAGCAGCAGCAGTTGGGCGAGCGAGCGATCGAGCGAGAGCCGGAGCAGCAGCAGCAGCGCGAGCGAGCGAGCGAGAGTCGGAGCAGCAACAACTGGGCGAGCGAGCGATTGAGCGAGAGCCGGAGCAGCAGCAGTAGCAGCAGCGCGAGCAAGCGAGAGCCGGAGCAGTAGCAGCAGATCTGGCTGGTATGGACGCTGCCGCCGAAGTGGCCTCGCACTGGGGGAGAGCCGCCGTGGAGATGTCGCCCGCGGCGCCGGCTTCAAGGTAGCCGCTCCATGGGGGTGCGGGATGGAGCACCGTCGGTGCCGGGAGGTCGAGCTAAAGAGAAGGTGCGATGCGATGAGTGTACAACCTCTTTGGTGGCACCGAGTAGGCCTCGGTGTCGTCCGAGGAGTCAGTGAGGATGATGTGGTTCCGGTGGAGCAGGTTAAGGCGGCGCTGTGGGGATGGAGCAGCCGCGATAGACGAGGTGATCGTCGGAGCAGCTCCTTGGAGGTGGAGGACGGGGCGGCTGAACCGGCGGGATGACGCGATGGACGACGGATCCTCATCCGGGGAGGTGGACGAGGGACGTCGAGCTGTTGCGGTGGACGGCGACGTCAGGGAAGAGGCTCTGGCTGGGCATCGGTGAAGTGGCGGACGGAGGAGGGTGGGGTTTCGCGGCTAGAGGGGAGAGGTTATGGCAGCCTGGGATTTCGAATGGCAAAAAGGAGACGATGGGAGGGGGTGAACCATGACTTAGGGACGCGCTTGTCCAAAATGTAGGGTGTGTTACAAAAGTACCCCCCACCGATTTGAACTAGCAGCCCTTTTGGCTCGGGGTTAGAAGGGGGATTTCGCATGTTAGGATTTGGCAGCTCGAGGGAGTTTTCGCGCGCGTTGTAATTTCAGGATAGCAAGGCGCGGGTTGTGAAGGCGCCAGTTTTGGGAGCACGATATCTAAATTTTCGGGATATAACAAGGCGCTGGTTGAATTTTAGGGACAAGCCTAACGTGTAATATTGTTCTTGTACGTACCAAATCAATTCGCACTTCACTCAACCAAAAAGAAAACGAAAAAAATAAAACTATTCACACCACACAAAGAGAGAGTCTTGCCCCGTTTTACTATAAAAATGGTATTTAAAGCTACTCATACCAACAATTTAGTGCAATTCAATGCTATTCGGTAGTATGAATCCATGTTATGTCCAATTAATTTTTTTCGCTTGCTGTATAATGCATGTAACCTACTCATACCAACATTTTAGTACATTTCAAATGTCTATACTACCACTGCAATTCGAACTGAATTTGAATTCGTTTCTCTATTTCAATAACAATCTACAATCATGATTGTTGCCAACTTCAACCATCGTTCGTGTATTACCTTAATAGCACACCACATGATTAATATAGAGATAGATATGAACTATGTGTACTACATGAACTCGAATTCTTTTTTTTTGAATACACTTGATGTTGATTCCAAATAATAGTACATTTGATGTACTAACTATATATTCATAATCTAAACCATGTTCCATACGTGTACACCGTGTTTATCAGACATAGTATAGTGCCCCCCCCTACATCATGACAAGTATTTAGACCTGAGATGCAAAAGCCACACATTAGCCCAAATTAGGATCAATTTTCTATATGTTATACGTAGTACTAGCAAGATGCCCATGCGTTCCACAGAACATCAACATGATCAAGGGGAGGCCTAATTTGCAAATATGGAGAGGGGTGTGGGTATCTTTTTTGAAAATTGCCATAGTTTCCTTCCTATCCGTCAGATATAAATCAGACGACCTATATTGCAGGATGGCACCATCATCAACAACTCCGTTTTTATAAGGATAGAGATAAAAAAATTATATGTAGTATAACATGTTCATAACCACACCATGTGTATCACCGTTATATATATTCACACATGCGTCGGTTTAAAACACTATGATAAATTCTTCAAATATCCAAATTCACTTTTTATAATGAAGTATGATCTCTATTCGTCTTTTACACCCACACAACCCTCTTATCTTTGTAGCTAGATAGCGCTTACTTTCTCTCGTGCATGCAGACGCCCGCATCCCTCTCACCTTCCCTCAGCATTCTCTAGCTCCATCATGCAAATTCGTCTTTTCGCTTTAGGTCGTCCACCCACGGTGTTTGTAGGCCTCCCACCTCCTTCTTTACGGCACACATCGATCGATATGCTTCTCTAGCCAGGTGTGCCTAGCACAAAACACAAGCTTCCCCTCTTCTCTTATCACCGTCCATGCCTCACTCCCACCACTCTTTTCATCGATCTCGTACTCACACACTCCTCCCCCCTAGATATAGTATGACTCTCGCACCACCTCCTAGATGCATCCTTCTCTCTCTATCCTTCTCCTCGTGCCTCATTTGCTTCTAACACACACATGCATGTATACCGATCGATCTCCCAAAATATACCTAGGCCGACTTTAACTATTCCCCCCCATCGATCGACGTACCTCACAAGTTATGTATCTCCTTTCTCTGAAAAAGGACGATTGATCTTCCTATGTAGTTATGTCTGCTTACCATAGCCATATCGCCCCCTCATCATTCGTGCATGCCTCGTGACCCGTCTCTCACACACACGTGCACAGACAAGCAGCCATCCCCTATCTTATTGATATTGCAGGCGTGCCCTCCAGTTGTCTAGCAAGCCTATCCCACCATTTGTTAGAAGCAACTCCACTATCACCCCCTCCAACACTCTAGCTCTGTCTCTCTCCCAACCTTATTCCTCTCCTACACATATGCATGGATGCCGATCGATCTCCCTTAATACTCAAGGTAGGCCTCTCTCCTCCTCCACACATATACCAACCATTGTACCTCTATAGTTAATTAGGCCTCCCCCACCACACACCCATAGTCGAGCGTTGTAGGTTGGTGCTACTTCTCGAGCTTGCGTCGTATTCCCTCGAAGAGGAAAGGGTGATGCAGCACAGTAGCATAAGTATTTCCCTCAGTTTTTGAGAACCAAGGTATCAATCCAGTAGGAGACCATGCGCGAGTCCCTCGCACCTGCACAAACAAATAAGAACTTCACAACCAACATGATAAGGGGTTGTCAATGTCACTTGAGAAAGTGAGATCTGATAGATAGGATAGTATAATATTTTTGGTATTTTTGGTATAAGAACAGAAAGTAACTAAATCAAATAAGTAATAGCAGCAGAAATTGAAGTAAATCAATATGATAAGATAGACCCAGGGGCCATAGGTTTCACTAGTGGCTTCTCTCATGAAAGCAGAATTCTACGGTGGATGAACAAATTACTGTCGAGCAATTGATAGAAAAGCGCATAGTTATGAGAATATCTAGGCATGATCATTATATATAGGCATCACGTCCGTGACAAGTAGACCGAAATGATTCTGCAACTACTACTATTACTCCACACATCGACCGCCATCCAGCATGCATCTAGAGTATTAACTTCATAAGAACAGAGTAATGCTTTAAGCAAGATGACATGATGTAGAGGGATAAACTCAAGCAATATTATATAAACCCCATCTTTTTATCCTCGATGGCAACAATACAATACGTGCCTTGCTGCCCCTACTGTCACTGGGAAAGGACACCACAAGATTGAACCCAAAGCCAAGCACTTCTCCCATTGCAAGAACTATAGATCAGTGGGCCAAACCAAACCAATAATTCAAAGAGACTTGCAAGGATATTATAATCATACATAAAAGATTTCAGAAAAGAACCAAATATTTTTTGTAGATAATCTTGATCATAAACCCACAATTCATCGGATCTCGACAAACACACCGCAAAAAGATTACATCGAATAGATCTCCTCGAAGATCGAGGAGAACTTTGTATTGAGATCCAAAAAGAGAGAAGAAGCCATCTAGCTAATAACTATGGACCCGAAGGTCTGTGGTAAACTACTCATAACTCATTAGTGAGGCTAAGGTGTTCATGTAGAAGCACTCCGTGGTAGAACCCCCCTTCGGCGGAGCTCCGAAACAGGCCCCAAGATGGGATCTCACGAGAACAGAAGGTTGCGGCGGTGTAATTAGGGTTTTCTCTGTTGCCTCGATGTTTTCAGGGTACATGGATATATATATAGGAGGAAGGAGGTCATCGGGGGAGCCAGGGAGGGGGCGCGCCCTGGACCCTCGTAGCCACCTCCTTCATTCCCTCGCGTGTACTCTAAGTCTTCTGGGTAGATACGGTTCCAAAAATAAGTCTCCCGAAGGTTTCATTCCGTTTGGACTCCATTTGATATTCCTTTTCCGCGAAACCCTGAAATAGGCAAAAAAAAACAGCAATCTGCGCTGGGCCTTGGGTTAGTAGGTTAGTCCCAGAAATAATATAAAAGTGTATAATAAAGCCCATTAAACATCCAAAACAGAATATATAATAGCATGGAACAATAAAAAATTATAGATATGTTGGAGACGTATCAAGTATCCCCAAGCTCAATTCTTGCTCGTCCTCAAGCAGGTAAATGATAAAAACAGAATTTTTGATGTGGAATGCTAACTAACATAATTCTCAATGTAATTCTCTTTGTTGTGGCATGAATGTTCAGATCCGAAAGATTCAAGATAATAGTTCATATTGACATAAGAATAATAATACTTCAAGCATACTAACAAAGCAATTATGTCTTCTCAAAATAACATGGCCAAAGAAAGTTCATCCCTACAAAATCATATAGTTAGGCTATGCTCCATCTTCGTCACACAAAATATCCCAATCATGCACAACCCCGGTTTCAGCCAAGCACTTGTTTCATACTTTAATTTTTTCAAACTCTTTCAACTTTCACGCAATATATGAGCGTGAGCCATGGACATAGCACTATAGGTGGAGTAGAGTGGTGGTTGTGGAGAAGACAAAAAGAGGAAGATGGTCTCACATCAACTAGGCGTATCAATGGGCTATGGAGATGCCCATCAATAGATATCAATGTGAGTGAGCAGGGATTGCCATGCAACAGATGCACTAGAGCTATAAATGTATGAAAGCTCAACAAAAGAAACTAAGTGGGTCTGCATCCAACTTGCTTGCTCACGAAGACCTAGGGCATTTGAGGAAGCCCATCGTTGGAATATACAAGCCTAGTTCTATAATGAAAATTCCCACTAGTATATGAAAATGACTAAACAAGAGACTCTCTATCATGAAGAATATGGTGCTACTTTGAAGCACAAGTGTGAAAAAACATGGTAGCATTGTCCCTTTCTCTTTTTTTTGGGCCTTGATTTTTTTATTTGGCCTTTCATTCTTTTTCCCCTTTTTTCTTTTTTTCTTTGGGACAACGCTCTAATAATGATGATCATCACACTCATATTGATTTACAACTCGATACTAGAACAAAGTATGACTCTGTATGAATGCCTCCAGTGGTGTACCGGGATGTGCAATGAATCAAGAGTGACATGTATGATAAATTATGCATGGTGGCCTTGCCACAAATACGATGTCAACTACATGATCATGTATGGAAATATGACAATGATGAAGTGTGTCATAACAAATGGAACGGTGGAAAGTTGCATGGCAATATATCTCGGAATGGCTATGGAAATGGCATGATAGGTAGGTATGGTGGCTGTTTTGAGGAAGGTATATGGGTGGTGTATGGTACCGGCGAAAGTTGCGCCGTACAAGAGAGGCTAGCAATGGTGGAAGGGTGAGAGTGCGTATAATCCATGGACTCAACATTAGTCATAAAGAACTCACATACTTATTGCAAAAATCTACAAGTCATCAAAATAAAGTACTACACGCATACTCCTAGGGGGGAGGTCGGTAGGAGTTAACCATCGCGTGCCCCCGAGCTCCACACAAAGGATGACACTCAATGAAATACCTCATGCTTCAAATTTGTCACACAACGGTTATCATACGTGCATGCTACGGGACTTGCAAACCTCAACACAAATGTTTCTCAAATTCACAACTACTCTACTAGCATGACTCTAATATCACCATCCTCATATCTCAAAACAATAATCAAGTATCAAACTCATCATAGTATTCAATGCACTTTATGTGAAAGTTTTTACTATACCCATCTTGGATGCCTATCATATTAGGACTAGTTTTTTTTAACCAAAGCACATTACCATGCTGTTCTAAAAGACTCTCAAATAGATGTAAGTGAAGCATGAGAGATCAATAATTTCTACAAAATAAAACCACCACCGTGCTCTAAAAGATATAAGTGAAGCACTAGAGCAAAACTATCTAGCTCAAAAGATATAAGTGAAGCACATAGAGTGTTATAATAAATTCTAAATCATATTTATCTCTCTCAAAAGGTGTGTCCATCAAGGATGGTTGTGTCAAACTAAAAGCAAAGACTCAAATCATACATGACGCTCCAAGCAAAACACATATCATGTGGTGAATAGAAATATAGTCTCAAGTATAGTTACCGATAGATGAAGACGAAAGAGGGGATGCCTTCCCGGGGCATCCCCAATCTTAGGATCTTGCCACTCTTTGTTCCATAGTCCATCAAAGCCATACTCAAAACTTGAAAACTTCAGAACACAAAACTTAGCCAAAAATCTCGTGAGCTCCGTTAGTATAGGAAAACAAACCACCACTCAAAGGTACTGTAATGAACTCATTCTTTGTTTATATTGGTGTTAAACCTACCGTATTACAACTTTTCTATGATTCATACTCCCCAATACTACTCATAGATTCATCAAAATAAGCAAACAACACACGAAAACAGAATCTGTCAAAAACAGAATAGTCTGTAGTAATCTGTAACTTTTGAATACTTCTGTAACTTCAAACAAATTGAAATAAATTTGTAAACGTGAGTAATTTGTCTATTAATCATCTGCAAAAAGAATCAACTAAATAGCTCTCTCCAGTAAAATATTATAGCCAAACTCGTGAGCGCTAACGTTTCTGTTTTTTACAGCATGATCATATAAACTTCACACAAGTCTTCCCAAAGGTTCTAGTTGGCACAAACACTAATTAAAACACAAAACCACATCTAAACAGAAGCTAGATGCAATATTTATTCCTAAACAGAAGAAAAAACAAAGAAAATAAAATTGGGTTGCCTCCCAACAAGCGTTATCGTTTAACGCCCCTAGCTAGGCACGATACAAGAATAGATCTAGGTATTGCCATCTTTGGTAGGCAATTCTTCATTTAAGCATTTATAATTCTTAGGAACTTCTCGATTTCTATTTATAATCAAACTTCTAGGCAAGAAATCAAGAAATTCACTTGTAGCAAAAGGTTTCCTTGCAAAAGTGAGAAAATTTGGGTGGACACTTATGGATTTGAGATCCACAGTTTCTTTACTAGATGATTCACCCTTGTTTTTAGGAACATACATAAACTTAGCCAATTTAGTGGTAGAGGGATTCGAAGTATTTTTCACAGCAGAAAGAGTAGACCCTACATTAGTGATAATATCCTCAAGTTTATCGATTCTAGTGGAATCTTGATCTATTCTCTCTTTAACTATAGGTTCCTTTTCTTAAAAAAAATATCAAAATAACTCCTACTCTGGATCCATACCGGGTAATTTGGTTGTGGATCTTTCTATTCAAACTCGCAACCAACTCTACAGTAGCAACTTTGTTTTCAATAATTTCAAGCCTTTGCATAACATGTTCAAGGTTAAAACAGTTCCATTAACCAGAAGAGGTGGCGAGCCAAACAATTCTGTCATAGCATTATAAGAATCAATAGTATGGCTACCCAAGAAATTCCCTCCGGTAATGGTTTCAAGAATATATCTATTCCACAGAGTTATGCCAACCTAAAAATTGCGAAGAAGCACAGAAGTGGAAAGCTTCCTAGTGGATCTATTTTGAGCATTACAAATTCTAAACCAGGCATCTCTTAGATTTTCCTCCTCCCTTTGTTTAGAATTAAGAACCTCACTCTCGGGAGTATTGATAATGATAGGAGTGCTAGCCATGACGGCAAGGCAAAGCGAACGGTAAACACACGGAAGAAGAAGGGCCAATAAAACGGCAATGGTGAAGTGGGGGAGCGGAAAACAAGAGGCAAATAATGTAATGCGAAGGATAGGGGTTTGTGATAGGTACTTGGTATATGACTTTTGCGTAAGCCTCCCTAGCAACGGCGCCGACAATTCTTCTTGCTACTTCTCGAGCTTGCGTTGTATTCCCTCGAAGAGGAAAGGGTGATGCAGCACAGTAGCGTAAGTATTTCCCTTAGTTTTTGAGAACCAAGGTATCAACCCAGTAGGAGACCACACGCGAGTCCCTCGCACCTGCACAAACAAATAAGAACTTCGTAGCCAACGCGATAAGGGGTTGTCAATCCCTTCACGGTCACTTACGAAAGTGAGATCTGATAGATATGATATGATAATATTTTTGATATTTTTGGTATAAGAACAGAAAGTAAATAAAGCAAATAAGTAACGGGAATAGAAATTGAACTAAAGCAATATGATAAAGATAGACCCGGGGGCCATAGGTTTCACTAGTCGCTTCTCCCATGAAAGCAGAATTCTACGGTGGGTGAACAAATTACTATTGAGCAATTGATAGAAAAGCACATAGTTATGAGAATATCTAGGCATGATCATTATATATAGGCATCACATCCGTGACAAGTAGACCGAAACAATTCTAAATCTACTACTATTACTCCACACATCGACCGCTATCCAACATGCATCTAGAGTATTAAGTTCATAAGAATAGAGTAATGCTTTAAGCAAGATGACATGATGTAGAGGGATAAACTCAAGAAATATGATATAAATCCCATCTTTTTTATCCTCAATGGCAATAATAAAATACGTGCCTTGCTGCCCTTGCTGTCACTGGGAAAGGACACCGCAAGATTGAACCCAAAGCCAATCACTTCTCCCATTGCAAGAATTATAAATCTAGTAGGCCAAACCAAACCAATAATTCGAAGAGACTTGCAAGGATATTATAATCATACATAAAAGATTTCAAAAAAGAACCAAATATTTTTCGTAGATAATCTTGATCATAAACCCTCAATTCATCGGATCTCGACAAACACACCGCAAAAAGATTACATCAAATAGATCTCCTCGAAGGTCGAGGAGAACTTTGTATTGAGATCCAAAAAGAGAGAAGAAGCTATCTAGCTAATAACTATGGACCCGAAGGTCTGTGGTAAACTACTCACAACTCATTGGTGAGGCTATGGTGTTGATGTAGAAGCACTCCATGGTATATCCCCCCTTCGGTGGAGCTCCGGAACAGGCCCCAAGAAGGGATCTCATGGGAACAGAAGGTTGCGACGGTGAAATTAGGGTTTTCTCTGTTGCCTCGATGTTTTCAGGGTACATGGATATATATAGGAGGAAGGAGGGCATCAGGGGAGCCAGAGGGGGCCCATGAGGGTGGGGGGCGCGCCCTGTAGGAGGGGGCGCACCCTGGACCCTCGTGGCCACCTCCTTCGTTCCCCCGCGTGTACTCCAAGTCTTTTGGGTAGATACAGTTCCAAAAGTAACTCTCCCGAAGGTTTCATTCCGTGTGGACTCCGTTTGATATTCCTTTTCTGCGAAACCCTGAAATAGGCAAAAAAAACAGCAATCTGCACTTGGCCTTGGGTTAGTAGGTTAGTCCCGAAAATTATATAAAAGTGTATAATAAAGCCCATTAAACATCCAAAACAGAATATATAATAGCATGGAACACTAAAAAAGTATAGATACGTTGGAGACGTATCAGTAGGTATCCATGCCAAAGAGACAAACTGCACTTGTCCCCTCTCACGTTCCAGTAGGCCAGCCACTCTATATCTTTGACGTGGGCACACACAAATTCGATGGCACTCTTTATTGATCGCGCGCGCGCACACACACACACATCATCCCTCTCTTGGATTCTATGGACACCTCAAGCCGATGATACCTCCACTCTCTTCTCGTGGATCGACCCCTCTATATATATGATATATCCAGGACTCTATTTCACACACGTTGCATATGTTACATTTTTTTGATTTTCCCCACCCAAAAAAAACTCTCACGAACCCACACAATATATCTCTCTACGTTTGTAGCTCTCTCACACAACCCCACGTAGGTGGTGTACGTATACAAGAAGAGAATAGGTGCACCGTGCACGTACTCACGCTTCGTGCCCAGCCACACCCGCGCGGGTACACGGTGGAGCTCATTTCTGTACGAAATGGCAGCCCACGTGCTAATTTGAATGCGTGTAGCGGTTGTTTACCTACGGAGGTCGTGTACCACGCGTGCACGAAACAAAGTTCAACTTGATGCGTTTGCGCGTTATTTTTAAATGAAGTTATATCGCTCAATGGCACGTACACATAATATAAAACGATTTTTATGGATAAAAAGGTAGTCTGGTCCACTATATACAATGGAGCATGCCTGCCTGGTTTGTCTCTCTCTAGAGTATCTCACACAAGGCTGCGGTGGCCTCTCTCTCTCTCACCGTTGGTCACTGATCCAGCCGCATCCCGTCCGCCGGCGGAAAGGGAGGACGTGCATCGTTTCTCCGTTCGACGGTGCCGAGGCAGCATGTCCCGATCTGCGGTACACGCCGTTCTCTCTGACCAAGCTCCGGCGTGGTAGGGCCTACGCCACCTGCTCGCTGCCGTAGTATGGGCAGATTCCGCCCGCCGCCGCTCACCTAGTTACATCCCGACGACCTCCAGGTATCCCCTCCGGCCTTGCTCCACTGCTCGTCTTCCCACGTCGCTGCATGTGGATCTTCCATAGTTCTTTTCCCAAAATGTAGCTCGTTCGGCGTACTTTCCATATTGCAGTCTCGTCCTCACACCGTTTTAGACAAACACAACCGTGTTGTTATCTTCCCTTAGGACAAGGAATATGTTTCTTTTTTGTCATCGCATGTGTCATCAACTGTTATTTGCCAGTAATTGTTTCCTTCCTACCTCTTTTTTGCAAACAAGGCTATCCATTTCACATTGTTGCTATTGCGACCTTTTGGTGAACTGCACAAATCACTTTTTTCTTAAGAGTGTTTTGCAGTTCTACCAAAATGTCACACAGGCAACGTATCTAAATTTTAGTGCGACTGCACAAAGGGAGATTGGTTTCGTTCTATCCTCCTCATCCAACTCCGAGCCTAATCTTCTCCAACTAGTTAGTCTTAAGAGATACTTCAAAGGTGACCGGCTTCTATTTGTGTGTTTATTGTTTCATCAGCAGTCCTCTATTATCGTAATCATACTTAATATCTTTGGAACAGGGACGCTCGGCTCTATTTTAGTGGAACTGCACAAAATGATCGGAATGTTGCATGCTCCAGACAGCTACTTTTTTCCCAACATGCCTTGTTGATTTAGACAGAGCTGGGGGACGTTGCTGCCAATGAAAGCATGGATCAATTTTAATTTAACACCTTCTCAAAACTTTGTCTTCAGTTGTGATGTAAATATTAGCTTTGATTAGCAAGGAAGTTAATTTTTTATCGTTTCCGAAAGAGCATCGATGGCAAGACACACGAAACAAAAGCTGAAAGCTCACACCATTGTACAATTACATGTCGCTGGAAAATTATTTGTATAGTATGTCAATTATGTAAACAAATGCTGGAAGCTTGATAGCATTGCTAGAAGCCTCTTCGGCATCCGGGTCCATGTGCCATGCACAAAACTATACTCCTTCGTTCCTAAATATTTGTCTTTTTACAAATTTCCACTACAAAAAATACACTTCCGTGATGATACATGTTTGTCACAGTAGGTCACGTTTTTTGTCATGCATGTACATCCATGATGATTTTATGACAAAACCAAGATAGTCATACCTGTGCTGTCGTAGTAGTATTCCATGACATTACCAAAATTATCATCACGGAAGTGTCCACTTCCTTGACGATAAATCGCGCGTCACAGAAGTGCTTTCGTCAAGGGTGACCGACACGTGGCATCCATCGTAACGGAACACCGTTAAGCTATCGGGTCCGGTTTTGGATCCGATAACTCGTTAACAACCCCGACCAATGGGGATTTTCCACGTATAAAATCATCATTTTCTAGAGGGAACACGTGTAGGCTCGCCGTTGGAACAGATGTCATCCACTCATTAGACCCATAACGCCTATGATACATCGACACGTGGCACGGCCAAACAGAGGCCCATTCCTGTGAAAAGGCCGGCCCGTTTGACTTGGTCAAAAGGTGGCGGACCGGCCCACGGCAAGCCTGTTAACGGCATGTTCGCATATAGCCCATTTACTGCCCGCTAACCCAGGGCCCATTTACGGCCTATTCGAATTAGGCCTAGTAGCGTCATCTGGGCCATCCAATATAATTCCAGCCCATTTTAACTTCCGTCCCATGTATGGCCCATGACATCTTTCGGCCCATATGAGGCCCTTAGTAACCCTCGGCCCATTAACGGCTCGTGGTAAAACTGGCCCGTAATAAACAGTGCCCAACAGAGGCCCATTCATGTGAAAAGGCCGGCCCGTTTGACTTGGTCAAAAGGTGATGGGTCGGCCCATGGCAAGCTTGTTAACGACATGTTCGCATATAGCCCATTTACAGCCCACTAACCCAGGGCCCATTTACGGCCTATCCGAATTAGGCCCAGTAGCGTCATTTGGGGCGTCCAATATAATTCCAGCCCGTTTTAACTTCCGGCCCATGTATGGCTCTTGACGTCTTTCGGCCCATTTCATGTCCTTAGTAACCCTCGGCCCATTAACGGCCCGTGGTAAAACTTGCCCGTATTGAACAGTGTTTTACTTTATACCCATTAACGGCCCATTATTCCGTTGGGCCGTTTCCAGCCCATGTTATCTTTCAGCCTTCTCAGGGCCCATTTATTCTTGGGCTCATTTCCAGCATTCGTTTACTTTCGGCCCGTTACTGTCATTTTTTCTGCTTGTGGGCCAAATTCAGCCCGTGGTTACAGTTGGCCCGTTTGTGGCCGTTAATACGTTCGGCCGTTTTCATAGTGTCATCAAATACGGCAGATTAACGACGGCCCGTTATGGTTGGCCCATGAACGGACGATTTAACCTCTAGCCCATTTACGGCCATAATGTGGTCTGTTATTGGCCCATATTTGGCCAACCGATCATACGGCTCGTAGAAGGCCCATTGTGTCTACGACCTGTAGAAGGCCCATTGTTTCTACGGCCCTTAGAAGGCCCATTGTTTCTACGGCCCGTAAGAGGCCCATGTTAACTATAGTAAATATGTAGCCCATGGTTAATGTGGCCTAGTTTTAAAAATTAGGCTACTGCGACCACTAGCAAACCGCGGAAAAAGAACTGCGCTGAATACAAGAAAACAAATAAACAAGACAATGAGGAAATAAATAGGCAAGCAACTTACGCTGGGCTATCACGGCTATTACACATGTCACATCCACTAGGCATCAAAGTTCGCCACCAGTGCAAATATAGGGAACAAAGCAACATATAAACGTTGCAGCAAAACAAGTCCAGAACTGAAACCACTTCAGAAGATCTCAAGAAACAATATCCTGGGTACCCATAATGCTGGCAAGATGCTTAGCAAGCTTAGCAAGCTTATTAACTTTCTTTTGTTTGGCGCTTAAATCCTCCAGCACTCGCTGTTGCACCAGAAAGTATGCATCTGAATTCTGCAGGTACTTCCTCGGTCCTTCGGCTTCCTATCACATAACATCTGATCGATGTCTTTCAACTTGAAGTTAAGACTCAAGAAGCCGAACTGATTCAGGCAGCGAGTTCGAAGAGCTGGTGCCAGCAGTAGTAGCCAGTAACTCGAACACTATATCAAGACAGGACTTTGGGGTTTGTCTCAGTGTCTTCAGTATAGTTTTTATCAACTTTCTTGGAGACCAACAGGGATGTATCACTATCTTGAACCTTATCTGCATTACTTTCTGTACCATTGCATAACGAGGTACTCTTCTCCAATATTTTATCCGCATTATAAAAGAGAAACAAACTAACACATCACATGTTTACAATGTAGTATATGAAACTCATTTTGGTAAACCAGTTCAGTAGTAAGGTGGACAAGATAACATCATGAAACAAACATATATCTATCTAGTATGGTCACTGTATGGTCCATATCATTCTAGTTTATGTTGCCAAATCAAGATAGATACAATTCGAATTATATCTATTTAAGACAAAGCAACTTAAACAGAATATAAGTGTGGGAAACTAGACAACAATAACAACACTTGTAAGGTACATGGCATGAGAATATAACTGTTTATTTAATTGAAATTGAAATCAACATAGAGCAAGTTACAACAGCAAACACATTAAAGAAACAGGTTTAAAACATACATGTGCGCCATTGGAGTTTCAATTGCATCCTTCAAATTTGAAATTAGTTGGTATGAGTAAATACAATGATGCAAGAGCAAAGTAGTATGAACCATAGCTACGGAACCTGACCTGAGAACAATTCTTCTTCTGCTTTAAGCGTTGACTTGGGGTTCGGAGTGGTGGTCCTCGTGCTTTGGGCACTGCAGTTGCCTTACTAACTGCTCGTGTTTGGGTGCTCTGTGGTGGAGACGGTGCTGTGTCAACGGGAACTGGGTTACTATCTGCTGGGGTTGGGGTTACTCCCACAGATACTGCCGTCACCCCCTCCAATTGAAATGGCTGATAAACAAGAAAAGTAATTGCATGTACAGACATTGTAAGATAGACATGTACACTGTATAGTAGGGAAGAAAATAGGGCATGAGATAATTCACATTTATGTTGTCTAACCAAACAAAATAGCAGGACATAATTTCACATATATGATGGCTAATTAAACAGGATAGCATGACGCAATTTCACATGTATGATGGCTAACTAAACAGGATAGAATGACATACTTCAAAATATGATGACTATGTAAACATGATGACATGATATAACTATACGATGTGTCTATTAAAGTGGTTAGCATGCCATAAATCACAAACATGCCGTCAACGGAAACATGATGGCATGATATAATTCATGGATAGAACGACATAATTCAAAATATGATGACTATGTGAACAAGATGAGATGACATAACTATATTATGTCTTTAGAAAATGGGTTGGCATGCCATAATTCAGATACATGCTGTCTATGTAAACATCATGGCATGATATAATTCAAATATATGATTTATATACTAAGGAAGTAAGAAGAGGGCAATCGCATATATGATGTGTCAACTAAGGAGATGGCATTCAATATCGTGTATATGATGTAAAAACTAAGCATTGCAATACAACATATGCATGATATTAGTAATATAACCCTACCAAGTTTGAGCATACACCTCAGGGGGATAATAGGACTGGTCATCTGCCTCCGAATCCTCCTCTGAAGAGCTATCTGTAACCAGCAAGATATATGCTTCACCAGGTAGCATTGTCTGCTCTGAAGACCTTGTTTTCACTCCAGATTTCTCCATCACCAATTCAAATGGCTGATGCACAAGAAGATTAGTTGAATATACAAACATTGTCGACAAAAGCAATGAGAAATACAAAAAAAGGACAACATGATATAATTCACATATATGACGCTTGGCTAAACAGCATGACATTGCATAATTCACATATATAATGCCTTGCAACAAGATAGCATTGCATATTTCACATATATAATGTCTTGAAGTGGCATTGCATAATTCACATATATGGTAATTAGACACTAAACATGTGGCATTCACACAAATCATGTATAAACTAAGCAAATGATATAGTAATGCAAGATACCATACACACGATATGAGCAACATAACCCTGCCAAGTTAGAGCATGCACCTCGGGGGGGGGGG
>LR738710.1:249792302-249813305 GCA_902687465.1 Secale cereale
GGATAGGACTGGTCATCTGTCTCTGAATCCTCCTCTCAGGAGTTATCTTCCTCTTGATTACGATTCGAAATGGGTGGAGGGGGGCTAGCTTTGCGCCCACCATGGAGCGACGTCTGCATGAAATTTTATTGCCACGCAAGGCTCGTCTCTTTTGCTCTACATGTTTAGTTCCATTGTGTACAATAACTGACATGCATAGGAATAAAACATGGTGAGATTATGTAAGGAGTGCATGCACAAATCCAGAGTGAAGGTAGCAAACTGTGGATAGACCCAAAACCAATGATAGCAGGCAGATAATAGCTTTAGTTAAAAAATATAGATAATGGCTTCTTTAATGTTTGTTTGCACCCAACATGAAACTCATAGTAGACACCCGAGATTAACCAGATAGTAAACAAATAGTACTGATTGTTGGCCCAATATGTACCCCACAACCATTTAAAAACTCAAGTTTCAGCATAAGTTTGGACCCGAGTCGGAGTCTAATAGGTGAACACGATGATAAAGTAGCATGTCATCATATTAAGCGATGCATAACGTAAGCACACACGGAAGAGTGCGACCTCTCTTGCGGACCCGTGTAGTCCTCAAGGTCATCTGCTCAGTTGATGATCGTAATGTAGTTGTCGTGGCTGTCGGCGGTGGGGAAGAAGATCTAAGGCGGCGAAAGATAGTCTGGAGAGCGGATCCCTGCTGTGGTGAACCCTTCCATCGTTGGAGCAGCTGAGCTGGGGTGGAACACAGCACCGCAGGAGCAGGACAAACCACACAAGGTTTTCTTTGACACATATCTATAACATAAGTAATTGTGTAAGGGCTTGTTTGAATTTGAGGATTCTAACAATGCAGGGATAGGAAATAGACAGGAATAGGGTAGGAATGCATGTGCAAAACAGAGAATTTTAAAACACAGGATTTCTGCCAATCTGGGTGTTTGGTTCACAAGAATTGGAAGATCACAGGATGCAAAGAAGCATGGTGAGATTAAGTCCAACCACAAGAAGTGTACAACCTCTTTGGCGAAGCCATGTCGATCTCAACGTGATTGGGTTGGCCGGTGAGGATGCTCCGGCTGACTTGGCTATCGGAGGAGGGGAATAAGATCTTAGGCGTCTGGAGATGGAGCCCGAGGTACTGCTCCGCTGTGATGGAGGGTTTCGTCGTTAGAGCAGCTCCGGTGAGTTGTACGACGCCAAGGATGAAGCAGGACAAGAGAGACAATGTTAACCTAAGTGGAATTCTAATAGCATCTCCAATAGATGATGTAAAATACATAACCACAAAAGTGCTAGATGTATACATCAGCCGCTCATCTCTGAACTTAACTGTCGAAACTGAATTTAACTGTCGAAACTGAACTTAACTGTCGAAACTGAATTTTGCTGTCGAAACTGAATTTAACTTTCAAAACTAAACTTAACTATCAAAACTGAATTTTAATGTCAAAACTGAACGCACTAGAGGTGAGGCTACATGTCAGTCGACTGACTTTTTCATCTCTGGTCAGTCGTTTTGCAGCCATTGGATACGAAATCAAGGGCCTGCAGTTCATCTTCAACCTCCACCCCCCTGAGCCGCCAACCACCACCAGCCAAACAGCCGCCCCCCGCCGCCCGCGGCCAGCAGTGCGCCGCCAGGCCCGCCCCAAAAATAGTCCCCACCGCTGGTCCGCCGCCGCCCCGGCCATCCCTCTAGCCCCCCTCCCGTGCCGAGCTTTTTCTCTGGCGATCCCCACGCCACCGCCCCACCACCGCCGGCGACCACCGCCCCCACCCTGAACCCTAAGATAGATATTGGGGTACCTCTCCGGCGAGGCCCCCTCCCCGCTGCGGCTGGTTCTTCCTTAACTCCGGCGAGCCCCCCTGAAAATCGACTGACCCAAAGTCGATTCAGTCGACTGAAGTGTAGCTAAATCGGAGCAGCATCGCAAGCAAGAGCAAGAGTGAGAGCAGCAGCGCAAGCAAGAGCAAGAGCGAGAGCAGCAGCAAAAGCAAGAGCAAGAGCAAGAATAGACCAGGCTGGGGACCGAGAGCAAGAGCAGAGCAGCAGCGCGAGTGAGCGCTAAAGCAGCAGCAGCTCCTACTGATGTGGACGTCGCCGCCGAGGGAGCGACGCCATGGAGGAAGTGGCCAGCGACGCCGCCGTGGATGGAGCCGCGCCGTGTGGGCTCGGGATCGAGCGCCGGTAACACTATGAGATCGAATAAAGAAGAAAATGAGGCGATTAATGTACAACCTCTTTGGTGGCGCCGATTAGGCCGCAGCTTCATCCGAGGAAACGGTGATGATGATGCTCTTCCGCTCGTGCAGGTGAAGACGGTGGTGTGGGAATGGAGGTGGCGCGAAAGACGAGGGGAACGTCGGGTCAGCTCCTTGGAGGTGGAGGACGGGGTGGCTGAATGGGCGGGACGACCAGATCGACGACAGATCCTCATCTGGTACGGTGGATGAGGGACATCGAGGTGTTGCTGCGGACGACATCGTCGGGGAAGAGGCTCCGGCTGGGTGGCAGACGGAGGAGGGTGTGGGGCTTCACGGGTTTTGCCGGCCTCAGTGTACGAATGGGTGGGCGGATGGGATGGGAGTGGGGAACCATGGCTTAGGGACGCGCTTGTCCGAAATGTGGGGTAAGTTACGAAAGTACCCCCACCAATTTGAGGCGGTTCTTTCGGTTCAAGGGTATCACGGGCATTTCGCGTGTCGGGATTTCACAGGAGGTGGGAGTTTTCGCGCGCGTTGAAATTTTGGAATAGCAAGGCCCGGGTTGAGATGGAGGGAGTTGTCGGAGCACAACGAGACAAAGATATATCTTAAATATTTCGGGCTAACAAGGCGCGGGCTGAAATTTCCGGACAAGCCTAACGTGTACTGTACCAAATCAATTCGCACTACAAATGTCATTCAACACTTTGAATTCATGTTATTTTCAATTAAAATATTTCGCTACGTGTATAATGCATGCAACCTAGTACTCTAATGAACATTTTAGTGCATTCCAAACGTATATACTACCGCTTCAATATGAACTAAATTTGAATTCGTTTCACCATTTGAATAAGATCTACAATAATGATTGTTGTGAAGTCAAAGCATTTGAATTCGTTTCTCTGTTTTAATAAGATCTACAATCGTCATTATTGTCAAGTTAAACCATCGTTTGTGTATTATCTTCAGAGCACACCACATGATTAGTCTCGAGTTACATATGAACTATGTGTACTATATGAATTCGAACTCGATTTTTTGAATCCACTTTTTGTTGATTTGCATATGTTTAAAACACTATGATCTCCTATTCAAATATATGAATCCGCTTTCATATCAAATTATGATCTTTGTTAGTCTCTTACACCCACACAATCCTCTAACCTTTGTAGCTACCACTAACTTTCTCTCGTGCATGCACACGCCCTTCTCGCCCTCCCCCTCCCTCAACATTCTATCCATCGCGCACATTCATTTTGTTTTCTTTAGGTCGTTCGCCCACAGTCTCCACAACTCCTTTCCGACACACACCGATCGATAAACCTCTCCAGTGATGTCTGCCTACAACATACACACACACCTTCAATCTCCTCCTTTATGTGTCCTTGCCTTGTGTCTCTCATACGGTCCCACACACATGTAAACTCTCGCCCCTCTTTTCATCGTTCTCATAACCGCACACTCCTCCCCCTATCTAGCTAGTAGTTGGGCCTCTCGCACCACCTCCTAGCTCCATTTTCTCTGTCTATCCGTCTCGTCGGGCCTTATTTGCCTCTAACAAATGGACGTACATGGACCGATCTCCCGCTATACATATAGCTAGCTAGGTCCTTATAACTCGTTTTTTCCCACGTGTCGATCGATCTACCTCATTAGTTATGTCTCTCCCTTCCTCCGACAAAGAACAATTGATCTAACGATCTAGTTAGGTTTGCTTACCAAACACATGGTTCCCCTTCATCATCCATGGATGTATCCCGACAGATCTATCACGCACAGGCACACACAGAAACACATCCCCACTCTTATTGATAATATTGCAGTTCCACCCTTAGTTTGTCTAGTAGGCCTCTCCCACCATATTCGAGAAGCAACTCCATCACCAATCCAACACTCTACTCCTCTCCCTCCCTCTCTCTCTCCTTTCTCTCTCTCTCTGTCCCATCCTATTTCCCGTCCTTCAGTTATGTATGGATGTTGAACGATCTCCCTCAAGACATAGCTGGGTCTCTCCTTCTCAACACATATACGAGTTGTTCTACCTCTATAGTTAGGCCTCTGCCTACCCCTCCCCAAACCCCCTCCCACACACACACACCAATACATCGAGCGCTTTAGTCATGTCTCCCTGCCACACACAAACTTGACCTGTGCCCTCTGACGTTCCGGTAGCTAGGTCAGTCGCCCTATATCTTTGACTTGCACACACACACAATTTCGATGGCTCTCTTCATCGATCTCGCACCCACCCACTTGATCCTCTCTTCGACTCTATCGATATCTATGACCCTTCCCTCTCTTCTCGTGGATCGCCCGACCTTCTATATGTGATATGGATAGGCCTCCATTTCACACACATTGCATGCAAAATTTTGTTTGAGATGTCATCGACACATATTCCCACAAATACATTCACGAAATCAACCTCCCCCCCCCCAAAACAAAAAACACTCACGAATGCACACAAGCCATTTGTCTAGGTTTGAGTCTCTCACACACACCCACGTAGGTGGGGGACGTGCATGAAGAGAAGAGGTGCACGCACGGCGCACGTACTCCCGTCTCTTTTCCGACCACACCCGCGCGGGTACACGGTGGAGCTCATTTATGTACGAAAAGGCAGCCCACGTGGTAACTTGACACGTGTACTGGTTGTCCACAAGATGGAGGGAGGATCGTGTACGAGCAAGATTAATGACATAGTCGGCTGCTAGCTCTATCTTTGTGCCACCTCACTTATAGCCAACCTAAAAGCCCATTCATATAATAGTTGCTGGCTCTATACATCATGTAGTTAATGCTTGACCCCACTTTCTTCTCTCACAAAATGCATTGGAGTTTGTGTTGCAGCTGGCTACAAGTTTACAGTCCACTCCTCTTCTCTCTCTTCTCCTCTCTCCTCCACATCATCATAAATCTGAGGTGTCAACCCTTATAGCCCGCTTACATTAGCCTATTATACTTGCTCTACCACGGGTGAACAAACAAATTGCGACTTGACGCGTTATGTTAAAAAAGAGGCAAACCATGTGGGGCTTACCTTAGAGGCAAGGCTCTATACATTGGAGTACTTTTGATGTGTCCCGTCAACTCGCAGAACAAGGAGAAGCTTGCTTAGTACGCCGTCTCCCCCGCCCACGGGCGCGGTGGCTCGCAGGACGAGGTGAAGCTTGCTTACTACGCATTACGCCCGCTCCCTCGCCCACGCGCGCGGTGGCTCGCAGGACGAGGAGAAAATTTTACTACTCCCTCCATTTACTCCTCGTCCCTACTACCTTGGTTAGAGAGATTATCATATTGTTTGGAATATATATGTCCTTTAGTAGATTTCAATATGAACTACTAGTTCATACTCCAAACACTGATGTATATAGACGTATTTTAGAGTGTAGATTCACTCATTTTGCTCCGTATGTAGCATAAAGTTGAGACACTTATTTTGGAACGGAGGGAGTACATATTTGCTATGATCTGTCAATCATTGAGATGCAATAGCATGCATGTTAGTCTCCTTTGTATTTGATGAAATGTTGCAATGTGCAACCTTGGACGCAAGATACATGTAACAGAAGCTGGAAGCTTCATAGCATTGCACTATCTCACTGATAAATTACAGTACGTACTCCCTCCATTCCTAAATATAAGTCTTTGTAGAGATTCCACTAGGTGGACTACATACGGAAGAAAATGAATGAATCTATATTTAATATGCATCTATATAAATCCGTATGTGGTTCATGCTGAAATCTCTACAAAGACTTATATTTAGGAACGGAGGAAGTACTATTACTATGTAAAGAGTTTTTTTTGCGATTGTACTATGTAAAGAGTTAGGTGTCGCACGGTGTCTAGAAAATATGGTGATAGTGTGAGGTGGGCCATGTAATCACCGAGCCTGCGTGTTTTCACTGCTCTTGCACTCCTCCGCCGTAAGAATGGAGAAAATTGTAATATAGTAGTACCTCCTTTCACCGAAACCATGGGACATCCAGCAGTCCTACCACCTTAGTAATAATGACCAATGAGCCGTCAAATCACATAGACCCAGCAGTAAGTTGGACGAACGAAGCAACCATCACTCTTGAATCCGCTTCTCCCTTCAATGCAGGCGCCAGTGAGAGGTCGCGTCCGCTCTGCCCGGGCATGAATGCGACAACGATTCTTTGGAGCGGCGCTGACCGTTTCGGTCGGGAAGCGCGCGCGGGCGATGGAGGGGCTTTGGGTGGGCCAGGTTGGTCAGGAGCAGGCGTGGCAGCTGTCCGCCTGTCCCTACCGGACACCCGAAAACGAGAGGATGCACCGACTCTCGCGGCTAAAATCATACACTACACACCATCTCTCTGTAGGAGTAGGTCGATCTGTCACTCACTCTAACACACACATGTTGTTAAACACACACACACACACATGCACACACACACACACACACAGGTTCATAGAATAGGAAAATTGTGCGAGTGCGAAGCCACAGGAAGTGAGATACAAATGGAGTACGAACAAACTATGACTAGCCTAAGCAATGTAACCAAACGCTCCTTACTCTGCCTTGTTATCTCCCCCGGAAACCCAATGCATGGAGCGCAACTACGCGTTGATCAGTCAAGAAATCAAAGTTGGCTTGCATGTGAGTTAATATGTGGTCCTGCATGGTAGCTAAAATGGCATCTCTTAGTTGTTTGGATCAATTGTTGCGTTTAGAGACAGAAATCATGGCTTTGATTGGAGGAATGACCGGTCAAGTTTCTCTTTCTCCTCCAATCTGCTTGCACCTTGGTCCCGCTGCACCTTCTAATGTCACTTATTACACCTAGATGGAGGGAGTCGTATGAGATACGGTGGTACACTGACTTAAGTCGAATACAAGTGCCCAAAATTGTGTGCATGTTATAATAAGGATTCACTTAAAATAGTACATGAGCGAACAGAGGGATCAATTGGACAGTGTTCCTGAGCAGTAGCGAGATGCGTGAGGTAAGATACACCGCTGGCGCTTTTAATTTTTCTTATTAATTTGTTTGTTTCACCCTCTGACTGGAGGGACCCAACGTACTACGTGGAGAGAGATAAGGTGACTAAGGCTGCATTATTTTTGCACCACTGTGGATAGTCTTACCACCAAAGCCACATGACACGATTATGATTTAAATCCCAATGACTCCCCCCCCCCCACACAAAAAAATGTATAAAAGGTTATTTTCCTCTCGTTGAACATAACGTGTGGGTTGTGTAGCTGGTTAGCATGTTCGCTCATCAAACTTGAGGTCTCGGGTTCAATAACTACACTTGAGCATAATTCGTGTTAGGAGGATTCTTTGACTGGTCAAAATGGATGGATACGGAGCTATACGATGTCGTAGTGACCGTATAATCACCTCATCATGTATAAGCTGCAGCCTCGGCGCTTGTCTTCTAGGGTTTGCACTCTTCACACTCTCTCCAGTATATATATACACGCTGCAGCCTCAGTGCTTGTAGTTGTTCTCTTGACACTCTCCCACTCTCTCTAGATCTAAAACAGACTTCTTGGCCTCTCTCTCTCTCTCCCCTCACTGCTGGTCTGCTTGTAGTTTCTCTCTTCACACTCTCTTAGCCGACAGGATCCGTCCACTGGGAAGGGAAGGAGGCTTAACGCTGTCGCCGTCGGCGAGGGAGGGAATCCACTACCGGCGCAGCTGTTCACTTTCACCCAGCGGCGGCGCGGGAGGGCCTCCGACCCCTTCTTCTTCTCCACCGTACATAGTGTGGGTCGAACGGCCTCCGGTCGCCCACCGAACCACACCCCAAGAACCTTAAGGTATAATTTACTTATGCCACATGCATTGCTCTAGCTGCATGTGGGCTTTTTCCGCTTCTGCACTCGAATCTCGGTGTTGGATCAAACAGGAAAGTAATGGGGAAAGTTGTATACCATGAATCTAGGACGTGGTTCAAAGAGGAAAGGAATGGGGGAAAGTAGTGGGAAAAGTTGTATAGCATGAATCTAGGACGTGGTTCAAAAAGGAAAGGAAGGGGGAAAGTAGTGGGGAAAGTTGTATCGCATGAATCTAAGACGTGGTTCAAAGAGGTTAGGAATGGGGGAAAGTAGTGGGGAAAGTTGTATAGCATAAATCTAGGACGTGGTTCACAGAGGAAATGCAGTGGGAAAAGTACTAGTATAGACTGGCTATCCAACACCTACGTTGGTCGAAAAGGGAAACAATGACAAACGCAGTACGCACATCTGTAACGAACTGATCTTTTGTTTTGGGGGACAAGGCTGTAGAGTTTGAGCAGGACTAGATTTGCTGCGCTCACATAGGGAAAGGTGTCTAAAGATAACAAAACTGGGACCAACACAAATATGCTCCTTGGTTGTTTGTTCTTTGTTGCAACAGACTGTGCATCACCCCAGTACATCGGTAGATGCACATGGTGCTGGTGCGTCCACTGCCCCGTGCAACTCTTTAGTTGTTGTTAATCTAAGGCCATGTTTGGTTAAAAACTCCCTAGTCCCTACTTGCTTGGTTCCAGGGACTAAACATGGACAAGAGGTTATAAAATGACATGCTAAAAGACCATGTTACCCCTAGTAATGAACTAATAGAGACAAGGTGCCATGCGTGGTAGGGGCAACTGTTGGAAAAAGTCCCAAAAAGACTCTCCCCCAGGGTTTTCTTTCTTTAGTCCCAAATGCCCACTTTTAGTCCCTAAAAGTCCCTCATGTTTGGTTTAGATGGGACTGACACGGAGTTTCTTTAGTCCCTCCATCAAAATGTCCCTGTAAACAAGCACCCTCTAATAATGCCGCTGGAAAATTGATGCAATGCCACAGTTAAAAGCAAATTACATGTTTAACGAATTTTATTGTTAATATAATCTCTCTGTTACTATTAATCAATGCCACCATTTGAGAAATGCTACTGTCTTCCTTTCTTTCCCATTTAGATAAGGTAGATGCTTCTGTTTGTTGGCTTCTGTGTCATCCATCGTTATTGACCACTAGTTGTTTCCTTTGCACCTCTGTGTAAACAGGGTTGTCTACTTCACGTCATTGCCATTGTGACGTTTTGTTGCACTGCACAAAACACTTTTGTTTTAAGAGTGTTTTGTGTAGTTCAACCAAAATGTCACATCGACAACGTTGCTTGATTGCTTGATCTTAGTGGAATTGCACAAGTGGAGATCTTACTTCCTATCCGTGTTGGCAAATTTGGTTCAGATCTTCTTCTTGTGAGTTGTTTGAATTCCGCGTCATGAGTGGTGAGTACTAGCCTTCTTTCACATTGAAGGCGAAGCTTGTCTGTTATTGAACCAAGTGATGAAGGGGTAGAACGAGCGGACGGAAAACAAAAATCAACTCCTGGTGCGGTAAAGAAGCACTGGAACTGTGATAACACAAGTAATGATATAGTTTTGCATCTTAATTTATTGCTATGGCTGTAATGAGCAATTGTTTTGCCACTGATTTGATGCCACTCTTAATGTAATACGTAATTATCTCTACTTGTGCAAACAAGGATCTTCTTTGAAGATACCATATATTTTAGTGGAACTCCACAAGAAGATGTTGGAAACATTAATCTAATCGAGGAGTATATAGTAAGCATGGCCACCACAGTAGATAGCAACAGATGGTTCCGAAGAAGTGCTTCATCTGTATGCTCTACACAATAAGCCTCCTGACAAAGGTTGGTACTCGCCCACTGATTTCATTCATATGATTGAGCTTTGTCATCTCTATTGGTGTTGTGCTACTGTTTAGATACTATCATCAAAAAGTGGTATTGTCCTTGAGAAGTACTTCATCTATGTTGTTTTTAAATATTTCCTTTCCTTTTTTTCGAGCAAACAGGGATGCTAGCATTTAATTATCCTCTTGTCTTTGCACAATAGTATCATCCTCCTCTGATGCCTTGTTCGGTTGAGGTGGTTTTTCAAGGGGAATGGCAGGGTTTGAGGGGATTAGATCCCCTACAAGCCAAAATCCTCTCCAATCCTCTCCAATCCCCTTGGGAGGAGGATTAAACGAACAAGGCCTGAAGAAGAATATGGAGTACGTGAAGTGACTAGTTCCAATTATGCCAGGATCAAGAAGCCCTGTCTATCTTCTCATCAGAAGGAGCAGTTGAAGGATGGTTACATTACCCCCCACAAGACCAAACTAACTTCAGCTCAAAAGGACTGAAAAATCTCAATTTTCTTGCTGTGATGCGTGAGTACAATGTTGTTCTAGGATTGTTTCCGGTGAGTTCCATTTTTCTAAAAGCGTGCTCTACATCGACCATGTAGGTGCATGTTTAAACTGTCAATTCATAGTACAGTTTGATTTATACTAATAACTTTTTCTGTATTTGTGCAAACACGGGTGCTCAGCTTGATTCCACCACTAGAAAGGAGGTGTCGATAAGTTCAAGGCGTTGCAACATATAAGGGCGAAATCATACAAGCTACGCGTGAATTTGGTTGATTTTGGTGGAACTGCACAAAAATAACATTTGGTGAGCTGGTTTATTTAGCACGAGGTGCCATGTCAATGTTTGAACTGATGGCAAACCCTGCCCATTCCATAATCATAGGCATTTGATATTTTGGAATGGGAAAACCTTGTCAAATTTTGCTCATTGATTTTAGCAAGAAGACATGCGTTTGATATTTTCAAATGGGACGCCCTTTGCTGTCAGCAGCGTCGATCCATTTTTTCTTTATTCTTTAGTTGTGAAGTAAATATTGGCTCTGACATGTGAATCGCTGAGAGGCATAATCATCGATTGTTTTGAATGTTCTCTATGAATTGCCAGGCCTGTGTGTTTGATTGCAATGTACAGGAACGCTAAAAAGAGCTCAAACTCTGTGTACTCCTTCTGTTCCTTTTTACTTCGCACATTGTGAAAGTGCATACTTTTTTCTATAAGATTGGTCAAAGTAGATACTTTGACAACAGACAAAACTTGTATGCAGACTAGAAAGGAAAGGAGGGAGTACATGTGAAACTGCTGCAAACGAGGTGATCACCGTGGGAGTACATGTGAAACTTGTACGTATTGTTTTGCATGTTAATCCAATGCCAGTGATACAAGAATTCGAACTAATCGGAATAAATTCATTCATACACGATCGGATTTCATATAAACATGCTGGATTTCATTATATTTCATACATTCTTCAACTAAAAAGGGGTGCGCTGGAGGTATAATTAATTAACCAAAGCTACCCACCTGTGTCCGGCTGAGCCAAACAGAAGCTTCAGTGACTTAACTGCAGGTGCAGTTGCATAACTGACATGTGGCCCAGATGCCTGTTGGGCCCACGTGTCAGTCAGCCAACTGCACCAGCAGTTAAGTAGAAGCAGCATCCTTCTCCAACATAGCTCTCCGACTCCACGTCGCCTCCAATAAGCTAACCGGCCGTCAGTGGTCAACCCACCTAGCTTGTCATAGCGATTAGGGCAGCGGTGGCCTTACTTGGACCCGAGCGGCGGCGACCTACCGTGTTATACTCTTCCTTGTTTTCTGTGTGGCGCGCCTCGTTGGCAGCGGGGAGGGGCCTCGGCGGAGCCGGCGATGTCCTCTGTCTAGTTGCCGGCAGGCGGCGCCTCGGCGGAGCGGGGGAAATCCTCCCCCTCATTGCCGACAGGGTGGGGCCTCGGTGGAGCCGGCGGTGTCCTCTGCCTCATTGTTGGCGCCGCGGGGCCTCGACGGAGCAGGGCCTCGTCAACGCCAGCGGAGCGGGGACTCGTCGGAGCCGGCATTGTCCTCTGCCTCGTCCTCGGTCTCGCCAAACAGCGCCTCGCCCGCTTCATCGCCCTCTTTGTAGGTGGCCGCAGCCTTCGCCACCCGCATGCGGTACCGCCACCGCTCGAGGCAGCCCTCGCGGGCGGAGCGGTACGAGTCGAGCATCGCCTCCTGCTCCGCCCGCTCCGCGGCGATCTGCTCCTCCGCCTGCAGGTGCTCCTGGAGGAGATGGTGGTTGTAGGCGGCGTCGGCCTGCGCCTCCCGGAACTGCTCCTCACGCTTCTGCCTCACCGTGTCCATATATTGGGCACGGGCCTCGCCGATGGGGCGCGGAGGAGGGGGTTGGCGCCGGATCGTCGACTACCATGTTCTCCATTGGGATGTCGTCGTCCTCTGGCTGCTTGCCGGCCAGCCAGTCGGCAGCAATGGCCGCCATCTCCTTGTGGTCCGTCGTCCGCCCGTACCGAAAAGCGCTGGAGCGCGAGGAAGCCATGGTGGGCAGTAGTGGTGTGGACAGGAGAATAGGAACGGATGCGGATGACTGCGGCTATGGCTGGTGCAGCAGTTTATATAGCAATGGTGGGCGGCGGAGGGACGGACGTGTGGCGCCGGAGTAGCCGCCTCGGCAACCACGTATCATTAATGTGGGCGGCAGAAGGACGGACGGACAACACTTGTGTTGTTTGAAGGTGGAGCAATCGCATGCACCAGGAAGCGGGGCGGGCGGCACTGACCGCTTCGGGCAGAGAGCTACCTCACCGAGCTGAGCGACGACAATCAGACGATGGACGTACATTCCGACCAGTGATACGTCTCAAACGTATCTACTTTTCCAAACACTTTTGATATTGTTTTGGCCTCATTCTTGCATGATTTGGACTAAACTAACCCGGACTGACGCTGTTTTCAGTAGAGCTGCCTGTATGGTTTATTTGTGTGCAGGAAAACGGATTTCTAGGTATCTCTAGAAAAATCCACGAAAAATCACAGAAAATCCACGCACCCGAAGGAACCAGGAACCAGAAGTGGGTCCAGAGGGGGGCCAGGGGGTGCCCAGGCGCCCTGTGGGCGCCCCCCTGGGCCGCGCCGGGGGGGGGCGCCTGGGTGGGTCCCACACCCCCTGGTGCCCTACTTTACCCCGTATTTTTACTCCCGACGCAGAAACCCCAGATCGGAAGTTCTTTCGCAGTTTTTCGTCCCGGAGCCGCCGCCACCCTCTGTTCTTCCTCGGGAGGGCTAATCTGGAGGCTGAATTGGCCTCCGGAGAGGGGAGATCGTCGCCATCGTCATCATCATCACCACTCCATCATCCCTCCATGACTTCTCCCTCCATGTGTGAGTAATTCCCCCGCTGTAGGCGAAGGGGATGGTAGGGATTGGATGAGTTAGATCATGTAATAGTTTATCAGATTGTTGGGGGCATGTTGCCTATCATCTACTATGGTGTTTATCATCTTTGCTTCAACTTGTTATTCTTAATGCTTGACACTTAGGGCCCGAGTGCCATGATTTCAGATCTGAACCATATGTGTTTGCATGAATATATTTGTGTTCGTGATCCTATCTATGAGTTGTTTGCACCTGTTACGGTCCGGAACCAGCGATCCCAAAAGTGACAGCTTGGGACACCAAAGGGGATGGTCCGTAGTTTGAGGATTACATGTATCCATTGAGTTCATTGCTTTGTTCCGGTGCTCTTTGACAGGAGCACCTTAATATCCATAAGTTCCTTTTGGCCCCGTTCGTAGCGGGATGGTAGGACAAAAGATGTTGTGCAAGTTCTTATTGCAAGCACGTACAACTACCTACGGGATACATGCCTAATGTTTGATATTTGCCTAGATGATCATTACTTTTCCGTGTGTCGTGCCCCAAGTTAAATCTGTCTCATCCATGCAGCGCCCAACCATCCATCTCCCTAGCCTACAATGTTTTAAATCCTGCTTGTCACTAGTTGCTACTTTTGCCATTTTCTACTGCTGTTTACTTTTGCTGTTTACTTTTACTATTACTATCATCACTATCATATCACTGTTACCACTTATCTTTTGTTGCAAGTAAGTATATTTCAGGTGCGGTTGAATTGACAACTCAACTGTCAAAGCTTATAAATACTCTTTGGCTCCCCGTGTGTCGAATTAATAAATTGGGTTATTCTTACCCGCGAAGACTATCTCGATCCCTTACGGTTGAGGGTTATCAAGTACCGTTTTCTGGCGCCGTTGCCGGGGAGCATAGCAATATTTACAAGTCTACTTGAGGTATCCTACCTGCTGCACTTTATTCACTATGGGTAAGAAAGGAGACCCCAAGGTTCCGATCTTACTATCTACTACAAGAAGAGGTACTGCTCTAAGCACTAGTGCTACACTTGATTCACCTTCCGTTATGAGTAAGTTTGCCTCACCACCACCACATGATGCTCCTACTGAATATGTTATTATGTCTGATACTCTTGATGATGCTTCTACTACTTTTGATGATGATATTAGTTCGCTTGGTTATGCTCTTGAGAAACAAATTGCTGATGCTGCTAAAAAGTCTGGAATTGAACTTCCTGTTACTCGCTACCCTATTGGTGAAACTTATGATTATCCTGATTTGAGTAAACTCAAAGAGAGGCTCCTTGATGATGATTACTATATATTAGATGAAGATTTATGCAGGGAACTGACAGAGTTTTCCGGCTCTGACCCTGAAGCTATTAAGAAACTGTTTGAAAAACACTCTCTGAAAAACAAAACCGTTCCTAATCCTGAATTTGCTACATCTCCTATATGCATTGATGATCCTGATTATGATTTCTCTGTTGATCTTTCACTTATACCTATGGTTGAAGCTGACCCCTTTTATGGCAGAGAAAATGATGATGCTATTGCACACCTGACTAAACTCGGTGAGTTGGGTAGCCTGTTTACCACAGATGAGAAGATACGATACTTTTATGTGACCAAGCTTCTTCCTTTCTCCTTGAAGGAGGGTGCTAAAGCATGGTATGATTCACTCCCATGCGGTTCCATTAAGAGTCCTCAGAACTTAGCTCACTCTTTTGTTGATAAGTACTTTCCTGCTCACATGCAACATGCTGCTTTACAAAGAATTTATAACTTTAAACAGTTGCAGGATGAGTCCCTCCCTAAAGCTTGGGGGAGGTACTGCGGTCTGATTCGGGCTAGACCAGGACATGAAATCCCTAAGAATGAATTAATCAATATATTCTATGCTGATCTAACTGATGAATCCAGGTCCTATTTGGACAGTTGTGCTGGTTGTGTTTTCAGGAAAAGAACACCGGACGATGCGGAAGATTTAATGGGCAGGATTGCCAAAAACCATGATGATTGGTCCGTCCCTGAACCACCTCCACCAACAAAGAAGAGGGGCATGTTTGTTCTGAGCCCCGAGGATATGCGAGAAGCAAAGAAGTCTATTGAAGAGAAAGGTATTCAAGCTGAAGACGTGAAGAATCTACCCCCTATTGAGAAGCTGTGTGAGCCTACCACTCACCCTCCTATGGTAGAGGTAAACTCTCGTTTAGATTTCAACGCAAGTGACATGCCTCATGGTAAGCCTCCTGATCAATGTTTAGATGAGTTTGATAATTTTATTATGAAACAAAATCATTTTAATGAGAGGATAGAAAGTCAGTTGCATGATAATTCACTTGCTATCAAAAAACTGCTTGATGTTTTAGATAGAACAGTTAATGATGTTCAATGTCTTGTGAAGCATTTTCATATGGTTCAAACTCAGCTTGATCAAATTTCTAATGTGCAAAGAGATTTGCTTGCTAACAATGCCAAACAAGATAATTTGCAGGCTTTCGGGATTAAGACCCGAGGAGGAACTAGCACTCAAGATCCTCTTTATCCAGAGGGGCATCCGAAGAGAATCGAGCAGGATTCTCAAATGCAGGAAGAAGAAATTGTTGGCTCTCCAAAGAAAAAGAAGAAACATAAGGAGACTGACAATTCTAATGATCCTATTGCAGATGAAGAACCAGCTATTGATCCCAACAGTGTATCTATCTCCGATGCTGAGACTGAAGACGGCGTTGAACCTGAAGGTAATGATAATGAGAAGAATGATCCGCCTGAAGTTCGAGAAGAAGAAGCACCTGACAAACGTAAGAGGTACACTAAAGAAGACTTCATCGCAAGAAAACATGGGAAGGAAAGAGAACCATGGGTACAGAAACCCATGCCCTTTCCAGGTAAGTCCATCAAATCTAAAGAAGAAGAGCATTATAATAAGTTTTGTGAGTGGATTAAACCTCTTTTTCTTCAAATCCCTTTGACTGATGCTATTAAGTTACTTCCTTATTCAAAATATATGAAAGATATTGTCACTAATAAAAGAAAAGTTCCTAATGATGCAATATCTACTATGCTTGCTAACTACTCTTTTAGTGGCAAGATTCCTGAGAAGCTCGGTGATCCAGGTATACCCACCATTCCTTGCTCCATAAAGAATAATTATGTCAAAACTGCTTTATGTGATCTTGGAGCAGGAGTGAGTGTTATGCCTCTCTCTTTACGAGAGGCTTTGTTTAGAAAAACTAATTCCCACAGATATCTCCCTTCAGATGGCTGACAAGTCAACCGCTGTTCCAATAGGTATTTGTGAGGATGTTCCCGTAGAAGTTGCTAATTGTTTAATTCTTACTGATTTTGTTGTGCTTGACATGCCCGAGGATGGGAGCATGTCCATTATTCTTGGTAGACCTTTCCTTAACACCGCAGGTGCTATTATTGATTGCAATAAAGGGAAGGTTACCTTCCATGTGAATGATAAAGAACACACGGTATATTTTCTGAAGAAGACCGACAGGAGGCATGCCTTCAACTCTATAGAGAATATCGAGACCGTGAAGATTGGAAAATGGGACTGTCCACTACATGTGCCTCACAAATACAAAACTATCATGGTGGGGACAATGTCCATCAAAGTAAAGGTTTAGTAACTACTTCGTAGGAGGTGAGACTTTTTGCTCTATATATCGCCTGTTTGTTGGTAAGACTTGATCAACCTTACTAGTAAACATGTTTTATATGGATAAAAAGTTGAACTTGTTATGTTTTCACTTGTTTTTAGTTTTGTCCTACTTGTTGTACCAAGTATTTATGTTTTTGAAGCTTTACAATACTACTAACTGCTTCAAGTTTTCAGAGAGTTTCACAGCTTTTTGAACTTCGAAAAAATTTCAACAGTGAAGTTTTCAGAAAAATTCCAGAAAAATTATAATAAAAATTTCCACGTCGGGAGAGACCCAGAGGGGCCTGGGGCCAGCCAGGGGGGCCACCAGTGGCCCAGGCGGCCAGCTGGCGCGGCCCAGCCCCTGGCCGCGCCCACAGGGCGCCTGGGGCCCACGGGACCCCCCTCCAGGTACTTCTTCTTCCTCCCTCTCTCTCTTTCTCCAAAAACACGAGTTTTGCTATTGTTCTTGTGTTCTTGCTGTTCTCGGAGGCGATTCTTCGATCTCTCTCTACAGCCCATCATTTGAGCTGAAATTTTGAGCAAATACTCCCTGGTATGTGACTCCTCCACCCCTCCAATTAGATTTTTGATTGGTGGCCTCATTTGTGAGTATTTAGTAGTTCTTGGTGCTGTAGAGATGAGCTTGCATGCATGTGTAGGAAGTTATTTTTGAAGTTTTGATGCAAGTTTATGCCTTGGGCAAGTGAGTTGAGTAGTTTGCCTTAGCTCACTTTGTTTTAATCCTCGTTTTTGTAAATTGTAAAAAAATTCAGAAATGAGTTTGTTAGGAAGGGCAAAAGGGTGGCTTGAGAAGAGGAGGCCCGCACACTCCGATCGAGTTACTAGAGCCGCAGCTTCACCATCGACTGCCAGGGTGAGCTATAATGAAGATCATGTGCCCCTGGAGTTGTTGGAAGATACAAGTCCAGCACGTGCGATGACGTTTCCATGTGATGAATTCATGGAAGCTGCGGGAATCAAGGATGAGTTTTATAATCTTTGTGCTAATGCAGGGTTGACACGACTCGTCACGAGCCGTGTTACCCAGTATCAAAAACTCACCTCCAGTTTCATTAACAGTTTTAGATATAATCCTGATTCAGGTGCTATTGAGTTTAAAATTTATAATGATCTTATCACCATGACTTTGGGAAATTTTTGTGAAATAATAGGTGTGCCGAACATTGGGAGGACGGCTAGGATGGCCACTCAGCCCTCCGAGCTGAAAACCGTCATCAACTCTCTCTGCAGCATGGGTACGAGGGATATTCATCGGTCGAAGATCTCCAGCATCTTCTTTCCTCACCTCAGGTATTTTGCATATTATATTGCCAGAGGAGTGTTAGCTCGTGACAACACGAGCAGCATTTCTGCTCCGGATATTGCTATCCTGGCAGCAGCCCTCTCAGGGAGGTCTGATTATAATCTAGGTACCTTAATTGCTCGACGCCTTGCTATGAACGGTAACAAGGGGGACTTATATGGTGGCGTTTACGCCACACTTATCTTAGAGCATCTTGGAGGCACCCCACACCCTGATGATACTCCTTTTACTTATTTAAGCTTTGATCTTGCTGCTATGAAAAGGCATAAGTTTGTTACCATGGGTTCTGAACTTAATAATCTTATCTATATCTTGCGTTTCGGAACTGCCGCAGAACGCGAGATCCGTCTACCTGCACCTCTTTTGTTTGATTTTTCTCACAGGAACGGATGGTCCTTTGATGTTGTTCAGTTCGATGAGTTCATGGTCCAGCATCAGTTTCATAACCCCATGGAGGGGGTTGTGCCCGACGAGGAGAGGCACGGTGAGATACCACATTTTTAGGAAGAGACCGCCACCGAGTTTGGTGAAGGGTCTTCCTCTGTTTGGCATTCGGAACCTTCCTCGTGGGAGACTCCGAGGAGTTCGGTGTACGCGCCAGCATCCTTCTACGACCCGTGGACTCACCACCATACCCCTGGAGCAGGAGGCTCCTTGGGGCAGTAGCTGCTACCAACTTAGGCCAAAAGCCTAAGCTTGGGGGAGTACGTGCCCTTCTCACTTTTCCATTGTATTATCCGTTTTATTCGCTTTGATCTTTTCAAAGTTTTTGCCCATTCTTCTTTATTTCTCTCTTTGCAAAAACAACAAAAAATATTTTCTTTTTTCTTTTGCTTTTATTCAACCTTTGAAAAACCCAAAACGATTTCCTTTCTCTCTTTAGTTTGCTTTGTTTTCAGAGATCAGCTCGAGTCCGTGATGTCATTTGATTATATTTCCTACGTTCGATCGTGCAAGTGACAAGCAGTGATGACGAAGATCGACTGAAAGGAAGCAACAAGGAAGACCGGTATGAACTCTTATTGTTTCTACTTTTGTACATATGCCTGTACTTATGATCTAGAGACCAGCTTGTAGCGACATAGTGCTATGTTTACAATGCTCTTCCAGTGGTTCATGCTTTCCTTGTGGCTAGTCCCGAATAACTAGAGTATATAATGTGTTATTGAAATGATCTACATGCATTGCACTGTTCATAGTCTGGTATACTAAGGTGGTATTTCCCTTTAGAGATTTTTTGGATTGACTTGGCACATGCTTACACATGTTTAAGACTAAAAGATCTACTTTGCCTTGATGATCTTTGAGTTTTAGAATAGTTATATCACTCTCATGCCCGATTCAATGTTGATTTGTCGCTCTGCATGATTATGACAGTTATTGCTCTCTAGTTGGTCACTTCCCAGTCTTTTGCTAAACCTCCACCTGTACTAAGCGGACTGACTGCTTGTGCATCCAAAATCCTCAAAACCAGTTATGCCATATGAGTCCACTATACCTTCCTATACATGGTATTTACATGCCATTCCTAACAAAGACTTTCATGTACCATCTCAAAACTAATCAAAAGCATTTCTCTTTTGTGCCTATGTTTTAGCTCATGAGGAAGTAGTAGTTAATTCATGATCTTTTTAAGTTGGACAAGTTTCACCCCTGGATTGTATGTCTAATGTGCAAACCCCTAATACGAAAAGGAACTGGCATTGAGTGCGCCCGGCTCAAAAAGATAATATAACAAACAAACCCTCCTTCACGCTTTGTTCATGAGAAATCAGAAAACTTTGGTAGTGATAAACAAAGGAGATTAAGAGGATGTGATCGTCCTCATGCGGGAGCCGTTCCTCGAGACTTGTCCACTTAAAAAGTGATTGAGTTATCTGCTAGCATTCGTTGACGAAATATGCACTTCTCAAAACATGTTTACTTCTGTTTTTAAAACCAAGAGCTCTGGTACATGTTTAGTTTTTGTTTCCGACCACGGGTTTTCAACCTTGCCAATAAAAGCCACGGTTCGAGAGTCTCACCTTCTTTCTTCAAAGCACCGACTAGGAGAGCATAATTGTCATTCTGAGTGTAATGTGCATTGTCCCAAAGTATTACATTGTCTTCTGCATACTTGTGATATGATTTATTCGGAAATTCTTAGTTCTAGTCTCCTTTAAAACTCTGGAGGAGTCTCTGCATTTATGTTTTGCTTCACTCATGGAGGCTAGCGAGATACCACTCTAATATGCTCAAGCTATGTGCAATGTAATCTTGTCTTGATTTTCAGCAATATATTATTTACTTTTAAGTATTTGTGACTGGTCACTTGAAAGAAGGATTGCTCCTTGCATTGTCCTCATAGTGGTGTTTCAATACCTGCTAAACTCTTTTCGTAGTACATGCTTATATACATCTAATGAAGCAAAAGAGTTTGTCAAAGTTTTCTTTGTCGCGTCCAGTTCGTTGAACTGAATTGCTTGAGGACAAGCAATATGCTAAGCTTGGGGGAGTTGATACGTCTCAAACGTATCTACTTTTCCAAACACTTTTGATATTGTTTTGGCCTCATTCTTGCATGATTTGGACTAAACTAACCCGGACTGACGCTGTTTTCAGCAGAGCTGCCTGTATGGTTTATTTGTGTGCAGGAAAACGGATTTTTAGGTATCTCAGAAAAATCCACGAAAAATCACAGAAAATCCACGCACCCGAAGGAACCAGGAACCAGAAGTGGGTCCAGAGGGGGCCAGGGGGTGCCCAGGCGCCCTGTGGGCGCGCCCCGCTGGGCCGCGCCGGGGGG
>LR738710.1:249816705-249994101 GCA_902687465.1 Secale cereale
GTTGTCATCTCGGACCCACCGGAAGTGCCTCCTTATTACGCACAAAAATATGAATACTCCCCGTGCTGGTTGGGACCCACCTTGGTTGGGACCGCATGTGTCGTAGTAGAGGCGCACACGTAGAATGTACACGTACGTACATCGGCCAGTGTGCAAGAAAGAAAATACGACCACGTACGTACATACATGCTGGGTCTCGAACGCCTACTCGCGCATACGTACGGCCAGGGCTCGTGTACATGGCTGGGCCAGAACGGAGAAACAACGTCGTCGTCGTGTTCATGGGGAGCCAACCGGCTGGGTCGGAACAGAATGCGTCGTCGTGTTCATCGGGAGGGCTTGGACGGAACAACCGATGGAAACGAGGCTTGGCGTACCGCAGAACGAAGGAAACGGCCTTGTGTTCGACCGGCCACATTCGAAACGGGATCATGTTCATCGAGAGGGGTTTGGCGTACCGCAAAACAAAGGAAACGGACCTCCTACGGTCAAAACAGGGGTCCTATTGATCGGGAGGGGTGTGGTGTACCGCAAAACGGAGGAAACGGACTTGTGTTGGAGCGCTACGATCAAAATGGGGGTCTTGTTGATCGGGAGGGGTGTGGCGTAATGCAAAACGGAGGAAACAGACTTGTGTTGGAGCGCTACGGTCGAAACGGGGTCATGTTCATCGGGAGGGATGTGGCGTACCGCAAAACGGACTCCATGAGATACTTTTCATCACCACCGTCGACCCCCCTCCAGCCTCCACGGGCTACTGTTCATCCACCGTCGACCTCCTCCAGCCTCCACCTGCGACTATTCAGCCTCCACCGCGCGCTACTCCATCGACTACTGTTCAACCAGCCCTCTCCACGGGCTCCTGTTCAACCGCCCCTCCACGGGCTACTGTTCATCCAGCCCTACATCGTCTACTGTTCATACAACCCTCCACGGGGTGGTCCTGTTCATGAAGCCCTCCACGGGGTCCTGTTCATGCAGCCCCAACCGGCTCGATCGAACGTGGTCCTGTTCATGCAGAGGCAACACCACGGGGTCCTGTTCAGCCACCCCCACCAGGAACTGTTCATCCAACCCCCCCAGCAACGCTCACTGTTCATGTAGAGGCAGCATCGATCGGCTTCAATTAGCAGCAGTAGCGAAGGAATCGCTCGATCGGGTTCAGTTAACAGCCATCGATCGATCACTCGATCGGGTTCAGTTAACAGCCATCGATCGATCGCTCGGGTTGAGTAACGCGTAGCCTGCAGTGCAATCGCTCGGGTTCAATTAGAGCCCAACGCCTCGCTCGGGTTCAGTTAGAGCCCAACGCCCCGCACCCACGCGCGTGCGTGTACGAGAGAAACGCACATCGCTCGGCCCCGACCACCCACCGTAACCGTGAACACCCCGATATTTTCCTCGCCCTCGCTTCTACCACGGTTTTTCCGTCATGGACGGCCCAAAGAATGTCATGCAGCTGCGTCTCCGGCCCGCCCAGGATGAAATTCCCATTTTTAGTCATGATTTTTTGTCATAGAAGTAGGACCCCACCACATCTATGATGATACCGTGTTTTGTCATAATTATTGTAATAGAAGTGTCATAAGTATGACAGAAAAAAGTTCCGTTCAGCCCAAAATGTCACGGATGTGTCTTTTTTTGTAGCGTTCAAATGGGCATATTTTAGACTGTAGATTCACTCATTTTGCTTCGTATGTGTACCCCTTCCGTTCCTAAATATTTGTCTTTCTAGAGAATTCAACAAGTGACTACATACAGAGCAAAATGAGTGAATCTACACTCTAAAATATGTCTATATACATCTGTATGTAGTAGTCCATTTGAATCTCTAAGAAGACAAATATTTGAGTTGTCACTCGTTGAAATCTCTAGAAAGACAAATACTCCGGAGTATATTTAAGAACCGAGGGGGTAGTGCATAGCCGCATGGGAGACTCGGAGCGGTCGTTGTGCCGCATTAATAGTGAGTAATGAGCAGTCAAATCATAAGCCCCACCTTTCCCACTGTAAGTTGCTGGGAAGAAGCAACCATCAATACACTCTTCTTTGAATCCGCTCATACTACTCCATCCGTCACTATTTATAGAGCGCGCTTCAGAAAAAGAGAAAATCTCTGGGACCAAGGCGACTAGCGATCGGCCTAAAAAATAGCATTGGTAGTTATAGTACGACGTCTATTACTAGAGGAAGTAATGCATACACACATGCATGCAGTGCTTCCATCCCGGGTACACACATGCATGCACTTACTCCACTCTGTAGTACTACATCAAGAGAAAATTGTGGTTACCACGCCCTAATTAATTGAGCATTAAACCAAATGCGCCTAAAGTCTCTCTGATGGTGGAAATGCATTGAGAGAAATGCATCATAATGAAGCGTGCCCTGTAAACTGTGACGGAGGGAGGAGTAGTATGAAGGTGCAAAACCAAGTACGCGTATGGCCAGTCGGTCAACGCACTTTCTCTTGGCATATCACTGGCATGTGGGATCGGAGGGTGAGCAAACCGATCTCAATTGAAGTCAAAATGGCCAACCCGTCGTTCCTTGAGAGAGACGAGCGAGAACACACATACGGGCTCGCACGGAGGCCAAGATATATTCAAGCATGGTTGATCGATATCATCATTACATGTTCGGCTGCCGTTTTCCGCCCTTCTCCGGAATAAATGTGTAATTTATCACAGATTAAGAAAAATAAGAGTACAAAGGCTCCACCATGCAGTTCTGGTAGTAGTACTACTCGTACTACTAAACCTTGCACTTGGCTCTTCGCCTCTTCGTGAAGTCGAACAATGTTGGTACTCCGCATGTTCGGTACTACAGTGTATGCCTCTAGCAATCTAACACCGAATGAACTAATGCATGTCCACCGCCTGGGTGAGGGTACGTTGCATTAGTCAAAAGGCGTAAGCGAGCTTCACCTTGTCCTGCAAGCTTCTCCTCATTCTGCGAGTTGACGGGACACACCAACAAGTAGTGCTAGTCCATACTCCCTCCTTTCTGGTTAATATGGCTTAATCTTTTTTGCGGGCAAATGAGAGAGCTTTATTCATAGCATTCTTAGGACGATCAACCAAGACACTGGTCACTAGGAAGCGAGGTACCCACGCAAAAAAAGAAGTAGGAAGCGAGGTGTTTCATCAAGCTAGCTCTCGGCCACATTCAAAGTGCAGCAAGCACGGTTCGCACAAAGATGCGCCGCAAGGTTTGCTGACCTGTTTACATGCTGAATAACAAAAAAGAGAGGAAACATTACCGAGCGCTCCTATTTGTAACAGGATATGAGCCATAATTAAGTGATAATTGTGGCGAGTGTTTCATGCAATCAACTTCCATTATCACATGCGAGAACCCTCGAAGAGAACCAAATGTGTTGAAGATTGCTTTATCACATTTTAAAAATATAATAAGAGTGCAGACGCTCCTCCATCCGGTTCCTAGTACTAGTATAGTACCTCTATAGACTATAGTAGTAGTACTAGTAATAGTAAACTTTGCGCTTGGCTGTTCGCCTCTTCGGGAAGTGCAACAATAATAGTACTAGTATAGTGTATGCTTCTGGCAATCTGACACCGAATTAACTCTTGCACGTCCACCGCCTGAGCGAAGGACAACTTGCATTAGTCAAAAGTTTCTCCTTGTCCTGCGAGTCACCGCACGCAAGCTTCTCCCGTCCTGCAAGCTTCTCCTCGTTCGGCAAGTTGACGGGACACAACAAAGTAATGCTAGTCCATACTGCCCCCCTCTCTGGTTAATATGACTTAATTTCAAACGAGATAAATACACTGTCTGTCACTGTATATTTGAAAAAATACGGTCAGTGCACTTCATAATACACTCATTGCGCTCAATATATACATTTTCTGGTGTTTATACGGTCACTGGCTCACCCTGGCTGAGTATGTGTGTGTGCATGCACGTGTAGGTTGAGAACTTGAGCGTGACCGTGTGTGTTCTGTCGTGTGCTCGGACATGCATGCATTAGGGCCTCACGCGCGTTTTGCCGTCCATGTGTACGTGTGACTGTTGCATACACGTAGGGGGTGTACGTGTAGGGTGTAATGCCCAGTATGCGACTATGTCTCCCACGTGTCGAGGCACGACTTAAAGACATAAGCGCATGCTAGAATGATCTCAAGTATGGTATCTTTGCACATCTCATGTAAAATTCAGGGATGAAATAGAAAATAATTGGCTTACACTCGCCAAGTCACACAATGAATACAATAACATACATCACCCAAATAACACAGGATCCAGCTACAGACGAAAACCCAAACGAGAAAGATACCATAAACACAAGGCCTGATCGCCCCTAGTAGGAACCACTACTGACCGTCGAAAAACGAAAACATAGTAACGTCCACGCTCTTCATCGAACTTCCACTTAAGTTCTGAACCATCTCCTGCATTGTTCTCGGCTGTACCTGCATCTGGTGTGTGTTTCATCTATGATCCACAAGGACTCAACAATCCCGTTCCCGGGTATCAAAACTACCAAAGCCTTAGGTGAGGAAAGGCTATAAAAATGTCTGTAGCAAGCACTAAGCATCTAGCTTACGAGTTTAGAGCGAGAAGAGAACAAGTGCCAATGGTCGCCATGTTGATCAAGAAGTGATCCTAGCTACTCATGATCAAACATAACCCCACCGTGTTCACTTCCCGAAGCCCTTCGGAAAGAGACCATCTCGGCTACTCACACAGGTAGTGTATTCTTATGAATATGGTGTCAAGTTATCTACAACCAGATATTAACAAATTCCCATCTGCCACATAACCGCGGGCACGACTTTCGAAAGTTCAAAACCCTGCAGGGGTGTCCCAACTTAGCCCATCACAAGCTCACGATCTGCGGAGTCGCAACTCCATGTTGGGAAGACCCGAGTATTCTCGGTATCCCGTGCTCAAGATATTTCGACAAAGGTAAAACTAATCTAGCAAGACCTCCCGGCGTGCCGACACCCTGATATTAGCCGCGCGTATCTCGTCTCAGGCCATGACCAGTTGGGAGAAGCTACGGGAGCCAGACCTCGAGTTTCCCCGTGGTGGCCCCGCAGCACCCCCGTTTGGGACCAACACCATCAGCACTGGCCCCCCTGTTATGTGGAATTAAGAACCCGGGGACGCAACCCCGTATGCAATTTAATTAATTTAATTAAATTTTATTATGAGGCATATTAAAACCAAAGTTAGGCCTTGCTGGAAAAGCTTTAAGCAGTGCGAATTATCAAGGGGGCCCCATAAACCCCAACCGTTTAGGAACGCAAAATCAAGGAACATAACACCGGTTTATCGGGTCCTAAGGTGGCATGAGTGGAACAAAACACCGAGCAAAAGGCCAAGCCTTCCACCCATTGCCAAGTATATAGGTGTGCTAATATATACTAGTAGAATGCCCGTGCATTGCTACGGGCTACAATGCCTATAAGTAAAATAAACGAATGATTAAGGTCGTCTCCAAGGTCGAGGCTCATTTCTCCTTCATACGTTCGCGCGTATTTGGACATCAAACATGCGCCTAGTAGGCTCCCTAGAATTCAAGGGTCTGGACAGTTCGGGCTCTCCTAAATCTAGACAGTATGTGGGAAGAAATATGGTTGTCCGGACAATCTGTCATGTTATCTGCAACACATGGTCCCAACAGAAAAACAACACCCCACAACACACCCTTTTATTTTCCTGTCGGACCCTCCCCTTTTCACTTGGTTCTCAGCTGGAGCTCTTTTCTTTAAAATCGGATGACGCCCACCTCACATTTCCCATGCATTGTAACACATAATTCATACTTACAATATACTCCCTCCGTTCCTAAATATAAGTCTTTTTAGACATTTCAAATAGACTACAACAAACGGATGTATGTAGACATAGTTTAGAGTGTAGATTCACTCATTTTGCTCTGTATGTAGTCACTTGTTGAAATCTATAGAAAGACTTATATTTGAGAACAGAGGGAGTAATAAAGTGGGTTAACAAACACATACTATTGCATGTGCGTTGCAATAGGCGATACAACACAGATGTAATTTCAAAAATCGGAACACTCTCTCAACTCTCCCCCCCCCACACACTCTCATACAAAGAAGAATGCATGTAGTTCTTAATTCATACACCTACCTATGGCACACCACTTCAAGAATAAAGTTGCTGAAGCAACTAATATGCATAGCACGACTACTATCACCAAATCATTTTCAAGAGAAGAATAACTAATATCACCACATTCTCTATGTCTCGTTGTGATCTTTGGAACTCCAGTTCCGTGAATAATTTTGTAAACACCATCCGCAATGACCCATTCTTGACCAACGCTAGCTCCTGCCAGCATCTCCTTCAGGAAGTCATCATGTGCTACAACTTTAGGTCCTTAAAGTAGAATGAAAAATACAAGAAATAAAAATTGAATGAAATGATTGGATTGGACCATTCTTGAACAAGTTGACGACTATAGCACATCACGTGAACATCAGAGACGCAAATAAAGCAAAACAATGCCAAACAAATAAAAAAATGAAATATATATTTATATTTGATGGATACAATAACAACCTTAGGAAAAAAACAAAATGATCAATAACACACATAGGGACTATGATCTAACACTGAAGAGTAGGTTACTCGGCCACCAATCGGGATCCTTGAAAGTTCAAATCATCCCTCTTGCAGCAAAAGTGTGTACTGCAAATCAATTCTTTCTATGAGTCAATCTCTTACTGGCTTCTCTTTTATTTCACCTGTAAATTAAATATCAAAATACCGTAGAGAAAACATGATATCTATGTATGGCAGTGGCAGGTGGCACTATCAGAATCAGGGGCAAAAACATCTTCCTAATGGCTTTTCAATATTTTTCAAAACTAATAGTGATGAATGGGAGAAACGAGCAGTTTAGTAGTTAGTATTGCTTCACTTAAGGTAAATGACTGAATAATCCCAAACTGGTGACCCTAAACTCTTTTATGAGTTTTTATACATGGCTGCGTAAAAAATGGACTTTAGAAGCTACGTTTTGACCTGCCTTTTGCCATGGTAACGTACCAATTTAATTTCAGTTGTGTCAATGCGTCCATAAAGGTAATGATCGACCAAAGTGGGCCATCAATCACCGGACGGTAGTCATCATCTCGTCTCTACCAAGTACATCCTTATCATTTTGGAAAGGATAATATCTATACAAAAGCTTCGTAGACCTATAGGCAATAGTACAAATATAACCATAGCGAGATAGTACTACAAAATGATTCTTTACCTTGTCACTTTAGTATGTATCAGAAAATAGTACAACAAAAATAATTCATAATTAGTAAACAACTCCAAACAGAAAAAGGTAACAGAAAACATACGCTTTGCATACTTCGAAACGACACAAAGTATATCATCTCGGCTTCTCTCTCAAAAATTCAGAGCAGTCTTCAGATGCATGATGATACTATTGAGTGCCACAGGTGCTGGCTAATTAAGAAACAAAAGTCATTATAGTAAAGAGAAAGATCAAGAAACATCACTCTTGCTACGGGTTATGTGTCATGTTCTTTACCTTGGATTATGTGACCTTTCTATTGAATTCTAGTGATAAATTGTATTTTTTCCCAATCAGCCCCTAGTGGAGCCCTTTCGTTTCAGTAATATAAAAATGCTATCATCTGCTCTGCTAGAACACACCTGGTACTGGTATATGGATCCACCTAAAATCTTCAGTGAGACTAAAAAGCAATAATGTTCAGATTGTAGACATGCACTTCATGTCTTCCAGATTGGCCACTCCAAACAGGCCAACCGATGCTATACATGTGCTATCAAATTCAGTGAGAACCAGTATTCCACTCGACCACAAGCAACTGGTGGTGCCGCAGCTAGGACGGCTGCAGTAGTCACACATCGTCTCGTCGGCTTCGCTCATACACACCACCCGTCCCGCACCTCTACCACAAAGAGACTTGCTTTGGTGTTGTGTACTCAAGAATCATGGGCGTACCAGGGAGAGCCTTCCACGGTGAGTGGCAGGTTGGTTGGCTGAAGCGTGAAAGAGCTGCAAATTGAACCAATAACAACAAAGCTCCTCCTCAGCGTAGATTCCTCCTACAGCCACAACAATCATGCAATTACGCCACATCCTCACAGGCTGTCGCAACCCGCAAGTGGTAGTCTTCATTCTTGATGTCCTCTCCTCGGCGTACAAGATGGCGTGCTCCTCCTCAGCGTAGAGATGTCTTCGATGGAGATGTCCTTGATGGAAGCGGAAGTCAACCTAACGCATGCAACATTACATGAGCGCATGGGAGGCCTTCTGGCCCAATCGCACAAAATACATCAAGCCGCATGGATCACTGTTGATGGGTGCAGAATATTTGTAGAAGATAAGCTACCCTGTCGCCCTGGATGGCACCCGATCTCATCCCTCCATGAGACGCTGCTGCTCGGTCTTCTCGAGCGCCCGGGTGTATGCGTCGTCGACGACGCGGAACGCGGCGAGGAGGTCCAGATCGAAGAGGATCCAATCTGAGCCCCTCTTGTCCTCCATCCTGATCAAAGTCCACCTCTCTAAGGAGAACGGGAGCTGGTAAAGGAAAGATAACATGAGAGAGGAAGAGGATTAGCGTACGTGCATGAGTTTCCTTTTCTCGGTTAATTTCCTTCCTTTTATTCGAGTGCGTGCGAAAGAAGGGAGGGCTGTTTTTTTTCTCGTTGCGTGGGGGATCAAGGGAAGGGGTAGCGATATCTTAGCTGGGTGAGGCTAACGAGACGAAACGACAACATACTCCCCCATTAGGAGTAGATATTATTTCCTTCTGATTTGTTAACAGATTGGCTAGGACCATTATCGCATGCAAAAATATCGGGAGGAAGAAAATCGCCCGAGATATCGCGTTTGGAATGAATAGATTGTCATGCATTATTGCATTTGGAAAGGAGATATGCTTTATTGCGTTTGGAAAGGAGATATCACGTTTGAAAATCGCCTGAGGAAAGGAGATTGATGACCGTCATGAATGAATTGATTGTGTTTGGTTACCTTAAGTTAATTGATTGCGTTTGGAAAGAATTGATTGTCATGCATTATTGCGTTTGGAAAGAATTGATTGTCATGCATGAATCGGGGACGTAAGGGGGGGGGAACGGAACCTGACTGCGTGTGGTGAGTGGGGGTGGGGATGGTGTGACAAAAAAACCGGTTGAAAAAAAACCAGACGAGATTGGACGGAAAAAACCCTGGAACAAAGACTACCAACTGCTCCATTAGGAGTAGAGATAAGATATATTGTGATATTCCAACAACAAGTTCCAACATGGAGCAATCTTCATCTTCACCTGCAACTAACAGCGCTATAAAAGGGGCTGAGCAAGCGGACAACATAGCCAAACAACGGTTTGCTGGGAAGGTGTCAAAGGTTAGAGGTTTCATGGCAACAATAGGAGGCTGACAAACAGGAATAGGCATCGAGGCAATATCTAAAGAACGAGACATCTAGCATAGGCAAAGATAGAGGTGATATCGGGGAACGGTCATCTTGCTTGGGATTTCGCAAGGAAGAAGAACGAGTCAATGAAGTAGTCGAACAAATCCTCACAACTCCGGAACGAAACCGAAGCTAACGAGAGAAGCAGACCGGAAAGAAGTAAACAACACGGTAAAAACTCAAGCATAAAGATGGCATATGATGCACAACCAAGTATGATGCATGTCCGGTTTAAATATGCATGGCATGGCAAAGTGCACAAGATATACTACAAGTTAAGTGGAGCTCAATATACAACGAGTTGCATATTGACGAAACACCACATTTTATTTATTTAGTTGGCTCTTGTTTATTTACTAGACAAGATTAAATGTTTTTATTAAATATGGCAAGAGGTGAGGCATGAGCAAACTACACTATCTAGTCATTTTAAATGAGGCTGGAAATAACAACAACAATTCCAGAAAATCCCCACATGTCATTTAGCAATTTTAAAGCAAACAACAATTTTAGTCATTTAGATGTTGTTAACATGATGCGAATGACATATTCAAGTTTTATGCAATTTTTGTTAAAAGTTGACATAAGAGATATGAAGCATTTGTCACCGTGGTGGAAAGAAAGGGTGCCACGGCGGCGATAACCGAAAGTGATGCCACGGCAACATATCGGTGCCGGTAACTTGTTGAGAGACTGATGCAAAAGATGAAGGGCGGCGTGAGCGTGTCATGCAAGAAGAAAGGTGGGGTGATCCCGTTACCGGGTTTCCACGGGTTGGCGACAAGGCAAACGAGGGGCACTCCGGACTCGAGGCAAACAAGTATTCCATCTCATACATCACACAACATTCATCCACGGGGTCATCAGCTCGGTGGTTACCTTTGAAGCATGCGTTTTCGGAGGGGTTCGAGACGACGAGGGTAGTGGAAGTAGTCGTTCAAGGGTCGTCGAGGGAAGCAGTGGTACACTCGGTGGTAGTGGTACACATTTCGTAGCCGTTCACATTTCCGTAGATGTTCGGTTCATGGCGGCGGTAGTCATTCGGCATCGGTTGTCGAGGTACTTGACATCCACGGGGTCTTCGAGGGTCGACGGTAGTGGCACACGGTCGTAGAGGAACTTGTCGTTTTGGTCCGTAGTCGTTCGGGCATAGCGGTACTCGTTTTTGTAGGTGTCCAAGTCGCGGTGTCATGGGGCGATTCCGAAGACCGCGGTAGAGGTACTTGACGCGCCACCATGTAGTCGTACTCGAGGGTCGTCGAGGTACTCGTTCATGTAGTAGTCGTTCACGGGTCTTGTGTAGAGGTACTTGGCTTGGTCGATGAACTTGACGAAAAATCTTCAACGATGGAACTTGGTGAAAACCCCGGAGGCGCTGCTCGTTGGACTTGGCGATCCGGAGATGTGTGAAGGCAGCACGAGCTACTGGTTGTAGGAGCATGGCCGAGCAGCGGCTGGAAGAAGGACGGTGTCGGGGACATGTAGCAGGGGAGGAAGGGAGGTCGGTGCAGCGGGAACGACGCGGCGAAGAGGTCGGTCGCGCGGGCGACCTGGCTGGGCCTCGGCCAGAGGTGCACAAGGACTATGCAAACGCGGTCGGTGGCGCCATGGGGCTTGCGGAGAATGGGGCGGGGCAGGGGACGGGCGTGGACGAGGGAGCTCCTCTCCCTGGAGCGAGGAGGAGAGGCGCGGGGCGTCGGTGCGGCTGGCCGTCGCGGACGGTAGAGGGAGTCGGGCGACGAGGCCAGATCGGCTGGCGGTGGTCGCGGGGCGACGGGGATGGTGGAGAACGCACGGGGCGGTGGTGCGGAGGCCGGCGACGACAGGAAGGAGGCAGGGGAGGCCGGAGGCACGGCGCTGCGGGCTCGAGGGGCGCAGGGCAACGGGATCCGGTCGGTGGCGGGCTGCGTCGTCGGTGGGAAGCTGCGGCCGACGAAGGGAGATGGGGATCGAGCGAGCTCGTGGCGGCGCGAGGGAAAGGGACGAGGGAGCGAGGAAGAGATGGGGATCGATGGGAGGTGAGGTGGGGGTCGGGCTAGGGTTACGGCGTCGGCTGGGCCTTGGGCCAAAAGGAGGCCGCGAGAGCTGGGCCTAGGGGGGCTGCTGGCTGGGCCTTGGCTGCTAGGAGGCCTCTTTGCCCCTCTCTCTCTCTCCTCTAAAAAAATAAAAAACAGAACAAAGAAGGGAAAGAAAAGAAATAGAGGTTAGGGATGGAATTAGGGCATGAGGTTAATTTTCCCGAACTCGCAAAAATGCGCACGGTCCACGAAAATTAGGAGAGGCATGAACACAAGAGTTAAATTCAAACTCATTTGAATTTAATTCAAATGGTTCAAAACTGCAACACTTGTTAGGGATCGGCGGGAGTACCATTTCTGTTAGGGATCGGCCGGAGTACATGTTTAAGAAATGTATTGTTGAGATAATGTCTCTGTTATTATATATCAGTTGTAGTGTTTTACAAATGGTACTATCTTGCTTTGTAGTTCTTTCTACATGTTTAACCAAGGTATTGTTAAGATAATGTCTCTGTTAAAATGAATGAGTCGCATTGTTTTAGGAATGATACTTTTCTGCTTTGTCGTTCTTTATACATGTTGAAACAAGGCATTGTTAAGATAATGTCTCAGTTAATATGAATGAATCACACTGATTGAGAATTGCTACTCTCCTCCTTTGTTTCCCATTAAGTGAAGGTAGATCAATATATGTTTTTCTATTGGGAGTACAAGTCATCAACCGTTATTTCTCAGTAATTGTTTCCCTTATACCTTTTGTTGCTTACAGGGACATCAAAATTAAAGCTCGGTTTTATTCCGACTTTGATTTTAGTTGAACTTCACAAAAGGAGCCAATGTGTCTAAGGCAAACTGCTGCATTAGTGGGTCCAGTTGGTCTTACCACTCTGCAGAAACAAGCAGTCACTGTTTGCACTACATTACACATGGAATGGTCGAGAAGCTTTACAGAGTATTAGTAGACGTTGGTGACATGACTAGTCTATAGAGAGCATAGGAAACTCTACAACACGTGGAGTGCACTGGGCAAAAAGTGCCCAAACAAATACAGGAAGCCAGGACAGGACTCCAAATATGTCAATGTCGTTCTAAGCAACAATGATGGGGCATCTGGGTATGGTAACCTGTTTACCGTACTTTCAGTTTGTTAGTCCACTGATTGGTGGGTTGACACTGGGGCCAATATTCATGTGTGTGCTGATGTGTCAATGTTGTCTGGCAGCATATAAATACGAAATCCACAGGGATGCTCAGCTTGATTTTAGTGGAACTGCACAAAATATTCAGATTGTTCGTGTCCTCCATAATAATACTTCATCATGCACAATACATCGAATGGTTCTCTAATCATTCGTCGTCACCTTGAGCCACCGGACTATCAGATGACAAACTGATGACAAACCCTGCCCGTTCCACAATCATAGGTATTACATATTTTGAATGGGAAAAACTTGTCAAAGTTGACATTAGTTTAATATATTGGAATTGGAAAACCTTGTCCATTTTTGCTCATTGATGTTAGCCAGAAGACATGCATTTGTTATTTTTGAGTGGGACGCCCTTTGTTGTGAGCAACGTCGATCATTTTTTCCTATTCCTATCTTCAGTTCAGAAGTAAATATTTACTCTGCTGAGATGCATAGTCACATGAATGTTGACTTATGTAAGATATTTTAAGAGTTTGTTCTGAATATTGTCTATGTAATGACAGGCCCTGTGTTTGATTGCAAAGTTGAGCTTGGAATGTTGTGGCATGCGGCATCACGAGCTGTTCACTGTGCCTACTGAGAATAATGCTTCGTATTGTTTTGCATGTCGATCTAATGCCAGTAATTTGCTTGTTAGGAAGATCATCCTCTTCTGTTGTTTCCGTGCTTAAGAAGTTCATCGTCTTATTTTTCATTCATAGCCTATACGACAAGTCGGGTAGGTTAGACGTGAAACCATATGATATTCCGACCAACTCATCATCTTAGGCCGTGATTGGATCGTCGTTTTCCAACCAAAACCGCTTGTAAAACTGACGCTTGTAAATAAAAGCAGATGGTCTCGGGCGAAGCGCTTGGTTGGTCAATTTTGACTAGTAAAATATACACCGGTCTCTGAAATTACACACGTAACCCGCCGGTTTTACTTACAGACCTCGGGCCCTCGGTTTCATTACGCCTGTATTTTATGTGTTGTTTCCGATGACGAGTAAATTACTCTTGTATCTTAATACAGGTGTGAAATAAACCAGAGCTTCCAAGCGCGGCCTTACCGTTTCATGCCGTCTCAGTCTCTGGAAGGTGCTCATACGTGTCTGATGATCCTGGCTTCCTGAATAAGCAGCGGGCGCTGTATCAGACCATCCTTAGGGCCCGCGAGGCCCTCTCCGCAGTCCTTCGAGTTGTTGCGCTCGCCGTGGCGCCGAGCATTGTTAACATGGTCAATGAACATGAGTATTCAGGAGATGACTTTATTTTGACTGGTTGACAGTATGGACCCACTAGGGCCATAGCCGTACGTACGCAAGTGCCTCCTTATTATGTACAACTATATTTTTTTTGCTTCCTCCTGGTTTCCTGACATCACGGTCCCACACCATTGTCAACCTATATAGTCAATATAAACGAGAGAATTGCACAAGGTGCGGCCGACACCTGGGACCAAGCAGCTCGAGCAGTATTTGTGTTTTTGAGGCGTGAGCACTGCAGAGTTTTTCTTGACGATGTTTTCGTTTTTTTTTGACGGGATAGGCGATGTTTTCGTTGTTGTTCAGAGGAGAGCAGGGTATTAACTGGGCGGGTTGTGGCCCGTCTAGCCCAGGACAGATATCCAGCCCTGATATTAATAGTTTTCAAGATGAAAATGGCTAGCCCAGCTATACATTTTTTAGGAATACCCATGCAAGGTCAACTTGTTATTCTCCGACCCGCTGGGCTGCAAATCTTTTCTAGAAGGGATACATTAGGCTTAACAGGAAAATGGGCTTTAAAAAAATAAATGGGATGTAATTATAGAAACTGGGCAGTAACTATAACAAAATGCACCAAGCACGAAATTAGTTTATAAAATATTATTTATGGATTTTGAAAATCTTAATTTTTAATTGTTGTGCGTGCAATGTTTCGTTAGATTTTTACGTAATACAAATTTATATTTAATCTGACTAGAAATTTTGGGATAAAAATATTTCGAATCCCATCAAAATGTGGGAAATTATATTAAATTTTGTCTTGAACGGTTGGTTAAAATTATTATTCGTTGTCCTAGCTAGAAAATGGGTTGTACTTTTAACAAACTGTAAAATGAGCCCAGTTTATTTTTTGTGAAGAATACCCGATCCAGGCTTATTTTTTTTCTACGTCCTGATGGGCTGCAACTCTTCCAAGACGCCTGCAAATCTTGAAAGTAATATGAAATTGGTTGTAAATATAAAAACAGATGACAAATTGGTAATTATTTTATAATTTCTGAATTTTTCACATTTTCAGATTCCTATTTCACTGGGCATTAACCTATTTTAAATATATCTTCAAAGTACTTTAAATCTGGCTCGATATTTCGGTATTAAAAATAGTTTGGACCCCACAGAAATATGCGAAATTGGCCCTGGCCAACCTAAAAAAACGGGCTGCAATAAATTGCATAAGAAGTCGCAATGAGCTATATTTAAATTATTAAAAAAAGAGGGAATGGTCTGACTTATGGACCTATTAAGTTGACGCGTATGCAAGATTTTTTTTAGTTATTATATACGTCAACAAATGATTTTAGCAGACGAAACCGTTGGATGTCAATCCAACGGCCGTCGTGTTTCTTCAATCTCTGATCTTCTTGCTCCAGCCGCCTAATCCAGCGCCGGCGGCACCGCCTGCTCCCGCCTCTCGTGCAGGCCTGACTGCCCCCCTACTACTCCCATCGCTGGCCAGGGCATCCCTCTACTCACCCACACCCCCTGTTATTCTGCGGCGACGGCAGCCTCACACCGCAGCCGAACGAATGAACCCTCGTACTCCTCTCCGCGTGGTCATCCACTGCCGCGTCTTCCCCGGCTCCGCGTCGTCCCCTTCCTAGGCCTCGCCGTCGTCCACCGCCCTGGTGCTCTCGGCGCGGCGTGGTCAACATGGTCAAGGAACGACTTCCATCGAAAGAGTACTATCGTGGAGAGGCTGAGAGCTGCGTCCACGGCAGCCGCAAGGAAGTGCCTCCTTATTACGTGGAAAATAATTATTACTCCACCTAACAGCAAGGACCCACTGGACGGGCCACCGTATGTGGCGAAAAAAACGTTTCCCCCCTGACTGCTGGGACCCACCGGATGGGCCACCGTATTTCGCGAAAAAAATGTTCCCCCCGCTGTCAGCTCGGACCCACCGGAAGTGCCTCCTTATTACGCAAAAAAAATGAATACTCCCCCTCCTAGCTGGGACCCAGTATAGTGGGAGGCTGACTTGTGGGCCTACTAAGTTGACGGGGACGGAGGGCTTTGTCAACTTAGTCAATATGCACGATTCTAGCTCCATTGACCGTACGATGTCCATCCAACGGTCACAGTGCTTCTTCAACCTCTGGTCTTCTTGCTCCAGCCGCCCAAACCAGCGCCGGTCGTGCCTCGTGCTCCTGCCTCCCGTGGCCGGCTGCGATGCCGCGGAGGCCTCACCGCCCCCTACTACTCCCATCCCTGGCCAGGCCATCCCTCTACTCACCCACATCCCCTGTTATTTTGCGGCGACGACAGCCTCACACCGCAGCGAACCAGTGAACCCTCATACTCCACTACGCGTGGGCATCCACTGCCGCGTCTTCCCCGGTTTCGCATCGTCCCCTTCCTAGGCCTCGCCGTCGTCCACCGCCCTGGTGCTCTCGGCGCGGCGTGGTCAACGTGCTCAAGGAACGGCTTCCATCGGACGTGGACTGTACGTGGAGAGGTTGACAGCTGGGTCCACGGCCATAGCAAGGAAGTGCCTCCTTATTACGCGCAAAATAATTATTCCTTCACCTGACAGTGGGGAGCCACAAGACGGGCCACCGTATTTTGTGAAAAAACGTTACCCCCTGACTGCTGGGACCCACCGGACGGGTCACCGTATTTCGCGAAAAAACGTTCCCCCCGCTGTCAGCTCGGACCCACCAGATGTGCCTCCTTATTACGCACAAAAAAATGAATACTCCCCCTGCTAGTTGGGACCCACCTTGGCGGGTGGGTGACTTGTGGGCCTACTAAGTTAACGGGGGACGGTGTGCTTTGTCAACTTAGTCAATATGAACGTTTCTAGCTCCAGTGACCGTACGATATCCATTCAACGGCCGTAGTGCTTCTTCAACCTCTGGTCTTCTTGCTCCAGCCGCCCAAAGCAGCGCCGACCGTGCCGCATGCTCCTGCCGCTCGTGGCCGGCTGTGCTGCCGCGGAGGCCTCACCGTCCCTACTATTCCCACCGCTGGGTAGGCCCTGCGGCGACGGCAGCCTCACACCGCAGCCGAACCAGTGAACCCTCGTACTCCTCTCCACGCGGGCTTTCACTGCCGCGTCTTCCCTGGCTCCGCGTCGTCCCCTTCCTAGGCCTCGCCGACATACACCGCCCTGGTGCTCTCGGCGTGGCGTGGTCAACGTGGTCAAGGAATGACTTCCATCGAAAGAGTACTGTACGTGGAGAGGCTGACAGCTGGGGTCCACGGCCGCAGCAAGGAAGTGCCTCCTTATTACGCGCAAAATAATTATTCCTCCACCTGACAGCGGGGACCCACCGGACGGGCCACCGTATTTCACAAAAAAACGTTTCCCCGTGACTGCTGGGACCCACCAGCTACATCTTCGCACGCAAGGAAGTGCGTCCGGGCAAAAAAAAATGATTCGCCCCCATGACTGTCGGGACCCACCAGCTACATCTTTACAGGCAAGAAAGTGCCCGACAGTCGGGACCCACCTGGTCGAAGCGTACGTAGCGTTGTCATTCTGGTCGCGAACGTGTACGTACATACTGGTCGATGTAGAGGCGTGCCCGTGTCGTAGTAGAGGCGCGCACGTAGCATGTACCATACGTACATCGGCAAGTGTGCACGAAAGAAAATACGGCCACGTACTTACATACGGGCAGGGTCTCGAACGCCTACTCGCGTATACGTACGGTCAGGGCTTGTGTACATGGCTGGGTCGGAACGGAGAAACAACGTCGTCGTCGTGTTCATGGGGAGCCAACCGGCTGGGTCGGAACGGAATGCATCGTCGTGTTCATCGGGAGGGCTTGGACAGAACAGCCGATGGAAATGAGGCCTGGCGTACCGCAGAACGGAGGAAACGGCCTTGTGTTCGACCGGCCACGGTCGAAACGGGATCATGTTCATCGGGAGGGGTCTAGCGTACTGCAAAACGGAGGAAACGAACCTCCTACAGTCGAAACGGGGGTCCTGTTGATCGGGAGGGGTGTGGCGTACCGCAAAACGGAGGAAACAGACTTGTGTTGGAGCTCTACGGTCGAAACGGGGGTCCTATTCATCGGGAGGGGTGTGGCGTACCGCAAAACGGGACTCCACGAGATACTGTTCATCTCCACCGTCGACCCCCTCCAGCCTCCACGGGCTAGTGTTCATCCACCGTCGACCTCCTCCTCCCTCCACCTCTGATTGTTCATCCACGAGCTCCTATTCATCCAGCCTCCACCGCGCGCTACTCCACCGGCTACTGTTCAACCCGCCCTCTCCATGGGCTCCTGTTCAACCACCCCTCCATGGGCTACTGTTCATCCAGCCCTCCACCGTATACTGTTCATCCTGTCCTCCACGGGGCGGTCCTGTTCATCCATCACTCCACGGGGTCCCGTTCATCCAGCCCCAACCGGCTCAATCGATTGGGGTCCTATTCATCCAGAGGGAACACCACGGGGCCCTGTTCATCCACCCCACCCGGGAACTGTTCATACAAAACCCCAGCAACGCTTACTGTTCATCCAGAGGCAACATCGATCGGCTTCAGTTAGCAGCAGTAGCGAAGGAATCGCTCGATCGGGTTCAGTTAACAGCCATCGATTGATCGCTCAGGTTCAGTAACGCGTAGCCTGCAGTGCAATCGCTCGGGTTAAGATAGAGCCCAACACCTCGCTCGGGTTCAGTTAGAGCCCAACGCCTCGCACCCACGTGCGTGTGTGTACGAGAGAAACGCGCATCGCTCGGCCCCACCACCCACCGTAACCGGGAACACCCCGATATTTTCCTCGCCCTCGCTTATACCATGGTTTTTTGTCATGGACGGCCCAGAGAATGTCATGCAGCTGCGTCTCCGGCCCGTCCAGGACAAAAAGCCCATTTTTTTTCATAGAAGTAGGACCCCAGCACATCTATGATGATATTGTGTTTTGTCACAATTATTGCCATAGAAGTGTCATAAGTATGACAGGATTTTTTTTTCGGCCCAAAATGTCACGGATGTGTCTTTTTTTGTGGTGAAAGTGCTAGAAGCTCGTCGACAAGCCGTCGCCGATGGTGATTGTCGTCGCCGCATAGAAAAGGTTCTTGTTCTTGTCCTCGCATGGGGGTTTTGAGGCGAAACCATGCCTTCTGAGGGTCCACCCAAAACCATAGCCATCTAAGTCTAAGCGCCTGGGAGAACTTGTCGAGGTCAAGGATGCCCAGGCCACCCAAAATTGTAGGGTGACACATGATTTTCAGTTTGATCTTGCATTTGCCGCCCAAGAACTTATTCGTCCCCGCCCATACAAATGTCGTTGTATCCTGGTGATTCCTTGCTTGATGCCCGGAGGCATATCAAGCCCAGTGATGTGGAAAATCACAAGAGATATGAAGACTGACTGGACCAGGGTCGTTCGACCAACAGTGTTGATGTTATTCCCTTGTCTCGGCGGAAGCTTGGCTGCCACCTTATCCACTAGGAACTTTCAAGCAACATTCTTGAGACTATGAGTTGAGAGTGGGAGGCCTAAAAATCTTAGGGGGAAACCCACTCGCTTAGCCAGGTAGCTCTATAGAATTGCATCGAGGTCAACATTGCCACAACATATACGGGCGACCACACTCTTGAGGGGATTAGCGACCAGGCTCGACCTCTCCGAAATTCTTCAGGATGGCCGCCAGCTGATCAATGTCCTCCTTGATGGGGGCGAAGAAGATTGTGGCGTCATCAACGTATAAGGAGGTGCACAATGTGGTAGCACGAACCTGCAGTCGATGGGGAAGGCCTTGGTCTGTGGCTTTGGCAAGAAACTGTTGTAGAGGATCGATTGCAATGGCGGAAAGCAAAGGGAAGAGGGGCCCCCCTACCGCAGTCCCTTACCCAGGTTGATCGGGTCCCTTGGGACCCCGTTAAGAAGAACTCACGAGGAGGACGAAGCCCATAAAACAGCCTGTTGGGGAACGTAGCAGAATTCAAAAAATTTCTACGCTTTCACCAAGATCCAACTAAGGAGACATCTAGCAACGAGCAAGTAAGAGTGCATCTACATACCGTTATGTAGATCGCGAGCGGAAGCTTTCGAAGAAGCGTGGATGAAGTAGTCGTACTCTTCACGTTCTTCGTCACCGATGATCTAGCGCCGAACGGACGGCACCTCCGCGTTCAACACACGTCCGGTACAGCAACGTCACCTCCTTCTTGATCCAACAAGGGGGAGGAGAAGTCGTCAGAGATCCAGCAGCACAACGGCGTGGTGGTGGATGGAGTGGAGATAGCAGCAGGGCTTCGCCGGGCGCCCTGCGTTTAGGAGACGGAGTTGTGATGGGAGGGGGAGAGGTGTCAGGGCAAGGGTGCGGCTGCCCTCTCCCCAGCCACATATATAGGGGGCCAGGGGGTGCGCCAGCCCCTGCAGATCCAATCTGCAAGGGGGGGGGGGGGCGGCGGCCAGGGGGGAGTCCTTGCCCCCCAAGGCAAGTGGCGCCCCCTCCCCCTAGGGTTTCAACCCTAGGCACATGGGGAGGAGGGCCCAAGTGGTGCGCCAGCCCATTAGGGCTGGACACTTCCCCCTTGCGGCCTAGGGGCCCCACCGGGATGGGTGGCCCCACCCGGTGGACCCCCGGGGCCCCTCCGGTGGTCCCGGGACGCTCTCGGTGACCCCCGGAGGTCACCCGATAGCCGAAACCTGACTTCCTATATATCAATCTTTACCTCCGGACCATTCCGGAACTCCCCGTGACGTCCGAGATCTCATCCGGGACTCCGAACAACTTTCGGGTTTCCACGTGCATGTATCTCTACGACCCTAGCGTTACCGAACCTTAAGTGTGTAGACCCTACGGGTTCGGGAGACACGTAGACATGACCGAGACCACTCTCCGGTCAATAACCAACAGCGGGATCTGGATACCCATGTTGGTTCCCACATGTTCCTCGATGATCTTCATCGGATGAACCACCGTGTCAAGGATTCACTCAATCCCGTATGTTATTCCCTTTGTCCATCGGTACGGTACTTGCCCGAGATTCGATCGTCGGTATTCCCGATACCTTGTTCAATCTCGTCATGGCAAGTCTCTTTACTCGATCCGTAATCCATCATCCCGTGACAAACTACTTAGTCACATTGAGCTCATTATGATGATGTCTTACCGAGTGGGCCCAGAGGTACCTCTCCGTCATACAAAGTGACAACATCCCAGTCTCGGTTCGTACCAACTCAACAGACACTTTCGGAGATACCCGATGCGTACCTTTATAGCCACCCAGTTACGTTGTGACGTTTGGCACACCCAAAGTATTCTTACGGCATCCAGGAGTTGTACAACCTCATGGTCTAAGGAATAAATACTTGACACCGAAAAGCTTATGCATTACGAACTATACGATCTCATGCTATGCTCAGGATTGGGTCATGTCCATCACATCATTCTCCTAATGATGTGATCCCGTTATCACTGACATCCCATGTCCATGGTCAGGAAACCGTGACCATCTATTGATCAACGAGCTGGTAACTAGAGGCCTACCAGGGACTCATTTTGGTCTATATATCCACACATGTATCGCTGTTTCCGTACAATACAATTCAAGCATGAATAACAGACGATTATCATGAACAAGGAAATATAATAATAATACTTTTATTATTGCCTCTAGGGCATATTTCCAACACAGCCACCCAGTTTTTGAATCTTGTAGGGAATCCCCAGCGTTAGAGCAAATCCAGGAAGTGGTCCGAGCGAACCGAGTTGAAAGCGTTCTTGATATCCTTCTTGAGGAGGGGGGGCCTGCGTTTTGTCCGATGCAGATGCCTCAAAAAGCCGTGAACGAACATGAAATTATTATGGATGCTTCTGGATTTGATGAAAGCGCTCTGAGCCTTGGAGACCATACCATTCATGAATGGAGCCAGACGATTGTCCATGATCTTGGCGATGATCTTAGACAAGGCATGAATCAGTCTCATTGGACGAAAATCCATGATATCTGCTGTCCCATCCTTCTTTGGAAGCAACCCAATTTTTTCCGAGTTGAGCGAGTGCAGGTTAGCGGTTTGCAGATTTGAGAAGAAGTTGATTGCCCTCATCATGTCTAGTTTAGTAATTTTGAGGCAAAACTTGAAAAAGGATCCGGTGAAACTGTCTGGTCCAAGCGCTTTATCTCTGGGTAATTGGGAAATGACCGCAAGCACATCGGCCTCGCCAAAGTTTTCGCCAAGATTGGAAAGATTACAGTGGTCAAAGTGGAGGGATGATACGTCCAAAACGTATCTATAATTTCTGCTTGCTCCATGCCACTTTTGGGTGATATTGCTATGATATTCATACACTTCCATACACTTTTGATCATATTTGGACTAACCTACTAATCCAGTGCACCCCGGTGCCAGTTTCTTTTTTCAGCTGTTTTTGTATTTCAGGTTTTCACGTTACGAGAACTGTCAGGAAAAATCCGGAAAAATCATATAAAAAATCAGCGTTCCGAACCCTACCTTGCGCCCGAAGGACAGCTGGGGGGGGGGCCACCAGGGCTCCAGGCGCCCTGGCGGCGCGCCCCCCCTGGGCCGCGCCGGGGGGGCGCCTGGGCCCCCCGAGCCCCGTCGGGTGCCCCCCTTCGGCATATATTTAGCGCGTCCCTCGAAACCCTCGGGACGGGAACTCTTTTTCGCGATCTCATCTCTGTTCCGCCGCCGCCGCCGCTTCCAAGATCGGGAGCACCAGGAGAACTCTTCCCGGCACCCTACCGGAGGGGAGGATCACCACCGGGAGCTTCTCCACCACCATGGATGCCTCCCGGATGACTCGTGAGTAGTCTCCCTTGGACCATGAGTCCATGACCATTAGCTATGTGATGTTCTCCTCCCGTTCTTGTGCTTCACTAATTAGTCATCGTGAGCTGCCCTACATGATCGAGGCACATATGTAATCCTTATGTTGTTGCTATGTTGAGTTTGCTGGGATCCGATGGATTATGAGATTATGTTCAGATTGATCTTGAGTAATATATTTGATCTACCTCTTTTATATTTATGTTCATAAGTAATTCTTGCATGTTATCCGTTGTTATTTATTGCTTTGGACAAGTAATACGTAGTGACTCCAAGAGGGAACGTTATGCTCGATTGTGGGTTCATGCCCCTCGATGACTAGCTTGACTGACAGAAACATGAGTCTAGGGGATGTGCTGTTGCCACAAGGGGGAAAACAACGGTGCTTGTGCCCGCGGGTGCAAGGATTGTTTACTTTACGCAAAGTTCTTTTAATGCAGTTGTCTGTTGCATTGAGTTTACACTATGGCTGGGGCTCGCAACTTAATACCAGCGAGATGTTCTGGATAGATATCTCAAGGTGGATGATTAGTAGTAGATATTGATGGATTTCGGTCTACTTACTTTGGCGTACCGCCCATGCTTTGAACCTCAACCTTTCTTGCAATGTAATCAGCATTGGTTTGCGTTCGTGGTCCTGTCAATTGCCCAGCTGTAATTCGTTTACCTCACATAGCTGTTTTATCGTCTTTTGGGAGAGAGACATCACTAGTGAACATCATGAGACTCCGGTCCATATTACCATCATTGATCACATACGCTATTTACTTTTTCGCTATTATTTACTATTGCAAAACATTATCTATCACTACTATCATTTGCTTTTAATCCTTTGTGAACTACAAGGCCGGAGGGATTGACAACCTCTCTGTACTCGTTGGGAGCAAAGTTATTTGTATCTGTGTGCAGGTCCACGTTGATTGCTAATCCGCGCCGTTAGCAGTTGACACCTACTTGTTGAACCTAGGAGTCTCTGGGGATTCGATCCTTGGCATCTTTGCTAAGGGAAAACACTTCTACAATACTGCATCTTACACCTTCCACTTGGGGTAACCAACGAGGGGTTCGAGGCCCATCAAGGAGTATTTTCTGGCGCCGTTGCCGGGGACTCCACTCTTCAGGATAGGGGAGTTGCACACTATCTTTTACCTTTGCTTTTAGTCTTGTTAGTTTACCTTTCAGTTTTTGCTTTAGTACCTTTTATCGAAAATCACAAAAATAGTTATCTTGCTTGCTTGCTACTATGGGTTCCACCGAGAACACCAAGTTGTGTGACTTCACTAGTCACAACAACGATGACTTTATCAGCACACCTATCACTGCACCTGCCACTTCAGCACCTTCATATGAAATTAAACCTGCTTTACTGAACTTAATCATGAAAGATCAATTCTCCGGTGCTGGAGATGATGCTGCTTTACACTTGAACAACTTTGTTGAACTTTGTGATATGCAAAAGTATCAAGAAATAGATGGTAATATTGTTAAGCTTAAGCTTTTTCCTTTCTCCTTGAGAGGAGGAGCTAAAATTTGGTTTCAGTCTTTGCCTAGAAATAGCATAGATTCATGGGACAAGTGCAAAGATGCTTTTATCGGAAAATACTATCCACCTGCTAAAATTATCCAACTTAGAAGTAACATAATGAATTTTAAACAATTGGATAATGAACACGTTGCCCAAGCTTGGGAACGTATGAAATCTCTTATCAAGAACTGCCCTACTCATGGTTTGACTACTTGGATGGTTATCCAAACTTTTTATGCAGGCTTGAACTTTACCTCGCGGAACTTGTTAGATTCGGCCGCGGGAGGAACTTTTATGTCAACTACACTTGGTGCTGCCACAAAGCTTCTCGATGAGATGATGACCAACTATTCCCAATGGCACACCGAACGCGCTCCAACAGGTAGGAAGGTAAACTCTGTCGAGGAGATTTCCTCCTTAAATGAAAAGGTTGACTTGATCATGTCTCTACTTTCGAAGCAATCTACTGTTGATCCTCGTGATGTTCCTTTAAATTCTTTGATTGCTTAAGAACAAGTAGATGTGAACTTTATCTCCAGAAACAATTTTAACAACAATGCTTATAGGAGTAACTTTGGTAACAATCCTAGACCGTTCCCCTCTAATTCCTATGGGAACAACAATGCTTATCCTATCACCAAGAACTCCACTACTGAACTAGAGATTATGCTTAAAGATTTCATCACTACCCAAAAAGCCTTTAATAAGAGTGTAGAAGAAAAACTACATAAACTAGATGATCTTTCTTTTAAGGTAGGCCATTTAGCTAATGAGGTAAAATTGCTAAAAATTGAAACTTCTCCTCTTGAGGAGAGGAAGGTCATTCCTATTAATGCTACTCAAGTGCAAATTAATGAAAACATTAGGATGATGGCTAAACTTAAAGAAAGATGGGCTAGAGAAAGGGAGGAAGAAGATAGAATTAAGAGCCTTCCTACCCACCACACTGTTGCTACTATCCAAGTTGTTGAGGATATCCAAACTCTTAGCACCCAATGTACTCCTGGTCCCATTGGACCTATTAATGGTGATGCTATGACTATAGAAACTACCAAACATGTGAACCTAAAGGACACCACTACCACTTTACTTGATGCTCGTGACCTTGATTTTGATAATTGCACTCTTACCGAAGTTATTGATTTCCTTCACAAGATGTCTAGAGACCCCCGCACTAGCACGCTTAATCTTGCCTTCACAGAGCACATCACTAATGCTCTCATCAAAGCTAGGGAGGAGAAACTTAGAGTAGAAGCCTCCATACCTAGAAAGCTAGAAGATGGTTGGGATCCTATGATAAAAATTAAATTGAATGACTTCTCTTGTTATGCACTATGTGATGTTGGAGCTAGTACTTCTGTTATGCCCAAAAGAATATATGATATGCTTAAATTGAAACCTTATGATTCTTGTTCTTTTGGTGTTCGTCTCGTTGATTCTTCCATAAAGAAACCTTTGGTAAGGATCGACGATATTCTTATTGTTGTTAATGATAATTATGTTCCCGTTGATTTTACTATTATGGATATTGAATGTGATCTTTCATGTTCAATTATTTTGGGACGTCCCTTTTTACGCACCGTTGGTGCTATCATTGACATGAAAGAGGGTAATATAAAATTTCAGTTTCCTCTCAAGAAAGGGATGGAACACTTCCCTCGAAAGAAGATCAAGTTACCTTTTGAGTCCGTTGTACGGGCTAGCTATTCTTTTACTCTTGATAAAACTTGATCTCTATGCATTATGCCTAGCTTAAAGGCATAAAAGAAAGCGCTTTTGGGAGGCAGCCCAATGAATATTTTTTTTTCTTTTGTTGTGTCTTGATGTTGTTTACTGCTGTAGCATCATCATTGTATCTTTGCTTTTCATATTTGTGCCAAGTATAGCCTCTGATTGCTAGAAAGTTCAAAAGTTGTGAGGTGCTGTCCAGAAAACAGATTCTGTCCTTGGATTGAAAAATTCGTATAAAATCACCAGATCATCTTTTTGGTCTGAATTTTTTCTACAGCGTTCTCTATATAATTGTCTTTTGTGCATCTGTAATGAGTTTTTTTATTTGAGTTGCAGAAGTGCCCCGAACAAATCAATTACTACCTGCTGTTCTGTTTTTCACAGATTCTGTCCTGTTTTGCCTTTCTTTCATTTTGCAAACCAAGAGCTTGCTTTTTCTTTGCAAAAACCTTTTGGCAATCTTGAGAAACAGTAGAACTTCAAGAATATCTTTATTTCCAGCAAGGTATAATTATTTTATAAAGGGTACTAACCTCGCTAATCAGATTATGATGAGTTATGTATGAAGGGAGTTTTCAAGTGTGTGAGGGAAGATGATAAAAAGATTCAGGAGTGTCAAGCGCTCAAGCTTGGGGATGCCCCCGTGCACCCCCAAGAAATATTCAAGGAGACTCAAGCGTCTAAGCTTGGGGATGCCCCCGTGCATCCCCTTCTCCATCAACTTTATCAGTTCGTCTTTCGTTCCGCTATATTTTTATCACTTCATGTGTTATGTGTTATGCTTGGAGCGTCTTGCTTTTAGTTTTCTTTTTAGTTTTTCATAACGAGTCGGAACTCAGCGTTCTTTATGTGGGAGAGAAACACGCTCCACTTCTACCTAGAACATAACATAGAATTTTCATGTCTATCTTTGTTGTGTGTGTTCTTTGTCTTTTAATAGCTACTATCATGCTCTGCTCTTAGTATTCATGCTTATCTTTTCAAAGAGCTTTTGTTTAGTTGATTGCTTGAACTCTCTTTAATTATCATGCTCACCTTATTAAGAGAGTTTGCTTCCGTTGCATTGGTTAATATGTCTATGATAAATGTGCTACGTGCATAATGGCACTTAGTAGTTCAGGTTTTCTTATGGTTAGTCTCAAATAGCTGGGGGATTCCCAATGTGTTATTGGAGTACCAACTTGATTTGTTTGCCGATGATGTGGTATGGTTTAGTAATATCTTCCTTCGAGAATTTATTTTGATTGACTTGGCGTATGCTCACGCATATTTAAGACTGTAAAGAAAGTCTGTCAAGCCTTGATCATCTTTTATTTCTGAGTAGCAATATAACTTCCATGCCTGATTCAATATTGCTTTGTCGCTCTGCATGATTATGACTGTCATTGCTCTCTTAGTTGGTCGCTCCCAGTCTTTTGCTAACCTCCACCTGTACTAAGACTAACCTTGTAATACATAGCTCATGGGAAAGTAGCTTAAAAACTATTGTGGTAAAGAATATGTTTCCTATGTATCTTATTTCTTATAAGTTGCTTGCTGAGCGGTAACCATGTTTCTGGGGACGCCATCAACTGTCACACTTTTGTTGAATATCATGTGAGTTGCTATGCATGTTCGTCTTGTCTGAAGTAAGGGTGATTTGCCATGGGTTGAATGAGTATGCATATTGTTAGAGAAGAACATTGGGCCGCCAACCAAAGCCATGTATCATGGTGGAAGTTTTAGCTTGGACATTAATTCTCAATCTCTTATGAGAATATGCTTATGCATTAAAGAGGAGTCCATCATCTATTTTCTATGTTGTCCCGGTATGGATGTCCTCAAGTTGAGATCTATCAAAAACGAGAAATCAAATGCGATTTATCTCCTTGGACCTTTGTACAGGTGGCATGGAGGTACCCCTTTGTGACACTTGGTTGAAACATATGTAATGCAATGATAACCCATGGAAATCCGAGCTAATTAGGACAAGGTGCGAGCACTATTGGCATTCGATGCATGAGGCTTGCAACTTATAGGATGTCTTATGCATGACACATATGAAGTACTACTACCGTTGACAAAATTGCTTCCATGTTTTCAAAATAAAAAAAGCTCTAGCACATAACCATTCTTTTACTTTTATGTTGAGTCCCCACCTTCTTTTAAAAGCACCAACTACTGAGAGCATGATAGTCATTCTGAGTGTAATGTGCATTGTCCCAAAGTAGCATTGTCTTTTGCATGATTGTGATATCGTTTTCTTTGAAATCAGTGTATCTAGTCATCACTTAAACCTTGAAGGTGCCCCTGCATTTACGTTTTGCTTCACTAAAGGGGGCAAGCTAGATATCACTTTATCATATTTGCACATCATGTTCATTGCAAATCTTTTTGATGCTTCAATGTCATGTTGTAAAACTTTCAGTCATTTGTGATTTTCTCTTGAGGCAACTTAATTACTATAGAATCATTGTCTCAGTAAGCTTTTGTCATATGACTGTAAAAAGTCCTATATGGTTAATAGATGTCACCACAGAAATTATTCTTGTTATCATTTACCTACTCGAGGACGAGCAGGAATTAAGCTTGGGGATGTTGATACGTCCAAAACGTATCTATAATTTCTGCTTGCTCCATGCCACTTTTGGGTGATATTGCTATGATATTCATACACTTCCATACACTTTTGATCATATTTGGACTAACCTACTAATCCAGTGCACCCCGGTGCCAGTTTCTGTTTTCGGCTGTTTTTGTATTTCAGGTTTTCACGTTACGAGAACTGTCAGGAAAAATCCGGAAAAATCATATAAAAAATCAGCGTTCCGAACCCTACCTTGCGCCCGAAGGACAGCCGGGGGGGGGCACCAGGGCTCCAGGCGCCCTGGCGGCGCGCCCCCCTGGGCCGCGCCGGGGGGGCGCCTGGGCCCCCCGAGCCCCGTCTGGTGCCCCCCTTCGGCATCTATTTAGAGCGTCCCTCGAAACCCTCGGGACGGGAACTCTTTTTTGCGATCTCATCTATGTTCCGCCGCCGCCGCCGCTTCCAGGATCGGGAGCACCAGGAGAACTCGTCCCGGCACCCTGCCGGAGGGGAGGATCACCACCGGGAGCTTCTCCACCACCATGGACGCCTCCCGGATGACTCGTGTGTAGTCTCCCTTGGACCATGAGTCCATGACCAGTAGCTATGTGATGTTCTCCTCCCGTTCTTGTGCTTCACTAATTAGTCCTCGTGAGCTGCCCTACATGATCGAGGCACATATGTAATCCTTATGCTGTTGCTATGTTGAGTTTGCTGGGATCCGATGGATTATGAGATTATGTTCAGATTGATCTTGAGTAATATATTTGATCTACCTCTTTTATATTTATGTTCATAAGTAATTCTTGCATGTTCTCCGTTGTTATTTATTGCTTTGGCCAAGTAATACGTAGTGACTCCAAGAGGGAACGTTATGCTCGATTGTGCGTTCATGCCCCTCGATGACTAGCTTGAGTGACAGAAACATGAGTCTAGGGGATGTGCTGTTGCCACAAGGGGGAAAACAACGGTGCTTGTGCCTGCGGGTGCAAGGATTGTTTACTTTACGCAAAGTTCTTTTAATGCAGTTGTCTGTTGCATTGAGTTTACACTATGGGTGGGGCTCGCAACTTAATACCAGCGAGATGTTATGGATAGATATCTCAAGGTGGATGATTAGTAGTAGATATTGATGGATTTCGGTCTACTTACTTTGGCGTACCGCCCATGCTTTGAACCTCAACCTTTCTTGCAATGTAATCAGCATTGGTTTGCGTTCGTGGTCCTGTCAATTGCGCAGCTATAATTCGTTTACCACACATAGCTGTTTTATCGTCTTTTGGGAGAGAGACATCACTAGTGAACATCATGAGACTCCGGTCCATATTACCATCATTGATCACATCCGCTATTTACTTTTTCGCTATTATTTACTATTGCAAAACATTATCTATCACTACTATCATTTGCTTTTAATCCTTTGTGAACTACAAGGTCGGAGGGATTGACAACCTCTCTGTACTCGTTGGGAGCAAAGTTATTTGTATCTGTGTGCAGGTCCACGTTGATTGCTAATCCGCGCCGTTAGGAGTTGACACCTACTTGTTGAACCTAGGAGTCTCTGGGGATTGGATCATTGGCATCTTTGCTAAGGGAAAACACTTCTACAATACTGCATCTTACACCTTCCACTTGGGGTAACCAACGAGGGGTTCGAGGCCCATCAAGGGACTCCTAGTTAAAATTATTTATCCTAGACTGGCCTTGGAGAAAAATCTCCTTGAAGTGGTTCATAACAACCATGCTCTTCTCGCTGTGAGATGTGACCCACCCAAACCTAACTTTGAGGTCGTGTATGATTTTTTTCCTCGCATTCACCCCGAGATGAAATTCTTGGGTGTTGGCATCTCCTTCCATGAGGTTTTTTATTATGGCGCATTGTGCCCGGACCAGCGCGGTGAGTCTAATAACCCTTCTCTTCAGCCGAGAGCGGAGATCGGCTTCCTTCGGCGAAAGAGGTCGGTTAACTTGAGCGATGTCGAGGTGCAGGAAAACCTTGTAGAGCCATGTATAGTTGAATCTTCGCATTCGAAAACAATCTCTTACTCCAGCATTTAAGCATGCATGTAGTTTTGTGAAGTTTATGAAACAAGACATGAAAAGATTCCACGTGGTCAGAAGGGCTATTCCAAGCCTCCTGGCCAATGTTGTGGAATCCGGGCATAGCAATCTAGAAATTCTCGAAACGAAAATTTCTCGGCCTCTTGGGACCAAGATCTTGAGAAAATAGGAGTGGGCAGTGGTCCGAGAGGGAAGATGAAAGGGCATGAAGGATGTACCAACCGTGTGATATGTCCCAATTAGAGTTGCAGAAGAAGGAGTCAAGCTTGCTCAAAGTTGGGTCCCGCCGCTCGTTGTTCCAGGTGAAACGACGGTTCAGCAAGTGTGTATCTCTTTAAGCTCAGCTTAAGCAAGTGCTTCATGAAATTTTGTGATTCTTCTCCTATCAAAATTCAAAACTCGGTTCGTTTTTGTCCCTCATTCACCAAAGAAGTAGTTGTTGATAGAAAACACATACCAACACACTACATACGTTGCCTGTAACATCCGGATTCTCGGAATGTTTAAGAAAAAGTTTTCCAAAAATCAGGGCGAGAAAATTTCGTTTGTTTTATTTGGTAACAAAGCTTATACTGGACTTTTATAATTTGCAGGATTTAATTTGATCTAATGCAAACTTAAATTTAAATTTGAGTTTTGTTCTTCTCTTTTAATTGGGTTTTGTTTTTCTCCCTTCGGCATATTTAATTATGTGCATATGTATTTAGAAACTTCTTTTGAATTTGTTAGCTTCTATTCTTTTTCTAGATTTTCTAAAGAAGGAAAATCTATTTAATCTCTTTTCCTAAACTCTGGCAATATCCAGTGCACAATCTACCTTATCTATTTTCCCTATGTTTCTTATTCCTCAATCGAATGGACTCAGCCCATCTCTTCTATTTTTCTTTCTTCACCTCTTGGATCATAGCCCAACAACTCCCTCTCTATTTTTTTTTCATGCTTCCCTCCTTCCTCATGGGCCTTGCAGACCTGGGCCATCTCTCCCACCTAGCGAGCACCTCCTCTCCTTCCTGTACGTTCATGTCACAGAAGAGGAAACCTCAACAGCCACGATCCCTCCTCTCCTATTAACTCCCTTTAATTCTAACAGTTTCCAAAACAAAAGATATTATACGCGTGCCTTGATCTTCTCCTTCCCCACGCCTCCTCTCCTTCCTCTGTACGCTCTCCCTCTCACGTACGCTCTCCCTCTCACGTACAGAGAAGCTGAAACTTACAGGAGAGAAACAGCCCTCCTCCAATTCCTTCAACTCTCAACCGTTTCAGATTTTAACTACATGTAGAAGTGCGTCTTGATCTCCTCTTCCAATCCCCTAGCAACCCATGCCCTCTCTGTTCCTAATTCTGTGAAGAACTCTCCTCGAACTATTGCTGCTCCATGGACGCGAGTGTTTGTTTCCGGTGACTCAGAGCATCTCGGTGCAAATCCTTGCGCCCAAAGGTCCTCCTCCACGCCACAGCTCCATTCAGAGAAGAAAGAACACGATCCCTCAACCACACACGAAGAATTCTGCATGTCCGCGTACACTGATCGTCAAGTTCATCGCACCGTTCCGTCGAACTCGGTGAGCCTCTGCCGAATTCTTTTTGCACGCGTACTCTCCATCATCTATTGTATCTCGTAGACATTCTGATTCAACCTATCTCTGTCGTTGCTCGCGTCGATGCATGAACGGATTCAGTCGACATGTCTGCGTACTTTTTTTAGTACCTAGGATGATCTTATGTTCAATATATGATTTGTTTGTCATGCCCATAGTAGCCCCATGGTGGAGTTAGATCGCTAGTTTTACCATAGGATTTTAGTATAAATTTTGTAATAGTCGTTTCGCCCAAGATTGAATGGGATTTATTCATCGGTTAAATTTTGCATTAATATGTTATTGTTCATATGTTTGCGATATGCCTAGGAGAGCATCCTATTTGGTCTCAAATTGTTGCGTATGACAAATGACTTATTAATTTTTTTTTACCGACTATAATTTTCGATGTCATAAGTTGATAATATTTCTTTTTTATTGTTTGTCTTGTGCTAGACATGTCTATAGATTTTAATATAGTTTTGTATGATTGCATGTATATAGTTCATGCCAAACTTTAGTAGTGTGTTAGGCTTTTGTTTCATATTAGTTCTTGTGATTTATTAACACGCATAGTAGTTGATCGGTGAACTTTTATGTTAGTGTGATATTTTTATATTCTTTATTATATGCCTAGGAGTCGCTCCTATTTATTTCATAATTCTAAGTTAGATATCATTGATTGGATTTGTCGTGAGGATTTTATTTATCTATTTATTTATATTATATTGTATTTGTACGTTGTCGCAGATATTATTTTTGTGTAGCGTGTAGCCCTATATTGCATGCGTAGAATATTTGGTAAACATTCACCATGCTTATAATTTCGTAGGATTATTATAGGCTTTACTTTGTTTATTGAATAATGAAATATTTCATATCTTGACTATTTAATTTTGTTTAGCATGGTGACATCTTAGATATGGTTTACATATTTTTTTCACCCATGTCGCATGTTCTTTTTATTGCTACATATAGGTCATGCTTGTTGCATATAACCTAGTCTATTGCTTCTTGTTATTTATCCAAGTTGTTTCATTCACCTAGGATGGTACCTATGCATGCTTAGTTGATTGACGAGCCATGTTAGTACTTACTCAAAGTAAAATACATATTTGGTTGTATGCCTATAATGTGTTGTATCATTGGTAGTTTGTACCTTATGTTCATACATGTGATTAGACTTTACTTGGTAGATATATATCGTAGCAGGTTGTTGATTAATCAATATGCCATGTTGTTATGCTTGTATAACTAGATTACATAGTGTGTTGTATCAGTTCATGTTATAGATCATTTCTAGTTGTGTATCATTTGTCATTACAATAGTAAGTTATACTAGATAGAAATGCATATCATCTTGCTAATCGTTCTGGTAGAATACATGTTCATTGGTTGATGCCATTATCTAGTATTACATGCCTACATGCTCATTTTGCTTTCTCGGTGTGGTTATATTTTATAACAAGCATGATAGTGTTGTGTGATAATGCCATGCTTCCATGTTCTTACATGTCATAAATAGTGTGCAGGGTTGCGTGCTACTACCCTACTTGATCGCGATGTTAGTTATCTCATAGTTACGGTATTCTATTGGTAGCCTAGTGTGGTATCTCGATCATCCATGTTTAGACATTACATTGTTTACCTCGCTAATGCGTTATTCTATGCTTTGACATCTTTCATGCTTTATGATGTTTGGTGTATTACAGTTGCCTAGTTCAGTTCTTTCTTATAGATGTTACCTCTGTATCATGTTAGTATTATGAGTGTTTAATACTTGTTTCATTAGTTCATCACATGGTTTGGATAGTTTACCGTTCGTTAGTTGAGTTGTGTCTTTCTCATATGCCAAGTGTGCATAGTTTGCCATGATGTTACAATCATGTGCTGATAATGTTGTTGGTAGTGGTTAATTAGACATTTGTTATTTATTATCATAAAGAGCATGTCCTAGTGTAGTATATTGCCATGGTCACTTTATGCTTGATGCTTGTGATATTAGTCAATACATATTTATAACTTATCTTTCACATACCATGTGTAATATGTGTCCTCTTGTTAAATTGTGTGGCCATAGTATTGGTTTGATATAATGAAGTTGATCCTATTTTCTTTAGTTTTGCTTTAGGATAGAATCTAGATCCAACTCAATTCATGTTGTTGTATGATGTTTCATTGCTTACTAGTATGATTTATAATGGTTGTTTGTTTGCCTTATGAACTATTGTCTTTTAAGTTATTATAGTTGATGTATATGTTTGACTACTATTGACCATTATAAATATTTGGATTATATTCAAATATTACTTGTGGTTAACTTTTACCTTTATCATGTTCTGTTGTGATTGCGTAGTTAAATGCATAGGATGGTTTCTTTTCATATGTGTTGATGCAATTGCCTTTGTTATGTAGTAGTTCCTATACATTAGCTCAGATGTGTAGAGGCCACTACTACTGCTTAGTAGAACAATTCATACTAGAACGTTAGTCTTGATCGCTAAGCCTTCTTTAGTCATGTCAACCGAACCATGTCATTTCATTGAATCATCTCCCTCACCACCCGATCATGCTACCTCATTTTGAATTTCCATCTGATCAATATCTTGCTATCCATCTACTCTTAATTTGTTTTGGATGTTATTTGGATTTGCCATTGCTTTGGTATTTATTGTTTGTCTGTTGCTATCGTTACGACGAGTAGGGAGTGACGACGATGTTGGACATGGACAGAATCATGTTACCGAAGGACTCAACAACGAAGGCATGCCTTCTTCTTTGATCATACTTATCCTATGTTTACAAAATTGCATTGTGTTTTATGGTTACTATATGCATTTTTTTTAATCTCGTAGCTAGCGTGTCGATTGACACATGCCTTGATCCGCTTGTCGCCTATTCACTTGACACCTGAGTAGAATTATATATTATTCCGGTAGAGTAGAAATGCTTAGCCATGCTTATTATTCTATAGGTCCTTATTTGAATGATCTTCGGATCATGGACACTTGGAACTTGTTGATGAGCTCGCTGAGCTAGGTCGGTTGACCTTGCTGACCTTCTCTACTCTCTTCTACTCTGGGTGAAACTTACCATCTGAATACTGGCACGGGCAACAGCTGAATCAAGGATTGAAGGAGCGATTGGCCGCCCTTCACGAGTTGAAGGGGGCAATCAGTCGTCCGTGCCGCATGAGGCCTAATAAGTCTTGGATTTGAAGATTGTGACAATAGTACAGCCACATGCTATATGGGCACCGGCTTGGTTAATTAGTTAGCTCACTCTTATTGTTGTCATCGCCGTACCGCAGATGGGATAGCTGCCTTGCAAGGAGTGTCCTCGGCACAAAAGGGGGCTCGGACTGTGAACTGCGGTTACTTCCGTGTTGAAACCTAGTGGGCTTGGCACAGTAAGTTTGGTCTAATGAAATACCTCGTCACAATCCCCCTGCCGGTACACCAAATGGAGTACCATACCAGCGGCCACTGGTGGCATCAAGACGGGATTGTGCCGTGTGGGTAAAGTGTACAACCTCTGCAGAGTGTAAAACTATTCGAATAGCCGTGTCCATGGTCATGGACGGCACATGAATCTTTCTTGACATACAGGACATGTCTTTCTTATTCCCTCTTTCCCCTATTCTTGGAACCTGTGAAGAGTGTGAGTTGATCGAGGATCCTCACTTTGATGAAAGTTATTCTGGAGACAAAACATGTTTCCATCTAAAACTGCTATTATCCAACTGCTTTATGTTTTTTTAAACAAAATTAGCTTTTATGCAAATGAGCCATACATCCATCCTTTGAAGCCACATGTAGCTATTAGGTCCTTCCCCATGGGAGGCATGTTGAGTATATAATGTACTCATGGCAATAATTTTGTTGACAACAGAGTTTCATGAAGACAAAGGTGATGACTACGACAACTATGATGATCCGTAGGAGTGAGGTCACGTGGACTACATCGACTGCCTGTGGCTGAGATGGAGTCGCTACGCATTGTACTTTCCGCTGTTTTCTGATTGTAAATATCATGAGACAATTCGCTAGGTATGTCTTGTGACAAATATACTACTTGTAATACTTTTACGTATTGTGCAATGATATCATTTCGCTGTGTTGTCAACAATGATCCTGGGGTTGACAAATATACACAGGAGGGTCTGGAAGCTAATTCCGGGTTCTCATAGAAGTGGTATCAGAGCCGATGTCGACCTAGTCGCGTGGCCTTAGTTAGAAATGGAAAGCCTTAGGGACTATTATTATAAGAAAACTATTTTGAAAAGGATCATTCTCGTACTCTTCTCCTTCACTATTGCTCTCCTTGTCTCATCTTATTCAAATAAAGTTTAAACTCTGCTTCCTTACCTTCTTCATTATAGTATGTGAAACCCTTTTCCCTTGCCCATGGTCTTTAAAAGTCAGAAGCTTCAGAAGATGTGCCAAGAGTTTCCGGATAACTTCAACCCTTGAATCTCCGAGTAGCAACATTTTCTTGAACAAGACACCTCGAGAACTCAAGAATTCAACAACTGATGATGATGCTTCAATTATCAAGGTTGAAGATCTGCACCAAGTTATGATGAGACATGCCATATAGGATTAGGTTGGTTAACACCCCTGTAGTGAAAGAACTCGTAGCTTGTAGACGCAAACCTTTCTTGTGTGAGTATTGTCTGCATATTTTTGGTGTTTTTCTATGCAGTCATACTAAAACCCTATTTGCTAAAATGAGTTGCTTTTGAGTTTTATTTGGATAGTTTCACGATTATCTTGGTGTTATATTTTGATTATTGTTTGGGGTATCTCTTCCTTGTGTAGGATTCTTCTACTCATCTTTTGCTTTTTCCCTCTTCTCTATAAACCCCGAAGAACACTTTGAGAGGAAAGAAGTTGCAACATCATCCTTTGAAATATCAATGTGAACCCCATGGAAAACCTCTTTTAAGGGTGGTAGTAGACGGTGATTCATGGCAAGATCAAAGATTTGAAGACCCTCATTTGCAAAGAAGACGAAGATTTGAAGACCTTCACTGCACCTACCATAAAGTGCATCCTAAAGGAAGGATCAATGAGTTTATCCGTACCAAGCTTGACCTACAGAAGAAGGTCAAGACTGAAGAATGCCCAACCACTCAGAGAAGCTATCAGATTACCATCGTCAAGACCGTAGGATTGCTTCCAAACCTTGAGCAAGATGGAGACAGCATCAACGATCGAAGTGTCTCCAATCAAGACCCTGAAGTTGCTTGCCACCAAGATCAAAATCAATCATGGTTCCATCAGTTTCTGAGAACAACTGTGTTGAAGATGAAGCTAACCCAAACCCATTCTCTATAGTCAGCCTGAATCTCGCGGACAAGATTCCTTTTAAGTGGGGTAGATTTGTAACATCCAGATTCTCGGAATGTTTAAGAAAAAGTTTTCCAAAAATCAGGGCGAGAAAATTTCGTTTGTTTTATTTGGTAACAAAGCTTATACTGGACTTTTATAATTTGCAGGATTTAATTTGATCTAATGCAAACTTAAATTTAAATTTGAGTTTTGTTCTTCTCTTTTAATTGGGTTTTGTTTTTCTCCCTTCGGCATATTTAATTATGTGCATATGTATTTAGAAACTTCTTTTGAATTTGTTAGCTTCTATTCTTTTTCTAGATTTTCTAAAGAAGGAAAATCTATTTAATCTCTTTTCCTAAACTCTGGCAATATCCAGTGCACAATCTACCTTATCTATTTTCCCTATGTTTCTTATTCCTCAATCGAATGGACTCAGCCCATCTCTTCTATTTTTCTTTCTTCATCTCTTGGACCATAGCCCAACAACTCCCTCTCTATTTTTTTTCATGCTTCCCTCCTTCCTCATGGGCCTTGCCGACCTGGGCCATCTCTCCCACCTAGCCAGCACCTCCTCTCCTTCCTGTACGTTCACGTCACAGAAGAAGAAACCTCAACAGCCACGATCCCTCCTCTCCTATTAACTCCCTTTAATTCTAACAGTTTCCAAAACCAAAGATATTATATGCGTGCCTTGATCTTCTCCTTCCCCACGCCTCCTCTCCTTCCTCTGTACGCTCTCCCTCTCACGTACAGAGAAGCTGAAACTTACAGGAGAGAAACAGCCCTCCTCCAATTCCTTCAACTCTCAACCGTTTCAGATTTTGACTACATGTAGAAGTGTGTCTTGATCTCCTCTGCCAATCCCCTAGCAACCCATGCCCTCTCTGTTCCTAATTCTGTGAAGAACTCTCCTCGAACTATTGCTGCTCCATGGACGCGAGTGTTTGTTTCCGGTGACTCAGAGCATCTCGGTGCAAATCCTTGCGCCCAAAGGTCCTCCTCCACGCCACAGCTCCATTCAGAGAAGAAAGAACACGATCCCTCAACCACACACGAAGAATTCTGCATGTCCGCGTACACTGATCGTCAAGTTCATCGCACCGTTCCGTCGAACTCGGTGAGCCTCTGCCAAATTCTTTTTGCACGCGTACTCTCCATCATCTATTGTATCTCGTAGACATTCTGATTCAACCTATCTCTGTCGTTGCTCGCGTCGATGCATGAACGGATTCAGTCGACATGTCTGCGTACTTTTTTTTAGTACCTAGGATGATCTTATGTTCAATATATGATTTGTTTGTCATGCCCATAGTAGCCCCATGGTGGAGTTAGATCGCTAGTTTTACCATAGGATTTTAGTATAAATTTTGTAACAGTCGTTTCGCCCAAGATTGAATGGGATTTATTCATCGGTTAAATTTTGCATTAATATGTTATTGTTCATATGTTTGCGATATGCCTAGGAGAGCATCCTATTTGGTCTCAAATTGTTGCGTATGACAAATGACTTATTAATTTTTTTTTACCGACTATAATTTTCGATGTCATAAGTTGATAATATTTCTTTTTTATTGTTTGTCTTGTGCTAGACATGTCTATAGATTTTAATATAGTTTTGTATGATTGCATGTATATAGTTCATGCCAAACTTTAGTAGTGTGTTAGGCTTTTGTTTCATATTAGTTCTTGTGATTTATTAACACGCATAGTAGTTGATCGGTGAACTTTTATGTTAGTGTGATATTTTTATATTCTTTATTATATGCCTAGGAGTCGCTCCTATTTATTTCATAATTCTAAGTTAGATATCATTGATTGGATTTGTCGTGAGGATTTTATTTATCTATTTATTTATATTATATTGTATTTGTACGTTGTCGCAGATATTATTTTTGTGTGGCGTGTAGCCCTATATTGCATGCGTAGAATATTTGGTAAACATTCACCATGCTTATAATTTCGTAGGATTATTATAGGCTTTACTTTGTTTATTGAATAATGAAATATTTCATATCTTGACTATTTAATTTTGTTTAGCATGGTGACATCTTAGATATGGTTTACATATTTTTTTCGCCCATGTCGCATGTTCTTTTTATTGCTACATATAGGTCATGCTTGTTGCATATAACCTAGTCTATTGCTTCTTGTTATTTATCCAAGTTGTTTCATTCACCTAGGATGGTACCTATGCATGCTTAGTTGATTGACGAGCCATGTTAGTACTTACTCAAAGTAAAATACATATTTGGTTGTATGCCTATAATGTGTTGTATCATTGGTAGTTTGTACCTTATGTTCATACATGTGATTAGACTTTACTTGGTAGATATATATCGTAGCAGGTTGTTGATTAATCAATATGCCATGTTGTTATGCTTGTATAACTAGATTACATAGTGTGTTGTATCAGTTCATGTTATAGATCATTTCTAGTTGTGTATCATTTGTCATTACAATAGTAAGTTATACTAGATAGAAATGCATATCATCTTGCTAATCGTTCTGGTAGAATACATGTTCATTGGTTGATGCCATTATCTAGTATTACATGCCTACATGCTCATTTTGCTTTCTCGGTGTGGTTATATTTTATAACAAGCATGATAGTGTTGTGTGATAATGCCATGCTTCCATGTTCTTACATGTCATAAATAGTGTGCAGGGTTGCGTGCTACTACCCTACTTGATCGCGATGTTAGTTATCTCATAGTTACGGTATTCTATTGGTAGCCTAGTGTGGTATCTCGATCATCCATGTTTAGACATTACATTGTTTACCTCGCTAATGCGTTATTCTATGCTTTGACATCTTTCATGCTTTATGATGTTTGGTGTATTACAGTTGCCTAGTTCAGTTCTTTCTTATAGATGTTACCTCTGTATCATGTTAGTATTATGAGTGTTTAATACTTGTTTCATTAGTTCATCACATGGTTTGGATAGTTTACCATTCGTTAGTTGAGTTGTGTCTTTCTCATATGCCAAGTGTGCATAGTTTGCCATGATGTTACAATCATGTGCTGATAATGTTGTTGGTAGTGGTTAATTAGACATTTGTTATTTATTATCATAAAGAGCATGTCCTAGTGTAGTATATTGCCATGGTCACTTTATGCTTGATGCTTGTGATATTAGTCAATACATATTTATAACTTATCTTTCACATACCATGTGTAATATGTGTCCTCTTGTTAAATTGTGTGGCCATAGTATTGGTTTGATATAATGAAGTTGATCCTATTTTCTTTAGTTTTGCTTTAGGATAGAATCTAGATCCAACTCAATTCATGTTGTTGTATGATGTTTCATTGCTTACTAGTATGATTTATAATGGTTGTTTGTTTGCCTTATGAACTATTGTCTTTTAAGTTATTATAGTTGATGTATATGTTTGACTACTATTGACCATTATAAATATTTGGATTATATTCAAATATTACTTGTGGTTAACTTTTACCTTTATCATGTCCTGTTGTGATTGCGTAGTTAAATGCATAGGATGGTTTCTTTTCATATGTGTTGATGCAATTGCCTTTGTTATGTAGTAGTTCCTATACATTAGCTCAGATGTGTAGAGGCCACTACTACTGCTTAGTAGAACAATTCATACTAGAACGTTAGTCTTGATCGCTAAGCCTTCTTTAGTCATGTCAACCGAACCATGTCATTTCATTGAATCATCTCCCTCACCACCCGATCATGCTACCTCATTTTGAATTTCCATCTGATCAATATCTTGCTATCCATCTACTCTTAATTTGTTTTGGATGTTATTTGGATTTGCCATTGCTTTGGTATTTATTGTTTGTCTGTTGCTATCGTTACGACGAGTAGGGAGTGACGACGATGTTGGACATGGACAGAATCATGTTACCGAAGGACTCAACAACGAAGGCATGCCTCCTTCTTTGATCATACTTATCCTATGTTTACAAAATTGCATTGTGTTTTATGGTTACTATATGCATGTTTTTTTAATCTCGTAGCTAGCGTGTCGATTGACACATGCGTTGATCCGCTTGTCGCCTATTCACTGGACACCTGAGTAGAATTATATATTATTCCGGTAGAGTAGAAATGCTTAGCCAGGCTTATTATTCTATAGGTCCTTATTTGAATGATCTTCGGATCATTGACACTTGGAACTTGTTGATGAGCTCGCTGAGCTAGGTCGGTTGACCTTGCTGACCTTCTCTACTCTCTTCTACTCTGGGTGAAACTTACCATCTGAATACTGGCGCGGGCGACAGCTGAATCAAGGATTGAATGAGCGATTGGCCGCCCTTCACGAGTTGAAGGGGGCAATCAGTCGTCCATGCCGCATGAGGCCTAATAAGTCTTGGATTTGAAGATTGTGACAATAGTACAGCCACATGATATATGGGCACCGGCTTGGTTAATTAGTTAGCTCACTCTTATTGTTGTCATCGCCGTACCGCAGATGGGATAGCTGCCTTGCGAGGAGTGTCCTCGGCACAAAAGGGGGCTCGGACTGTGAACTGCGGTTACTTCCGTGTTGAAACCTAATGGGCTTGGCACAGTAAGTTTGGTCTAATGAAATACCTCGTCACAATCCCCCTGCCGGTACACCAAATGGAGTACTATACCAGCGGGCACTGGTGGCATCAAGACGGGATTGTGTCGTGTGGGTAAAGTGTACAACCTCTGCAGAGTGTAAAACTATTCGAATAGCCGTGTCCACGGTCATGGACGGCACATGAATCTTTCTTGACATACAGGACCTGTCTTTCTTATTCCCTCTTTCCCCTATTCTTGGAACCTGTGAAGAGTGTGAGTTGATCGAGGATCCTCACTTTGATGAAAGTTATTCTGGAGACAAAACATGTTTCCATCTAAAACTGCTATTATCCAACTGCTTTATATTTTTTTTTAAACAAAATTAGCTTTTATGCAAATGAGCCATACAACCATCCTTTGAAGCCACATGTAGCTATTAGGTCCTTCCCCATGGGAGGCATGTTGAGTACGTAATGTACTCATGGCAATAATTTTGTTGACAACAGAGTTTCATGAAGACAAAGGTGATGACTACGACAACTATGATGATCCGTAGGAGTGAGGTCACGTGGACTACATCGACTGTCTGTGGCTGAGATGGAGTCGCTACGCATTGTACTTTTCGCTGTTTTCTGATTGTAAATGTCATGAGACAATTCGCTAGGTATGTCTTGTGACAAATATACTACTTGTAATACTTTTACGTATTGTGCAATGATATCATTTCGCTGTGTTGTCAACAATGATCCCGGGGTTGACAAATATACACAGGAGGGTCTGGAAGCTAATTCCGGGTTCTCACATTGCCCAATACATTTGATTTGATGATTTGAACGCAGGAACCACACATAATTCAAATTCAAATGATATACTATGTGGAACCAAAAGCCATGGGAGCAGATGAGCAGGTTTCTTTTTTGTCGGCTACGCGTGGGCGTGACGCCTCCGACTCGCTTTTCTAATGGCCTACAACGCGATTACGTGGCTCGAATTGGTCAGAAAATGTTATTTGTGACTCCATGCAGCAAATAGTCGGGGCTTGCATAGTGGTGGCCTTGACTGTTCCATTGAAAAAAGTTCCGAAATACAAAACATCTTCACCTTTAATAATTGTTTTTCATTTTTTAGAAAATGTTCAAGTTTTCAAATTTTCTTTGGAAATTTTAAAAAATACATTAATGAATTAAAAACGTTGACATTTCCGAAACTTGCTTAATTTTTATAGAAAATATTCCTGTTTTAATATTTTTAGGAAATTTCACAAATTGTTTATATAAAAAATGTTAAGAATTAAAAAAATCTTAGCTTTTTATAATAATGTTCACGAATTTTAAAAAAGTCTGCACTTTCAATTTTAGTGTAGAGCTTCACAAAACGTTGTAGTTTCAAATATTTTTAATGGATTCAAAAAATGTTTGTGTTTTCAATGTTATTTGGAGTTTAAAAGAATATTCATGTTGTTCAGTTTTGTTTGGAATTTATGATGTTCGTTTTCAAAAAATATACAGGATTTAGTAAAATAACTCATTTTATAAAATTGTATGCACTTTTTTACTATTAAGTCTCCTGTGAAATTTGTTTGGAAAGATTCACGTTTTAAAAAGTATGCACTTTTTAACAATAAAGTCTCCTGTGAAATTTGTAAACAAAATCCAGATTTTCCGCTGACGTTCATTCTTAATGTTGGTGCTGCTATTTAGGTTGTAACGGTCGTCAGGTCTAGTGGCTAGCAGCACAGTACCCTAGCGTGAGATCTCTTGTTCGATCCTTGTACAACGCACAACTTCATACTAGTTTAAGAAAAAATAGTTATCATTTATAAAAATATTCACTAATTTATAAAAATGTAAATTTGGAAAATCACTGCAAATTATAAAAAGAATTCGCGGATTTTATAAATGTTTATGAATTGAGAAAATTTTAAAGTAATCATTAATTAAAAATATGCTCATCAATGCTTTTAAATATTCATAAATTGAGAAATTATTCTTGAAATTGAGAAAAGTGTTCACATATTGAATGTTCACAAATCTGTAACATGTTTACAAAAAAGGAAAAGGAGAAAGAAAAAAAGAACCAGGGAAAAAGAAGAAGAAAAATGTAACAAAACCAAGTAAAAAGGCTGAATAGAAGAAAAAAGGCTGAAGGCAGAAATAAAGCCGAAAGCTATTGGAAGATTCCCAGATAGGACATTATACGAGAATAACACTATTCCAAGCCTTAAGCACCGAACAGGATTTAAGAGGGTTAGGTCTTACCGATGGCTGTTCATATACCTCGCTTGAAGCGAGATAGAAAGTAGCATCGCCTAAAGCGATCATACGATGGGCCTGCGCAAGTAATCTTAGGTGCGTTCATTTTTTCTTTAACTTTGTTGTATATTTTAAAAATGATATAGCCATATATTATCTTTGACAAGTAAATTTACTGAAAAGTTTGTTCACGCATTGAAATTATATTAATGCGGTAAACAATTGTGCCACTTTTATATTCTTTGATAGCATTAGAAAACATATTCTACTTTAAAAATATTTACACATTTCAAAAATAGGTTTCAGAATTTTTTGAAAAATGTTTATTGAATGTAAATAAATGTTCTTGTACTTTACAAAATGTTTCATACGATTGAAAACAAAAATCTCGCATTTCCGGAATATATTCGTCTCACTTTTGAAAAAAAATGTTTATATACTACTCCCTCCGTCCCAAAATAAGTGACTCAAAAATGACTCAACTTTGTACTAACTTTAGTACAAAGTTGGGTGACTTTTGAGTCACTTATTTTGGGACGGAGGGAGTATAAAATAAATGTTCACGTAGTTTATAAAAAAAATGTTCCACTCCGTTCAAAAAACTGTATGTCACGTTTAAAAAAATGTTCATGAGTTTCAAAAAAATCAGTGTGAAAAATGTTTGTAAAATCCAATTTGCATAGTTTAAAAATAGTTCTGAGCCGTAAAAATAAATGTTCAACGTGTATTTCAAAAATATTTAAAAATGATTTAAACATTTATTTCACAAAATATACATAATTTATTTGACACATGTTTTATGTATAACATAGAAATGTTCCACAAGTATATGAGAAATGTACATTGTGCATTGAAAAAATAGACATTTGTTGAAATAAAAAAAGCAAAAGAAGAAAATGAAAAATAATAATATAAAAACAAAGAAAACATATGAAGAAACATAGGAAACCGGCGAAATTAACCAAAGAAACGAACAGAACACACGGAAGGAAACCGAAAGAAAACATGAGGGAAACTTTGAGATTGGGTTGGCCCACTAAGGTAACCTCGTCGAGGCAACGCTATCTACCATGTCAAAGTAAGCGACGTAAACCTCTGGCGCTTATCGACAATAAGTTCATTCTATAGGCTTCATTTTATAATTCATGCAATTGAAAATTGTCGTCAAATACTTGAGCCACGATTAAGGTTTTTAATTATATTTCTTGGCTACCTTTAAGCTTGTTTTGTAATTTCCCACAAATTGCCTTTGATCTAAAAGATGAGCTGCCACCTTTCGTTGAAGTATTCATGTGTGTTACACCCTCCATCTCAGCTTATAAAACCCGAATGGAATTAATGAAAAATATTTATCATCAATTTGGTCAATAAAGATGAGTTATATGTAAATTATAATACTAGAAACTTCTTGGCTTGCAACTAATGATTTTTCTATTAAATTACGAGTGAGAGTTTTCTTATATACATACAAGAACGGGGGTGTTGTATGTTTTCCTGGGTGGTGATCAGAAAAATGTAGCTTATTAATTGTGGCCGTCGGTTGCTTCATATGCTTTTCACATGTGTGACTTGTTGGACAAGAGGGTCTCTTGTACACAAGAACTCCACATAACCTCATGTCCGGTGTCCACTTGCTCCACTTCCCTCAAATGAACTTCTTCAAAAAGCAATATGGACGTGGTTAATCTCCACACATCCACAACTTATTTGTCTTCTCGTTTCTCATTCGTTCCTCTCAAAACCATTGAGCTCTCACACATGATATTGCACACGTGAGTAAATACTTTTTTGGAAGCGTATCTACTGTCTCCCTTAGTGTTCTTTTATCAAATGGAAAACGATTAAGGGACACTGGTTGTATGTAGGTGTATCCCAACACATATTTTTTAGGCTAGGGACCGTAGAACAATAGTTCTATGTATAATCTTCATTAATGAGGTTTCACATGGTTTTCCTACTCGATTGATAACATTGTTTCTTAACTGAGAGAAATACTTATCTCTAATGTACTGCTTCATCCTCTTCTCTTCGAGGAAATCCAACGCATCTCACAATTAACAGGCGATTTGGTGTTCTTTTACCAGCACTTACACCAATGGGGCACAACCGCCTTGCCCTTCTCTAATGGTGGCATGAGCTCCTTGTCCTTGTCCATCTGCATTATGAGCATTATGAACAACACACGGTTCAATGGTCAGCATTGATTCATATCGGCCTAACACTCCTATATTAACACACTGTACTAACCCAACACCGCACCCAAACCCCCTCTGTTTCACCACCTCTCTGTTTCACCACCTCCCCCTCGCCGTGAACTCCAACCCCAACCCTTTCCCCTGGGGCATTGGATGGAGGGCCTTCTTCCTTGGTGCTTGCTCGGTGACTGCAAGAAGTTCGAGCACACCATGGAAGTGTGCTCGAACTTCAGCAACATCGATGACATGCACAAGGAGGCCGACGTTGTGATGAATAAGGCTACGCCAGACGAGCTGAAGACACTGATTTCGGACCCAGCCAAGGGCGTAATGTCAGTGGACATCCTCTGCTAGGCCATGAATCAGACAGACTCCGGCGACACCGGATAGAGGTCAAGATGGGCCAAGTACAGGCAGTACAAGGCACCTCAAGACCAGCGTGCCGTGGCGTACTGGAGTAGGACGTTCGGATCGCCGAAGGTCGACAACAATGAGGTGCAGATGGTGGCTAGGGCGCCGACGGTAGGCGACCATGCAAGACCCATCGTTCTGGACGAAGACGATGACTATGAAGGCGACGAGGAAGAAAATAAGATGGCTACGCCCCTCCGTCCCTCGACGCGACTCCAGGGTCGCCGCGGCAAGATAAGAAAGTTTGTACCCCATTCCCACCCGAGGGAGTCCTGGATTTGGGGGTCAATGAGGATCCGGTCTACCGAAGCTGGGCCGGGTAGATGGGCCATGAAGATGAAGATAAACTGACGTCCCTGTGTCCGGTTAGGACTCATGTATATGTAGAAAGGCAGAATAGATGTTCGGATGTAATGATTCCTTTCTTCCCAAGCAATCTTTGTAACCCTAGGTCTCCTCCGGTGGATATATAAACCGGAGGGCCTAGTCCGTAGAGGGTAGCAGAATCACAATTACATAGGCTAGACTCTTAGGGTTTTAGCCATTACGATCTCAAGGTAGATCAACTCTTGTAAACCCATATTAATCAAGATCAATCAAGCAGGAAGTAGGGTATTACCTCGACCGAGAGGGCCTGAACCTGGGTAAAACATCATGTCCCCAGTCTCCTGTTACCATTGATCCTTAGACGCACAGCTTGGGCACCCCTACCCGAGATCTGCCGGTTTTGACACTGACAATGGTGCTTTCATTGAGAGATCCACTGTGCGCTCGCGAGAAGCGATCGATGCCTCGTCTCGTCATCTACGACGATATCACCCTCGGAAACAACCTGGCCATGGGCCAGATCCTTTAGCTCGGCGGGTTTGCTGTATGCGCCCGCGTGGCCGCCAGGTCGGCCGCGCTCCCCGCGGTCATCGAGCACCACTCCTATATTGGCTCCTACCACTCTGATGACACGATGTCGGCGGATTCCTCGTCCTTAAATGAGCTGCTGGATTGCATTGCTGCTTTGGGGCTTTCATCGCCCGATGATTAGATCGGGCTTAAATCCGGTCAGGAGGAAGTCAATTCCACCCCGATCCACTCACCTGGTGGCGGCCATCGAGCACCGAGCCGGATATATTTCCCCTCTCGAAACGGAGATCGGCGCTATTCGGATCTCCGAACCCTTCGAGCCGAACACACCTCTGTTAGGTGTCACTTCGTGTCTTTCGAGCTTAGGGACAGACACCGGGCCCGCGGAACATTCAGATCCCGCAGGGCCTAGATCGTCCACACCGGAGGTTGCACGAACCCCAGACACTACATTGGGTTGGGACTCAAATTTATCCACACCCACCCACCACAGTACTTGCTCTCCAAGTAACTCAGGACTACCGGACATATGTGATCTCACATATATACAGCAGCAGCCCCAAGAGACGGTTCAACACTTCTGGACCAGATTCCTACTTGTTAAAAACAAGATTAAGAACTGATGCGACGACGACACGGTTCCTATATTTCACCGCAATTGTACGAACGAGGGAGTCTTGAACGCCCTCAACCGCCGTCAAATTCAGAGCTTTGCAGAATTATCGCATTCAGTACGAAAGTACCGTGCTATGGAAAGTACTTGGAAAGCCCAGAATACACCTTTGGAACAGTCCATCTCCGGACAATACGCCGCTAAAGCAAAACAGACATACCCGAGTAGGGCATCCGTTAACATATACATTGGCAAGAAAGACAGACCTTTCACAGAACAAAGGTCTGTTTTGAAAAAACTTTTGGACAAGCCTTGCCAAATACATACCGCCCCGGACATTATCCCTACCATTGCCTCAAAGCATGTTGGGTACTCCGGCAGGTAGCAAAAAGCGGTGAAGCAATCCTCGCCACCGCAACGCCAAGGGAGAAAGATTTTGATGTCTTTACTGTCTTCGAGACATTCTCCTCAAACAACCGGCGCTAAGAGAGCAAATTACGAATTTGCCGAGGTTCATCAAATCAGCACTGCAAGCCCATGGAGCGACACGATAATTACTTTCTCTGCCGAAGACGAACCACGAGTCCGGACGGTCCGAGCCATAATCGCTCTTGTACTAAACCCAATAGTAGACGACTTTCGCCTCACTAAAGTACTCAAGGACGGGGGCAGCGGACTCAACCTCATATATGAGGACACGCTTGCAAAAATGCAGGTTGATAAATCCCGCATTGAACAAAGTAATACAACCTTTAGAGGAATTATTCCTAGCCGAGAAGTCCGGTGTTCGGGAATCATTAAGTTCGATGTAGTATTCGGCACACCTGAGAACTATAGGTCGGAGGAACTGCTCTTCCACATTGTCCCCTTCAATAGCGGATACCACGCCCTTCAAGGGCGGGACGCTTTCTCATGCTTTCAAGCTATAACCCATTACGGGTACATGAAGCTCTAAATGCCAGGGCCCAATGGAATAATCATAGTTGCAAGTCATTGATACGTCTCCAACGTATCTACTTTTCCAAACACTTTTGCCCTTGTTTTGGACTCTAACTTGCATGATTTGAATGGAACTAATCCGGAATGACGCTGTTTTCAGCAGAATTGCATGGTGTTATTTTTGTGCAGAAATAAAAGTTCTCAGAATGACCTGAAAATCAACACAGAATTATTTTAGAATATATAAGAAATACCAGCAGAAGAAACCAGACCAGGGCCCCACACCCTGTCCACGAGGGTGGGGGCGCGCCCCTGTCTCGTGGGCCCCCTGACGCTCCACCAACCTCAGCTCCGGCTCCATATATTCACGTTCGGGGAGAAAAAAATCAGAGAGAAGGATTCATCGTGTTTTACGACACGGAGCTGCCGTCAAGCCCTAATCTCTATCGGGAGGGCTGATCTGGAGTCCTTTCGAGGCTCCGGAGAGTGGAGATCGTCGCCGTCGTCATCATCAACCTTCCTGCATCACCAATTTCACGATGCTCACCGCCGTGCGTGAGGAATCCCATCGTAGGCTTGCTGGACGGTGATGGGTTGGATGAGATTTACCATGTAATTGAGTTAGTTTTGTTAGGGTTTGATCCCTAGTATCCATTATGTTCTAAGATTGATGTTGCTATGACTTTGCCATGCTTAATGCTTGTCACTAGGGCCCTAGTGCCATGATTTTAGATCTGAACCTATTGTGTTTTCATGAATATATGTGAGTTCTTGATCCTATCTTGCAAGTCAATAAACACCTACTATGTGTTATGATCCGGCAACCCCGAAGTGACAATAATCGGGACCACTCCCGGTGATGACCGAGGCCTTAATATCCCTTAGTTTCAATAGGACGCCGCTGCCACGGGAGGGTAGGACAAAAGATGTCATGCAAGTTCTTTTCCATAAGCACGTATGCCTATATTCGGAATACATGCCTACATTACATTGATGAACTAGAGCTAGTTGTGTTTCACCCTAGGTTATAACTATTACATGAGGAATCACATCTGATATAATTATCCATCACTGATCCAAGCCTATGAGCTTTTCACATATTGCTTGTTGCTTATTTACTTTTCCGCTGCTACTGTTACAATCACTACAAAACTGCTACCGTTACTTTTGCAACTGCTATAGTTACTTCCATATTACTTTGCTACTAAATACTTTGCTGCAGATATTAAGTCTTCCAGGTGTGGTTGAATTTACAACTTAGCTGCTAATACTTGAGAGCATTCTCTGGCTCCCCTTGTGTTGAATCAATAAATTTGGGTTGAATACTCTACCCTCGAAAACTGTTGCAATCCCCTACACTTGTGGGTTATCAAGACTATTTTCTGGCGCCGTTGCCGGGGAGCATAGCTATATTCTTTGAGTCACTTGGGATTTATATCTGTTGATCACTATAAAGAACTTGAAATACGCAAAAACCAAGATTTATCCCTCAACTACAAGGGGAGGTAAGGAACTGCCATCTAGCTCTGCACTTGATTCACCCTCTGTTATGAGTAAATTTGCGACACCTACTCCTGCTATTGAATATGATATGTCGCATGTTCTTGATGATGCCACTTCTGCTACGCGTGATACTTATGATGAAACTACTTCTATGCTTGATAATATTGTGCCATTAGGTGAATTTCTTGATGAAAAAATTGCTAGGGTTAGAGAGAATGAAATTATTGAAATTGATAATATTGATGAAAGTGATGATGAAGATTCTCCACCTAGATATGAATTGCCTGTTGTGCCTGAGGGTTATGTTATGGATGAAGAAACTGCTAGAGACTTTCTTGCTTGCAATGATAGATATGATCTTAACAAATTATTAGCTAAGCTGAAAGAAAAGTCTTTGAATGCTAGAATGAAATATGACCCTCCTTTTGCTACTTCACCTATCTATGTTCCTGATAAGGATTATGATTTCTCTGTTGATCCTGAGTTAATCACTTTGGTTGGATCTGATCCTTTCCATGGCTATGAATCTGAAACTATTGTGGCACGTCTTACTAAACTGAATGATATAGCCACCCTATTCACTAATGAGGAAAAAATTCGCTACTATTATATCCTTAAGTTATTTCCGTTCTCGTTAAAGCGTGATGCTAAAACATGGTTTAATTCTCTTGATGATGGTTGTGTGCGCAGTCCCCAGGATATGATTTATTACTTCTCTACTAAGTATTTTCCCGCTCATAAGAAACAAGCTGCCTTAAGAGAAATATATAATTTTGTGGAAATTGAAGATGAGAGTCTCCCACAAGCTTGGGGGAGGCTTCTCTGATTACTTAATGCTTTGCCTGACCATCCTCTTAAGAAAAATGAAATACTTGATATCTTTTATAATGGACTAACCGATGCTTCCAGAGACCACCTGGATAGTTGTGTTGGTTGTGTTTTCAGGGAAAGAACCGTCGATCAAGATGAATTGCTATTGAATAATATGTTGAGTAATGAAAATAATTGGGATTTCCTGAACCAACTCCTAAGGCAACTCCGAAGAAAAGGGGTGTTCTGTTTCTCAGTCCTGAAGATATGCAAGAGGCAAAGAAATCTATGAAAGAAAAAGGTATTAAAGCTGAAGATGTTAAGAATTTACCACCTTTTGAAGAAATACGTGGTCTTGATAACCCGACATAGGTAGTAAAGGTAAATTCTCTCTATATATTTGATGAAGGTGATATTCCTCGTTATAAGTCTGCTACCCAATGTTTAGATGAGTTTGACAATTTTATTGTTAAACAAGAAAACTTCAATTCTTATGTTAGTAGACAATTGAAACATAATGCTTATATGATTGAACATTTGAGTGATTATATGTCTAGAGTTAAAGGTGAACTTAAACTCATTAGTAAAAATGCTTCTATGGTTACCACTCAAGTAGAACAAGTACTTAAAGCACAAAATGATTTGTTCAATGAATTAAATAGTAAGAAAAATGATAATGTTGTTAGAGTTGTTACTAGAGGGGGTAGAATGACTCAGGAAACTCTATATCCTGAGGGCCACCCTAAGAGAATTGAGCAAGATTCTCAGATAGCTAATGTAGATGCACGTAGTCCTTCTAAGAAGAAGAAAAAGAAAAATGATAGGACTTTGCCTGCTTCTAGTGAACCTGTTGTTGACACACCTGAGAATCCCAATGATTTTTCTATCTCTGATGCTAAAACATAATCTGGTAATGAACATGAACCTAGTGATAATGTTAATGATGCTGTTCATGATGATGCTCAACCTAGCAATAACGATGGTGTAGAGATAGAACCTGCTGTTGATCTTGATAACCCACAATCAAAGAATCAGCGTTATGATAAGAGAGACTTTGTTGCTAGGAAGCACGGCAAGTAAAGAGAACCATGGGTTCAGAAACCAATGCCTTTTACTCATAAACCATCCAAGAAAAAGGATAATGAGGATTTTGAGCGCTTTGCTGAAATGATTGGACCTATCTTTTTGCGTATGCGTTTGACTAATATGCTTAAAACAAATCCTTATGCCAAGTATATGAAAGATATTATTACAAATAAAAGGAAGATACCAGAAGTTCAAATTTCCACCATGCTTGCCAATTATACTTTTAAAGGTGGAATACCAAAGAAACTAGGAGATCCTGGAGTACCAACTATACCATGCTCCATTAAAAGAAATTATGTTAAAACTGCTTTATGTGATCTTGGAGCCGGTGTTAGTGTTATGCCTCTCTCTTTATATCATAGACTTAATTTGAATAAGTTGACACCTACTGAAATATCTTTGCAAATGGCGGATAAATCAACCGCTATACCTGTCGGTATTTGTGAGGATGTGCCTGTTGTAGTTGCAAATGTTACTATTCTAACGGACTTTGTTATCCCTGATATTCCTGAGGACGATAGTATGTCTATTATCCTTGGTAGACCCTTTTTGAATACTGCAGGGGCTGTTATTGATTGCAACAAAGGCAATGTCACTTTTCATGTCAATGGTAATGAGCATACAGTACACCTTCTGAGGAAACAACCTCAGGTCCACAGTATCAATTCTATTGAAATATTTCAACGATTACTATTGGAGGTTTTGAATTTCCTCTTCCTACTGTCAAGAAGAAATATGATATTCTTATTGTTGGGGACATACATATCCCCATTGAGGTAACCTAGCGTTATTCAAAAATCTCCGATTTCATGTTATTCGGAAAGATTTTATTAGCAAGACTTGTCAACCTTGTTAATGGATTCCTTTTGATGAGCATGAGATGGATGAATTTAGAAAGCACAACTCTCCGTACCCTATTTTTACCTTATGTTATTTAGATTAAGTAAAGCAAAAAATAGTATTTTTTGTCTGTTTTGTGAGTTATCCGTGCAATAAAAAATACCCCGAAAATACAAGTTCTCCAATTGCCCCCGAAAATGAAGTATAATTGTTTTTCTAGAATATTTGGCACTGAGAGCACAGCAGGGGGAGCCAGCACCTGGCCACGAGGGTACAGAGCATGCCCCCTTGCCTCGTGGGCCCCATGTGGCCCCTCCACTTATTCCAGCACCCACACACTTCATCTTCCTCCAGAAAAAATCCTCCCACAGCTCAAACTCGTATTCTAGCTCATCTTGCTGCCATTTTCGATCTCCTTACTTAAAGCACCATTCACAAAACTGTTTGGGGACATTGTTCTTCGGTATGTGACTCCTCCAATGGTCCAATTAGTTTTTGTTCTAGTGCTTTATTTATTGCAATTTTTTTGCTGCTTAGGTGACCCTGTTCTTGAGCCTGCATGTCAAATTTATGTGGTTCCAAGTAGTTCTAATGCATGATATACTCTCTAGGCACTTGTGGGAGTAGTTTCTATCAATCTTGTTGAGTTTGGTTCACTTTTATTTTGAGTCACTAAAAAAATTCAGAAATTTTCGGAGGAAGAAAATGATGAGGAGATTGTTGAGAGGCTCTTATAGTCAAAGCTCAAAGGATAACCAGAAGGAGGAGCATAAGAAGCCCAAATACAATCTTCCTCGCACTACGGAAGTGCGACTGTGTGAATGGCCTTGCAATGAGTTCTTGGGAGCCCCGGGGATTTATAAAGACTTTTATTATTTGGCTGAGAATGCATACCTCACCGACTTCCTCTACGACCAGCGTGAACAGTATCTCTTACTCAGAAATATTTTCACGCAAAATTTTCATTTCCATGCTAAGAAATCACCACCTTCAGTGGAGTTTCATTTAAATGATGAGGTTAAGGAGATGTCGTTCTATGAATTTTGTCAAGTATGTAAGATACCCTTTGCTGGTAGTCCAGAGGAACCACATCGTAAGGATGTTGAGGGGTTTATCGAGACGATAGCTGTAGGGGAAACGAGGAAAGTTTCAGGGGCAAAATTACTAGTATGCATTTTCCTGTTCTACCCTACTTTGCGATATTTGCTAGTAGATGCTTAATTGGTCGCAGGAATAGTGGAAACCTTAGTGCCCCTGATATTGTTATTTTGCGCCATGCTTTATTTCGAGATACAACTTTTAGCTTGGGTGTTCTTGTTGCTAAACGATTAAGTCTGAACCGTACACAGGGCCCCATCTTCGGAAGCATCTTTGCTTCACGCCTTGCTGAACACTTTAGAATACCTATTAGGAATTATGAGAAGGAGGAGAAGTTACTGGCCCCTGCTTTTCTAAATTATAAGAGTATGATAGCACATGATTTTATTGTTAAAGATAAGACGAAGTTGCTTAAGTATAAATTGATATTTGATGAAAAGTATTGTGAGATTATTACCCAGCCTGCACCCTCTTTGTTTGATTTACTTTCAGGCATGTACCTCGTGTTGCCGGATGCCATTTATGCGTACTGGAGCCAAGCACAAGCTTCAGAGCCGGAGCCGGAGCCACCACTTGACCCTTATCGGTAGTCAGTTTATCAGTGGGATCCAGAGGAGATTGCCAACCAGTGGCACCCACAGGACACTCCTCCGTGCATCGGAGAGAGTAGCTTTGATCCATGGCAATAGACCAACTTAGGCCAAAAGCCTAAGCTTGGGGGAGTACGTATTTCTCACTGACATTACATTCATGTTCACACACTCATTCCAGTTGTCGGTGCTCATACTTTTTCATTGTACTATCCATGCTAGTTTATTTTCTTTTCTAAGTCTTTTTCTTGTGTGTTAGAAAAACCTTAAGAATTTTTTTAAGTTGTAGCTTTTAGCTAGTTTACTTTCCATGCCTGTAGTAGTAATAATTAAAAGAAAACCCAAAAAGATTTTTTGTTCTTCTTTTGCTTGTTGGGAGCTTTCCCGTGTAAATAGTTTTAGTTTCTTTTCCTTTCTTTTGGGGGTAAAGAGGAGAAGACCATGATGAAAATGTTTAGTGGCTCTCATTGTTGATTTAACCATGAGCCATATTACTTTGTCTTCTCCCTTGTATTAAATGCTTGCAGATTCCAGCTTAGTCCAATGCACGTGCACTATTATTATTATCCACACCATTTGGTCATGCGAGTGAAAGGCAATGATGACGATATATGATGAATTGATTGAGATGAGAAAAGCTGGTATGAACTCGACCTCTCTTGTTTTTGTAAATATGATAGTTCATCGTTCCCGATTCAGCCTATTATGAATGAAACAAGCTTGCAATGACAGTCAGAGATCATAGTTGCTTACGCCATGCTTAATTAGCTAGGAGTTTATAATGGTCTACCTTGCGTGCCAACATGATATTAAAATGGTTGCGATGTGGTATGATAGGGTGGTATGCTCCTTTGAATGATTCAAGTGGTTTGCCTTGGCACATGTTCACACATGTAGTTGAAACAAAATCAACATAGCCTCCACGATATTTATGTTCATGGTGATTTATATCCTACTCATGCTTGAACTCATTGCTAGTTAATTTTAATGCATGTTCATGACTGTTGTCGCTCTCTAGTTGGTCGCTTCCCAGTCACTTTCTAGCCTTCACTTGTACTAAGCGGGAATAGTGCGTGTGCATCCACTTCCATAAACCTCAAAGTTATTCCATATGAGTCCACCATACCTTACTATATGCGGTATCTACCTGCCGTTCCAAGTAAATTTATATGTGCCAAACTCGAAACCTTCAAATGAAATTCTGTTTTGTATGCTCGAACAGCTCATGTATCAACTAGGGTTGTCTATATATTCCATGCTAGGTGGATTATTCTCACGATGAGTGGACTCCGCTCATCATTCATGAGAAAATGGCTGGTAACCGGGATGCCCAGTCCCATGCTCAAATCATAATAATTAAACAAAATCCCCCCATGGCTGTTGTTGGTATAGACGGTACCCCATGGATTCGAATGGTCGTGGAGTGTGCTTGTTGGTGGTTGGGGGAGTATAAACTTTACCATTCTGTTTGGAAACCACCTATAATGTGTGTAGCATGGAAGATATCGAGAACTCTTAGTTGTTATGTTGACAATGAAAGTATACCGCTCAAAATATTATTCATCTCTATTTCAAAATCGAGCTCTGGCACCTCTGCAAATCCATGCTTCCCTCTGCGAAGGGCCTATCTATTTACTTTTATGTTGAGTCATCATCCTCTTATTAAAAAGCACTAGTTGGAGAGCACCGCTGTCATTTGCATGTATTGCTATTGATTTACATTGAGTATGATTATGACAGCATCTCTTTTACCATGAATTACAATGTCTAGTCAGTCCTTGATCTTCAAATATGCTCTGCATTTAAGTTTTTCGGTCTCAGAAAGGGCTAGTGAGATACCATCTTGTTATATCATATTATGATTGTTTTCAGAAAGTGTTTTCATCCGAGGTTTATTATTATTGCTCGCTAGTTGATTATGTCATTGATATGAGTAAACATGAGACCTAAAAGTTATTGTGAATGTGGTTAGTTCATAATCTTTGCCGAAAACTTGAATGCTGGCTTTACATATTTACAACAACAAGAGCAAACAGAGTTTGTCAAAGTTTTTTCTTTATCACTTTTAGTTTATCAACTGAATTGCTTGAGGACAAGCAAAGGTTTAAGCTTGGGGGAGTTGATACGTCTCCAACATATCTACTTTTCCAAATACTTTTGCCCTCGTTTTGGACTCTAACTTGCATGATTTGAATGGCACTAATCCGGACTGACGTTGTTTTCACCAGAATTGCCATTGTGTTATTTTTGTGCAGAAAGAAAAGTTCTCGGAATGACCTGAAAATCAACGGAGAATTATTTTGGAATATATAAAAAATACCGGCAGAAGAAACCAGACCATGGGGCCCACACCCTGTCAACGAGGGTGGGAGGCGCGCCCCCCTACCTCGTGGGCCCCCTGACGCTCCATCGACCTTAGCTCCGACTCCATATATTCATGTTCGGGGAGAAAAAAATCAAAGAGAAGGATTCATCGCGTTCTACGATACGGAGCCGCCACCAAGCCCTAATCTCTCTCGGGAGGGCTGATCTGGAGTCCTTTCGGGGCTCCGGAGAGTGGAGATAGTCGCCGTCGTCATCATCAACCTTCCTCCATCACCAATTCCATGATGCTCACCGCCGTGTGTGAGTAATCCCATCGTAGGCTTGCTGGACGGTGATGGATTGGATGAGATTTACCATGTAATCGAGTTAGTTTTGTTAGGGTTTGATCCCTAGTATCCATTATGTTCTAAGATTGATGTTGCTATGACTTTGCCATGCTTAATGGTTGTCACTAGGGCCCGAGTGCCATGATTTCAGATCTGAACCTATTATGTTTTCATGAATATATGTGAGTTCTTGATCCTAATTTTCAAGTCAATAGTCACCTACTATGCGTTATGATCTGGCAACCCCAAAGTGACAATAATCGGGAGCACTCCCAGTGATGACCGTAGTCTGAGGAGTTCATGTATTCACTATGTGTTAATGCTTTGGTGTGGTACTCTATTAAAAAGAGGCCTTAATATCCCTTAGTTTCCAATAGGACCTCGCTGCCACGGGAGGGTAGGACAAAAGATGTCATGCAAGTTCTTTTCCATAAGCACGTATGACTATATTCGAAATACATGCCTACATTACATTGATGAACTGGAGCTAGTTATGTTTCACCCTAGGTTATAACTATTACATGAGGAATCGCATCCGACATAATTTTCCATCACTGATCCAATGCCTACAAGCTTTTCACACATTGCTTGTTGCTTATTTACTTTTCCGCTGCTACTGTTACAATCACTACAAAACTGCTACCGTTACTTTTGCCACAGCTATCGTTACTTCCATATTAATTTTCTACTAAATACTTTGCTGCTGATATTAAGTCTTCCAACTGTGGTTGAATTGACAACTCAACTACTAATACTTGAGAGTATTCTTAGGCTCCCCTTGTGTCGAATCAATAAATTTGGGTTGAATACTTACCCTCGAAAACTGTTGCGATCCCTACACTTGTGGGTTATCAGTGATCTCGATAGAGCACTCCGTGCCGAGAACAAAATTGCATCTTTAGCCCTAGAGGCACTATCCGAAGCCCTCGCGACCGAAGAATTAACCACCTTACGATCTACGGTGGAGATGGATGATGTAGTCCATGATAAGAGGTCGAAATCTACCTCCTTCAAGCTAGCAGATGAAATTATCAAATTTCAAGTGCACCCAATGGACCCCAACAAGAAAACATCCATTAGGGCACAGCTGGACCCGACGGTAGACAGCGCCTTACGCGCCTTCCTTCACGAAAACTGGGACATATTCGCTTGGCATCCTTCACACATGTCGGGATTCCCATGCAGGCTGGTCGAACACATCCTTAACATCATCAAAGGGTTCAAGGCAGTCAAGCAGTCACTATGACGATTTTCCGAACCCAAAAGACAAGCAATGGGGAAAGAGCTGGCCAAGCTACTGGAAGCCAGATTCATAAGGGAAATTAAACACCCGGATTGCCTAGCCAACTTAGTCATGGTACCAAAGAAGGACAAATCATGGTGCCTTTGTGTCGACTTCACGGCCTTAAACAAGGCTTGCCCTAAGGATCCCTTTCCACTGCCCCACATTGATCAAATTATCGATGCAATCGCAGGACATGACTCGTTGTGTTTCCTCGATGCTTACTCCAGATACCATCAGATAAAAATGAAGGAATCTGACCAGGCCGCGACGGCATTTATCACTCCGTACGACCCCTTTTGTTTCAACACTATGCCATTCGGACTAAAAAAAGCTGGTGCCACGTATTAACGCATGATTCAAACATGCTTAGAGAAGCAAATTGTCAAGACAGTGGAGGCATACGTTGACGATGTAGTCATCAAGACTAAACACGTCGAACCATTGGTGGATGATCTCCGCCTTACGTTCGATAACCTCCGAACATATGACATATGGCTCAATCCGAAAAATGTGTCTTTGGCGTTACGGCCGGAAAGTCATTAGGGTTCATTGTATCCCATAGAGGAATTGAAGCAAACCCAGCTAAAACCCGAGCCCTGTCACAGCTAACTCTGCCAATCGATCTAAAACAAGTGCAAAATCTAGCAGGTTGTGTAGCGGCCTGGAGCCGCTTTATCTCCAGATTAGGAGAGAAAGCACTACCACTATATAGACTATTGAGGCGCACATACAACTTTGAATGGACGGATGCGGCCATGGCCGGATTGGAGGAGATAAAAACCCTATTAGAGGGCAACCCAATCCTAGCCGCTCCAGGTGTTGGCGAGGCAATGCTGCTTTATATCAAGCCACTCACTAGGTAGTGAGTGTGGTACTCGTCGTCGAACGAGAGGAAGAGGGACATAAATTCCCCGTTCAAAAACCCGTATACTATGTATCCGAGGTTCTCACACCGTGTAAATCACGATACCCCCATTACCAGAAAATTGCCTATGCGGTATTTATGGCATCTCGGAAGCTCTGACACTACTTTCAAGAGTGTTTGATTACAGTGGCATCCGAAGTACCGCTCAACGATATCATAAACAATAAAGATGCCACAGGACGCATAGCCAAATGGGCCATCGAGCTCTTACCGTTCGAAATAACATACAAACCACGCCGGACTATTAAGTCCCAGGTGTTGGCCGACTTCATCGCGGAATGGACCGAAGCCGAACTCCCTAAAGAATATGGAACATACTCCCACTAGACCATGTATTTCGACGGCTCCAAAATGCTAGCTGGATTGGGGGCCGGCGTCATCTTGATATCTCCGACAGGGGATACAGTCTGCTACGTACTGTAGATCATGTATACATACTCAAACAATGCGGCCGAATATGAGGCACTACTGCACTATCTCCGCATGGCCGTATCCGTGGGCATACAACACCTTGAGGTGCACGGAGACTCAAACCTCGCCATATCTCAGGTAAATGGAGAATTTGACATGAAGGATTCAAAGATGGCAGCTTATCGAAATGCCATATTAAAAATATTGGCTCGATTTGAGGGGCTGGAATTTCACCATGTAGCTCGGGACAGAAACCAGGTATCAGATATACTTGCTTGTATGGGCGCTAAACGCGACCCAGTCCCGCCTAACACCTTTGTAGAAAGGCTGTTCAAGCCATCAGTGACATGGCAGGACGAGAGCAAAGACGGTAACCCATGCCCGAACATGCCCCAAGCCGAACTCAATACAGATGTCATGAGGGACTCAAACATGGAAATAACATCCTCGGCTCACGAGATCATGGACGTCATAGCCCCCTAGACCAAGTCTTTCCTTGCCTACCTTAATAGGCAAGAGCTCCCTGATGACTAAAATGAGGCCCGCCGCATAATTCAGCGCTCTAAAGCCTATACGGTTCATGAATGAGAACTATACAAGAAAAGCACTACTGGTATTCTCCAACGGTGCATCTCCGCAGAGGAGGGACGACAACTTCTAGCCGAAATACACGCTGGCATGGTGCCGCAGCTCAAGCTCTTGTAAGCAAGACTTTCCGAACTGGTTTCTTCTGACCAAATGCGCGAGCAGATGCTCAGATCCTAGTCCAACATTGTGTTGGATGCCAGCTTTCCGCAAACCAAAGTCATATGCCTCCCACCACTCTGAGAACCATCCCCATCACTTGGCCCTTTGCAGTTTGGGGGCTGGATATGGTCGAACCTCTTAAAGGGGGAAGACATAAAAAGAAATATTTACTGGTTATGGTGGACAAATTCACTAAATGGATAGAAGCCAAGCCAGTAAGAATAGCTGAGGCAGGGCCAGTGATAGATTTTATATCCAGTGTAGTACACCGTTATGGTGTCCCACACAGTATTATCACAGATTACGACTCCAACTTCACACCTGATGAGGCGAAAAATTGGTGCGCCATGTTAGGCATTAAACTTGATTACGCCTCTGTGTACCATCCTCAAACAAATGGTCAAGTCGAAAGAGCCAATGGCTTGATAATGAGCGGCATTAAACCCCGACTAGTGTGCTCCCCGCGGGAGTCAGATAAACACTGGGTTGAGGAGCTCGACTCCGTACTCTGGGGTCTACTGACCACACCTAACCGGACAACCGGATACATGCGATATTATTAATGACTCACCTCGAGTGCGCATGTATGAAGAGCGAGACAACGAGCTCGATCGGCAGGACGACCTAGACGGCCTCGAAGAGGAGCGTGATATCGCGCAGGCCCGTTCTGCATTCTATCGACAACAGGCCAGGCGAGACCAAAGAAGAGAAGTGCGGGCCAAAACATACAATGTTGGCAAACTCGTTTTACGCCTCCCAGAGAAGAAAAATGACAAGCTCAAACCAAGATGGGAGGGCCCCTTCATTATTGATGAAGTACTCACCGGTGGAGCCTATTGCCTTCGAAACGCATCAGACAATCGCCACGAGCCGAACCCATGTAACGCTGCCAGGCTTCGACGATTCTACCAATAGTTCGGTAGCACCTTTTGTCGGGGGAAACTGGTCGCCCACGAACACCTATGGGACCGGAGCCCCTTCTACGGTACGGCAAGGGTGCGGAGGGAGCACGAAGAGCGAATCGAGGGGCACACGCGGGCAGTTTACCCAGGTTCGGGCCGCGCGGACGCGTAAAACCCTACTCCTGCCTTGGTTGTATTGAGTTCGTGAGCTCGGGAGCTTGAAGATCTACAGTACTAGCTACACCGAGCGAGGGAGTGGTCAAGTTTCTGGGATCGAACCTCCTCTACGTTGTGCATGGGCCTCCTTTTATAGCTCAAAGGGGTCACCGACAGGTGTCAACGTAGAGGAGGGTAAAAATGTAAAATTGGTGGTAGTTGTAACAGTGCATGAACAGTGTATGAACAGTGGTCTTCACCTAACCTTGACGGTGGGGGACAAGGGCATTAAATGCCCGTAGCCGTCGCCCCAAAAGCGTCCGTCCATGCGTCTCCGTTTGCCACGGCGATAGCCTCGTCACCGCGGCTCGCCACCGTGTCCCCCAGGCTGCACAGCCATCTGCCACGTGCCCCTGGAAGGGCCCCAGGGCGACGCGTGGCCAGATGAGCTGGAGCGCAGGCACACAGCGTGAGCTTCCCCCGGCAAGCACCTTGCCGGGGTCGCAATCTTGCCGGGCCCGGAAGCTTGTCGCTCTTCGGGTCCTGCCGGGGCGCATGATGCGCCACGATATACCTTCTGGAGGTGCCGTTCTTTGGTCTTCCTGGCAAGTTCCTCTTGCCAGGGTCTTGTGCTGGAATGATAACCTTGAGCCTGCTGCGGCCTTCCCGGCAAGAGGATTCTTAACTTGAATACTTTGTTCTTGAATGGCTTCAAGGGGTCTATAGTGGGCTTTGGCGGGCGTGTGGTGAGCCAGACCATGGGACGCTGCTACTGCCCGTGCACAAGTCGGGATGCTAAGGTACCCCTACTTTAGTACACCGACAGGAGCCCCCGGGCCTGGGCCACACACGGTGCCGAGCGCTGTTGGGCCAGGCCCAGAACAGTGCACGGGCACTCGCGGCCCACGACGCGCCGTTTCCCACTCCAGATTCGCCGCATCCCTCCCTAACGGCACGCGTCGATTGCGGCGTCGTGGGAGAGATCGTGGCCTGTTTCTTTAATGAGGAAATGCGGAACGTCCCCCACTTCCCCCTTAAAAGCAGAGGAAGCAGGAGCAGTTTCCCCCATTGCTTTCATTGTGTCTTGAATCTCCAGAAACCCCCGCCGCTCCCTGCCTCTGCACTTCCTCCGCCGTCTTCACCACCCGCAGCGCCGTCAACCTCCCTCGCCGTCCCCGCCATGGCCCCGAAGAGCGACAAGGCGAAGAGCGACCAGGCGAAGAAGGAGAAGTCCGACAAGGCGGCGAAGCTGGCAGCCATGCAAAGAAGGATGGTGGTCTTCCCGCCGAGGCTCGGCGCGAGGGAGCTACGGGAAAAGTACTACTTGTTCTGGGCGAGGGAGACGAAGGCTCACCCGCGCACCAGAGTCCTCCCCGCCGCAGCCGTCGACTTGTACCCAGGAGGTTACCACTACTTCGCTTCGTTTTTCCATTGCGGCCTGTGTCCTCCGTATTCAGAGTTCTTCTGCGATGTGATGAACACATACGGATTCCACCTCTTAGATTTCACCCCGAACGTCGTCCTCACTTTGGCCGTTTTCGCACATCTGTGCGAAAACTACGTCGGGGTCCACCCAAATGTAGCTCTCTTCCGCCACTTCTTCACGCCTAGAGTAGAGTCCGAATCTCCACTCTCCGGCGGCATCTCCTGGATCTTCAGGCTCAACAAGAAGGAGGCGTATTTGATTGGGGAGCTCCGCAGCAAGTGGGAGGAGTGGAGGGCTGATTGGTGCTGGGTCATGGAAGATGAGCCCGAGCAGTTTACCTTGCCGCGCCAGACTGCAATAGTGCGCGGCAAGGATTGGAGCGACTTGGCTGCGGAGGACGATAAGTTGCAGATTGCCCTTACTAGGATCCTTCGTCTCCGGGCCGCGAACCTTACTGTAGGTGAAGTCGGGGCCAATTTCCTCCGTCGCCGCATTGCTCCTCTGCAGGAAAGGAAGAGGCCTGCTTGGGAGTTCGGCAACGCGGCAGACCGCATGAGGCTGCGCCCCGGGTTGAATTACAACTTCACTATCTTGGAACTCAAGGGGATGGTCCGGGAGCTGTTCAAACACGATCCCAAGCACAAGGAGTGGTTCACCCCGTCCCGAGGCGTAGTTCCGTTGTGCAACAACACTGCTCTCAGTGCCATCCGCGCGGCAATGCCCGAGTGCGACTCCCACGGGGTTGTCCCCACTTGGCTAATGCCTTCAGAGGAGACCGTGCAGGCCTTCTTCGACAGCTTGGTCGAACGGCCACACAACCCCGAGGAGAGAAAGGGCCTCACCCGAGCGACCACCGAGCGGGATGTGGCATATATAGCCGACAGGATGGAGGAGGCCGCCGCAGCGGCGGCTGCGGGGGAATTTGGGTACTCCGTGGAAGAAGCAGAAGCGGCGGGCGCGGTGAGTCAGGCTGAGGAGGAGGAAATCCTCAAGTTGTTGAAGATTGCGCCCGAGGAGTTTGCCGGGGAGCCTGCCAGGGAGCCTGCCGGGGGGAGCGAGGCTGCCGGGCAAGGCACTGAGTCCAGCGAGCCCGCCGAGGAGGACGCCGAATCGGGCGATTCAGACGAAGACTCCGGCGGGTCTCTGAACCTTGACGACGCCTCCTCATCCTCAGAAAACTCTCCGCCACCACCAAGCCCTCCACCGCCGCAGAAGAAGCGCCTCCGCAAGACCGCTGAGACGGCGAGGCCACAGGCGCCCCGACAACAGCCGAAGCGTCGAGCGACGCGCGCCACTACGACGAGCAATGTCGTCAAGGAGGCGTCCCGTGTCCCAGCGGCAAGCGGAGGGGGGTCTTCCCGGAGCGGTTCTGGTGTTCCTTCTGCCCCTCGGTCCTCGGGGATGACCGGAGCGGGGTCTTCACAACCCACGGCTCCGGAGCCCGCCAAGCGCCCGAGGGAGCCTTCTCCTCCAGCTCCTCGCGCTGGAGCGCGCGAGGCGGAGTTTGACTTCTCCGCCCTCAGCTCCGACGAAGAGGAGGAAGAGTAAGCGCTTGCAATTTCTATTTCCTTTGATTTTTGTTTTTCTTGTCTCGATTTCTGATCTTGTTTGGCTTCCAGGACGTTGATCCAGAGGATGGCGAAGAGGGCCAAAATCCTTGTGGTTGACCTCGAGGACGACGAGCCTGCCGCGGCGACGGGGGATGCGCCAGGACAAACTTGCCGGACCAGCCTGCTGCTCCAGAGAGCAGCCCCCAGCGTAAGTCCTGCGTTCACTTTTCCGCTTGATGGGCGCGCTTGAGCTTGTTACCCTTATTGATGTCTTGTTGTCTTGTGCAGGAGTGGAGCCGCAGCCGCAGGAGCACCAGGAGGTCGCCCCCGACGAGCCGCTTGTTCCACCTTCCCCGCCAAGGATGAGCTCCCCGGCGAGGGACAGCGCTCCACCAAGGATGGGTACTCCGCCAAGGGCGAGTACCCCGCCAAGGGCGAGCAGCCCGACAAGGGTGAGCACCCCGCCAAGGGAGGGCGCCAGCGGCTCTCCGCCGGCGGGGGCTTCTACTACGCCGCCGAGGGAGAACTCCCCGGCGAGGGACCCCGTTATCGAAGAGGCCCACGAAGGTAAACCCTTGTGATTTCTTCTTCTCGGATTCTTCTTTTTTGGATATTTGCGTGACTGTCTTTTCTTTTCTTTTTCTTCTGTCAGATCCGCCCGCCCCGGAGCCGATGGAGACGGAGACCATCGCCGAGGAGGACGTGCGCGGCAATGCTGGCGACGCTACCACCACCGAAGGAATGGCTGGTGCCGACGAGCCAACCGCCGAGGAGACCGCCCCGACCGCTGACGCTGCAGCGGGGGAAGGGACCGGCGACCGCACTGCTGGCCCGGAGGCCGCAGGAGCACCGGACGCTGCGCCGGCCGCCGACCCCTCCGCCCCCGCGGCCGGGTTGGGCGTCTACCTGGAGGCCGCCAACGGGGTCTTTATCCAAGTCCCATGGACGTCCTCATCAAGGGCACCCGCGGAGGGGGAGACCTTCGACGGAGAAGTTCTCGCCTCCGCCGGGCTGAAGATTGTCGATGCGCCCGGCAGCAGCGACGAGCCCGAAGAGGAGCAACTCCTACGCCGGCTCTTGGCCTTGTACCGGGCCAGACATGCTAAGTTGGACTCCCGGGAGGCCTTGGCTGCCAAGGCTGGTGCTGATCTGGAGAAGCGCGCCGCGGAGCTCCGTGCCGCCAACCAGGCGGCCCTCCGGAACTTGGCGGAGGAGCGTGAAGAGCTTGCCGAGGCGCAGCAAGCATTCGTCCTCGAGAAGGCTGAGGTCGAGGAGCAGCAGCGACGGACCGCTGAGGATCTGTCTCGGCGGGAGGGAGAGCTCAACTAGCGGAAGGTCGACCTCGATAGCCACGAGGACGACCTCACCGCTCGCGAGCAGGCCATTGGCGGGGCTCTGCAGGAGGCGAGGGACGCCGCTGCTGCCGCAGAGACCGCCAAGAGGGATCTGGAGGCCCGGGTGGCGCAGATGGAGACGAACTTGAAGGCGAGCGAGGACAGGGTTACCGCGCTCAACGTGGCGCGGGAGAAGGATGCCCACACCAACTCGGAGCTGCAAGTCCGCCTCTCCGAGAAAGGCAAAGAGCTCAACGACGCCAAGGACTCCATCGCAGACTTGGAGCTGAAGGTCTCCACCCTCAATGACTCACTTGACGCCGCCCGGGACCGTGAAACGAAACTAAAAGAAAATCTCCGGGCTGAAAGGGCGCTGTTGGACAGCACCGCCTTGTCGCAGAACAACTTCTAGCAAACGATGGAGCAGTGGACTGAAGAGCTCGTCGCCTCCACCGCCAACATCGACAAGGAGATGGTGGCGCTGAAGGCGGAGCACCTCGTGTACTCCCCCAACGAGAGCCTCCCCCACAGCGCCAAGCTGAGCCTGTTCTTCAGAGGGGTGGCGCCGGCCCTCGCGCGGCTACGGGAGAGGATCCCCGCACAGCTGGCTGACGAGGCACGCCGGCTTTGCACGGGTACCATGGAGCGGGTGTTGTCGAAGATCGTCTACCGCAACCCCGGCATCAACCTTGTCAACGTCCTCCGGACCCTGCCGCCCGAAGCTGACCAGGAGGCGTTGAAGGCCCAAGTTGCCCACATCGTAGCCAAGGCGAGCAAGATCAAGAGGGTCGACGGAGACCTAAGAGACTAGGCTCCCTTCTTTCTGCTTCCTTTGCTGCTGTCGATTAAGTCATGGGTAGTAGTTGGTTAGAACAGCGGCAAGCTATCTTGTAATATAACTTTATTTTGGATAATCAATGCAGTGTTATCTCCCTTGTTTAGTCCTTTCACTTTGTATGCTTTCCACCCTACACTTTTAGGGAACTTGCCGGCAAAGGGACCCTTGCCGCGAGCGCTGAGTGCGGGACTCTTAGCAGCCTGCTAGCAATGCCCTTGCCGGCAAGAAACCTTGCCGCAGCTAGTCGCAGCATACTTAGATTGCTGAGCGAACTCGAAAACGAAGTAAGGGCGTGACACTTGTCGCAGCTCACTTAAGCCGTTGAGTGTGCTCGAAACAAAGTAAGGGCGCGACCAGCCACGGGTAGGTTCCTCCGCGCACAGGTTTTCCATACAATGTGCGGTCGTTCAAGGAAGACAACTAATTTTTTTAAAAAATTTGAATTGCTCAAACTCTGGCAACTTAGCTTTTATGGATTGTTTGCTTTCCCATTTCCCGGCAAGGCTTCCCTTTCTTGAACATCATTTGGTTCATACCTCCATCTCCTCCCCCCGACAAACTTGTGCACGAGGAACTCTTCTTCTGTTTAAGAGAGAAGGGAAAAGAGGAGGAAACACATGTATGGAGCCTTGTAGCTTGTTACTGCTTACCGGGGATGTGCGCTGCACAAAGTGTTAGATGATTCATGCAAGTAAAAGGAAAAGCATGAAATGACAAATGGTGCGAAGCACAAAAGTTTTACTGATGCACGGGGTCTGCACCCGGCTTTGTACAAAGGTTTACATGCAACAGCGGCAAGACTTGTACAAAAGGTGGTTGCCGGAGCGGATCACGGCAACCGCGCCTTATGGGTGAAACTTGCGAAGATGCTCTATGTTACAGGAGTTGCTCACCGGTAAGCCTTCTTCGGTCTCAAGGCGGACAGCGCCTGGCCTTGTGACTTTACTCACCCGATAAGGGCCTTCCCACTTCGGCATCAATTTGTTGGAGTTCTTGGCGGACTGAACGCGCCGAAGAACAAGGTCACCTTCCTCGAGACTCCTAGCTCTGACCTTGCGGCTGTGATAGCGACGCAAGGCTTGCTGGTATCGAGCAGCTCGCACAGCAGTATGGAGACGGTCCTCCTCGAGGAGCAATGCATCATCTTGTCGCAACTGCTCTTGCTCAAGCTCGTCGTAAGCGAGCACTCGAGGAGACCCGTATACGAGTTCCGTGGGGAGAACTGCCTCTGCTCCATAGACAAGAGCAAAGGGTGTCTGTCCGGTGGCTCGATTTGGTGTCGTCCTGATTGACCAAAGAGCCGCCGGCAACTCCTCTATCCAGTTTGTTCCACACTTGTGCAGCCTGTCGAAAGTCCTCGTCTTGAGTCCGCGCAGCACTTCAGCATTTGCCCTCTCCGCTTGACCATTGCTCCTCAGGTGAGCAACAGAAGCGAAGCAGACCTTGGCGCCAAGGTCTTGGACGTATTGCATGAAGGTGCGACTTGTGAACTGTGTGCCGTTGTCGGTGATGATCCTGTTAGGGATTCCGAAACGGCAAACAATTGACCTGAAGAACCTCACTGCTGACTGTGCGGTCACCTTTCTCACTGGTTCCACTTCCGGCCACTTTGTGAACTTGTCGATAGCAACGTACAAGTACTCAAAGCCCCCGACAGCACGAGGAAAAGGGCCGAGGATGTCGAGCCCCCAGACCGAGAAGGGCCAGGACAAAGGGATCGTCTGGAGAGCTTGAGCTGGCTGGTGTATTTGCTTGGCATGGAACTGGCACGCTTCACACTTGGTTACTTGTGCAGTTGCATCTTGGAGGGCTTCTGGCCAAAAGAAACCTTGCCGGAACGCCTTCCCGGCAAGTGCTCTTGCGCCAATGTGGTGACCACATATGCCTCCATGTATTTCTGCCAACAGCTTCTGTCCATCTTCCCGAGAAATGCACTTCAATCTGACACCATTGAGTCTTCTTCTGTATAGCTCGTTGCCGACGAACTGATACATACTTGACTGCCTGGTGATCCTCTCTATCTCTTCTGGTTCTTCGGGGAGTTCTCCAGTTTGAAGAAAACGGACGATTTGCTGTGCCCACGCTGGAGCCTGAGGTTCAACAACAAGGACTAAAGGCATCAGTGCTGCTGTGGGAACGTCAGCTTCTACGGCAAAGTCCCGCGGCTCTGCCGGAGCTGAACGTTCCCCGGCAAGCCTGCCGGGGCAAGTCTTGTCGGGAACGCCTGCTTCAACTGTACAGACCCTTGGGTCTGCAGGAGCAGACTGTTCCTCGGCAACTTGGTCGTTGATCTTGGGGACCTTGGCGGCGGTTTCGGGAAGGTCCGCCGGCAAGTAGTCGCCGGAGACCAACTTCCTCTTCTAGCTCTGCCCAACTGATGGTGTAACGGATGGTTGAGTTAGCTTGAGCATGAAGGTCCCTGGTTCCACAGGTAACTTCATTGCAGCACACTTTGAGAGGCCATCTGCGATATCATTCTGAGCTCTTGGGACATGCTCCATCTGCAGGCCTTCAAAGTGTTCTTCAAGCTTCCTCACTTCATCGACATAAGCTTCCATCAAAGGGCTCTGGTAACTCTTGTTTACTTGTCGGACTACCAATTGTGAATCTCCCCGCACAATCAGCTTCTTGATCCCAAGTTCGGCCGCAATTCTGAGGCCGGCAAGCAAACCTTCATACTCAGCAGTATTGTTTGTCGCTTGCTCCTTGGGAAAGTGCATCTGAACAACGTACTTGAGGTGCTCTCCGATGGGCGCTATGAGTAACACGCCAGCGCCGACGCCTTGCAGCGAGAAGGCACCATCAAAGTACATTATCCATTCTTTGCTTGCTTCTTGGACGGGGATGCTTGTCTCTAGGACTTCTTCATCTGGTGTTGGGGTCCATTCTGCTATGAACTCTGCCAAAGCTCTGCTCTAGATAGTTGAGGTACTCTCAAACTTGAGACCAAAGCTTGATAGCTCTAGTGCCCACTCGACGATCCTGCCTGTTGCTTCTGGATTCTGCAATATCCTCTTCAACGGAAAGCGAGTGACCACCGTTATCTCGTGTGCTTGGAAGTAATGGCGCAGCTTCCTTGAGGCCATGAGGAGGCCGAAAAGCAACTTCTGCACCCCAGAGTATCTTGACCTAGCCCCCTACAAGAGGGAACTTACAAAATAAACTGGGCGCTGCACCATCTTCTTTCGCACTTCTCCTTGTTCCTGCGCAGATTTGTCCTTGTCGGGGTCAGAACTTGTCGGGGAAGCCCCCTGCTTGTCGCTGGATGTGCTCGCCGGGGTTGTGGGCTCCTCCTCTGCCTCCCTCTCCGCTACCAACGCAGCACTAACCACTTGATTGGTTGCTGCTAAGTATAGCAACAACTTCTCTTGTGGCCTAGGTGCGACAAGTATTGGAGTAGAGGACGGGTATTCTTTCAAGTCATGCAGCGCTGCCTCCGCTTCCGGAGTCCATTTCATTGGACCTGCCTTTTTTAATATTTTGAAGAAAGGCAGGGCGCGTTCTGCAGACTTTGAAATGAACCTGCTGAGGGCGGCCACGCAACCCGCAAGCCTCCGTACATCCTTGACGCGCTTCGGGGCTTCGATCTGCTCGATGGCCTTGATCTTGTCGGGATTGGCTTCAATGCCCCTCTGGGACACAAAGAACCCGAGAAGCTTGCCGGAGGGGACTCCGAAAACGCACTTCTCGGGGTTCAACTTGATCTGTATCTTGCGCATATTCTCAAAGGTTTCTTCTAGGTCTTGTATCAGGGTATCTTTGTCCTTGCTCTTGACCACTATATCATCCATGTAGGCTTCTACGTTCCTGTGTATCTGTGGCTCAAAAGCAGTGTGGACCACCCTTGCAAATGTTGAGCCCGCATTCTTCAATCCAAAGGGCATGCGTATAAAGCAATATGTGCCACATGGAGTAATGAATGCGGTCTTCTCTTCGTCTTCCTCATCCATGAATATCTGATGGTAACCTGAGTATGCATCGAGAAACGAAAGCAACTCACATCCAGCCGTGGAGTCCACAATCTGGTCAATGCGCGGCAAGGGAAATGGATCCTTGGGACATGCTTTATTCACATCGGTGAAGTCTATACAAAGTCTCCACTTCCCATTGGCTTTGCGCACGACAACTGGATTGGCCAGCCACATGGGATGAAGTACACCTCTAACAAGGCCTGCTGCTTCCAGCTTCTTGATCTCTTCGGCAATAAACTCTTGACGCTCCACCGTTTGCTTCCTGACCTTCTGCTTGACGGGCCGCGCATGAGGACAAACATCAAGCTTGTGCTCAATTACCTTTCTGGGAACGCCGGGGATGTCAGATGGCTGCCATGCAAACACATCGACATTCGCCCGCAGGAAGGCAACGAGCGCGCTTTCCTATTTGGGGTCGAGCGTAGCACTGATGGTAAAAGTACCACCAGTGCCGTCCTCCTTGGCGGACACCTTCTTGGTTGCGGGTGGAGTTGCCATTCCTTTCTTGCACTTGCCGGTGGAGCTCGATGGTGCGTCCTCGATGGCAGCGCAGCACTCCGAGGAGGTGCGTTTGCCGGAGTGGGCCCCAGAGCTCTTGCCGGACTTGGTCTTGGTCTTCCCCCCGGGAGCTTCAGCGGCAAGTGTCTTGCTGTCTGCCGCGGCTGCTGCGTCCCGGTAGATCTTGTCGGTGCAAATAAGCGCGTCCTTCTTGTCGCCGGGGACAGAGATGACGCTTATTGGCCCCGGCATCTTGAGCATGTTGTAAGCATAGTGGGAGGCTGCCATGAACTTGGCGAGCGCAGGACGGCCAAGTATCCCATTGTACGGCAATGGGATATCGGCAACGTCGAAGGTGATCCTCTCCGTCCTGAAGTTAAGCTCTCCGCCAAAGGTCACCGGCAGCGTGATTTTCCCCTTCGGCTTGCTCCTTCCCTGGTTGATCCCTTCGAACGTCCCGGTTTCCTCGAGCTCGCTCTCGGGGATTTGCAGCTTCTTGATCATAGCGGAGGAGATCAAGTTGAGGCGGGCCTCGCCGTCAACCAACATCTTGGTGACCTTGAGGTTGCGGATAGTTGGTGAGACCAACATCGGCAAGCACCCGACCGCAGTTGTGCGGTCAGGGTGGTCCTCAAGATCGAAGATGATGGGCGTGCCGGACCATTTCAGCAGCTTGCGCGACTCGACAGGTGGCTCAGCTGCATTCACTTCCCGCACCCATTGTTTGAGTTGGCGGTGGGAAGTGTGCAGAGAGGCGCCCCCATCGACGCACAGAACTTCTGTGGCCTTCTGGAACTCCTGCTCGCTATTATCTCCGTCATCCATGTCTTCGTCATCGTCTTCGTCTTCATCCTTGTCGCGGCCCCGGGGAGGTCTGTCTCCTTGCCGCTGCTTGGCCTTGCCGCGGCGCCCTCCCCGGCCATTGAACGGCCGCTTCTTGCTGGGCTCTCCCCCGCCTCCTTGGGCCTTCTCCTTGTCGCGACGCTCGTATTCAGCCTTCTGCTGTTCTACGAGGTACTCTACCCTCTTGCAGTTCTGGAGATCGTGGCCCTTGGTGCGGTGTATCTTACAGTACTGCTTGTCGGGGCCGTCCTGCTTGTCGGCTGCCGCTACAGGGGCGGCCCCCTTGCCGGAGCTACCAGCCTGTGTCTTCTTGGCGGCAGCCTTCTTGCCGGACTGCTCGACAACTAGTACCTCCTTGTTCTTCTTCTTCTTATTGTTCCGCCGCCGGTTTTTCCTTGCCGGGGCGGCATCCTCGCTGTCACTTCCTCCTGCCGCAGTATCCTCTCCGGGGAGTCTCCTCCCTTCTTCAGCGCGCGCACACTTATCAGCCAGAGCGTAAAGCTCGCTGACGTCCCGGATCTTGGTCATCGCCATCTCCTCCCTCATCCGGCAGTTACGCATGTTCTGGTGGAACGCGCTGATAACCGCGGCAGGGTGGACATCGGGGATATTGTGCTGAACGCGGCTGAACCTCTGGATATATTTGCGCAGGGACTCTCCCTCCTTCTGAGCAAGAATGTGTAGATCGCTCTCCTGGCCGTGGGGTTTGTGGCCGCCCGTGAAGGCGCCGACAAACTGGTGGCATAGATCTGCCCAAGAGGAGATGGAGTCCTCCGGCAACTGCATAAGCCAAGACCTGACGTTTGGCTTAAGCACGAGCGGGAAGTAGTTTGCTAAGATCTTCTCGTCGCGTCCCCCGGCAGCCTGCACCGCAATGGTGTAGATGCTGAGGAACTCCGAGGGGTGTGTCTTGCCGTCGTACTTCTCGGTTACGTCGGGCTTAAAGTTCTTCATGCCGGGCCACTGGACTTGCCGCAGCTCCCGGGTGAACGCAGGGCAACCTTCCGTGTACGGCAAGTCGCCTGGTTCACCGGGTGCGTGCATGTCGACAGCAGTCCCAGCGCGCTGGTCGGACTGTCTTCGGGCTTCTCTTCGACGCTCGATACGAGTTCGAGCGTCCTCTTGTCGCCTGTCGTCGAGGACTTGGCGCTGATCGCGGCGAGCCCGTGGATCCGACGACGCTGTGGAGTCATCGTCGACGTTGATCCGGCGGGTCGGCGATTTCTGCTTCCGCGGCGGGGAGTGCACGGTAGTTGCACCCCCGGCGGTCTTGTCTCCATCGGCCTTCGCTTGGTCGACTTGCCGCGGCCGTGATGTTGCCGGCTGCTGCGGCGTGTCGTTGTTGGCGAAGGCGATGAGGCTCTGGATTGTAGCCCTCCAGTCTTCGGCCTTATCCGCCGCTGGAGGGAAGTCGAGGAGCAGCTGAGCTCTGACGAGAGCTTCAGCCGGAGTGGAAGAGAGCGGTGGCGAGCGGTGCGAGGAGCGAGATATGCTCGAACTTCTAACAACGTTAGAAGGAGCAGGTTCTCGCCCCGGCGACCGCGCCTTGCTCGTGCCAGCACGCTGGCCTTGAGCGTCCCGCGACCCGCCAGTTTGGCCTTGTCCCAGCAGACGGATGGTACCGTGGGTACCACGTCGCTGCTGGCCCGGCATCTCCTGAGAGGGACGGGGTGCGTGCACGGACGCCGAGGCTTTGGAGTTTGCCCGGTCGTCCGTCTTGTCCTTGGACTTGGCAGCGCCGTGAGTATCCTCGCCGGCGTCCACCCTTCCGCCGGTGTCTCCCCCACCAACCGTTGGTTCTGGTGGCGGTGGGATCGACGCAGACGGGCCTCCGACCTCCGAAGCCTTCTTCTTCGGCGGCATGTCGATGTAGTCGATGAGGTTGATGAAGCTAGTGCAGTTGCTGAAGGTTGCGCCTGCGTGAGCGCTGGATCAGGTTCGCACAACCTCGACGCCCCCTACCTGGCGCGCCAAAGATGTCGGGGGAAACTGGTCGCCCACGAACACCTATGGGACCGGAGCCCCTTCTACGGTACGGCAAGGGTGCGGAGGGAGCACGAAGAGTGGATCGAGGGGCACACGCGGGCAGTTTACCCTGGTTCGGGCCGCGCGGATGCGTAAAACCCTACTCCTGCCTTGGTTGTATTGAGTTCGTGAGCTCGGGAGCTTGAAGATCTACAGTACTAGCTACACCGAGCGAGGGAGTGGTCAAGTTTCTGGGATCGAACCTCCTCTACGTTGTGCATGGGCCTCCTTTTATAGCTCAAAGGGGTCACCGACAAGTGTCAACGTAGAGGAGGGTAAAAATGTAAAATTGGTGGTAGTTGTAACAGTGCATGAACAGTGTATGAACAGTGGTCTTCACCTAACCTTGACGGTGGGGGACAAGGGCATTAAATGCCCGTCGCCGTCGCCCCAAAAGCGTCCGTCCATGCGTCTCCGTTTGCCACGGCGATAGCCTCGTCACCGCGGCTCGCCATCGTGTCCCCCAGGCTGCACAGCCACCTGCCACGTGCCCCTCGAAGGGCCCCAGGGCGACGCGTGGCCAGATGAGCTGGAGCGCAGGCACACAGCGTGAGCTTCCCCCGGCAAGCACCTTGCCGGGGTCGCAATCTTGCCGGGCCCGGAAGCTTGTCGCTCTCCGGGTCCTGCCGGGGCGCATGATGCACCACGATATACCTTCTGGAGGTGTCGTTCTTTGGTCTTCCTGGCAAGTTCCTCTTGCCAGGGTCTTGTGCTGGAATGATAACCTTGAGCCTGGTGCGGCCTTCCCGGCAAGCTCCTCTTGCCGGGGTCTTGTTTCTTAACTTGAATACTTTGTTCTTGAATGGCTTCAAGGGGTCTAGAGTGGGCTTTGGCGGGCGCGTGGTGAGCCAGACCATGGGACGCTGCTACTGCCCGTGCACAAGTCGGGATGCTAAGGTACCCCTAGTTTAGTACATCGACACCTTTTATTATCTTTTTCAGTTTAGGCCTTATCCCTTATTTTATTTTAGTTCTCCTCTTCCTTTCTTATTTTTTCCTTACCGAAAAGTGTTCGGCTTAACCGAACTGTTACAGGGTAAAGCATCCTCAAATGTATATACCTCAAAATACCTAGGGGCTTCTATAACGAAGCCCATTATTAAAAACGTATTAATTACAATGCCCATGTCGTCTGTTTCATACAGTCTCTTTGCCATTATATGCACCTTTATGACTTATGTTTTTGCCAAGCTAGGTTGCCTAGCTCCTGTGTTTATACCCTATGTCCCCGATTGTTCGGCTAGGGTGTAAAGGGAGCACCTCTGCAATTGTTACAACCGGGTAATCCGGACCTGTACCTCAGATGGGTAAAGCCCAAAGCTAGTGTTCTTAAGGGAATTACTGGTCGGCGGACAAACGACGATCGCATTTTGGCACATAATCTTTCAAACTCATAGGATAGGCTCCCTATAATCCTATTTTTAAGGATAAAGGCCTAGGCACGCATATATATGCATGCTGACCCAGGGAAAGTAACCCTTAACGAAACTATTCTCTCTGGAAGATGTTTCTTACGTTAAATAGTAATATAACATAACTCCCCTAACATAGTTTGTCTGTTTAAGCAAAGATGACCGGATTGCCTGGTTCCCGAACATACCACGTGTTTACCACAGGTATAGTATTCGGAAACACTCCAGCCCTTGGGTTTCGGAGGTCAAAGCGGAAGGTCTGCCATGGCAATCTTTCAAATAAATTCGACATGAGATAAGTTTGATGATAAAGTACATTGTTACATGGAATCAAATGCCTACTCTTCATCTATACCATCTATAAGACTGTCTAATTTATAGTCTTGTTGTGAAAATTTGGCAGCTGTCTTTACTTGGTGATACACCAAGCTCACATGGATTTCTAGTCCGTCAGGCCCTCGAGGTCCAACCCGTGCCATATGATTCGGATCAAGTCCGGTGTAACGTGTCTTCACTATAGCCCAGGCTTCTCGAACACCTTCTCGACATGCTGAAGCCTTCCACAGTTCAAAGCGGCGCCGAGCCCCTTTGAATAAATTTGCTAGTTCCTCCATAATTTCTGGAGGAGAATCGGCTGGCCATAAGGCCTTGGCCATATTCTTCATGGCCTTCCGAGCTCGCTCGTGTACCTTGGAGAGCTCTTGCAGCAGGTCACCTTGAAATCCGGACACCTCTCCCTCGGGCCGCCCAGTTAACAAGCCTACATGATCCGTTTTGTAAAAAACTTTAAATTAAGGGACTATAATGAAAGCTAGGTTAAAGGTCATACTGAATATGCCGCCTTTTAGCTTCATGTTCTCTTCCAAGGCATCTGAGAATTGGGCTCGTATGTCCTTTAGCTCTTCGGCTTGCTTGATATTTGTATCCTGCAGTTTGTTTTTCTCCTCTATGGTCCCTGTTAGTACACGTTGAACTGCGGCCGTTTGCACTTCTTCTTGTTCTTTGTCCGCCAGAGCAGCTCTTAGCTAAACCCCAAGTAGGTCTGTTAACCCTGCTGCAGCAGTTAAAACAAATTATATTTAAAAATCATTGATTGGCGCAGGACCATACTTTCCGAACACTATTGTTCTTACCATCAGAGCCCTTCTTGGACTTCTTCGAATCTTCCAATTTGGTGGTGACAGCAGCTAACTTGGTCCGGCATTCTTCAAGCTCCTTGGATAATATGTTATTCTTTTCCTTGATTACCTCCAGATACGGCGATCCTTAAATCAGTTGGGCCAACTTCTTCAAGTCTCGGGGGCTACTGGCATATGAATATTTAATCTACACTTTCTTACCCGCATATCCTTGCAAGCTAGTGAGTGGCTCCGGCAAGCCCGTGTCGAGCAACTCGGACATACGCATCCGTAGAACTGATGGCATTGAACGCCTCTTCAGTAAAAGCTAGATCACGCATGGCTGCTTTTCACCGCCGATGATTCATCGCGCTCTCCACTTCGGAATTGGTACTAGATACTTCATCCGAATCCTCTTGGAGAGGACAATCCAATGTTACACTTGTATCAACCCTTGTCCTTGTGGATGGGTCCGGTGCCGGATTGGTTGCGACATGACCATCAGGATCCCCGGACACAGTCCGGCGTATGCTCCTCCTAAAATAAGACAAAACGGAAAATTACAATCCAGCTTCGCCACTGAGCACCTGTTAAAAAGTCATACCTCTTTGATAATGGAGGAGGTTCGGTGGTGTTTTCGGTCTCCTTTCGCTTCAAAGGCCTGCCCTGCATAGGCGTCGCTTTCCGAAAGGCGCTCTTGATGCAGTACGGTGGGATGAGCGCCGCCCCTTTTGAGCATGAGATAATGCGATGGGTGAGGCGCGCTGGGAAAACTCTCTTTGGGGAGCATCTCCTGGGTACTTACGCGGGAGGAAGGAAGAAGGCCAGGGTAATCGGCAACAATAGCCACTTCAGTACCATCATGGCTGGCCTGATAGAAAACTCCGTCCCTAAGCTCTATGCCTATATCTGGATCTTCTTCAAATCTGGGATCCATGTCTTGAATATGGTCCTCTGGCTGCGGATTGAGGCTATGAATCCCTTTGACCACCTTCCTCCACTCCTATGGGAGATAACCTAATTCGGTTCAGTTAGTGTGTCCCAAGAGAAAAATTGAGCAAACCTAGCGATCAGAGAAAGGCTTACCCAGTCGATGGGGTTGTACATAGAGAAACCTTCCCGACACTTCAAATGAAGAAAGTCCTCCTCCACTTTGTAGAGGTCAGCTAGGATGGCGGCCAGGGCGGCAGAGTTGTCTAGACCCATGCGTAGACAGCGCGGGGCATCATCTTGCCCATTATAATGCCACATAGGAAACCCTATGGCTTGAAGCGGCTACACATGTCGCGTTATCGAGATGGCCACTACTTCAATTATTGTCAGCTCGGAGTGGGCAAGTAATCTGATCTTTCTAACTAGCCTTTTGATCTCCGCACTGTCTTCTTCCTTGAGCTTTGGCGACACCAGTTGAAACGCTTCTTTAAAGGAGCACTGGAGTATTCGGGAAGGCCCCGCCGGATTGGGTCCGGAAGAACGACGTCTTCAATATAAAACCATTCCGAGGGCCACTCTTCGGATGCCTTCTTCGGAGTTCTGGACAGGTAGCCTGTCCCAGCTATACACCACACTTCGGTGCCGCCCACTGATACGTCCATTTTGCATCATGCTTTTATGTTGATATTTATTGCACTATGGGTTGTTATTACACGTTATGTTACAATACTTATGCCTTTTCTCTCTTATTTTACAAGGTTTACATGAAGAGGGAGAATGCCGACAGTTGGAATTATGGGCTGGAAAATGAGTAACCATTGGAAACCTATTCTGCACAACTCAAAAAGCTCCAAAACTCCAGAGGACACCGTTTCAGAAAATATAAAAAATATCTGGCGAAAGAGATTCACCAGGGGGCACCACCTGTCCACGAGGGTGGGGGGCGCCCCCTCCCCCTGGGCGCGCCCCCTACCTCGTGGGCCACTCGGTGACCCCCCAATGCCCATCTACTCCTATATGTGGTGTTTTGACCTGGAAAAAAATCAGGGAGAGTCTTTCGGGACTAGACGCTGCCGTCTCGAGGCGGAACCTTGGCGGAACCAATCTAGGGCTCCGGCAGAGCTGTTCTGTTGGGGATACTTCCCTCTGGGAGGGGGAAATCATCATCGCCGTCATCACCAATAACTCTCCCATCTTGGGGAGGGTTATTTTCATCAACATCTTCACCAGCACCATCTCCTCTCAAACCCTAGTTCATCTCTTGTATCCAATCCTTGTATCCAAACCTCAGATTGGTACCTGTGGGTTGCTAGTAGTGTTGATTACTCCTTGTAGTTGATGCTAGTTGGTTTACTTTGTGGAAGATCATATGTTCAGATCCATTATGCATATTAATACCCCTCTGATCATGAACAATATTATGTCTTGTGTGTAGTTACTTTTGTTCCTGAGGACATGGGAGAAGTCTTGCTATAAGTAGTCATGTGAATTTGGTATTCGTTTGATATTTTGATGAGATGTATGTTGTCTTTCCTCTAGTGGTGTCATGTGAACGTCGATTACATGACACTTCACCATTGTTTGGGCCTAGAGGAAGGCATTGGGAAGTAATAAGTAGATGATGGGTTGCTAGAGTGACGGAAGCTTAAACCCTAGTTTATACGTTGCTTCGTAAGGGGCTGATTTGGATCCACTTGTTTCATGCCATGGTTAGGTTTACCTTAATACTTCTTTTGTAGTTGCGGATGCTTGAAATAGGGGTTAATCATAAGTGGGAGGCTTGTCCAAGTAAGGACAGCACCCAAGCACCGGTCCACCCACATACCAAATTATCAAAGTACTGAACGCGAATCAGATGACCGTGATGAAAACTAGCATGACGATAATTCCCATGTGTCCTTGGGAGCGTTTTCCTTCATATAAGAGTTTGTTCAGGCTTGTACTTTGCTACAAAAAGGATTGGGCCATCTTGTTGCACCTTATTTACTTTTACTATCTGTCACTTGCTACCAATTACCTTATCACAAAACTATCTGTTACCTATAATTTCCTTCTGCTCCTCGTTGGGTTCGACACTCTTACTTATCGAAAGGACTATGATAGATCCCCTACACTTGTGGGTCATCACCCACCTCGAATATAGATCCCTTTTGGGAGCGGGGGATGAGGCAGAAGAATTTTCTCCATAGCTCAAAATGAGCCTCACAGCCCAGAAACAGCTCACAAAGAGCGACGAAGCCCGCGATGTGCAAGATATAGCCTGGCGTAAGATCGTGCAGATGGAGACCATAGAACTCCAGGAACCCCCTGAGGAAAGGATGGATAGGAAATCATACGCCTCTCAAGAGGAAGGAGACAAAGCACACCCGCTCCTCCTTGGTAGGATTGGGGAAATTTTTCGCCAAGGCATCACCGTTAATATAAGTTAATCCAGCCCAAATGCGGGCTAGATCCGCAGGAGGGAGATACCCCTGCGCCTGAAGTTTACTCAGATGTGTATGGGATACTGAGAAACTTTCCTAATCACCTGCTTGAGCGCCATGAGGGCGTGAGGAAGAGCTGGGAACGCCGGCCATGATTGGAGATTTTCCGTGGCAAGCTCTAGGGATTTTCCGCGTGGAGTGGAATGGCATATGAGATTTAGTCTCTTTAAATAGACTCCTTCCTTACATAGTCAAGGGGTTATTTGTTAAAATACCCAGACGGTTCACATTCATCTGACACGTGGAAGCCTAGGCGACGGCGGCAAGGAATCAAACATGATATAATATTAAATATGGAGCTAAACTATCATCTATTCCGAAGAAGACCCTGCCTTGCAAGACTGAAGACATGAAGTCGGATACAATCTCGTCATTGAAGGCTAGTCCGGGGGCTACTGAGGGAGTCCTGGATTTGGGGGTCCATGAGGATTCGGTCTACCGAAGCTGGGCCGAGTAGATGGGCATGAAGATGAAGATAAACTAACGTCCCCGTGTCCGGTTAGGACTCCTGTATATGTAGAAAGGAAGAATAGATGTTCGGATGTAATGATTCCTTTCTTCCCAAGAAATCTTTGTAACCCTAGGTCTCCTTCGGTGGAGATATAAAACGGAGGATCTAGTCCATAGAGGGTAGAAGAATCACAATTATATAGGCTAGACTCCTAGGGTTTTAGCGGTTACGATCTCGAGGTAGATCAACTCTTGTAAACCCATATTCATCAAGATCAATCAAGAAGGAGGTAGGGTATTACCTCGACTGAGAGGGCCTGAACCTGGCTAAAACATCATGTCCCCAGTCTCCTATTACCATCGATCCTTAGACACACAGCTTGGGCACCCCTACTCGAGATAGGCCAGTTTTGACACTGACACCACCCCCGATGTAATCGAAAAATGACCTATGAACCCTATAAGTCGTCGGTGCAGAATTCATCGATGGCAGTGTTTTTAATCCAATCATCCACCACTGATGTGTTCAATCCCCTCCCTAACTATCCAATCGCGTGCTCGAATCTAATCTAGCCCGAGTCAAAAATAGTAAACCTACAGAGAGGGCGGGGAATTACCGCCATGGCCGATGTGCTCCGGTGGAGGTATGCAGTCGCTCTGGTGGTAGCCGTCGTCTTGGATTGATTCACTATCACTCCAGTGGTCACCGCCTTCGGTGTGAGTGGGAAGAGGGGAGAGAGCGGTGAGGAAGGGAGGTGAGGATAATTTATGACGACGCGTCGGGAAACAACATGACTTCTCAGGACCGCATCCACGCATGCAACCGCCCACACCCATGTGTCTAGGGTTGCACCGCTCGGGCCTGGCTCCACAAAAATGGCCAATTTGAACATTCCTATGGATGGAGGCCCAGAGATGCTTTAATGTTCATGATATGCAGGCCCAACAGTGAATGTGGGTAATTAAACAGGCCATTTACTTCACACGCGGGCTTGCCTGAGGTATATGTGGGCTACCAAACGCATCCTCAATGATTTGAGACTACGTAGCACGATATGCTGAGGTCAGTTCATTACATGCAATCGTATGAATTAACAAATAAACATTATGTACTTCCTCCGTCTAGGTGTGTAAGTCACCTTACGAAAACCAAATCCCAAAACACTTTGGCGTGATGCATGAACTCTCACCTCATTTATTGTTTTTTGACATGAATAAAGCAATTAACCAATAAGAGTGTGGGACGTGTGTACTTTCAATGACTTGAAACTAACAAACACGCACGACTGTTGGGAAACGTTGCATGGAAAACAAAACAAAAATCTACGCATACACAATGATCTATCCATGGAGATGCATATCAACGAGGGGAGAGTGTGTCTACATACCCTCGTAGACCATAAGCGGAAGCATTTCACAACGCGGTTGATGTAGTCAAACTTCTTCGTGCTTCAACCGATCAAGTACCGAACGCATGGCACCTCCGCTTCCTGCACACGTTCAGCTCGGTGACATCCCTCGCCTTCTTGATCCAGCAAGACGTTGAGGTAGTAGATGAGTTCCATCAGCACGACGGCGTGGTGACAGTGATGGTGAAGTGATCTCCACAGAGCTTCGCCTAAGTACTATGAAAAATTGGCTGGGGTTGTAAACTGTGGAGGGGGCGCTGCACACGACTAATAATTGATGTTCTGCGTTTCTAGGCGCCCCCTCCCTCATATATATAGGTGGGAGGGGGAGGGTAGAGGCCAAGGGGCGCCCCAAGTAGGTCTGAATCCTACTTGGGCTCCTGCCCTAGGCCGGCCCCTTTCCTTATTTGGAGTGTGGGGAAAGGCAGGGGAGGGTGGCGCCCCCCCTTTCCTTTCTCCCATGAGAGGGAAAGGCGGGAGGGGCTAGCCCTCCCCTTTTTCCTTCCCTAGGGCTGGCCAAACAAGGGAGGGTGCGCACCAGCCCCCATGTGGGTTGGTATGTCTCCTCCTTTGGCCCATAAGGCCCATATCTTGCCGAGAGAGGGGGGGGGGGTGCCCGGAACCCCTTCCGGTGACCCGATTCCTTCCCGGTACGTCCCGAAACACTTCTTGTGTCCAAATATCGTCGTCCTATATATCAATATTCACCTCTCGACCATTTCGAGACTCCTCGTCATGTCCGTAATCTCATCCAATACTACGAACAACATTCGGTCACCAAACATATAACTCATATAATACTATATCATCAACCAACGTTAAGCGTGCAGGCCCTACATGTTCGAGAACTATGTAGACATGACCGAGATACCTCTCCGATCAATAACTAATAGCGGAACCTGGATGCCCATATTGGCTCCTACATATTCTACAAAGATCTTTACTGGTCAAACTGTTATGACAACATACACAATTCCCTTTGTCTGTCGGTATGTTACTTGCCCGAGATTCGATCGTCGATATCTCTATAGCTAGTTCAATCTCGTTACCGGCAAGTCCCTTTACTCGTTCCATAATACATCATCCCGTGACTGACTCATTAGTCATTTGCTTGCAAGGCTTATTATGATGTGTATTATCAAGAGGGCCTAGAGATATCTCTTCGACACTCGGAGTGACAAATCCTAATCTCGATTCACGCCAACCCAACAAGACACCTTCGGAGATACCTGTAGAGCAGCTTTATAGTCACCCAGTTACGTTGTGGCATTTGATAGCACACAAGGAATTCCTCCGGTATCCATGAGTTGCATGATCTCATAGTCAAAGGAATGTGTATTTGACATACATGAAAGCAGTAGCAATAAACTGAACGATCAAATGCTAAGCTAACGGATGGGTCTTCTCCATCACATCATTCTCATAATGATGTGATCCAGTTATCAAATGACAAACCATGTCCATGTTTATGAAACCTTAACCATCTTTGATTAATGAGCTAGTCTAGTAGAGGCTTACTAGGGACATTGTATTTGTTTATGTATTCACACATGTATTTAGGTTTCCAGACAATACAATTCTAGCATGAATAATAAACCTTTAACATGATTAAGGAAATATAATAATCACCATTTTATTATTGCCTCTAGGACATATTTCCACCAGCCTCCCACTTGCACTAGAGGCAATAATCTAGTTCACATCGCCATGTGATTAACACCCAAAGAGTTTACTAGAGTCAATATTCTAGTTCACATCGCCATGTGATTAACACCCATAGTTCACATCGCCATGTGATTAACACCCAAAGAGTTTACTAGAGTCAATAACCTTGGTCACATCATTATGTGATTAACACTCTAAGGTATGATCATGTTTTGCTTGTGAGCGAGATTTTAGTCAACGGGTGTGCAACATTTAGAACCGTGTGTACTTTACAAATTTCTATGTCTACAATGCTCTGCATAGAGCCACTCTAGCTAATTTATCCTACATTCAATATGCATCCAGATTGATACTCAGAGTCATCTGGATTAGTGTCAAAGCTTGCATCAGCGTAACCCTTTACGACAAACTCTTTATCACCTCCATAATCGAGACACATTTCCTTATTCCTCTAAGAATAATTTTGAACAATGTCCAGTGATCCACTCCTGGATCACTCTTGTACCCCCTTGCCAGACACATGGCAAGGTACATATCTGGTCTGGTACACAGCATGTCATGCTTTATAGAACCTATGGCTGTGGCATAGGAAATGACTTTCATTCTCTCTCTATTTTTCTGTCGTGCTCGGGCTTTGAGTCTTACTCAACTTCATACCTTACAACTCAGTTAAGAACTCCTTCTTCGATTGATGCATTTTGAACTACTTCAAAATCTTATCAAGGTATGTACTCATCGAAAGACTTATCAAGCGTCTTGATCTATCTCTACGGATCTTGATGCCCAATATGTAAGCAGTTTCACTCAGGTCTTTCATTGAAAAATACTTATTCAAATACCCTTTTATGCTATCCAGAAATTGTACATCATTTCCGATCAACAATATGTCATCCACATGTACTTACCAGAAATGTTGTAGTGCCCCCACTCTGTTTTTCGTAAATACATGCATCACTGTAAGTCTGTATAAAACCATATGCTTTGATCACCTCATCAAAGCGTATATTACAACTCCGAGATGCTTACACCAGTCCATAGATGGATCGCTGGAGCTTGCACACTTTGTTAGCACCTTTAGGATCGACAAAATCTTCTGGTTGCATCATATACAACTCTTCTTTAAGCAATACATTAAAGAATGCAGTTTAGACATCCATTTGCCAGATTTCATAAAATGTGGCAATTGCTAACATGATTCGGACAGACTTAAGCATCGGTACAAGTGAGAAAATCTCATCGTTGTCAACACCTTGAACTTGTCGAAAACCTTCCGCAAAAATTCAAGCTTTGTAGATAGTGATATTACCATCAGAGTATGTCTTCCTATTGAAGATCCATTTACTCTCAATGGCTTGCTGATCATCACACAAGTCCACAAAAGTCCACACTTGGTTCTCATACATGGATCATATCTCACATTTCATGGCCTCAAGCCATTTATTGCAATCTGGGCTCATCATAGCTCCTTCATAGTTCGAAGGTTCGCCGTTATCTAACAACATGACTTCCAGGACAGAGTTACCGTACCACTCTGGTGCGGTACGTGTTCTGGTCGACCTTCGAGGTTCGGTAGTAACTTGATTCAAAGTTTCATGATCATTATCATTAGCTTATCTCTAGTTGGTGTACGCATCACGGAACAGATTTCTCTGATGATCTACTTTCCAATTCGAGCGAAGGTACAATTACCTCATCAAGTTCTACTCCCCCCACTCACTTCTGTCGAGAGAAACTCCTTCTCTAGAAAGGACCCATTCTTAGCAACAAATATCTTTCCTTCAGATCTGTGGTAGATGGTGTACTCAACGGTTTATTTTGGTATCCTATGAAGACACACTTCTCCGATTTGGGTTCGAGCTTATCAGGCTGAAGCTTTTCCACATAAGCATCGCAAACCCAAACTTTAAGAAACGACAACTTTGGTTTATTGCCAAACCATAGTTCATATAGTGTCGTCTCAACAGATTTTTAGATGGTGCCCTATTTAAGGTGAATGCAGTTGTTGAGGAGTCCTGTATTTAGGGGTCCTCAAGCATCTACGTCATTGATGCTGAGCCGTGAAGATAGAAGCAGAAGGCCCTCCCCCGTGTTCGGTTAGGACTCCAATGTATGTAGTAAGGCAAGAAAGATGTCCGAATGTAATGATTCCTTCCTCCCCAAGTCACCTTTGTAACCCTAGGCCCCCTCCAATGTGTATATAAGCCGAGGGGTTTAGTCCGTAGAGACAAGATAATCATAGCAATAATATAGGCTAGACTTTTAGGGTTTAGCCATTACGATCTCGAGGTAGATCAACTCTTGTAACCTCATATCCATCAAGATCAGTCAAGCAGGAAGTAGGGTATTACCTCGATCGAGAAGGCCTGAACCTAGGTAAATATCGTATCCTCTGTCCCCTGTTACCCGAGATCTGCCGGTTTTGACACCGACAACGGTGCTTTCATTGAGATCTCCGTTGTGCGCTCGCGAAAAGCGATCGATGGCTCTTCTCGCCATCAACAATGGGATCACCCTCGGAAACAACCTGGCCATGGGCCAGATCCTCCAGCTCGGCGGGTTCGTTGTATGCACCCGCGTGGCCTCCAGGCCGGCCGCACTATCCGCGGCCATCGAGCACCACTCCAACATTGGCTCCACGATCACCTCGATGACCCGACTTCAGCGGATTCCTCGTCTTTAAACGAGCCGCTGGACCGCATCGCCACCTTGGGGCTCTCATCGTCAGATGATCAGATCGGACCTAAATCCGGTCAAGACGAAATCAATTCCACCCCGATCACTCATATGGTGGCAGCAATCGAGGACCAAGCCGTAGATACTTCTCCTCTCAGGACAAAAATCGACACTATTCGGATCTCTGAACCCATCTAGCCAGACACACCTCTGACAGGTGGCACTTCATGCCGTCTGAGCTCTAGGACATACATCAGACCCGTGGAATATTCAGATCCAACTGGGCCCAGGTCATCCATATCGGAGGTTGTACAAACCTCGGATAGTACGTTGGGTCGGGACTCAAATTTATCCACACCCACCCACCACAACATACACTCTCCAAGAAAATTTGGACTACCTGACATATGCGATCTCACGTGTATACGACAACGGCCCCAAGAGACAGTTCATCACTTCTAGGCCCGATTCCTACTTGTTAAAGCAAGACTAAGGACTGCCGCGACAGCGACACGGTGTCCATATTTCACCACAACTGCACAGACGAGGGAGTCTTGAACGCCCTCAACCACTGTCAAATATAGAACTTTGCAGAACTATCGCACTTGGTACGAAAGTACTATGCTATGGAGAGCACTTGGAAAGCCCAGAAGATACCTCTGGAGCAGTCCTTCTTCGGACGATACGCCGCTAAAACGAAGCGGACATACCCTGGAAGGGCGTCCGACCACATACAGAATGGCAAGAAAAATAGACCTTTCACAGGGCATAGGTCCGTTCTGGACGAACTGTTGGATAAACCTTGCCAAATACATGCCACCCCGGACAATACCCCTACCCACTGCCTTATAGCATGCTGGGTACTCCGGCAGGTAGCAAAGAGCGGTGAAGCAATCCTCACCACCGCAACGCTAGGGGAGAAATACCTCGATGTCTACACTGTCTTTGAGACGTTCTCCCCAAACAACCGGGGCAAGAGAGCAAATCGCAAACTTGCTGAGGTCAATCAAATCAGCACTTGCTACTTCTCAATCTTGCGTTGTATTTCCTTGAAGAGGAAAGGGTGATGCAACACAGTAGCGTAAGTATTTCCCTCAGTTTTTGAGAACCAATGTATCAATCCAGTAGGAGACCACGTGCGAGTCCCAAGCACCTGCACAAACAAATAAGAACTTTGCAGCCAACGCGATAAGGGGTTATCAATCCCTTTACGGTCACTTACGAAAGTGAGATCCGATAGATAGGATAGTATGATATTTTTGATATTTTTGGTATAAGAACAGAAAGTAAATAAAGCAAAGTAAAGTAGATGGAAAATTAATATGTTGAGAATAGACCCGGGGGCCATAGGTTTCACTAGTGGCTTCCCTCATGATAGCAGAATTCTACGGTGGGTGAACAAATTACTGTCGAGCAATTGATAGAAAAGTGCATAGTTATGAGAATATCTAGGCATGATCATTGTATATAGGCATCACATCCGTGACAAGTAGACCAAAACGATTCTGCATCTACTAGTATTACTCCACACATCGACCGCTATCTAGCATGCATCTAGAGTATTAAGTTCATAAGAACAGAGTAATGCTTTGAGCAAGATAACATGATGTTGAGGGATAAACTCAAGCAATATGATATAAACCCCATCTTTTTATCCTCGATGGCAACAATATAATACGTGCCTTGCTACCCCTGCTGTCACTCGGAAAGGACACCGCAAGATTGAACCCAAAGCCAAGCACTTCTCCCACTGCAAGAACTATAGATCTAGTAGGCCAAACCAAACCAATAATTCGAAGAGACTTGCAAGGATATTATAATCATACATAAAAGATTTCATAAAAGAATCAAATATTATTCATAGATAATCTTGATCATAAACCCACAATTCATCGGATCTCGACAAACACACCGCAAAAAGATTACATCGAATAGATCTCCTCGAAGATCGAGGAGAACTTTGTATTGAGATCCAAAAAGAGAGAAGAAGCCATCTAGCTAATAACTATGGACCCGAAGGTCTGTGGTAAACTACTCACAACTCATTGGTGAGGCTATGGTGTTGATGTAGAAGCACTCCGTGGTAGATCCCCCCTCCGGCGGAGCTCTGGAACAGGCCCCAAGATGGGATCTCACGGGAACAGAAGGTTGTGGCGGTGGAATTAGGGTTTTCTCTATTGCCTCGATGTTTTTAGGGTACATGGATATATATATATAGGAAGAAGGAGGGCATCGGGTGAGCCAGACGGGGCCCACGAGGGTGGGGGCGCGCCCAAGGGGAGGGGGCGCGCCCTGGACCCTTGTGGCCACCTCCTTCGTTCCCTCACGTGTACTCCAAGTCTTCTGGGTAGACACGGTTCCAAAAATAACTCTCCCGAAGGTTTCATTCTGTTTGATATTCCTTTTCTGCGAAACTCTGAAATAGGCAAAAAAACAACAATTTGCACTGGGCCTTGGGTTAGTAGGTTAGTCCCAAAAATAATATAAAATTGTATAATAAATCCCATTAAACATCCAAAACAGAATATATAATAGCATGGAACAATCAAAAATTATAGATACGTTGGAGACGTATCAAGCATACCCAAGCTTAATTCCTACTTGTCCTCGAGTAGGTAAATGATAACAAAATAGAATTTTTGATGTGGAATGCTAACCAACATAATTCTCAATGTAATTCTCTTTGTTGTGGCATGAATGTTCAGATCCGAAAGATTCAAGATAAAAGTTCATATTGACATAAGAATAATAACACTTCAAGCATACTAACAAAGCAATCATGTCTTCTCAAAATAACATGGCCAAAGAAAGTTATCCCTTCAAAATCATATAGTCTGGCTATGCTCCCTCTTCATCACACAAAATATTCATATCATGCACAACCCCGATTTCAGCCAAGCAATTGTTTTCATACTCAAATTTTTTCAAACCTTTCAACTTTCGCGCAATACATGAGCGTGAGCCATGGATATAGAACTATAGGTGGAATAGAGTGGTGGTTGTGGAGAAGACAAAAAAGAGGAAGATAGTCTCATATCAACTAGGCGTATCAATAGGCTATGGAGATGCCCATCAATAGATATCAATGTGAGTGAGTAGGGATTGCCATGCAACGGATGCACTATAGCTATAAGTGTATGAAAGCTCATCAAAAGAAACTAAGTGGGTGTGCATCCAACTTGCTTGCTCATGAAGACCTAGGGCATTTGAGGAAGCCCATCGTTGGAATATACAAGCCAAGTTCTATAATGAAAATTCCCACTAGTATATGAAAGTGACAAAACAAGACTCTCTATTATGGAGATCATGGTGCTACTTTGAAGCACAAGTGTGGAAAAGGATAATAGCATTGTCCCTTCTCTCTTTTCTCTCATTTTTTTGGAGGGGCTCTTTTTTAGCCCCTCTCTATATTTTTTGGGCCATCTTTTTTTTATTTGGCCTTTCCTCACATGGGGCAATGCTCTAATAATGAATATGATCACACTCTTATTGACTTACAACTCAAAGATTACAACTCGAAGCTAGAACAAAATATGACTCTATGTGAATGATGATGAAGCATGCATATGAATGGAACGGTGAAAAGTTGCATGGCAATATATCTCGAAATGGCTATGGAAATGCCATGATAGGTAGGTATGGTGGCTATGTTGAGGAAGATATATGGTGGGTGTATGGTACCGGCGAAAGTTGCGCGGTACAAGAGAGGCTAGCAATGGTGGAAGGGTGAGAGTGCGTATAATCCATGGACTCAACATTAGTCATAAAGAACTCATATACTTATTGCAAAAATCTATGAGTCATCAAAACAAAGTATTCAATGCATGCCCAAAGGGGAAGGGTTGGTAGGAGTTAACCATCGCGTGATCCCGACCTCCAAATAAAGGATGACACTCAATAAATACCTCATGCTCTAACTTCGTCACATAGCGGTTCACCATACGTGCATGCTACGGGAATCACAAACTTTAACACAAGTATTTCTCAAATTCATAATTACTCCACTAGCATGACTCTAATATCACCATCCTCATATCTCAAAACAAACATCCAGTATCAAACTTCTCATCATATTCCATGCACTTTATATAGAAGTTTTTACTATACTCATCTTGGATGCCTATCATATTAGGACTAGTTTTATAACCAAAGCATATAACCATGATGTTATAAAAGACTCTCAAATAGATACAAGTGAAGCATGAGATATCATCAATTTCTACAAAATAAAACCACCACCATGCTCTAAAAGATATAAGTGAAGCACTAGAGCAAAACTATCTAGCTCAAAAGATATAAGTGAAAGCACATAGAGTATTCTAATAAATTATAAACCATATTTATCTCTCTTAAAAGGTGTGTCCAGCAAGGATTATTGTGGCAAACTAAAAAGCAAAGACTCAAATCATACATGATGCTCCAAGCAAAACACATATCATGTGGTGAATAAAAATATAGTCTCAAGTACAGTTACCGATAGATGAAGACGAAAGAGGGGATGCCTTCCCGGGGCATCCCCAAACTTAGGCTTTTGGTTGTCCTTGAATTTTACCTTGGGGTGCCTTGGGCATCCCCAAGCTTAGGCTCTTGCCACTCGTTGTTCCATAGTCCATTAAAGCCATACTCAAAACTTGAAAACTTCACAACACAAAACTTAGCCAAAAATCTCGTGAGCTCCCTTAGTATAAGAAAACAAACCACCACTCAAAGGTACTGTAATGAACTCATTCTTTGATTATATTGGTGTTAAACCTACTGTATTCCAACTTCTCTATGATTCATACCCTTCGACACTACTCACAGATTCATCAAAATAAGCAAACAACACACGGAAAACAGAATCTGTCAAAAATAGAACAGTCTGTAGTAATCTGTAACTTTGGAATACTTCTGTAACTCCAAAAAAATTGAAATAAATTGGTAAACATGAGGAATTTGTCTATTAATTATCTGCAAAACGAATCAACTAAATAGCACTCTCCAGTAAAAATTTATAGCCAAACTCGTGAGCGCTACAGCTTCTGTTTTTTACAACATGATCATATAAACTTCACACAAGTCTTCCCAAAGGTTCTACTTGGCACAAACACTAACTAAAACACAAAATCACATCTAAACAGAAGCTAGATGCAATATTTATTCCTAAACAGAAGCAAAAACAAAGAAAATAAAATTGGGTTGCCTCCCAACAAGCGTTATCGTTTAACGCCCCTAGGTAGGCACGATACAAGAATAGATCTAGGTATTACCATAATGATAAGATAGATCGTGAAAACTCATCTCATATTCCCTACGTTCAGCAAAAAGTTTTCTTTGTGGCAAATAAAAGTAATCAAAAGGGCTAAATTTAATACGACAAAAGTCCCCCATATCAAGCTCAGGAGGTATAGGTTCCTCCTTTGGCCCCTTATATTACACAACCAATTCATCATTAAAAGCATTCTTTTGGAAAAAGGTCATGAGCCTTCGCTCATGGGAAAATCCTGACCCATAATTTTGAATAGAAAAATCATCATTCAATTCGGAAATTCTATCAACCAAGACATCGGTAGGAACTTTTTTTCTAAGGTTTTCATTAAAAGCAACATGATCTAGAGATCGCAAACGCATTATCTCCTCTTGATTGAATAAGATAGCTTCTATAGGAGGACGACCAGCATCCACTCAGTAATGAGTAAAGATTTCTTTGGCCTCTTTCATGATAAATCTGAACTCATGAGCCAAAAAGATAGTAGTTGCGCGCTTAACAGAAGAATGCTTAATATTGTGTAACATCCCAATTTTTAATTTGGAATGTTATACATAGATCATATTGCATTGCATGCTCTTTGCATTTTTGTTTGTGGCGTTCCTCGAAATTCTAAGCAACTCAAGGACCTACGGAGAGAATTGGGAATTTTACCGTTTTCGTATTTGAGTTCGCTCGAATACCGTTACGAGGACAGTGTGATTCTAATTATTTTTCTCTCCTAAAAATATTTCTAAATACAAATTATGAGCGGAGATAACATGACTTCTCCAAAATAACAGAAATATTGGAGGAAAATGTTAAAAATCACTTTTGATATTTTTCTGGATTTATTTGCGATTTTATTTGCATAGGAAAAATGCACGTTTTTCAAAATTGCATTTAGGTCCGGGAAAAATGTTCACTTTGTCCTAAATATTATTAGAGGACGGTGAAAATTTATTTCGGGATTTTTGGAGTCGGTTTAGTATTTCTTTTGTTAGTTTTTATGCGCCCGGACTCTATTTAAAAAAAAACGCGAACCGACTTGGAGTCGTTTAGGACTGGGACTCTATGCTTTATAAGCCGACTGCCCCCGGCCCGTCAGCCCAGCCACCGCCTCCCTGCCCTAGCCCCGCAGCGCTGCCGCCGCCGCCCCAGCCTCGCGCCGCCGCCGCCGCCACTCGCAAGCGCGCCGTCGCCGTCTCCCCGCCGCCGCAGCGCCGCCGCCTCGCTGCCCCGCCGCGCCGGACCGCTGTTGCCGCCGGACGCCGTCTCGCCGGAGTTGCCGTTGAGGTAGTTAATCGGTTTTTTAGAACCGACCGGTTTTAATCCGTAGATCGTAGATTCGTTTTTTTGGTTAAATCGGTTCGGTTTTTCGTCGGTTTAGTTATTAGCGGACGTTCGTCTGTACGTTCGTTTTAACGAACAGTTTTCGTTCGTTAGCCGCAGACAGCGAACGTTCATTCGTTAGCCTGTTCGTCAGTTTTCTTTTTCGGGGTATTTATCCGCGATTATTCCGATCATGATTTCTGCCCTGATCTTGTTTTTCGTTTTTCTTTTCGCTCGAGAGTCAGAATCAGGTGATTCAAAATCCCAGATCTTCGTCTCGATGCCCTCTTTACGTTTAACCAACTTGAACAAAGTTTTGGCTACTGTAAAATTTGACTTTAGGCAAATTAGTAAACCGGAGCTCGTTTCTTTCGCAGTTTGAGTTTCGTTGCTTCTTTCGAGTTGATTCCTTTTGCAAACCGGAGTTCTTAAGTTGAACTTTCTAGTTAGATCTGATCTTTTGGAGTTTTGTTTGTGCATCTTTAATTGTTTGCTTATGTATGCTATTGTTTGCTTGCGATAGAATACCCGGACTGTGAAGCGTGCTACTACGAGTCTCTAGGTTTTGTGAATCGTGAGCAAGGCAAGTAACACTTTGACCATACCTCTTATTACCCAATTTTTATGCATTAGATCAAACCCTCACACATTGCATGAGTAGGATCTCTTAACTTGTGGGACTGGGAAGTAGATTGTGGTAGAACCTATTACCTGCATTATTTTCAAACCCTTGGGAGTTACTTCTACGTTTGCTTAGGTTGCTATGCTATGCTCGTAGACGTGGTTTGGGTTTGAGTGAAATCCATGACAGATGTGAGATGTTAATTAAGGATTCAACTTAAGGTGGCTACTTGAATACACATCTGGGTGGATTGGTTGCAGGGCACCTGGGAATCCAGTGTTGTCCTAGGAAATCCCGAGGTTCCCTGTGATTTTTCCTATGAAATGCCACCCAGGCTCAATGGGATCATAAAACTATTCATGCTAGAAACTTCCGTGTGCAGCCACATGCCAATATGGGCTCTGGCATAGTTGAGTAAGTTGTGGGAAACCTTTCCGTGATGGGCTAGCAGATGTAGAGGGATTGTAGGTGTGTCGGACTATCTATCCGGTTAAGGGGACTTCTTCGGAAAGACTGTGTCTCGGTCATCCGTTTCTCAAACACCATGCAGTGCGAGAAACCAAACGGAGGCGATCGAGTCTTGTGGGAAAAGTGCACAAACCTCTGCAGAGTGTACAAACTGATCATGATTAGCCGTGTCCCCGGTTATGGATAACTTGAGTATCTGGTACTTGAATTATTGGTTGATCTCATCACTCTATAATTTAATTTTGTTAGGTTAATGATGAACTTTTAATTTGGGATTGAGTAAGGGGGTACCTTCTCAATGATTTTCAACCAACATAGTAGTTAAAATAAAATTTATTCCTTTGTTGTAGGGAAAAATTGGCTTTACGCAAAAACTTTAAACCATAGAGCCTCGACCAGCCAAATATGCATATAGTGTTAGCCTTTATTCTGTTACTTGCATCTTCTGTGTTATCTTGCCAACATATTCCATGTGCTGACCTGTTTTCGGGCTGCAACATATTACGTTGCAGACTTTTCAGACGAGGAATAAGACGTGCTAGGTCGTTTGTCATGCACTCAGCTATGCCGTTAGAGTTGATGGACTCACTTATCTTCCAAGCCTTCCGCTGTTATTTTGTTAGATGGCCTTAAGCCATAGATTTTGTAATAAGTTCTCTTTGGAGACATTCGATGTAATAAGTGTGTGATTGCCACTCTGTTATAAATCCTTCAAGTACTGTGTGTGTCAGGATTGCCGATCCAGGGATGACACAGAACACAGAGACTTAGGTCCATTCGGATCATGGTCGCTACAAAGATGGTATCAGAGCACACGCTGAATGTAGGACACGACCACTAAGGCAGACCCTAGAACACTCTTCTCTACTCATTTCTGACTTCTCTCCATTTCCTACTTCTTTAGGATGGTGGACCCAAGGAACAAGTTCACTCAACCGGATGAAGACACACCATTTGAACGACACTTGAAGGAAGTCACTAGGTACCTGAACATAGGAATACCAAGCTTTACCGGGACCTACACCGCCACTTTACCAGAGGAGGAGCGATGGAGCATTCAAGTTCAAATTCCCGAAAGAACCTTCGCACCGTCCACTAAGCCAATAAAGTTTTCTTTTGATGCGCCAACTTGGAGTCTAGGCAAGAGCATGGCCGCCCACATCACAATGGGAAGGCTCGGAGAAGTCTACAAGCAGGAGCTGAAGGACACCATCTACCAGATTTGTGGACGCCGAGATGAGAATTGGGATATGATCAGCACCCGGAAGGATAGGTCCATTGCAACATTCATCTAGGACTTGAACCAGCACACTCGACGACAGGAGCACCAGATGTGCACTGGAATGATAGAGTTGAAGAAGGCACTAAATAGGAATTTGGAGCTAGAAGAAGAACTTAAGTCTACTCATGACGGATACGAGGAGGAGATGTTGATACTAGTGGAGAAAAATGATGACTTGAAACGGAAGTTAGGGATACTCATGGGAGAAGAAGAAGAGGAAGAAGAACCCAAGGAGATTCCACCCGAAGATTACATTATCATCGACGACACGGATTCAGAACCCGATGATAGTAAAGACGAAGACTATGAAGATGAAGCTGGAGCAGACATCATAGAATCGTCCGCCGATCAATATTTTTAGATGACCACCCTGTGACTAGTAGTATACCCCACATATTAGTTTTAGAGCACTTTTGTAACATTAGTTAGATTTGTAAGATCTTGCTTGAAATTGATTGGTGTGATATGATTGTGTTTGTCTCATGTGCATATGGGTAGTGATTTTCCCTTAAATCTCAATTCTATTCTAATCTCTTCCCTCTACACCCATCAGATGCCTCCAAGACGTGAGCCCGGATTTGAGTTTCCCCCTGAGCTCACCCAGTTGATCCAGCAGCAGAACACCTTGATGCAACTTCTTGTCCAGAACACTCAGAACAACCAGAACAACAACAACAACCCTCCACCACCACCACCCGTGGACAACCTAACACGTTTCTTAAGGTTGCAACCACCCGTGTTTGCTAGCAGCATCGAACCAATAGTGGCTGATGACTGGCTACGCAAGATTGGAAGGGATTTGACCACCGCCAATTGCTCGGATGCTGAGAAGGTGCGATGTGCCGCACACCAGTTGTCTGGACCAGCCGCAGCATGGTTGGAGAACTACACAACCACTTTCCCAATAGCCAATGTCACTTGGGAGCAGTTTCAGCAAGCTTTCCGTACTGCCCATGTCTCAACTGGAGCTATGAGCATGAAGAAGCGGGAGTTTCGCAACTTGCGCCAAGGAAACCGTACTGTGGCACAGTACGTGGATGAGTTTAGTACCCTATCTCGTTATGCCCCAGATGATGTGGCCACAGATGCCGCGAAGCAGGAGAGATTTATGGAAGGGCTGAATGATGAGATGAGCATACAGTTGATGGTGGCAACTTTGAACAACTACCAGGAGTTGGTAGATAAAGCGCTTATGATTGAAGGGAAGCACCATCAGATTGAAAGCCGCAAGAGGAAGTATGGACAAGGAAGGAATAATTCTGGAGCCGAGCAGAAGCCCCGATTCACTCCGAATTCGGGAGGATATACCCATAACCATGGAATTCCCCACAACCACACTGGCCCCAAGAATGGAAATGGGAATGGAGCAAGTAGTAACCAGAGCCGCCCTACCCCGTCCACACCCACCAAGAAGGATTTTAGCCATGTCACTTGTTTCAAGTGCGGGAAGAATGGACATTATGCCAATGACTGCCCTGAAGCTAAGAATGGGAACGACAATGGAAGCGCCGGGAAGAAGCCCAACCCATTCAACAAAGGACAAGTGAACCACGTGACCGTGGAGGAGGTAGAGGAGCAACCAGATGCTGTTGTCGGTAAGTTTTTGGTTAAGACATTTACCGCAATAGTTCTTTTCGATACAGGTGCATCGCATTCATACATTTCAAGGGGATTCGTAAATAGACATAGGATGTCCACCCGAGTCCTTAAGACCCCCATGTTAGTAAGTTCACCAGGAGCAAAATATATGGCACACCAAGGATGTTTTCAGACGCCATTGACCATAGGACGCGACACTTTCCCCTCTGACCTAATAGTCCTGGAGTCACAAGGACTGGATGTGATATTAGGTATGGATTGGCTATCGAAGTATGGAGGAAACATCGATTGTGCCAGTAAGTCTATTTTGCTCACCACCCCGGAGGGAAAAAGGATTAAGTATGTATCTAGGCATTCGCCTATAAGGACTCAAGTACATTCTCTCACGGGAGTTGTCCAGGAGGAAGTGCCAGTAGTGAAGGATTATCCGGATGTGTTCCCAGAGCAGTTACCTGGCATGCCACCGGATAGAGATATTGAGTTTTTGATAGAGTTGTTGCCCGGCACCGGACCAATATCTAAGAGACCGTATCGGATGCCAGCGAATGATCTGGAGGAGATCAAGAAGCAGATTAAGGAGTTATTGGAGAAAGGTTTTATTCGCCGAAGTTCATCACCTTGGGGAGCCCCAATGCTTTTGGTCGAAAATAAGGATGGATCTTTAAGAATGGTCGTTGATTATCGAGCACTGAATGAGGTGACAATTAAGAATAAGTACCCGCTGCCGATGATAAATGATTTGTTTGACAAACTCCAAGGAGCGAAAGTATTCTCCAAAATAGATCTACGATCAGGATACCACCAACTGAAGATCCGAGAGAAGGATATACCTAAGTGATGTAGGGTGGAACCCTAATCAGCGGATCTTTCACGTTTTGGAGAGTGTCCCACGATGAACACGGAGAACACAAGGAGGAAGACGGGGAAAACACAAGAGGAAACACTCAAATCAACACGAAGATAATCACACAAGCGCTAGATCCACGATACATAGTGCGATACATGATCCATAGTCAACGACGGTGATACAAGGATAGTCTTCTTTGTGAGGAGGTCTTGGAATCCCGTAGGATCTTCTCCGACGTGGAGGCCTTGAATCCGTAGTGGATCTTCTCCGTAGAGGCGCACGGTCTCGTGGGAGAAATCCACACAAGTCTGAGAAATGAGCTAACCAACAGCTACCCGAAAGGAGGGAAGTCAACGGGTATATATTACACAGATAGGCACCGTCGGGGCGGACGTCCGCTGGTTACCGGACGTCCGGTGGTTCCGGAGGGACCAGACGTCCGGTAATCCTCGGATTTCCGCTATTTATCTTCTGTTGCCGTTGTCACGGACGTCCGGTGGCTTCCGGTCGTCCGGTCGTCTGAGGGAGGCCGGACGTCCGGTGTCTTCCGGTCGTCCGGTGCCTGGAAGTCGCCGGTCGTCCGGTGCAGGCCGGACGTCCGGTGCCTGTAGCATCTTCAACCTTCCTTCTTCTTGTCTCGTGTACTTGTCGGGCCTGTCATCTTGACCATTGTGCAGAGCTATCCCGTGGCCTTCGTCCAAGCACCTGAGTATGCACAGAGTCCCTGATGAAGGTAGAAGCCATGTCTCAAGTGAATCCGAAAGATGTAAAGAGAGGAGCGAAGTCACCTCGGTCTCGAGAGCTCTTGCACGGGCTCGAGTCATTGGTCCTTTGGGCACTTGGTGAGGTGAAGTAGGGTCCATGGGGATGTCCTTGGGATGCTCCGCATCATCTCCCCTCCCTTGGGAAAGATCCGACCTCGGATCGAAATCTTCATCACCATGGAAAGGAGAAAGATCCTTGACGTTGAAGGTGTCGCTTACGGAGTACTTGTCTCGAGGGAGTTCGATCTTATAGGCGTTGTCGTTGTAGCGAGCTAGCACCTTGAAGGGTCCGTCGGCGCGAGGTAGAAGTTTGGACTTGCGCTTGTGTGGGAAGCGGTCCTTGCGAAGATGAAGCCAAACAAGATCTCCCGGTTGGAACACCATTGGTGCCTTGTTGACGTTGAGCTTGGTGGCGAGACGTTGGACTTGGCGCTCGATCATTGCCCTTGTATCTTCGTGCACCTTCTTGAGATAGCTTGCTCGAGCACTTGCGTCCATGTTGATGCGCTCTTGTAGAGTTAAAGGTAGAATGTCCAACGGAGACAATGGATTGAGGCCGTAGACAACCTCGAATGGCGACTTACCGGTGGTCGAATGTCTTGCGCGGTTGTAGGCGAACTCGGCGATGGGCAAGCAATGCTCCCATTCCCGGATGTTCCTCTTGATCAACACACGAAGCAGAGTGGAAAGTGTGCGGTCGTCACCTCCGTCTGGCCGTCCGTTTGTGGATGGTGCGCCGAAGAAAAGAGTAGCTTGATTCCGAGCTTGGCACATAGTGTTTTCCAAAAGTAACTCAAGAACTTGACGTCCCGGTCCGACACGATCGTTTTGGGCACGCCGTGTAGACGAAGTATCTCCCTACAAAAGAGAGTTGCAACATGTGAAGCATCGTCGATCTTGTTACAAGGAATGAAATGAGCCATTTTAGAGAATCTATCTACCACGACAAGCACGGAATCTTTTCCATTTTGAGTCCTAGGCAAGCCAAGTATGAAATCCATGCTTATGTCTTCCCATGGATGGTATGGAATAGGAAGAGGCATGTAAAGACCATGAGATTGAGCTTTGGACTTAGCTTTGCGGCATGTAGAACATCGGTTGGTGTGGCGTGAGACGTCACGAAGCATCTTGGGCCAAAAATAGTTCTTAGAGAGGGTAGCAAACGTCTTGTCGCGTCCAAAGTGTCCCATGAGTCCTCCTCCATGAGATTCCTGCAAAAGGAGCAAACGAAGCGAAGACTCGGGAATGCAAAGTTTGTTAGCTCTCATAAGATATCCATCCTTGATGTAGTAATGTTCCCAAGAAGTGTGAGTCAAGCACTTAGCATAAGCATTTGTAAAGAAAGGATCATGCTCATATAAATCTTTAATATGCTCAAAGCCAATCACATTCAACTCAAGTTGTGTTACAAGCATGCATTTGCGGGAAAGCGCGTCCGCCACAACATTTTCTTTGCCCTTGATGTATTTGATGACATAGGGAAAAGACTCAATGAACTCACTCCATTTAGCATGACGCTTGTTCAACTTAGTTTGACCTTTGAGATACTTGAGTGTCTCATGGTCCGTATGAAGAATGAATTCATGAGGTCTAAGATAGTGTTCCTAAACACGTAGGACTCTCACCAAGGCATAAAGCTCTTTATCATAGATGGGTTAGTTAAGTTGTGCTCCCGATAGCTTTTCGCTAAAGTACGCAATTGGGCGCTTTTCTTGCATTAGCACGCCACCTATGCCGGTACCACTAGCATCACAATGAATCTCAAACGGTTTGTCAAAGTTTGGTAGGGCTAGAAGTGGTGCGTGCGTGAGCAAGCTCTTAAGCTCAATGAACGCGGTGTCTTGCAAAGGACCCCAAATGAAGGGTGCGTTCTTCTTGCTCAAAGCGTGAAGAGGCATAGCAATGGTGCTAAAGTCCTTCACAAAACGTCGATAGAAACCGGCTAGACCAAGGAAACTACGCACTTGCATGAGATTCATTGGTTGAGGCCAAGTTTTAATTTCTTCAATTTTAGTTTCATCAACGTGAACATCTTGAGAAGACACGACAAATCCTAGAAAGACAACCTTGTCAACGCCAAAAGTGCATTTCTCCATATTAGCGTATAATTGTTGTTTGCGAAGTGCTTGCAAAACTAGTTGGATATGGTCAACATGTTCTTCAAGCGACTTGCTAAAGATGAGAATGTCATCAAAGTAAACCACTACAAAGACGCCTATATAGGGTCGGAGAACAAAATGCATAAGACGCACAAAAGTGCCGGGTGCTTCCGATAAGCCCATTGGCATAACAAGCCACTCGTATAACCCGAACTTGGTTTTGAAAGCAGTTTTCCACTCATCACCCTCTTGAATGCGAATTTGGTAGTAGCCACTTTTAAGATCAATTTTGGAAAAAATTGTGGCACCACATAATTCATCAAGCATGTCGTCTAAGCATGGAATAGGGTGACGGTATCTAACGGTGATAGCATTTATCGGACGACAATCGGAACACATGCGAAAACTTCCATCTTTCTTAGGCACGAGGATAACGGGAACGGCACAAGGGCTTAAGCTTTCACGTACATGACCTTTGTCGATGAGTTTTTGCACTTGCCATTGTATCTCCTTTGTTTCCTCGGGGTTGACGCGGTAGGGAGCCTTGTTTGGAAGTGGTGCACCGGGTAAGAGGTCGATGCGGTGTTCTATCCCGCGAAGTGGAGGTAGACCCGGTGGTAACTCATCGAGAAAGACGTCCGAGAATTCCTGCAACAATTGAGACAACACAAAAGGTGGAGGTGGTGAAGTGTTAGTAGGTTTGGCTTCCCCTTTGCATAAAAGCACAAGGTGGAATACGCTCGATGGGTTCTCACACACTTCTCTCATCTCACGTTTGGTGGCCAATAGAACTAGTTGCTTCTTGTCGCTCATCGTGGAGTCGCTCATATTTGGCTTGTGGCTCTCGCTCTCTTTTTGGTGGCTCGCTCTCTCACCATTCTCTCCACGATGGGTGGTAGGTAAAAGCTTGTCGGTGGCTACTTGACTTGGAGTCATTGGTCAGAGCACGAATTCCTTGCCCTTCATCTTGAAATGATAGTGATTTGTCCGTCCATTGTGTGTGACTCCACGATCATATTGCCACGGACGTCCAAGAATAAGGTGGCACACGGACATGGGTATCACATCACATTCAAGTGTGTCCTCGTAGGCGCCAATCTTGAAAGAGACTTGCACAGTGTGCTCGACTCGAAGAATTCCGGCGTCGTTGAGCCACTGGACCTTGTAGGGGTGAGGATGCTTCGTCTTGACCAAATGAAGCTTGTCGCATAGCTCTTCGCTTGCCAAGTTGTGACAACTTCCTCCATCGATGATAACCTTGACGGAGCGTCCATTGATGCCGGCCTTCGTATGGAAAATATGACATCGTTGGTCGTCATCTTGTTGATGTTGGAGTGTCAAGACTTTGGAGACAACAAGGTTGGGGCTTGAGTCATTGTCGCAAAACACTTGATGGTCTTCTTCTTCATTGACTTGGCGATGCATAGCGACATGCTCAAGTGCTTCCATCTCATCATCGCTCATGGAGTCATAAGATCTATCGTCGTTGATGATCATGGTGCGAACGGTCTTGCACTCAAATGACTTGTGGCCTCGTCCTTGGCACTTGAAACATTTGATGGAGCTCGTCTTGTTATTGTCTTCGGTAGGAGTTGTAGTTGAGGAAGCTCTTGGCTTGAAGTTGTTGGTAGAAGGTGGACGACTCGATGTAGTCGCATTCTTGTAGCTTGACTTGTCACCGAAGTTTGTAGATGGCTTGGTAGAGGTAGGAGGAGTATCCGAAGTCGTTGAAGCTTGGTTGTAGGAGCCGAAGTTCTTGGAGTTGAACTTGGAGTACTTGTAGTCCTCTTGAACTTGTCGCTCCGCTTTGGTTGCTTGATTTACTAGCTCGAGGAGATTGTTGTATGGTTGGAAGTCCGCAATCTTCTTGATGGGATAGTTGAGTCCATTCAAGAATCTCGCCATAGTTTGCTCGTCATCTTCCGTGATGTTTGCTCGTATCATGGCAATCTCCATCTCCTTGTAGTACTCTTCAACGGACTTGGTACCTTGCTTGAAGAGTTGTAGCTTCTTGAACAAGTCATGATTGTAGTGTGTAGGCACAAAGCGTAATCTCATGACTTCCTTCATTTGAGCCCAAGTGGTGATAGGAGGTTCGCCTTTTGCTTCTCGTCTCTCTATAACTTGCTCCCACCAAATGAGAACATAGTCTTGGAACTCAAGGGATGCCATTGCGATCTTCTTCTCTTCATCGAAGTTGTGAAGGCGAAAGATCTTGTCAACTTTCAATGCCCATGAGAGATAGTCTTCGGGATCAATGCTTCCGGAGAACTTTGGCATGGTGAACTTGAGCTTGCCATAGCGATGCTCGTCATTGTTTCCGTGCCTATTGGGAGGGCGATCTCGATTTTGGCGGTTTGCCATATCTTGTTGCTCTTGAGGATGTAGATGTTCTTGTTGGGTTTGTTGTTCTTGGCGCGCTTGAGGAGGAGCTTCTTCTTGCATTCTTGCTTGATGGCGCCTCTCTTGCATCTCATCGCGAAGGAAATCCTCTTCTTGACGAGTTTGTCGAGTGCGGGCTGCCACATTGCGATGTGCATCTTGTAAAGCACGTTGCGCCTCCATAGCTTGAGCTTCTCGACGTTGTTGTGCTTGGCGGTTAGCCTCGGCGTCTTGTTCTTCTTGATATTGACGTGCTCGCTCTTGTTGTTGTTGGCGTAGTCGTTGCCGTTCTTGTGCTTGCTCAAGTGTAGCTTGGTTTTGACGACGTCGGCTTTCTTGCTCATCGAATAGCTCTTGTGAACTCTTGTCATGTAGCGGTTGCCGGCGGTCATGTCGAGCTTGACGTGCGGCTTGACGAAGAGTGTTGGACGTAGGTGTACTTGAGTCTTGCGTGGAGTCGGTGTGTCGACTTGAGCGGCTTCGTCTTTGAGAAGATGTTGATGAAGAACGTCGGTTGATTATCAATGTCCGGAGCTCATTGTATTGATTAGTCATGTTGGTGTTGATGAGGTCAAATTGTTCTTTCGTCCTTGCTTCAAATTGGCGCGCGTCCTCGGCGACTTGACCAATGTATTCACGCATAGCTTCACTCTCTTGATGTAGAGCTCGTTGGACACCGAAGAGATGTAGTTTGGTGACGTAGTTGTTCGCTTCTTGAGGATCGTCGAATATCGGGTTGGAAGATGTACTTGGCCTATCCATCATCACAAGCAAGTATGTGAGTGGGAGAAAGGAGAAGACAATATCAATGTACCTTAACCGAGGTTGAAAATGGATCAATGATCACTGAATAATGTAACCCGGAAATAGCACTATTGGTACCACTTCGTGTCGATTCTCACACCTACACAAGTAAAGCTTTGAGAGGAGTTTGGTTAGGATGTGGCACAAATTCAATGCAATCGTCAAAATGACTCAATGATGTTGAAAATGGTTCACGATTTGCTCATGCAACAAGTAGATCACTAGCAAAGGTAGCACACGGAACACACGCACGGATAGATAAATGTGGTTGTGCAACCAAGGATAAGCGAAAATGTGGTACACCACGGAAAATGCTCGTGTTGCACAACACTAGAGAGACGCTAACCGATTTCTCAATAGGCGGATACGCACTTGTGCACGACCTATAAGAGGCAAAACGTAACGACTATCTATCACAAGTATGCTATGAGTGTATGATGTGCTGATGCTTGAGCACAAGATGATGTTGCTATGATGTATGATCTCTTTTGATGCAAGGCGTATGATGCTATTGTCTTTTGCTTTGATTGGCTCGTTTGCTTAAAAGCTTGTGAGCTCTTTCTTTGGACACATATGCATGCTTCTCGGATTAAGGTAGCTATTGTGTATGCGGAGCACTCTTGTGGCACACGGAGATATGCAAGATACCCAGATGATGTGGTGGTACTCACAATGATGTAGTATGTAATATCTATGACTATCACTAATGTGCACAAGTGTCGTGGCCCGGCAATACTCAAATGGCTAGTCTCAATGGGAAAGCTACGCAAAGATGGTTCATATGGTGACAATGCAATTGCAAGGTAGGATGAGCGAAGTGTCGTCGATGTTACCGTCCTTGCCGAAGTTGAGCGGTGGTGTTGTCGAAGTCTTGCCGTTCCAAGGTAGCCTAAACATCCAAGGAAACGGTGAAACCACAACTCATGTATCGAAGGCAAAGGGAGACACACTTTCCAAACTCGGAGCGGGTAAGCGATGGTGGTTGCGGAAGGTGGGATGAAAGGTAGGTGGTAGCGGAAGGTGGTACGGAACTGAACAAGTCAGCCTCGTCAGGTTTTGTCGGACGTCCGGAAGTTACCGGTCGTCCGGTCGGTCGGATGGGGTCGGACGTCCGGAAGTTGCCGGAAATCCGGTAAAAGCTTCTGTAATCAGGGTGCCGGTCGTCCGGTGTTTAGCGGACGTCCGGTGTCTCGAGGGGTGCCGGACGTCCGGTAAACGTCGGTCGTCCGGTAGGTCTGGGACTGTGGGTTGTGGAATCTGTGGAGAAATGGTCGAACGTGGTCGAATTTGCGGTGGAAAAAGGTGGAAAAGGTGGGGAAATGCTAGATCGACACGTGGCACAGCAAATCCATGGAACAAAGTCAACAAAATCGTGCCAAATCAACATATCACAAAAAAAATTTGGGGTTATTTTTGTGGGGATTTTTCGAAATTGGGAAGAACACAACAAAAACAAGCTAGAAAACAGTGTGTGGGGCTCCAAAATCGTGATCAACCTTGCTCTTGATACCAAGATGATGTAGGGTGGAACCCTAATCAGCGGATCTTTCACGTTTTGGAGAGTGTCCCACGATGAACACGGAGAACACAAGGAGGAAGACGGGGAAAACACAAGAGGAAACACTCAAATCAACACGAAGATAATCACACAAGCGCTAGATCCACGATACATAGTGCGATACATGATCCATAGTCAACGACGGTGATAAAAGGATAGTCTTCTCCGTGAGGAGGTCTTGGAATCCCGTAGGATCTTCTCTGATGTGGAGGCCTTGAATTCGTAGTGGATCTTCTCCGTAGAGGCGCACGGTCTCGTGGGAGAAATCCACACAAGTCTGAGAAATGAGCTAACCAACAGCTACCCCGAAAGGAGGGAAGTCAACGGGTATATATTACACAGATAGGCACCGTCGGGGCGGACGTCCGGTGGTTCCGGAGGGACCGGACGTCCGGTAATCCTCGGATTTCCGCTATTTATCTTCTGTTGCCGTTGTCACGGACGTCCGGTGGCTTCCGGTCGTCCGATCGTCTGAGGGAGGCCGGACGTCCGGTGTCTTCCGGTCGTCCGGTGCCTAGAAGTCGCCGGTCGTCCGGTGCAGGCCGGACGTCCGGTGCCTGTAGCATCTTCAGCCTTCCTTCTTCTTGTCTCGTGTACTTGTCGGGCCTGTCATCTTGACCATTGTGCAGAGCTGTCCCGTGGCCTTCGTCCAAGCACCTGAGTATGCACAGAGTCCCTGATGAAGTTAGAAGCCATGTCTCAAGTGAATCCGAAAGATGTAAAGAGAGGAGCGAAGTCACCTCGGTCTCGAGAGCTCTTGCACGGGCTCGAGTCATTGGTCCTTTGGGCACTTGGTGAGGTGAAGTAGGGTCCATGGGGATGTCCTTGGGATGCTCCGCATCACTAAGACAGCCTTCACCACATGGTACGGGCTATATGAGTATACGGTTATGTCATTTGGATTGACAAACGCCCCTGCCTACTTCATGAGTATGATGAACAAAGTGTTCATGGAGTTCTTGGATAAGTTCGTCGTGGTATTCATAGATGATATTCTGATATACTCTAAGGATGAAGAAGAACATGAAGATCATTTGCTTTTGGTATTGGAGAAGCTCAGAGAACATCAGTTATATGCCAAGTATAGCAAATGCGAGTTTTGGTTGAAGGAAGTTTGATTCCTAGGGCATGTTATATCGGGAGAAGGTATAGCAGCGGATCCCGTCAAAGTGCAGGCAGTCACTGAGTGGTTGGCACCCACTTCAGTTGGAGAGATTCGCAGTTTTCTTGGACTCGCGGGACACTACCGGAGGTTCAAAGAAAATTTCTCTAAGATTGCAAAGCCAATGACGACATTGTTGAAGAAGGAGACAAAGTTTGATTGGACTGAAGAATGTGAAGAAAGTTTCCAAGAGTTGAAGAAACGGTTGATGACAGCCCCAGTGCTGATATTGCCGGATATACACAAGGATTTCCAAGTGTATTGCGATGCTTCACGCTTAGGACTTGGAGGAGTACTTATGCAGGATGGAAGAGTTGTTTCCTATGCATCCCATCGACTGCGACCGCACGAGTTGAATTACGCGACACATGATCTGGAGTTAGCAGCAGTAGTGCAGGCACTGAAAACCTGGAGACATTACCTTATTGGAAATCGTTGCGATGTGTACACGGATCATAAGAGTTTGAAGTACATTTTCACACAAAAGGAGATGAACCTTAGACAGAGGAGATGGTTGGAGCTTATAAAGGATTATGATATGAAGCTACACTATCACCCAGGAAAGGCCAACGTTGTGGCAGACGCCTTGAGCCGGAAAAGTTATGCCAATACCCTAGTAAAAGGGGGATTGCCACAGGAGTTAGCAGAACATCTCAGGGAGCTTCGTTTGGAGATAGTCCCTAGAGGTTTCGTGGCAACATTGGAGGTTCAGTTGACATTACTGGGAAAGATACGGGAAGCCCAGAAGGATGATAAGGAAATTGTCGCGATAAGGAAAAGAATGAGTGAAGGAAAAGCCAAGGGATTTCGTGAGGACGAACACGACACCTTGTGGTTTGAGTATCGAATCTATGTGCCCAACGACCCGGAGATCAGGAAGTTGATACTGCAGGAAGCACATGATTCGCCATACTCGATACACCCCGGAAACACCAAGATGTATTTGGATTTGAAGGAGCGTTTCGGGTGGACGGGAATGAAGAAGGATATTGTCGAGTATGTAGCCGTATGTGATGTATGCCAAAGAGTAAAGGCAGAGCATCAGAAGCCAGCAGGATTGTTGCAGCCTATGCCGATACCCGAATGGAAGTGGGAGAAGCTTGGCATGAATTTTATCACCGGATTGCCCAGGACCAAATCAGGATATGACTCAATCTGGGTAGTAGTGGACCGATAGACGAAGGTAGCCCATTTTATCCCCGTGAAAACCACATATACCAGTGCGAAGTTGGCCAAGATATACATGACCAGGATAGTATGTCTGCACGGAGTTCCGAGGACCATTGTATCAGATAGAGGAACACAGTTCACCTCAAAGTTTTGGCATCAGCTACACCAAACTTTAGGAACGAGGCTGGAATTTAGCACCGCTTTTCATCCGCAGACCGATGGACAGACCGAGAGAGTCAACCAGATCCTAGAGGATATGTTGAGAGCCTGTGCGTTAGACTACGGATCTAGTTGGGATGACAATTTGCCCTACGCGGAGTTCTCATACAACAACAGTTACCAGGCCAGTCTGAAGATGGCACCGTTCGAGGCATTGTATGGAAGGAGATGCCGAACACCGTTGATGTGGGATGAAGTTGGAGATCGACAGTTGTTTGGACCAGACTTGATCAAAGAGTCTAAGGAGAAGGTGAAGTTGATTCAAGATAGATTGAAGGTAGCCCAGTCCATGCAGAAGAGTTATGCAGACTCGAAGCGCAAGGAGATAGCCTATGAGATCTGAGATAGAGCGTACTTGAGAGTATCGCCTCTGTGAGGAGTTAAACGTTTCAGAGTTAAAGGAAAGCTAGCCCCGAGATTTGTGGGACCTTACCGTATTTTGGAACGCATCGGAGAGGTTGCCTATAAACTGGAATTGCCCGAAGGATTGTCAGGAGTGCACGACGTGTTTCACGTTTCGCAGCTTAAGAAGTGCCATGCGGGGATGGCTGATATACCGCTTAGAGACACAGTACCCCTGGAAGCAATTCAGTTGGACAGTGATCTGACTTACGAGGAGAAGCCTGTTAAGATTCTCGAATTTTCGAGCAGAGTCACTCGCAGTAAGGTTATCAAGTTTTGCAAAGTTCAGTGGAGTCACCACACCGAGGAAGAAGCCACCTGGGAACGAGAAGATGATCTACGCAAGGACCACCCACACCTGTTCTCTAGCCAAGTCGAATCTCGAGGGCGAGATTCATTCTAAGGGGGGTAGGTTTGTAACATCCCAATTTTTTTAATTTGGAATGTTATACATAGATCATTGCATGCTCTTTGCATTTTTGTTTGTGGCGTTCCTCGAAATTCTAAGCAACTCAAGGACCTACGGAGAGAGTTGGGAATTTTACCGTTTTCATATTTGAGTTCGCTCGAATACCGGTACGAGGACAGTGTGATTCTAATTATTTTTCTCTCCTAAAAATATTTCTAAATACAAATTATGAGCGGAGATAATATGACTTCTCCAAAATGACAGAAATATTGGAGGAAAAATGTTAAAATCACTTTTGGTATTTTTCTAGATTTATTTGCGATTTTATTTGCATAGGAAAAATGTGCGTTTTTCAAAATTGCATTTAGGTCCAGGACAAATGTTCACTTTGTCCTAAATATTATTAGAGGACGGTGAAAATTTATTTCGGGATTTTTGTAGTCCGTTTAGTATTTCTTTCGTTAGTTTTTCTACGCCAGGACTCTATTTAAAAAAAACGTGAACCGACTTGGAGTCGTTTAGGACTGGGACTCTGGGCTTTATAAGCCGACCGCCCCCGGCCCGTCAGCCCAGCCGCCGCCTCCCTGCCCTAGCCCCGCAGCGCCGCCGCCGCCGCCCCAGCCTCGCGCCGCCGCCGCCGCACCGGCCTCGCGCCGCCGCCGCCGCTCGCCAGCGCGCCGCCACCGCACGCCCGCAGCGCCGCCGCCGCCTCCCCCCCGCCGCAGCGCCGCCGCCTCGCTGCCCCGCCGCGCCGGACCACCGCTATCGCCGGACGCTGTCTCGCCGGAGTTGCCGTTGAGGTAGTTAATCGGTTTTTTTAGAACCGATCGGTTTTAATCCGTAGACCGTAGATTCGTTTTTTTGTTAGATCGGTTCGGTTTTTCGTTGGTTTAGTTATTAGCGGACGTTCGTCCACACATTCATTTTAACGAACAGTTTTCGTCCGTTAGCCGCAGACAGCGAACGTTCATTCGTTAGCCTATTCGTCAGTTTTCTTTTTCGGGGTATTTATCCGCGATTATTCCGATCGTGATTTATGCCCTGATCTTGTTTTTCGTTTTTCTTTTCGCTCGAGAGTCGGAATCAGGTGATTCAAAATCCCAGATCTTCGTCTCGATGCCCTCTTTACGTTTAAACAAGTTGAACAAAGTTTTGGCTACTGTAAAATTTGACTTTAGGCCAATTAGTAAACCGGAGCTCGTTTCTTTCGCAGTTTGAGTTTCGTTGCTTCTTTCGAGTTGATTCTTTTTGCAAACCGGAGTTCTTAAGTTGAACTTTCTGGTTAGATCTAATCTTTTGGAGTTTTGTTTGTGCATCTTTGATTGTTTGCTTATGTATGCTATTGTTTGCTTGCAATAGAATACCCGGACTATGAAGCGTGCTACTACGAGTCTCTAGGTTTTGCGAATCATCAACAAGGCAAGTAACACTTTGATCATACCTCTTATTACCCAATTTTTATGCATTAGATCAAACCCTCACACATTGCATGAGTAGGATCTCTGAACTTGTGGGACTGGGAAGTAGATTGTGGTAGAACCTATTACCTGCATTATTTTCAAACTCTTGGGAGTTACTTCTACGTTTGCTTAGGTTGCTATGATATGCTCGTAGACGTGGTTTGGGTTTGAGTGAAATCCATGACAGATGTGAGATGTTAATTAAGGATTCACCTTAAGGTGGCTACTTGAATACACATTGATACGTCCAAAACATATCTATAATTTCTGCTTGCTCCATGCCTCTTTTGTGTGATATTGCTATGATATTTATGCACTTCCATACACTTTTGATCATATTTGGACTAACCTATTAACTCAGTGCACCACAGTGCCAGTTCCTGTTTTCTGCTGTTTTTCTATTTCAGGTTTCCCCCATATTAAAAGTGCCCTAAAAATTCCGGGAAAAATACAGGAAAAATCAGCGTATCGGGAGCTTCCAGAAAAACCTAGGCAGGGCCAGAGGGGAGCCGGGGGTGGCCCAGGCGGCCACCCGGCGCGGCCCCACCCCTGACCGCGCCGGGGGGCGCCTGGGGCCCCACCTCCGCCTCTGGTGACCCCCTTTGGCATATATATTGCACGCGTCCCGAAACCCTCGAGGACGGAACCCTTTTTTGCGATCTCATCTCTATTCCGCCGCCACCGCGCTTCCAAGATCGGGAGCACCAGGAGAACTATTCCCGGCACCCTGCCGGAGGGGAGAACCACCACCGGGAGCTTCTCCACCACCATGGACGCCTCCCGGATGAGTTGTGAGTAGTCCCCCTTGGACCATGGGTCCATGACCAGTAGCTATGTGATGTTCTCCTCCCCTCTTTGTTCTTCATCGATTAGACCTCGTGAGCTACCCTACATGATCGAGGCACATATGTAATCTTTATGCTGTTGCTATGCTGAGTTTGCTGGGATCCGATGGATTATGAGATTATGTTCAGATTGTGTGTGAGTAATATATTTGATTCACCTCTTTTATATTTATGTTCTTGAGTAATTCTTGCATGTTCTCCGTTGTTGTTTATTGCTTTGGCCGAGTAGTAGGTAGTAACTCCAAGAGGGAACGTTATGCTTGATTGTGGGTTCATGCCCCTCGATGACTAGCTTGAGTGACAGAAACATGAGTCTAGGGGATGTGATGTTGCCACAAGGGGGAAAACAACGGTGCTTGTACTTGCGGGTGCAAGGATTGTTTACTTTACGCAAAGTTCTTTTAATGCAGTTGTCTGTTGCTTTGAGTTTACACTTTGGGTGGGACTCGCAACTTAATATCAGCGAGATGTTCTGGATAGATATCTCAAGGTGGATGATTAGTAGTAGATGCAAATGGATTTCGGTCTACTTGACTTGGCGTACCGCCCATGCTTTTGAGCCTCTACCTTTCTGTACAGCATAGTTAGCATTGGTTTGCGCACATAATCCTGTCAATTGCCCAGCTATAATTTGTTTACCTCGCTTAGCTGTTTTATCGTCTTTTGGGAGAGAGACATCACTAGTGAACATCATGGGACCCCGGTCCATATTACCATCACTAATCACACCCGCTATTTACTTCCTGTTCTTATTTCCTAGTTGCAGTCATACCTATCACTATTATCTCTTGCGTTTGATCCTTTGTAAACGACAAGGCCGGAGGGATTGACAACCTCTTTGTACTCGTTGGGAGCAAAGTTATTTATATCTGTGTGCAGGTCCTGTCAAGCAAAATTTTCTGGCGCTATTGACACCTTCTTGTCGACCCTCGGAGTCTCACGGGATTCGATCCTTGGTATCTTTGCCAAGGGAAATTTGCCGCTACGCTACATCTCAAACCTTCCACTTGGGGTAACCAACGAGGGGCGAGAAGCCATCAAGCAAGTTTCTGGCGCCGTTGCCGGGGACTCCACTCTTCAAGATAGGGGAGTTACACACTATCTTTTATCTTTGCTTTTTAGTCTTGTTAGTTTACCTTTCAGTTTTTACTTTAGTTTCCTTTACCAAAAATCACAAAAATAGTTATCTTGCTTGCTGCTGCTATGGGTTCCACCGAGAACACCAAGTTGTGTGACTTCACTAGTCATAACAACGATGACTTTATCTACACGCCTATTACTACACCTGCCACTTCAGCACCTTCTTATGAAATTAAACCTGCTTTACAGAACCTAGTTATGAAAGATCAATTCTCCGGTGCTGGAGATGATGCTGCTTTGCACTTAAATAATTTTGTTGAACTCTGTGATATGCAAAAGTACCGAGAAATAGATGGTGATATTGTTAAGCTTAAGCTTTTTCCTTTCTCCTTGAGAGGAGGAGCTAAAATCTGGTTTCAATCCTTGCCTAGGAATAGCATAGATTCTTGGGACAAGTGCAAGGATGCCTTTATTGGGAAGTACTATCCCCCTGCTAAAATTATCCAACTAAGGAGTAACATAATGAATTTTAAACAATTGGATAATGAACACGTTGCCCAAGCTTGGGAACGCATGAAATCTCTTGTCAAGAACTGCCCTACTCATGGTTTAACTACTTGGATGGTTATCCAAACTTTTTATGCAGGCTTGAACTTTACCTCGCGGAACTTGTTAGATTCGGCCGCGGGAGGAACCTTTATGTCAACTACACTTGGTGCTGCCACGAGGCTTCTCGATGAGATGATGACCAACTATTCCCAATGGCACACCGAACGCGCTCCAACAGGTAGGAAGGTAAACTCTGTCGAGGAGATTTCCTCCCTAAATGAAAAAGTTGACTTGATCATGTCTCTACTTTCCAAGCAATCTTCTATTGATCCTCATGATGTTCCTTTAAATTCTTTGATTGCTCAAGATCAAGTAGATGTGAACTTTATCTCTAGAAACAATTTCAATAACAATGCTTATAGGAGTAATTTTGGTAGCAACCCTAGACCGTTCCCCTCTAATTCCTATGGGAACAACAATGCTTATCCTAGCACCAAGAACTCCACTTCTGAACTAGAGACTATGCTTAAATACTTCATCACTACCCAAAAAGCCTTCAATAAGAGTGTAGAAGAAAAACTAGCCAAACTAGATAATCTCTCTTCGAAGGTAGACAATTTAGCCCATGAGGTAGAATTGCTTAAAATTAGAACTTCCCCTCTTGAGGAGAGGAAGACCACTCCTATGAATGCTATCCAAGTGCAAATTAATGAAAACATTAGGATGATGGCTAAACTTAAAGAGAGATGGGCTAGAGAAAGGGAGGAAGAAGATAGAATTAAGAGCCTTCCTACCCACCACACTGTTGCTACTATCCAAATTGTTGAGGATATCCAAACTCTTAGCACCCAATGCACTCCTGGTCCCATCGGACCTATTAATGGTGATGCTATTACCTCAACCGTAGAAACTCCTATAACCATAGAAGCTACCAAACAAGTGAGCCTAAAGGACACCACTACCACTTTACTTGATAGTAGTGACCTTGATTTTGATAATTGCACCCTTTCTGAAGTTATTGATTTTCTTCACAAAATGTCTAGAGATCCCCACACTAGCACACTTAATCTTGCCTTCACGGAGCATATCACTAATGCTCTCATCAAAGCTAGGGAGGAGAAGCTTAGGGTAGAAGCCTCCATACCTAGAAAGCTAGAAGATGGTTGGGATCCCATGGTTAAAATTAAGTTGAATAACTTCTCTTGCTATGCTTTATGTGATGTTGGAGCTAGTACCTCCGTTATGCCCAAAAGAATATATGATATGCTTAAATTGAAACCTTTTGATCCTTGTTCTTTTGGTGTTCGTCTTGTTGATTCTTCCATAAAGAAACCTTTGGGGAGGATCGACGATGTTCTTATCATTGTCAATGACAATTATATTCCCGTTGATTTTACTATTATGGATATTGAATGTGAACCTTCATGTCCAATTATTTTGGGACGTCCTTTTCTTCGCATCGTTGGTGCTATCATTGACATGAAAGAGGGGAATATAAAATTCCAATTCCCTCTCAAGAAAGGAATGGAACACTTCCCTAGAAAGAAGATTAAGTTACCTTTTGAGTCCGTTACACGGGCTAGCTATTCTTTTACTCTTGATAAAACTTGATCTTTTCTCTTTGCATTATGCCTAGCTTAAAGGCATAAAAGAAAGCGCTTTTGGGAGGCAGCCCACAACGAATTAGGTTTTATTTTGCTTTTGTTGTGTCTTGATGTTTGTTACTACAGTAGCATCATCATTGCATCTTTTCTTTTCAGCTTTGTGCCAAGTTTAGCCTTTGATTGCAAGAAAGTTCAAAAGTTGTGACGTGCAGTCCAGGAAACAGATTCTGTCCTTGGACAGAACAATTCGTATAAAATTACCAGATCACCTTTTTATCTGAATTTTTTTGACAGCGTGCTCTATACAATTGGATTTCGGGCGTCTGTTCTGAGTTTTTTGATTTGAGTTGCAGAAGTGCCCCGAAAAAATATTTACTACCTGCTGGTCTGTTTTTCACAGATTCTGTCATGTTTTGCCTTTTCTTCGTTTTGCAAACCTTAAGCTTGCTTTTTCTTTGCAAAAACCTTTTGGCAATCTTGAGAAACAGTAGCTCTTCAAGATTATCTTTATTTCCAGTAGGGAAAAGTTATTTTATTATGGGTACTAACCTCGCTAATCAGATTATGATGAGTTATGTATGAAGGGAGTTTTCAAGTGTGCGAGGGAAGATGATAAAAAGATTCAGGAGGGTCAAACGCTCAAGCTTGGGGATGCCCCCGTGCACCCCCAAGAAATATTCAAGAAGACTCAAGCGTCTAAGCTTGGGGATGCCCCCGTGCATCCCATTCTCCATCAACAATTATCAGTTCGTCTTTCGTTCCACTATATTTTAATCACTTCATGCATTATGTGCTATACTTGGAGCGTCTTGCTTTTAGTTTTTTTTAGTTTTCTTTAGCTTTGCTTGCTGTTCATAATGAGTTAGAACCCAGCTTTCTTTGTGTGGGAGAGAAACACGCTCCACTTCAACCTAGAACACAACATATGATTTTCATACTTATCTTTGTTGTGTATGTTCTTTGTCTTTTGATAGCTACTGTCATGTTTAGCTCTTAGTTTTCATGCTTTTCTTTTTAAAGAGCTTTTGTTTAGTTGGTTGCTGAACTCTTGAGTTTTCATGTTTATCTTGTTAAGAGAGTTTGTCTGTTGCACTGAGTTGTGTGTCTTAACTTAAAGTAGGTAATTGAGGTTGCTATTTAATTTTAGTAGTAACTTGCAATAGTTTTGAGGTATTGCCATGAGTAATGTCTGAACTTTTGGTGTCAAGAGCTTTAGCCTATTAGTGATAGATGTCGTATTTTGGGCAATCTGTGTTTATTTTCGAAAACCTACAAAATAGTTGAGAACTTTAGCTACTAAATGGATCACTAATCTTTGGAGGGATCGAATATTAGAGTACACTCACGTACCATGGGTCGAGGATGCGCAAGGGTAACCAAACCCCCATAGACACCTCCTCGGGGTACTTGTCTCTTTGTGAACCTCCTAATTAGATTGAGAGTTACCGATAATAAGTGCATGAGTTCTTCGGACTAATGTGAGTATTCGAAAGTTGAAACTTCCACCTAACCATATTTTTCTAGCCTCTTCGGTACCGTGCATTGCCCTTTCTCACCTCGAGAGTTGGCGCATACTTCGCCGGTGCATCCAAATCCTTGGCACGATATGCTCTGTCATCATAAGCCTCATTATATCCTTCCTCAAAACAGCCACCATACCTACCTATCAAGGCATTTCCATAGCCTTTCCGAGATACATTGCCATGCAACATCCATCTTCTCATGACTTGATCTTCATGTCATACATGCTTTTTGCTTGATCGATGAGCCACATGCTAGTTGGGCCTTGCCCTAATCATTGCTACATGACGCGCTAGTATCATTGCATATCCTGCTACACTCGCAGAGGCATACATTTGCATACATCATGATAGTTTCATTTTCTTTATGTTGAGTACTTTTGTAAAGTGTGAAAGATCTTCTATACTTCTTGTAATACATAGAGTGTTGCCCCTAAAGTGAGGAAAAGATCCCAAAGAGGACAAATCAAAAGATCCCAAAGAGGACAAAATTAAAAGATCCCAAAGAGGACAAATGAGAGATAAATAGAAAGAGCCATTGAGGCCACACAAAAAAATAGAAAAAAGAGAAAAAGAAATAAAAAGAGAGAAGGGGGCACACTACTATTTCTTTTGAGAGATCCACACTCATACTCCATCTTATACCTTGTACTCCATAGAGATTATCATTTATGAATATAGCTATGTGGGGACCTTTACACTATAGAACTTGTCTTGTATATTCCAATGATGAGCCTCCTCAAAAGATCTCTAGGTCTTCTTGAGCAAGCAAGTTGGATGCACCCCCACTAGTTCCATTGGTGAGCTTACCTTAGCTCATATGTGCATCCGTTGCATGGCAATCCCTACTCCTCACATCATATCTATCATTTGGCTTTCTCTCGCCGATGATTGTTCTCATTGATGTGAGCCCTTCACACCTTTTTTGTCTTCCCCCTCTATCATTTTTCTCTCTTTGCCATCCTAAGTGTCGACTTTCTTGCTTACGCTCATCCATTGCATGAGTGCTCAAAATATCGAAAGGGAGTGGATCATTTTGACTTGTACCTGGCTGACGGTCTGGGGATGAGTCAAGATAAGATTCCAAAGAAGACCAAGTGTGAAACTTTAGTAGATTAAGTTCTCAACAATACAAAAACTATGTTTTACTCTCTCATATATCCCTATCCCCTTTCTGGCACGCAAACACCATTTGGAGACATTCGAGTCATGGACAGCGAGAGCTCTTGCACCTTTATGTTCTTATGTTGCTTGTTACAATGCTAATATAGACTCTTGCTTGTTATGACTTGAATTGGATTACATGCCTTGATTGCTTTACTTAAAAGTTCTAATATGGTTGATAGCATGTCACCACAGAAATTATGCTTGTTATCATTTACCTACTCGAGGACGAGCAGGAATTAAGCTTGGGGATGTTGATACGTCCAAAACGTATCTATAATTTCTGCTTGCTCCATGCCTCTTTTGTGTGATATTGCTATGATATTTATGCACTTCCATACACTTTTGATCATATTTGGACTAACCTATTAACTCAGTGCACCACAGTGCCAGTTCCTGTTTTTTGCTGTTTTTCTATTTCAGGTTACCCCCATATTAAAAGTGCCCTAAAAATTCCGGGAAAAATACAGGAAAAATCAGCGTATCAGGAGCTTCCAAAAAAACCTAGGCAGGGCCAGAGGGGAGCCGGGGGTGGCCCAGGCGGCCACCCGGCGCGGCCCCACCCCTGGCCGCGCCGGGGGGGCGCCTGGGGCCCCACCTCTGCCTCTGGTGACCCCCTTTGGCATATATATTGCACGCGTCCCGAAACCCTCGAGGACAGAACCCTTTTTCGCGATCTCATCTCTGTTCCGCCGCCGCCGCGCTTCCAAGATCGGGAGCACCAGGAGAACTCTTCCCGGCACCCTGCCGGAGGGGAGAACCACCACCGGGAGCTTCTCCACCAGCATGGACGCCTCCCGGATGAGTTGTGAGTAGTCCCCCTTGGACCATGGGTTCATGACCAGTAGCTATGTGATGTTCTCCTCCCCTCTTTGTTCTTCATCGATTAGACCTCGTGAGCTACCCTACATGATCGAGGCACATATGTAATCTTTATGCTGTTGCTATGCTGAGTTTGCTGGGATCCGATGGATTATGAGATTATGTTCAGATTGTGTGTGAGTAATATATTTGATTCACCTCTTTTATATTTATGTTCTTGAGTAATTCTTGCATGTTCTCCGTTGTTGTTTATTGCTTTGGCCGAGTAGTAGGTAGTAACTCCAAGAGGGAACATTATGCTTGATTGTGGGTTCATGCCCCTCGATGACTAGCTTGAGTGACAGAAACATGAGTCTAGGGGATGTGCTGTTGCCACAAGGGGGAAAACAACGGTGTGTGTACTTGCGGGTGCAAGGATTGTTTACTTTACGCAAAGTTCTTTTAATGCAGTTGTCTGTTGCTTTGAGTTTACACTTTGGGTGGGACTCGCAACTTAATACCAGCGAGATGTTCTGGATAGATATCTCAAGGTGGATGATTAGTAGTGGATGCAGATGAATTTCGGTCTACTTTCCTTGGCGTACCGCCCATGCTTTTGAGCCTCTACCTTTCTGTACAGCATAGTTAGCATTGGTTTGCGCACATAATCCTGTCAATTGCCCAGCTGTAATTTGTTTACCTCGCTTAGCTGTTTTATCGTCTTTTGGGAGAGAGACATCACTAGTGAACATCATGGGACCCCGGTCCATATTACCATCACTGATCACACCCGCTATTTACTTCCTGTTCTTATTTCCTAGTTGTAGTCATACCTATCACTATTATCTCTTGCGTTTGATCCTTTGTAAACGACAAGGCCGGAGGGATTGACAACCTCTCTGTACTCATTGGGAGCAAAGTTATTTGTATCTGTGTGCAGGTCCTGTCAAGCAAAAGTTTCTGGCGCTATTGACACCTTCTTGTCGACCCTCGGAGTCTCACGGGATTCGATCCTTGGTATCTTTGCCAAGGGAAATTTGCCGCTACGCTACATCTCAAACCTTCCACTTGGGGTAACCAACGAGGGGCGAGAAGCCATCACACATCTGGGTGGATTGGTTGCAGGGCACCTGGGGAATCCAGTGTTGTCCTAGGAAATCCCGGGGTTTCGTGTGATTTTTCCCATGGAATGCCACCCAGGCTCAAAGGGATCATAAAACTATTCATGCTAGAAACTTCCGTGTGCAGCCACATGCCAATATGGGATCTGGCATAGTTGAGTAAGTTGTGGGAAACCTTTCCGTGATGGGCTAGCAGATGTAGAGGGATTGTAGGTGTACCGGCCTATCTATCCGGTTAAGGGGACCTCTTCGGAAAGACTGTGTCTCGGTCATCCGTTTCTCAAACACCATGCAGTGCGAGAAACCAAACGGAGGCGATCGAGTCTTGTGGGAAAAGGGCACAAACCTCTGCAGAGTGTACAAACTGATCATGATTAGCCGTGTCCCCGGTTATGGACAACTTGAGTATCTGGTACTTGAATTATTGGTTGATCTCATCACTCTATAATTTAATTTTGTTGGGTTAATGATGAACTTTTAATTTGGGATTGAGTAAGGGGGTACCTTCTCAATGATTTTCAACCAACATAGTAGTTAAAATAAATTGTATTCCTTTGTTGTAGGGAAAAATTGGCTTTACGCAAAAACTTTAAACCATAGAGCCTCCACCAGACAAATATGCATATAGTGTTAGCATTTATTCTGTTACTTGCATCTTCTGTGTTATCTTGCCAGCATATTCCATGTGCTGACCCGTTTTCGGGCTGCAACATATTACGTTGCAGACTTTTCAGACGAGGAATAAGACGTGCTAGGTCGTTTGTCATGCACTCAGCTATGCCGTTGGAGTTGATGGACTCACTTATCTTCCAAGCCTTCTGCTGTTATTTTGTTAGATGGCCTTAAGCCATAGATTTTGTAATAAGTTCTCTTTGGAGACATTCAATGTAATAAGTGTGTGATTGCCACTCTGTTATAAATCCTTCAAGTACTGTGTGTGTCAGCATTACCAATCCAGGGATGACACAGAACACAGAGACTTTGGTCCATTCGGATGGTGGTCGCTACATATTGGAAAATTCCAGAAAGATTCTTTGAATGCAAGGATGCATATGGATAAATTGCCTTTCAATTTCAACTACAAGCATAGATATGGCATCCGCAAGGCTACTAGTTCTATGAAGAATAGATCCACCCATAGTGGGTAAATCACCGGCACAAGCAAAGAAGTCATGAAGAACTCCTTTTCCAATAATATTACCACTACCAACCCGGAACTTCTTACTATGTAAAGTGGTAGTTTCATCTAGAGGATCAACATAGACGTTGCCCTCAACAATACTACCCTTTTCAACGATATCTTCCCCCATCTCAGACATGAAAGCAAACGAACGATAAACACACGGAAGAAGAAGGGCAAATAAAACGGCAAAGGTGAAATGGGGGAGAGGAAAACGAGAGGCAAATAATGTAATGTGAAGGATAAGGGTTTGTGGTAGGTACTTGGTATATGACTTTTGCGTAAGCCTCCCCGACAATGGCGCCATAAATTTTTCTTGCTACTTCTCGATCTTGCGTTGTATTCCCTCGAAGAGGAAAGGGTGATGTAGCATAGTAGCGTAAGTAATTCCCTCAGTTTTTGAGAACCAAGGTATCAATCCAGTAGGAGACCACGCGCGAGTCCCTCGCACCTGCACAAACAAATAAGAACTTCGCAGACAACGCGATAAGGGGTTATCAATCCCTTTACGGTCACTTACGAAAGTGAGATCCGATAGATAGGATAGTATGATATTTTTGGTATTTTTGGTATAAGAACAGAAAGTAAATAAAGCAAAGTAAAGTAGATGGAAGATTAATATGTTGAGAATAGACCCGGGGGCCATAGGTTTCACTAGTGGCTTCTCTCATGATAGCATAATTCTACGGTGGGTGAACAAATTACTGTTGAGCAATTGATTGAAAAGCGCATAGTTATGAGAATATCTAGGCATGATCATTGTATATAGGCATCACATCCGTGACAAGTACACCGAAACGATTCTGCATCTACTACTATTACTCCACACATCGACCGCTATCTAGCATGCATCTAGAGTATTAAGTTCATAAGAACAGAGTAATGCTTTGAGCAAGATGACATGATGTAGAGGGATAAACTCAAGCAATATGATATAAACCCCATATTTTTAACCTCGATGGCAACAATACAATACGTGCCTTGATGCCCCTGCTATCACTAGGAAAGGATACCGCAAGATTGAACCCAAAGCCAAACACTTCTCCCATTGCAAGAACTATAGATCTAGTAGGCCAAACCAAACCAATAATTCGAAGAGACTTGCAAGGATATTATAATCATACATAAAAGATTTCAGAGAAGGATCAAATATTGTTCATAGATAATCTTGATCATAAACCCACAATTCATCGGATCTCGACAAACACACCGCAAAAAGATTACATCGAATAGATCTCCTTAAAGATCGAGGAGAACTTTGTATTGAGATCCAAAAAGAGAGAAGAAGCCATCTAACTAATAACTATGGACCCGAAGGTCTGTGGTAAACTACTCACGACTCATTGGTGAGGCTATGGTGTTGATGTAGAAGCACTCCGTGGTAGACCCCCCCTCCGGCGGAGCTCCGGAACAGGCCCCAAGATGGGATCTCACAGGAGCAGAAGGTTGCGGCGGTGGAGTTAGGGTTTTCTCTGTTGCCTCGATGTTTTCATGGTACATGGATATATGTAGGATGAAGGAGGGTATCGGGGGAGCCAGAGGGGGCCCACGAGGGCGGGGGCGCGCCCAGGGGGAGGGGGCGCGCCCTGGACCCTCGTGGCCACCTCCTTCAGTCCCTCGTGTGTACTCGAAGTCTTCTAGGTAGATACGGTTCCAAAAATAACTCTCCCGAATGTTTCATTTCGTTTGGACTCCGTTTGTTATTCCTTTTCTGCGAAACTCTGAAATAGGCAAAAAAACAGCAATTTGCACTGGGCCTTGGGTTAGTAGGTTAGTCCCAAGAATAATATAAAAGTGTATAATAAAGCCCATTAAACATCCAAAACGGAATATAATATCATGGAAGAATAAAAAATTATAGATACGTTGGAGATGTATCAACACTGCAAGCCCATGGAACGACACGGCAATCACCTTTTCTGCCGAGGACGAACCACGAGTCCGGCCAGTCCGAGTCACAGCCGCTCTGGTACTAAACCCAATAGTAGATGGCTTCCGCCTCACTAAAGTACTCATGGACGGAGGCAGTGGACTCAACCTCATATATGAGGACACGCTTGCAAAAATGCAGGTTGACAAAACCTGCATTAAACAAAGTAACATGACCTTTCGAGGAATTATCCCCAGCCAAGAAGCCCGGTGTTCGGGGAGCATTAAGTTCGATGTAGTAATCGGTACACCCGAGAACTACAGGTTGGAGGAACTGCACTTCCATATTGCCCCCTTCAACAGCGGATACCACACCCTTCTAGGACGGGACGCTTTCTCACGCTTTCAGGCTATACCCCATTACGGGTACATGAAGCTCAAAATGCCAGGGCCCAACAGAATAAACACAGTTGCAAGTGATCCGGATAGAGCACTACATGCGGAGAACAAAATGGCATCTTTAGCCCTAGAGGCATTATGTGAAGCCCTTGCGGCGGAAGAATTAACCACCTTACGATCTATGGTGGATAGGGACGATGTAGTCCTCGACAAATGATCAAAATCTACCTCTTTTAAGCCAGCAGACAAAATTTTAAAATTCCAAGTGCACCCAACGGACCCCAATAAAACGGCATCCATTGGGGCACAGCTGGATCCGGCGGTAGACAGCGCTTTGTGCGCCTTCCTTCGTGAAAATTGGGACATATTCGCTTGGCATCCTTCAGATATGCCAGGAATCCCATGCAGGATGGCCGAACACAGCCTCAACATTATCAAAGGATTCGAGCCAGTCAAGCAGTCATTACGACGATTTTCCGAACCCAAAAGACATGCTATGAGGGAAGAGCAGGGCCAAGCTATTGGAAGCTGGATTCATAAGGGAAATAAAACACTCGGACTGGCTAGCCAACCTGGTCATGGTACCAAAGAACGACCAATCATGGGACCTTTGTGTCGACTTCATGGACCTAAACAAGGCTTGCCCTAAGGATCCCTTTCCCTTGCCTTGCATTGATCAAATTATCTATCCAACTGCAGGACATGACTCATTGTGCTTCCTCGATGCCTACTCCGGATATCATCAAATAAAAATGAAGGAATCCGACCAGGCTACTACGGCATTCATCACTCCGTACAACCCCTTTTGCTTCAACACTATGCCAATTGCCTCAAAAACGCTGGTGCCACGTATCAACGCATGATTCAAACATGCTTAGAGAAACAAATTGGCAAGACAATGGAGGCATATGTGAACAACATACTCATCAAGACTAAACACGTCGAAACGTTGGTGGATGAACTCCGTCTTACGTTCGATAACCTACGAACATACGACATACGGCTAAATCCGGAAAAATGCGTCTTCGCCATTCCGGCCAGAAAGCTATTAGGGTTCATCGTATCCCATAGAGGAATTGAAGCGAACCCAGCTAAAATCCAGGCCCTGTCACAGCTAACTATGCCAACCAATCTCAAACAAGTGCAAAAGCTTGCAGGTTGCGTAGCGGCCTTGAGCCGCTTTATCTCCAAATTAGGAGAGAAAGCACTACCGCTTTATAGACTGCTGAGGCGCACAAACAACTTTGAATTGACGAATGCGACCACGGCTGGACTTTAGGAAATAGAAACCTTATTAGCAGGTAACCCAATCCTAGCCGCTCTAGGTGATGGCGAGCCAATGCTTCTTTACATGTCTGCCACTCATCAGGTAGTGAGTGCGGTGCTCGTCGTTAAACGAGATGAAGACGAACACAAATTCGCCATTAAAAACCCGTATACTATGGATCCGAGGTTCTCACACCGTGCAAATCACGATACCCCCATTACCAGAAAATTGCCTATGCGGTATTCATGGCATCTCGGAAGCTCCGACACTACTTTCAAGAGCGTTCGATCACAGTGGCATCTAAAGTAGCACTCAACAACATTATCAATAATAAAGATGCCACTGGACGCATAGCTAAATGGGCCATAGAGCTCCAACCGTTCGAAATAACATACAAACCACACCGGAATATTAAGTCCCAGGTGTTAGCCAACTTTGTCGCATAATGCACTGAATCCGAACTCCCTAAAGAGTACGGATCATACTCCCACTTGACTATGTATTTCGACGGTTCCAAAATGTTAGCCGGTTTGGGGGGGGAGGGGCGGCGTCATCTTAAGGGGATACGGTCCGCTACGTACCACAGATCATGTACACAGACTCAAATAACGCGGCCGAATACGAGGCATTACTGCACGGTCTCCGCCTAGCCGTATCCATGGGTATACAACGCCTTGACGTGTGCGGAGACTCAAACCTCGCCATATCTCAGGTAAACGGATAATTTGATGCGAAGGATACAAAAATGGCGGCTTATCGAAACGCCATATTAAAAATATCGGCTCGATTTGAGGAGCTAGAATTTCACCATGTGGCTCGGGACAATAATGAAGCCTCGGACATACTTGCTCGTATGGTGCCAAACACGACCCAGTCCCGCCTAACACTTTTGTGGAAAGGTTGTTCAAGCCATCAGTAACATGGCAGGACGAGAGCAATGACGCCAATCCAGACTCAAACACGCCCCTAGCCGAACTCAATACAAATATCATCAGGGACCCCGACATGGAAATCACATCGTTGGCTCACGAGATCATGGCTGTTATAGCCTCCTAGACGGAGCCTTTCCTAGCCTACCTTACTAGGCAAGAGCTCCCCGATGACCAAAATGAGGCCCGCCGCATAATTCGGCGTTCCAAAGCCTGCAAGGTCCACGAAGGTAAACTATACAAGAAAATAACTACTGGTATTCTCCAAAGGTGGATCTCTGAAGAGAAGGGACGACAACTTCTAGATTAAATACACGCTGGTATGGGCAGCCATTATGCCGCGGCCCGAGCTCTTGTAAGCAAGGCCTTCCGAACTGGCTTCTTCTGGCCAACTGCGAGCGCAGACGCACAGAACCTAGTCCAACATTGTGTTGGCTGCCAGCTTTTCGCAAATCAAAGTCATATGCCTCCCACTGCTCTCAAAACCATCCCCATTACATGGACATTTGTGGTCTGGGGGCTGGATATGGTCGGACCTCTTAAAGGGCGAAGCCATAAAATGAAATATTTACTGGTCATGGTGGACAAATTCACTAATTGGATAGAAGCCAAGCTAGTCCGAACAGCTGAGGCAGGGCCAGTGATAGATTTTATATCCAGCATAGTACGCCGTTGTCGTGTCCCCCACAGTATTATCACAGATAATGGCTCCAACTTCACAGCTGACGAGGTGAAAAATTGGTGCGCTAAGTTAGGCACTAAACCTTATTATGCCTGTGTGTACCACCCTCAAACAAACGGCCAGGTAGAAAGAGCCAATGGCATGATAATGAGTGGCATTAAACCCCGACCGGTGCGCTCCCTTCAGGAGTCACATAAACACTGGGTGGAGGAGCTCGACTCCGTACTCTAGGGGCTGCGAACTACACCTAATCGGACAACCGGATACACACCTTTTTTCATGGTGTATGGCGCAGAGGATGTCTTGCCCTGCAATATTATTCATGACTCACCTCGAGTGCGCATGTATGAAGAGAGAGAGGCAGAGCTCGATCGTCAGGATGACCTATAAGGCCTCGAAGAGGAGCGCGATATCGCGCAGGCCCGTTCCGCATTTTATGAACAACAGGCTAGGCGATACCAGAGCAGAGAAGTGCGGGCCAAGACATACAATGTTGGGGAACTCGTCTTACGCCTCCCGGAGACGAAAAAGGACAAGCTCAAACCAAGATGGGAGGGCCCCTTCAGTATTGACGAAGTACTCACTAATGGAGCCTATCGCCTTCGAAACGCATCAGACAATCGCCTTGAGCCGAACCCATGGAACGCTGCCAGGCTGTGACGATTCTACACATAGTACGGTAGAACATGTTTTCTTTTCACTCTAGGTCTTATTCTGTTTTTATTTTTAAGTTCTCCTCTTCCTTTTCTTATTTTTTCTTATCGATAAGTTTTCGGCTCAATCGAACTATCACAGGGTAGAACATCCTCAAATGTATATACCTCAAAAATACCTGGGGGCTTCTATAACGAAGCCCATTATAAAGCATACTGCTCAAAATATTTATGTCATCTGTTTCATATAGTCTCCTTGCCATTATATGCACCTTTATGACGTAAGTTTTTGCCAAGCTGGGTTGCCTGGCTCCTGTGTTTATACCCTACGTTCCCGATTGTTCAGCTAGGGTGTAAAGGGAGCACCTCTGCGACTATTACAACCGGGTAATCCAGACCTGTACCTCAGATGGGTGAAGCCGAAAGCTATAGCATTCTTAAGGGAATAATCGGTTGGCGCATACACGACGTATTGCTTTTAAAAGCGCATACATTTTCAAATCTAATAGGATACGGCATCCTATAATCCTCTTTACAGGATCTAAGCCTAGGCACGCGTATATACGCATGCTGACCCAGGGAAAGGAACCCTTAACGAAACTATTCTCTCTAGAAGATGTTCCTTACGTTAAACAGTAATATAACATAGCTCCCCGAACATAGTTTGTCCGTTCAAGCAATTATGACCGGATTGCCTGGTTACCGAACATACCATGTGTTCACCTTAGGTATAGTATTCGAAAACACTCCAGCCCTTGGCTTTTCGGAGGTTAAAGCAGAAGGTCAGCCATGACAATCTTTTAATTAAATTCGGCCAGAGATAAGTTTGATGATAAAGTACATTGTTACATAGAACCAAACGACTATTCTTCATCTATACCATCTATAAGCCTGTCTAATTTACAGTCTTGTTGAGAATACTTGGCGGCTGTTGCTAGGTGGCTTCTCACCCCTCGTTGGTTACCCCAAGTGGAAGGTTTGAGATGCAGTGTAGCAGAAGTTTTCCCTTGGTAATACCAAGGATCAATTTCCCAGAGACTCCCAGTTTCAACAAGAAGGTGTCAACTGCTAACGGCGCCGGATATTAGCAATCAACGTGGACCTGCACACAGATACAAATAACTTTGCTCCCAACGAGTACAAAGAGGTTGTCAATCCCTCCGGCCTTGTAGTTTACAAAGGATCAAACGCAAGTGATAATAGTGATAGGTATAATTGCAATAGTAAGTAAATAGCGGAAAACTAAATAGCGGATGTGATCAATGATGGTAATATGGACCGGAGTCTCATGATGTTCACTAGTGATGTCTCTCTCCCAAAAGACGATAAAACAGCTATGTGAGGTAAACGAATTACAGCTGGGCAATTGACAGGACCATGTGCGCAAACCAATGCTGATTACATTGCAAGAAAGGTTGAGGTTCAAAGCATGGGCGGTACGCCAAAGTAAGTAGACCGAAATCCATCAATATCTACTACTAATCATCCACCTTGAGATATCTATCTAGAACATCTCGCTGGTATTAAGTTGCGAGTCCCACCCATAGTGTAAACTCAAAGCAACAGACAACTGCATTAAAAGAACTTTGCGTAAAGTAAACAATCCTTGCACCCGCGGGCACAAGCACCGTTGTTTTCCCCCTTGTGGCAACAGCACATCCCCTAGACTCATGTTTCTGTCACTCAAACTAGTCATCGAGGGGCATGAACCCACAATCGAGCATAACGTTCCCTCTTGGAGTCACTACCTACTACTTGGCCAAAGCAATAAATAACAACGGAGAACATGCAAGAATTACTTATGAACATAAACATAAAAGAGGTGAATCAAATATATTACTCAAACACAATCTGAACATAATCTCATAATCCATCGGATCCCAGCAAACTCATCATAGCAACAGCATAAGGATTACATATGTGCCTCGATCATGTAGGGCAGCTCACGAGGACTAATTAGTGAAGCACAAGAACGGGAGGAGAACATCACATAGCTACTGGTCATGGACTCATGGTCCAAGGGAGACTACTCACAACTCATCCGGGAGGCGTCCATGGTGGTGGAGAAGCTCCCGGTGGTGATCCTCCCCTCCGGCAGGGTGCCGGGAAGGGTTCTCCTGGTGCTCCCGATCTTGGAAGCGGCGGCGGCGGCGGAACAGAGATGAGATCGCGAAAAAGAGTTCCTGTTTTGAGGGTTTCGGGAGACGCTTTAAATATATGCCAAAGGGGGGCATCGGAGGAGCCTCGGGGGGCCCAGGGGGGGCGCGCCGCCAGGGCTCCTGGAGCCCTAGTGGCCCCCCCCCCCCGGCTGTCCTTCGGGCGCACGATAGGATCTGGAACGCTGATTTTTTATATAATTTTTCTGGATTTTTCCTGGCAGTTCTCGTAACGTGAAAACCTGAAATACAAAATCAGCCGAAAACAGAAACTGGCACTGGGGTGCACTGAGTTAATAGGTTAGTCCAAATATGATCAAAAGTGTATGGAAGTGTATAAATATCATAGCAATATCACCCAAAAGAGGCATGGAGCAAGCAGAAATTATAGATATGTTTTGGACGTATCAACATCCCCAAGCTTAATTCCTGCTCGTCCTCGAGTAGGTAAATGATAACAAGAATAATTTCTGTGGTGACATGCTATTAACCATATAGGACTTTTTCATAGTCATATGACAAAAGCTTACTGAGACAATAAATCTATAGTAATTAAGTTGCCTCATGAGAAAATCACAAAGAACTGAAAGTTTTACAATATGATACTGAAACATCAAATAGATTTGCAATGGACATGATGTGCAAATATGATAAAGTGATATCTAGCTTGCCCCCCTTTAGTGAAGCAAAACATAAATGCAGGGGCACCTTCAAGGTTTAAGTGATGACTAAATACAATGATTTCAGAATAAACGATGTCACAATCATGCAAAAGACAATGCTACTTTGGGACAATGCACATTACACTCAGAATGACAATCATGCTCTTAGTAGTTGGTGCTTTGAAGAAAGAAGGTGGAGACTCAACATAAAAGTAAAAGAATGGCCCTTCGCAGAGGGAAGTAGGGATTACTCATGTGCTAGAGCTTTTTACTTTGAAAACATAGAAACAATTTTGTCAACGGTAGTAGTACTTCATATGTGCTATGCATAAGACATCCTATAAGTTGCAAGCCTCATGCATCGAATACCAATAGTGCTCGCACCTTGTCCTAATTAGCTCGGATTTCCATGGATTGTCATTGCATTACATATGTTTCAACCAAGTGTCACAAAGGGGTACCTCTATGTCACCTGTACAAAGGTCCAAGGAGATAGATCGCATTTGATTTCTCGCTTTTGATAGATCTCAACTTGAGGACATCCATACCGGGACAACATAGAAAATAGATAATGGACTCCTCTTTAATGCTTAAGCATATTCTCATAAGAGATTGAGGATTAATGTCCAAGCTAAAACTTCCACCATGATACATGGCTTTGGTTGGCGGCCCAATGTTCTTCTCTAACAACATGCATACTCAAACCATTCAACTCATGGCAAATCACCCTTACTTTAGATAAGACGAACATGCATAGCAACTCACATGATATTCAACAAAAGTGTAACAGTTGATGGCGTCCCCAGAAACATGGTTACCGCTCAGCAAGCAACTTATAAGAAAATAAGATACATAAGCAACATATTCTTTACCACAATAGTTTTTAAGCTACTTTCCCATGAGCTATGTATTGCAAAAACTGAAGGTTTTAAAGGTAGCACATGTAAATTTACTTGGAGTGGCGGTGAAATACCACATATAGGTAGGTATGGTGGACTCATATGGCATAACTGGTTTAGAAGGATGTGGATGCACAAGCAGTCAGTCCGCTTAGTACAGGTGGAGGTTAGCAAAAGACTGGGAGCGACCAACTAAGAGAGCAATGATGGTCATAATCATGCAGAGCGACAAAGCAACATTGAATCAGGCATGGAAGTTATATCGCTACTCAGAAATAAAAGATCATCAAGGCTTGACAGACTTTCTTTACAGTCTTAAATATGCGTGAGCATACGCCAAGTCAATCAAAATAAATTCTTGAAGGAAGATATTACTAAACCATACCACATCATTGGCAAACAAATCATGTTGGTACTCCAATAACACATTGGGAATCCCCCAGCTATTTGAGACTAACCATAAGAAAACCTGAACTACTAAGCGCCATTATGCACGTAGCATCTTTATCATAGACATATTAACCAATGCAACGGAAGCAAACTCTCTTAATAAGGTGAGCATGGTAATTAAAGAGAGTTCAAGCAACCAACTGAACAAAAGCTCTTTAAAAAGATAAGCATGAATACTAAGAGCAGAGCATGATAGTAGCTATTTAAAAGACAAAGAACACACACAGCAAAGATAGTCATGAAAATTCTATGTTATGTTCTAGGTAGAAGTGGAGCGTGTTTCTCTCCCACATAAAGAACGCTGAGTTCCGACTCGTTATGAAAAACTAAAAAGGAAACTAAAAGCAAGACGCTCCAAGCATAGCACATAACACATGAAGTGATTAAAATATAGTGGAACGAAAGACGAACTGATAATGTTGATGGAGAAGGGGATGCACGGGGGCATCCCCAAGCTTAGACGCTTGAGTCTCCTTGAATATTTCTTGGGGGTGCACGGGGGCATCCGCAAGCTTGAGCGCTTGACACTCCTGAATCTTTTTATCATCTTCCCTCGCACACTTGAAAACTCCCTTCATACATAACTCATCATAATCTGATTAGCGAGGTTAGTACCCATAATAAAATAATTGTACCTTGCTAGAAATAAAGATGTTCTTGAAGGTCTACTGTTTCTCAAGATTGCCAAAAGGTTTTTGCAAAGAAAAAGCAAGCTCTTGGTTTGCAAAATGAAGGAAAAGCAAAACAGGACAGAATCTGTGAAAAACAGAACAGCAGGTAGTAATTGATTTGTTCGGGGCACTTCTGCAACTCAAATCAAAAAACTCAGAACAGATGCACGAAATAAAATTATATAGAGAACGCTGTCGAAAAAAATTCAGACCAAAAAGATGATCTGGAGATTTTATACGAATTTTTCTATCCAAGGACAGAATCTGTTTCCTGGACAGCACCTCACAACTTTTGAACTTTCTAGCAATCAGAGGCTATACTTGGCACAAAAATGAAAAGTAAAGATACAATGATGATGCTACAGTAGTAACAACATCAAGACACAACAAAAGCAAAATAAATTTATTCATTGGGCTGCCTCCCAAAAGCGCTTCCTTTTATGCCTTTAAGCTAGGCATAATGCAAAGATTAAGTTGTATCAATTGAACCATCATCAAGATCATCAAAAAGTTCTTCAATAATACAACTAGTCTTAAGAGAACTTTCAAATAAAGGCCTCATAGAGATACTTCTAGGGAGAAGACCAAAAGGATAAAAGTCAAGGGAAGATTCATTTATAAATTCATCAAAGAGAGTTGTTTCTTCCAAAGTCTTTACAGTTTCAACCCCTTTGGCAATAGATGGATTACTTTTAGAACGGGGAGCCTTTGGAACGTGAACGAACTTAGGCTCCCTCTTTGCCGGAGTTTCTACCTTTTTGGTTTTGATCGAGGAGAAGGTAGTTCCTAGGGTATCAAATATTTCCTCAATCTTGTCTATCCTAGAAGAGTCCAAGTCATGGAATTTGACGGTCTCCAAAGTTTTGAAAATTTTATGCATGGAGCTATCAAGCCTATTCAAATTCCCTTGGATCTTACGATCCAACTCATTTATCTTATTAATGCTTGGCATCTCTAGCTCTATTTTTTCAAGTTTTTTCATAATGTGAGCTAGGGTGATGTCCTCTTGAATGCTAACAACAGGGGGATTCCCAACAAGATTTTCAATAATACTAAGAGTCTCCCAAACTGCGGCTTCTAGGAAATTCCCATTGATAGCAGTATCTAGAATAAACCTATTCCAAGAAGTAATTCCAACATAAAAATTTCTAAGCAAGATAGTAGTAGGTTGCTTCTTGGTGGCTCTTTTTTGTGAATCACTAATTCTATACCAAGCATCTTTCGAACTTTCCCCACCTCTTTGTTTAAAGGTGAGAACTTCTGCCTCGTCAAAGACAAAAGGACTCGACATAATGACAACTAAAGAATGAGATAACTATTTTTGTGATTTTCGATAAAAGATACTAAAGCAAAAACTGAAAGGTAAACTAACAAGACTAAAAGCAAAGGTAAAAGATAGCGTGCAACTCCCCTATCCTGAAGAGTGGAGTCCCCGGCAACGGCGCCAGAAATTGCTTTGCTAGGTGGCTTCTCACCCCTCGTTGGTTACCCCAAGTGGAAGGTTTGAGATGCAGTGTAGCAGAAGTTTTCCCTTGGTAATACCAAGGATCGATTTCCCAGAGACTCCCAGTTTCAACAAGAAGGTGTCAACTGCTAACGGCGCCGGATATTAGCAATCAACGTGGACCTGCACACAGATACAAATAACTTTGCTCCCAACGAGTACAGAGAGGTTGTCAATCCCTCCGGCCTTGTAGTTTACAAAGGATCAAACGCAAGTGATAATAGTGATAGGTATAATTGCAATAGTAAGTAAATAGCGGAAAAGTAAATAGCGGATGTGATCAATGATGGTAATATGGACAGGAGTCTCATGATGTTCACTAGTGATGTCTCTCTCCCAAAAGACGATAAAACAGCTATGTGAGGTAAACGAATTACAGCTGGGCAATTGACAGGACCATGTGCGCAAGCCAATGCTGATTACATTGCAAGAAAGGTTGAGGTTCAAAGCATGGGCGGTACGCCAAAGTAAGTAGACCGAAATCCATCAATATCTACTACTAATCATCCACCTTGAGATATCTATCCAGAACATCTCGCTGGTATTAAGTTGCGAGTCCCACCCATAGTGTAAACTCAAAGCAACAGACAACTGCATTAAAAGAACTTTGCGTAAAGTAAACAATCCTTGCACCCGCGGGCACAAGCACTGTTGTTTTCCCCCTTGTGGCAACAGCACATCCCCTAGACTCATGTTTCTGTCACTCAAACTAGTCATCGAGGGGCATGAACCCACAATCGAGCATAACGTTCCCTCTTGGAGTCACTACCTACTACTTGGCCAAAGCAATAAATAACAACGGAGAACATGCAAGAATTACTTACGAACATAAACATAAAAGAGGTGAATCAAATATATTACTCAAACACAATCTGAACATAATCTCATAATCCATCGGATCCCAGCAAACTCATCATAGCAACAGCATAAGGATTACATATGTGCCTCGATCATGTAGGGCAGCTCACGAGGACTAATTAGTGAAGCACAAGAACGGGAGGAGAACATCACATAGCTACTGGTCATGGACTCATGGTCCAAGGGAGACTACTCACAACTCATCCGGGAGGCATCCATGGTGGTGGAGAAGCTCCCGGTGGTGATCCTCCCCTCCGGCAGGGTGCCGGGAAGGGTTCTCCTGGTGCTCCCGATCTTGGAAGCGGCGGCGGCGGCGGAACAGAGATGAGATCGCGAAAAAGAGTTCCTGTTTTGAGGGTTTCGGGAGACGCTTTAAATATATGCCAAAGGGGGCATCGGAGGAGCCTCGGGGGGCCCAGGCACCCCCCCCCCCCGGGCGCGACCCAGGGGGGGCGCGCCGCCAGGGCGCCTGGAGCCCTGGTGCCCCCCCCCCGGCTTTCCTTCGGGCGCACGGTAGGTTCTGGAACGCTGATTTTTTATATATTTTTTCTGGATTTTTCCTGGCAGTTCTCGTAACGTGAAAACCTGAAATACAAAAATAGCCGAAAACAGAAACTGGCACTGGGGTGCACTGAGTTAATAGGTTAGTCCAAATATGATCAAAAGTGTATGGAAGTGTATAAATATCATAGCAACATCACCCAAAAGAGGCATGGAGCAAGCAGAAATTATAGATACGTTTTGGACGTATCAGCTGTCTTTACTTGCCCGTACACCAAGCTCATAGGGATTTCTAGTCCGTCAGGCCCTCGAGGTCCAACCCGAGCCATATGGTTCAGGTCTAGCCCGGTATAATGTGTCTTCACCATAGCCCAGGCTTCTCGGGCACCTTCTCGGCACGCTGATACTTTCCATAATTCAAAGCGGCGTCGGGCCCCTTTGAATAGACTCGCCAGCTCATCCATAATTTCTGGAGGAGAATCGGCCGGTCATAAAGCCTTTGCCATGTTCTTCATGGCCTTTCGAGATCGCTCGTGTACCTTGGAAAGCTCTTGCAGCAGATCACCTTGAAATTCGGGCACCTCTCCTTCGGGTCGCCCAGTAAACAAACTTGCAAGAACATTTTTCGCAAAGAAACTTTGAATCAAGGGACTATAATGAAAGCTAGATTCATTGTCATACTGAATATGCCGCCTTTAAGCTTCTTATTCTCTTTTAAGGCATCCGAGAGTTGGGCTCGCACGTCCTTTAACTATTCGGCTAGCTTGACGTTTGTATCCAGCAGCTTGTTGTTCTCATCTATGGTCCATGTTAATACACGTTGACCAGCAGCGGTTTGCCCTTCGGCTTGCTCCTTCGCTACCAGAGCAGCCCTTAGCCTTTCCTCCCGCTGGTCTATTGGTCCTATTGCTGTAGTTCAAAAAATGTATACTTAAAGCTCATTGATCGGTATAGGATCATACTGTTCGGACACTATTGTTCTTACCATCAGAGCCATTCCTGGACTTCTTTGAATTTTCCAATTCGATGGTGACAGTTCCTCTGACAATTCTGTTTGAATAATGGCTTGGATAAAGCGGTATTCTTCTTGGATAGTGCAATGGCTTGGTCTGTCAACGAACTGGAATTGGTCTGGCATTCTTCCAGTTCCTTGGATAATGCGATATTCTTTTCCTTGAGTACCTACAAAACACAACAATCCTTAAATCAGTTGGGCCAACTGGTTTAAGTCTCGGGGGCTACTGTCATATGAACATTAAATTAACACTCATCCACATATCTTTAGAAAGCTGGTGAGTGCCTCCGGCAAGTCCGTCTCGAGCGGCTCGGATGTATGCATCCACACAGCTAAAGACGTTAAATGCCTCCTCAGTGAAAGCTGGGTCACGCATGGCTGCTTTGCGCCGTCGATGATTCATCGCGCTCTCCACTTAGGAATTGGTAACCGATACCTCATCTGAATCCTCTTGAAAAGGACAATCCAGCGTTACACCCGCATCCGCCCTAGTCCTTGTGGATGGGCCGCGGCTGGATTGGTTGGAGCATGACTAGCAGGATCCCCGGACACAGTCCGGCGTATACTCTTCCTAAAAAGAAAAAATAAAGTAGAAAATTATGAACCGGCTCCGCCACCAGACATATGTTAAAGAGTCATACCTCTACGATAAAGGAGGAGGTTCAGTGGTGTCTTCGGTCCCCTTTCACTTCAGAGACCCGCCCTACGCAGGCGTCGCCCTCTGGGAAGACACTCTTGATGTAGTTCGGCGGGATGAGCGCCGCCCCTTTTGAGCATGAGATAGTGCGATGGGTGAGGCGCGTTGGGAATATTCTCTTTGAAGAAGAGTCTCCTGGGCATTTACCTGAGAGGAAGGAAGAAGCCCAGGATAGTCGGCTATAATAGCCACTTCGGTACCGTCATGGCTGGTTTGGTAAAAGACTCCGTCTTTAAGATCTATGCCGATGTCCGAATCCTGCTCGAATCTGGGATCCATGTCCAGAATATGGTCCTCTGACTATGGGATAGGACTGCTAATCTTTTCGACCACCTTCCTCCACTTCTGTTGAAAGCAACCGAACTCACTTCGGTTAATAAATCTCAAAATAAAAATTGAGTAAAACTAGTGATCAGGGAAAGCCTTACCCAGTAGATGGGGTTATACATAGATAAACCCTCCCGACATTTCAAGCGAAGAAAACCCTCCTTTTCTCCTTTGTAGAGATCAACTAGGATGGCGGCCAGAGCGGCGGGGGTGTATGGACCCTGGGGAAGGCAGCGTGAGGCATCATCCTGGCCATTATAGTGCCACAAAGCAAACCCTCTGGCCTGGAGCGGCTGCATGTATCGCGTTATTGAGATCGCCATTACTTCGATTATCGTCAGCTTGAGATGGGCAAGTAGTCTGATCTTGCTTGCAAGTCTTTTTTACCTCCGCACTATCTTCTTCATTGAGACTTCGAGGACACCAGTTGAAACGCTTCTTTAAAGGGGCACTAGAATATTCAGGGAGGCCTTGTCGGATTGGGTCCGGTAGGACCACATCCTTGATGTAAAACCACTCCGAGGGCCACTCTTCGGATGCCTTCTTTGGAGTACCGGGCAGGTAACTTGTCCCGGCTATGCGCCACACTTCAGCTCCTCCCACCTCGAATATAGATCCCTTTTGGGAGCGAGGAACAAGGCAGAAGAACTTTCGCCATAGCCCAAAATGAGCCTCGCAGCCCAGAAAGAGCTCGCAGAGAGCGACGAAACCCGCAATATGCAGGATAGACCCCGACGTAAAGTCATGCAGTTGGAGGCCATAGGACTCTAGAAGCCCCCCTTGAGAAAAGGGTGGATAGGAAATCCTACGCCTCTTAGGAGGAAGGAGACGAAGCACACCTGCTCTTCTTTGGAAGGATTGGAGAAACTTTTCGCCAGGGCTTGACCATCGAGAGAAGTTAATCCAGCCTGGATGGGGACTAGATCCTCGGGAGGGAGATATCCCTGCGTCTGAAGTTTTCTCAGACACGCATGAGATACGGAGCAACTCTCCCAATTGCCTGCTTGAGGGACGTGGGGGCGCGAGGAAGAACTAGGAACGTCGGCCATTTCTTGAGATTTTCCCTGGCGGGCTCTAAGGATCTTTCGCGTGGAATGGAATGGCATCTGAGATCTAGTCTCTTTAAATAGGTGTCCTCCCTATGCAGTCGAGGGGTTAATTGTAAAAATACCCAGACGGTTCGCATTTGTCTGACATGTGGAAGCTAAAATGATGGTGGCAAGGAATCGACAGGATATAACATTGAATATGGAGCCGAACAATCATCTGATTCAAAGGAGGACTCACCTTGCAAGACCGAAGACATGAAGGCGGATACAACCTCGTCCTTGAAGGCAAGTCCGGGAGCTACTGCGGGAGTCCTGTATTTAGGGGTCCTCAGGCATCCGGGTCATTGATGCTGGGCTGAATTGATGGGCCGTGAAGATAGAAGCAAAACGCCCTCCCCCGTGTTTGGTTAGGACTCCAATGTATGTAGTAAGGCAAGAAAGATGTCCGGATGTAACGATTCCTTCCTCCCCAAGTCACCTTTGTAACCCTAAGCCCGCTCCATGTGTATATAAGCCGAGGGGTTTAGTCCATAGAGACAACAGAATCATAGCAATCACATAGTCTATACTTTTAGGGTTTAGCCATTACGATCTCGAGGTAGATCAACTCTTGTAACCTCATATCCATCAAGATCAGTCAAGCAGGAAGTAGGGTATTACCTCGATCGACAGGGCTTGAACCTGGGTAAACATCATGTCCCCTGTCTCCTGTTACCATCGATCCTTAGACACACAACTTGGCCCCCCTACTGGAGATCTACCAGTTTTGACACTGACAACTGTCTCTAATGCATAACCCCAAAACGATAAAGGAAAATCGGTAAGAGACATCATAGAATGCACCATATCCAATAGAGTACGGTTACGACGTTCGGACACACCATTACTCTGTGGAGTTCCAGGTGGCGTGAGCTGTGAAACTATTCCACATTGTTTCAAATGAAGACCACACTCATAACTCAAATATTCGCCTTCGCGACCAGATTGTAGAAACTTTATTTTCTTGTTCCAATGATTCTTTACTTTTTCAATTGTTTCAGACTTGTGTTTCATCCAGTAGATATACCCATATCTACTCAAAACATTTGTGAAGGTGAGAAAATAACGATACCCGCCGCGTGCTTCAACACTCATCTGACCGCATACATCGGTATGTATTATTTCCAATAAGTCACTAGCTCACACCATTGTTCCGGAGAACAGAGTTTTAGTCATCTTTCCCCTGAGGAATGGTTCACAAGTATCAAATGATTCATAATTAAGTGATTCCAAAAGTCCATCAGCATGGAGTTTCTTCATGCGCTTTACACCAATATGACCTAAACGGCAGTGCCACATGTATGTTGTACTATCATTGTTAACTCCTCATCTTTTGGCTTCAATATTATGAATATGTGAATTACTATGACCGAGATTCAATAAACCATTCACCTTTGCGTGTATGACCATAGCAGGTTTTATTCATGTAAATAGAATAACAATTATTCTCCGACTTAAATGAATAACTGCATTGCAATAAACACGATCTGATCTTGTTCATGCTCAACGCAAACCCCAAATAACATTTATTTAGGTTTAACACTAATCTTGCAAGTATAGGGAGTGTGTGATGATGATCATATCAATCTTGGAACTACTTCCAACACACATCGTCACCTCCTCCTCAACTAGTCTCCGTCTATTATGCAACTCCTGTTTCGAGTTATTAATCTTAGCAACCGAACAAGTATCAAATATTCAGGGGCTACTACGAGCACTAGTAAGCTACACATCAGTAATATGGATATCAAATATACCTTTGTTCACTTTAAAATCCTTCTTATCCGCCAAATATTTGGGGCAGTTCCGATTTAAGTGACCATTTACTTTGTAGTAGGAGCACTCAGTTTCAGTCTTAGGTCTAGCTTTGGGCTTCTTCACGGGAGTGACAACTTGCTTGCCAGTCTTCTTCAAATTCCCTTTCTTTCCCTTGCCCTTTTTTTGAAACTAGTGGTCTTGTTAACCATCAACACTTGATGCTCTTTCTGTATTTCTACCTTCGTCGATTTCAGCATTGCGAAGAGCTCAAGAATCGTTTTCGTCATCCCTTGCATATTATAGTTCTTCACAAAGTTCTAGTAGCTTGGTGATAATGACTAGTGAACTCTACCAATCACTATCTTATCTGGAAGACTAACTCCCACTTGATTCAAGTGATTGTTGTACCCAGACATTCTGAGCACATGGTCACTAGCTGAGCTATTCTCCTCCATCCTGTAGGCAAAGTACTTGTCAGAGGTCTCATGTGACGCCCGAAGACCGACGCTCCAGAAGATTCCAGATATTCCGGGTTTTCCCGTCTGTTTCATTCGTGCTTGCTTCATTTATTTTTGCATTTCATCATGTCATCATGCCATTAAGTCTTTTATTTAAAAAAAAAACTCAACTAAATAAACCGTATGAATCCTCGGTCCATTTAAATTGAGGGATACTCACTATGGTGACTTCTCTTTATAACATATAAAAGCCTCTCAATATTATTAGGGAGCTATATTAAATTATTCCATTGCTTTGGAATCACCATAACCCACTTGCAATTTAATTCCATGCCTCTTCTGCTTCAAGTTTTTGACAAATATCAAATTCCCAAGGCAAAGTTCTTTCCTTCCTTATTTCTATTCCAAATTCAAGTTGCATTTTTGTACTTCAGAAAAATGTTCACTATTTTTTCTAAAATCCCTAATCCATGCCAAGACCCCCCTCCTCATATGTTTATACCTTTTAGACGTGTTCTGGTTGGACTTTGAATTTATTCAAATTTGAAAGTGTTTCAAATTTGGCTAAATTTACAGTCTCTAAAAATTGCTAGAGCAATGTATTCAAATAGCACATGTTTCCAGGAGTAGAGGGGTATATTTATATCTCTCGTATTACTTCCCAACAACCCTGGCCTTTTCCTCCTAAAAATCTGTTTATTTGAATAAACAGAGGGTAAAAAGAATGCCAGAAGCCCAGCCCACACCTCCTGGCCCATCTTTGGCATCCCACCAGCCGGCCTCTAAGGCCATCTACCGCAGCCTAGGCCCACCTGACCTCCTAACCCTAGCCAACAGCGACCTCTCGCTCGATCCCATCTCTCCCTCTCAGCGCCGCACCCTCGTCCCCATCTCCCGATCTCTCGTCCCCTTCTCTCCCCTCTCTGGCTCGATCCCCGTCGCCGCCTCTCTTCCCTGCCCTGCGCCTAGTCCCGTTCCTGTGCCCAAGCCACCTCGCCGGCCTCAAGCCAGTCGCCGCCGCGCCATGGCGCCAGCCTGCTCCGCCACCTCGCCTTGCAAGTTACCCCGCCGGCGCGCGTCCGGAGGGCACGGCGTCCCCCAGCGCATCGGCCTCCCCTGCCTCCTTCCGGCGTCCGCGACGGCCAAGTACCTCGACGCCTCGCGTCTCTCCATCATCTTCCGCCTCGCCGGCCTCCCTACCTCGCCTCCTCCAGGTTCAGCATGCACCTCGCCTCCTCCAGGGTCGGCCTGCACCTCGCCTCCATGGCGCCGCGGCCACCTCCGCTCCTCGTCGACGAGCCCCTCAGCCAGGCACCCGCGCCCGATCCCCATCGTCGGATCCGGCCTCTTCCACACCGTCCTGGCCTTCTCCAGCATCGCCCAGCCTCACCGTGCTACTGCTTCACCGCTCCTGTCTTGCTTCATTTTGGTTTGGTAAGAACGTTGCCAAGACCCGTACGCAGACGCATCGTCTCCAGGATTTTTTCGCCAAGTACACCTTCGTGAAGACCGATGCCCAAACAAGCACCGTTTGCGTGGATTCGTCAAGTTCCACTACCGCCAACGTGTACGACTACCCTCGAAGACCTGTGGATGCGCCAAGTACCCCTTCGGGCCGAGAATCCAAGTACCACTACGTGCATGTACCACTACCGTCGCCCCGAAGACGTTCGATTCGCCAAGTACCTCTACTGTCGACCCCGAACATCTTCGGAAACATGAGCGGCTACAAAACGTGTACCACGACCTGCGAGTACCACTACTTCCCTCTCCGAGACGAAACGTGTACGACTACTTCCACTACGTCCCTCGATGACTTGGACCCCTCCGAAAAAGCACACTCCGAAGGTATACCCCGAGTCGAATGCCGATGTGGTGAAGGAATGCTTGTGTTGTATGAAATGTTCTTTTGTTGCATCGTGTCCGTTGTGACCCTCGTTTGCCCTGTCGTCGTCACGTGGGAACCCGGAAGCCGGGATCACCCCATCATCTTGCTTGACACACTCACGCCTCCCTTCATCTTTTGCATCGGTCACTCAACGAGTTGCCGGAACCGATATGTTGCGTGGCATCATTTTCGGATTCGTCGCCGTGGCACCCTTTCTTTCCACCACGGTGACAAATGCTTCTTATCTCTTATGTTAACTTTTATCTAAAATTGCATAAAACTTGAAAATGTCATCCGCATCATGATAACAACATTTAAATGGTTAAAAATTGTTGTTTGCTTAAAGAATTGTTAAATATGCACATGGGGATTTTCCGGAATTGTTGTTGTTATTTCCGGCCTCATTTAAAATGTCTGGATAGTGTAGTTTGTTTAAGCTTCACCTCTTGCCATATTTAACAAAAACATTTAACCTTGTCTTGAAAATAAACGGGAGTCAACTAAATAAATATAAATTGTGGTGTTTCGTCAATATGCAACTCGTTGCATATTGAGCTCCACTTAACTTGTAGCTTTGTTTGTGCATTTTGCCATGCCATGCATATTTTAAACCGGACATGCATCATACTTGGTTGTGTATCTTATGTCATGTTTATGCTTGTGTGTTTACCGCGTTGTTTGCTTCTTTCCGGTTTGCTTCTCTCGTTAGCTCCGGGTGCGTTCCGGAGTTGTGAGGATTTGTTCGACTACTTCTTGGACTTGTTCTTCTTCCTTGCGGAATCCCAGGCAAGATGACCTTACCCTTGGATACCTTTACTATCATTGCCATGCTTAGTTATCTCGATGCTATCGTTATCTGTCACGCTACCCATCATTATTGTCAGCCCCTCTCCTTGTTGCCATGAAACCTCTAACCTTTGACACCTTTCCAGCAAACCATTGTTTGGCTATGTTACCCGCTTGCTCAGCCCCTCTTATAGCGTTGGTAGTTGCAGGTGAAGATGAAGATCGTTCCATGTTGGAACTTGTTGTTGGAATATCACAATATCTATTATTATTATTAACACACCTATATACTGGGCATGGGTGGAAGGCTTGGCCTTTTGCTCGGTGTTTTGTTCCACTCATGCCACCTTAGGAGCCGATAAACCGACATTATGTTCCTCGTTTTTGCGTTCCTTACACGGTTGGGTATATGGGGACCCCTTGACAGTTCGTCTTTGAATAAAACTCCTCCAGCAAAGCCCAACATTGGTTTTAATTTGCTCATTATAACAACTTAATTAATTAATTAATTGCATAGGGGGTCATGTCCCCGGGTTCTTAATTCTACATAACAGGGGGGCCAGTGCTGATGGTGTTGGTCCCAAACGGGGGTTATGCAGGGCCACCACGGGGAAACTCGAGGTTTGGTTTAACCTGTAGGATCACCCATCCGGTCATGGCCTGAGACGAGATACGGGCGGCTACTATCAGGGTGTCGACACACCGGGAGGTCTTGCTGGACTTGTTTTACCATTGTCGAAATGTCTTGTGCACCGGGATGCCGAGCCTGATCGAATTTCCCTAAGATAAGGGGTGATGATATTATATTTATCACTTCAGCTGATCGTGAGAGCTTGTGATGGGCTAAGTTGGGACACCCCTACAGGGCTATGATCTTTCGAAAGACGTGCCCGCGGTTATGTGGCAGATTGGAATTTGTTAATGTCCGGTTGTAGAAAACTTGACAGAGGATCCGAAGTAAAACACACAACTGTGTGAGTAACCGTGACTGTCTCTTTTCACTTTGAGAAGAGAACACGGTGGGGTTATGTTTGACTCGTAGGTAGTTCAGGATCTTTAGCGATCATTAGTAGTTTGCGACCGCTTGCATAGATGCTCATCTTATTCTTGTACTCGTAAGCTAGCCACCATATTATGCTTAGCCGCTGCTGCAACCTCACCACTTTACCTCTTCCTACCCATAAAGCTTTGCTAGTCTTGATACCCATGGTTATGGGATTGCTGAGTCCTCTGTGGCTCACAGATTACTACACACACCAGATGCAGGTAATATGGTGAACTACTCAGGTGATGGCACAGAGTTGTACTGGGAGTACGATGAAGAACGTAGTCGATACTATGTGCACTATCCCGATTATCAGTAGTGGTTTCTACTACGGGCGATTTGGACCTGTGGCTTTATGTATTTGGCATCTTTCTTTTGGATCTTCGCCCGTAGTCGAGTTGTGATGTTTTGGATGATGATTTGCTTATGTAATGTATTGTGTGACGTGGCGAGTGTAAGCCAACTATCCTTTTGCAATTTCATACCTATTTTTACATGAGTCGTGCAAAGATACCAAACTTGAGATCATTCCAGAATGGGCTTATACCTTTAAGTCGTGCCTCGACACGTAGGAGGTATAGTCCCATCATGGGCATTATATCTCATACCTCTAAACATGGGCATGAGTCCGAAATACCAATTTCAGCTCTTGGAACATCGCATATGCTCTATGGCATTCAAAACATTTTTGAAGTCCCGGTTGTAAGCTGTAAATCATGGCGCACTAAACTATTAAGTAGTCATCATATCGAGCTTGCTAAACGTTCATAACGTCTTCATTTGCTCCTGCAATAGGTCTGTCACCTAGCGGTGCATAAAGGACATAATTCTTCTATGCAGCAACGAGGATAATCCTCAGATCACAGACCCAGTCTGCATCATTGCTACCAATATCTTTCAACTTAGTTTTCTCTAGGAACATATAAAAAAATAGGGGAGCTAAATCGCAAGCTATTGATCTACAACTTAGATATGCAATACTATCAGGACTAAGTTCATGATAAATTAAGTTCAATTAATAAAATTACTAATGAACTCCCACTTAAAATAACATACCTTAGGTTACCTAAGTGAACCATGGTCCAAATCAACTAAACCATGTTCGATCATCACGGGAGATGGAGTAGTCATCAATGGTGACCATCTCTATGTTGATCATATCTACTATATGACTCATGTTCGACCTTTCGGTCTCAAGTGTTCCGAGGCCATGTTTGTACATGCTAGGCTCATCAAGTTTAACCCAAGTATTCCGCATGTGTAAAATTATCTTACACCTGTTGTATGTGAACGTAGAGTCTATCACACCTGATCATCACGTGGTGTCTCAAAACGATGAACTGTAGCAATGGTGCATACTCGGGAAGAACACTATTATCTTGAAATTTAGTGAAGGGGTCATCTTATAATGCTACCGTCGTACTAAGCAAAATAACATGCATAAAGATAAACATCACGTGCAATCAAAATATGTGACATGATATGGCCATCATCATCTTGTGCTTTTGATCTCCATCTCCAAAGAATCGTCATGATCTCCCTCGTCACCAGCTTGACACCTTGATCTCCATCGTAGCGTTGTGGTTGTCTCGCCAACTATTGCTTCTACGACTATTGATAACTCATAGAGATAAAGTAAAGCAATTACATGGCACTTGCATTTCATACAATAAAGAGACAACCATAAGGCTCCTGCCAATTGCCGATAATTTACAAAACATGATCATCTCATACAATAACGTATAACTCATCATGTCTTGACCATATCACATCACAACATGCCCTGCGAAAACAAGTTAGACGTCCTCTACCTTGTTGTTGCAAGTTTTACGTGGCTGCTACGGGCTTCTAGCAAGAACCGTTCTTACCTACGGCACAAAACAACAACGGTGATTTATCAAGTTTGTTGTTTTACCCTTCAACAAGGACCGGCCGCAGTCAAATTCGATTCAACTAAAGTTGGAGAAACAGACACCCGCCAGCCACCTTTATGCAAAACAAGTTTCACGTGATGGTGGAACCGGTCTCATGTACATGGACATGTAATGTTGGTCCGGGCCGCTTCATCTTACAATGTCGCCGAATCAAAATAAGACGTTGGTGGTAAGAAGTATGACGATCACCGCCCACAACTCTTCGTGTTCTACTCGTGCATATCATCTATGCATAGACCTGGCTCATGATGCCACTGTTGGGAAACGTTGCATGGAAAACAAAAAAAAATGCTACGCACACGCAATGATCTATTCATGGTGATGCATAGCAACGAGGGGGAGAGTGTGCCTACGTACCCTCGTAGACCGTAAGAGGAAGCGTTTCACAATGCGGTTCATGTAGTCGAACTTCTTCATGCTTCAACCGATCAAGTACCAAACGCACGGTACCTCCGCGTTCTGCACACGTTCAGCTCAGTGACGTCCCTCGCCTTCTTGATACGGCAAGACGTCAGGGTAGTAGATGAGTCCCTCACCACGTCGGTGTGGTGATGGTAATGGTGAAGTGATCCACACATGGCTTCGCCTAAGCACTACGAAAATATGACCGGGGTTCTAAACTGTGGAGGGGGATGCCACACACGGCTAACAATTGATGTTCTGTGTTCTGGGCGCCCCTCCCTCATATATATAGGTGGGTGTCGGTGTCAAAACCGACGGATCTCGGGTAGGGGTCCCGAACTATGCGTCTGAGGATTGATGTTAACAGGAGGCACGGGACACAATGTTTACCTAGGTTCAGGCCCTCTTGATCGAGGTAAAACCCTACTTCCTGCTATATTAGTATGGGTGAAATATGTGTACAAGAGTTGATCTACCTCGAGATCGTAAAGGCTAAAACCGTGAGTCTTAGCCTATGAGGATTGAATGATTCTCTAGCCTCTACGGACTAAACCCTCTGGTTTATATACACACCATAGGGGCCTAGGGTTTGTGCATACCATCTTGCAGAGGAAGGAAAATCTACACCCGAGCCTAAGCTAGCCATTACAAGAATCCAGGAGTCCCATCCAGATACGAGAGATGATCTTCTAAAGTAATCTTCATGGCCCACCAGTCCGGCCCATCAGGAGTTTATCTGGCCACCTGTCGACCCCCCGATCCAGGACTCCCTCAGTAGCCCCTGAACCTGTCTTCGATGACGATGAGTTCGGCTTCCGTATTGTCTTCGGCATTGCAAGGCGGGTTCCTCCTCCGAATATATCTTCTGTAAATTGATGGATTGTGTTCGGCTCTACAAGATTAGTACAACCCTTAGCCTCGAAGGCAAGGCTTTTAAAGAAAATGAATAATGTGTCTTTATTGACAAATTTTCGGTGAAACATCACATCCAACCCACTAACACATCGAACCGTTTTATTTGGTCCTAGTTTCGTGTTTCAAGGCATATCCTCATTGACACGTCCCGTTAGAATAGAAATCGTGCCCGCTTATTGTGGGATTCTCATCATTGTGACGTGAGCACCCACGCCGCGCATTACGCACGACCGCTTTGGGAACTGGTGAGTTTTATGGCTAAGGTGGGGGACGCTCTGTATTAGTAGCGTTATAAAAGGACACCAATCCCTTTCATCAACCCCACACCTTCCTCAAGCTCGAGCTCTCCAATCTCCCTTGCCCCTGTACTCTCGTCTCCTGCGCCAACAACTCCTTGCTCCTCAACCACTACTCCCTTTCCCAGCAATGGCTGGATCCTGTGCCAGAGGCAAGTGGGAGGCTTCCACGGTCACCGAAAAGACCGTGAAGGATCTACGGAGTGCGGGGTATCTTGCCGACGACATCGCACACCGAGTCCCCCTAGGGTCTAGGTGACTCCCGTCCCTAAGGCGGGCGAGAGGGTAGTTTTCACCTCTCATTTTGTTAGGGGGCTAGGGTTTCCACTCCATCCGTTTGTTCGGGGTCTTTTGTTCTTCTACGGGCTAGATTTCCATGATCTAGCTCCAAACTCAATCCTTCACATATCCACATGCATAGTGATGTGTGAAGCCTTCCTCCGAGTCCCCCCACACTCCGGCCTGTGGCTTAAGACCTTCAACGTGAAGCCGAAGGTGGTGAATGGGGAACACGTAGAGTGCGGGGGTGCTATGATTAGTAAGCTCCCGAACACATCCTGGCCCAAGGACTCGTTCGTGGAGACGAACAAAGTCTAGCAGCAGGAGTGGTTCTATATCACCGAACCCTGCGACACCAACTGGGCGTTGGAGCCTGCTTTCAAATCCGGACCCCCAGAGAGGCTAACCTCCTGGACCAAAAAGGGTTTGGACTGGGGGTCGCACACTGAGGTGACAACTCTGGTGTGTCGTGTGTCCGGCGTGATCTCCAAGGGGCACCTGCTCTCCTCCGTGGCCCAGGGGATGCTGACCCAGCTTGTTCTCCCTTGCCAAAGTCGGGATTCCTCCCTATGGGAGTTTGATCCGGCAGGAGACAAGCCGCTAAAGCATCTCTTCGGCTCCACGCACAAAGAGATCTGGAAGCACCTCTTCAAGAGCCAGGAGGAATGGCCCGAAGAGAACGAGGATGCGGGCTTTAGTACTGAAGTTTCCACCACAGAGGTAATAATGATCTTTGCCGAACACATATCCTTTCCCTTATTTAATGATAATAGGAGTTGGAATTTTTGTGTGATATTCAGGATTGGACGAAGAAGGCAACCCGGATCAAGTGTCTGGCACCTCTGCCCGAGGACCCAGCATTGCCTCTATTGACAGCAATGCTGGTTCTGGCGCTGTACAAGGCGCTGACTAAGAAGCCCAATAAGACAAAAGGCAAGGGGGGCGGAGACGACCCCGTCCTGCGGGCAAGCAGCCCGAGGACCTCCACATTCTTTCCTCCGACGAGGTGGAGGAAGAAGATGAGGAGGAAGAGGAGGAAGAAGAGATGCCTCCTGCGCAAGGCGGGGGGAGGAAGAGGGGGGCCGTCGCTGACGCGGGTATGGCCGTGCCCCGGAGGAAGAGGCAGCTGAAGCTCAGAGATAGTTTGGGTTCATCCAAACATAGCTTCGTGGTGAAGCCCATGGAGAAGCCCCTGCACGAATGGTAAATTTATCCGGATTGGCTATTTCTCCTTTGTGTATTCAGTATTTACGATACCTACTTAACATTCTCCTGCTGGCCTACAGCCCTCCCGGTGCAAACCCCAATGTTACATCATCGGAGGGGAACTCTCTGGCGCCTGGGGAGATGGAGAGTGACCTGCCAGTCCGGGCTTCATCGCCCGTAATCGGCGGGGACACCGAAGTGTCGTCCGAGTGGGTTCTCTCCGCCCAAGGATATGAGGGCGGGGTAGGAGATAGGGCGGCCGAGGGTAATACCTCGGCGGCCGCTGACCATGGGGAAACGGCCCCCATGGAGACCGAAGATGTGGGGCCCGAACAGAATCGGGTCCCACCGAACACCCTTCCGAAGCCTAGCGCGGCTCCGCGGGTTGAAGATCCTGCTCCTCAAGCGGAGGAGGATACGGCGGCGCCCGGAGTTAATACGGAGGCGCCGGATTCTATGGAGGGAGCACTGCAAGGTGCTCTCGTCATTGAAGAACACCGCACCGTTATGGGTGTGGTGATGAAGAAGATTCAGTCCGTCAAGGGCGGACTGAATGAAGCCTTCAACAGCCTTTTAACAGGCTTTGAGGTAAGCCATGTAATGCTTTTTAAGAAATTTTAGTTGTTTTGAATGCACATATATAACCAGTAGCCCCTCATGCTTTGTCTGATTCTGAAAAGAATCGGATGAAGTATCCATAGAGTAGCATATTTACAGGGATGAACTGTCGCCGAACTAAATCGGAAGCTCGAGGTGGCCAATGCGGACCTCGACCGCATCAACTGGTGTTTTGATGAAATGCAAGGTATGCAGATTTTTATTTAAATGTCAATAAGAATTAATTCATTGAGTATGAGTACAAACTCTAACATTTTATTCTGTATTACACAGTTGGCGCCACTAAGCTCGAGGCCCTCAAGGGCGAGATTGCCAAGGCCAAGGAGGAGGCCAAGGCGAACAAGGCGGCCGCTGACAAAGCGGCTGCTGATTTAGAGGCCGAAAAGGCGGAGTGTGAGAAGCACAAGTCTCGGGTGTCCGAAGTCCAGGTCGAGCTTCAAGATGCCATCCGTAAGTGTGAGGCATCCAAGAAGACGACTTCGGAACAGGCGACCGACCTGTCTGCGGCAGTGAAGTCTGCCCAAGACGCGCGAGGCGAGGCGCAGTGCTCGTCAAGAGATCGATCAGGCACGACAGATAGCGTCTGGTAAGATATTTGTCTTACAGAGCATCTTTGGAGGGCGGAAGTATATTGGGCTGACACGATTGTGGAGTTCTCCAGGCGTGTTTGTTGATCTTCCAAGGAGTAGCGCAGACGCCGCCCAATATTTCCGTGCCCTGGAGGGGAACAACACGGAGAAGCTATTTTGGTCACAGTTCGAGGCGCCAAAACATCCGATGCCCCTCAGCGACCAGATGAAGCAGCTAGTCGAGCTGCACAACATAGCGAGTTCGGCCATGAAGGACTTGATAGTCCGGCTATGGCCCACTGAGCCAATCCCAAGTAGTTACTTCGAATTGGTGAAGTGGCTCGTGGAGGCGAGTCCGCGGGTCTACGCACTAACGCGTTCGGCTTGCATAGAAGGTTCCCGGATGGCCTTCGCTCGCGTCAAAGTGCACTGGGCGAAGATGAACGCAGTGCATATAGCCACTACTGGCCTGCCCGCAGGCAAGGAACATCGGAAGCCGGAGAAGTACTTCGAGGACGTCGTCGAGGGCACCCGCCTTGTAGAAGGCCAGTGTTCGAAAGATGTTGTTTTTGATTAATTGTATTCGGATGTAAAGACTATGCTTATGAATCCAGTGTATATAACTTTTGTGCTATTTATAATATCAGTGTCTTTTTTCCTCCTATGTGACTGTTTATCTTAAAACTGAAATTTTCCAGTCGTCGGCTTCAGCCCCCAGGTACATAGTACTGGGGTGTTCGTCATATGCAAATACACTCTTTATCCAACGTCTTGGTCCGTATAGGAGGTGTATGCGGAGCGAACCGGGCAATCAGACTATGCGGCTTTATTTCTTTCACTTGATCGTAGGAGTTTGACAAGTGGGGCTAGGTACTAGCCCCTGGTGCGGATGAAGTATCGAATTGCACTTGGTTGGGCGAAAAACCAACCCTTCGTATAACATGGGGTGGATCTCTATCGATCGTAGTACAAAACTAAGTCACCGGATTGCAGACCAGGTTCTCGCTTATCATGACAGTCAGTTTCCGGCTTTCTCTACTGAGGTACTTGAACGGACTAGCCAGAAGTACTATCGCAGTAGTTCTCCCTTTACACCCTAGCCGAACAATCGAGAATGTAGTGGTAAGCACAGGAGCCTGGCAACCCAACTATTGACCAAAGACATGATTCGGAACTAATGCATATAATGCAAACATCCAGGACGCCGAACACTCCCTATAGGTGTTCGGTCTTTTCAACATATACCAGGGCTGAATGCAGCCCCTGGTAATAAACCTTTATGGACAAGGCACATATGGCAATCTGATGCGAGAAAAGAACATCCATGGTGAGCGAATAAAACTCTGGATATGGTATGAATAAAATTGTTCTATTAATATCCCTCTATAGTACGACGAGCCGCAAACTTTACAGATAATGCCGATGACCTTTTTTGGACATTTTACATGCCAAAAAGGTATATAACAAGAAAGAGAAAAAAGGTTTACACAAAGTACTAATCAAAAAAAGAAACCTTAGTGCGGGTCCCTGTTGCACGTCTGCGCCGTTTTCTCCTCTATAATGTGTCCTTGAAGGTATGAGTATGATGGCCATCTGTAGAAAAAAAGAAATATAACCTGGAAACGAAGAAGTCAATCCAGCATGGACAAAGTAAGTCTGGTTCGTTTTAATGAACCGAAAGAAGATAACTTTAAAGTCCGAATAGGGTCTAGCCGAACTACGGACTATGTGCAGGTGCCCCCGGTCGCTACCCAAGGAATTTTTAAAGCATAATTATGTACTCGAGGCACATATTCTATCACCTTATGGGGCGGTCAACGGGGGCATACTGTTAATCTTGCTCAGGTTCATCTCAGCTGCCGCGCTGATGCGTGTGCCGGACACGTTTAGCTATGTCTGCTATTGATATATTATCTGGCTTGAATAGGCTACATTGTACTTCGGCTGCTAAGGCCGCAGTATCTTCCTCCGTACGGAGAGAGCGCTCCATATTTCCATTGACCGTGATAACGTCACATGGTCGAGGCATCTTGAGCTTTAAATAGGCATAATGCGGGACCACATTAAAGCGGACGAAGGCCGTTCTTCCAAGTAGGGCGTGATAGCCACTTCGGAATGGAGCTATGTCGAAGAGTAGTTCTTCGCTTCAAAAGTTGTCGGGAGAACCGAATACAACTTCCAATGTTAAAGATCATGTGCAGCGAGCTTCAACGCCCGGTATCACTCCTTTAAAGGTCGTGTTGCTTGGCTTGAGTCTTGATGGGTCAATCCCCATCTTGCGGACAGTATCCTGATATATCAGATTGAGACTACTACCGCCGTCCATAAAGACTCAGGTTAGATGGTATCTATCTATTATTGGGTCGAGCACTAAGGCAGCCGAACCCCCATGCCGAAAACTAGTCGGATGATCCCTGCGATCGAAAGTTATCGGATAGGCTGACCATGGGTTGAATTTTGGGGCGACAGGCTCAACGACATAGACGTCTCGGAGTGCGCGCTTGCGCTCCTTCTTTGGGATATGAGTGGCATATATCATGTTCACTGTTTTGACCTCCGTGAAAATTTCTTCTGCCCCCCTATATTCGGCTGGCGAGGTTCATCCTCGTCTTCGCTCTGAGGCTCCTTGCCCTTGTGTTCAGCGTTTAACTTGCCGGCCTGCTTGAAAACCCAACAGTTACGGTTGGTGTGATTGGCAGGTTTTTCTGGGGTGCCATGGATTTGGCTGGGCCTGTCTAATATCCTGTCCAAACTTGATGGACCGTATTTGTTGCCTTTAAATGGCTTCTTCTGTTGACCGGGTCTGGAGCCGCTGAATCTGGCGTTTACCGATGTATCATCTGGGCTTCCAAGATTGTTTCAACGCTTGTTTTTATTGCGCCGTGGCTTTCCATTGTCGTCCCTGACTTCAGATGTTCCAGGGTCACTGGTGCTGCTACTAGCTAACCAGCTATCCTCACCTGCGCAAAAGCGAGTCATGAGTGTAGTTAGGGCTGCCATTGTCCTCGGTTTTTCCTGTCCAAGGTGTCTGGCTAGCCACTCGTCCCGGATACTATGTTTAAATGCTTCTAAGGCTTCGGCGTCCGGACAGTCGACAATCTGGATCTTCATAGTGAGAAACCGGTTCCAAAGCTTGCGGGCTGACTCCCCGGGTTGTTGTATGATGTGACTCAAATCGTCAGCGTCCGGGGGCCGGACATAAGTCCCTTGAAAATTGGCCCGAAAAGCGTCCTCAAGTTCTTCCCAACTCCCAATGGAGTTTTCTGGGAGACTGTTTAGCTAGTGCCGAGCTGGTCCTTTTAGCTTGAGGGGTAAATATTTGATGGCGTGGAGATCAGCTCCTCGAGTCATGTGGATATGAAGAATAAAATCTTCTATCCAGACGGCAGGATCCGTCGTTCCATCATACGCTTCGATGTTCACGGGTTTAAACCCTTCTGGGAAATCATGACCCAATACCTCATTGGTAAAGCATAGACGGTGTGAAGCTCCTCTGTATCTTGCTATATCGTGGCGTATGTTCGATGGTTGAGGTGTTCGGTATTGACCCCGAACTGGTATGTCATCGGCGTGATTGGCTTGATAGCCGTCGTCCCGTGCGGGAGCTCGATCCCTGGGTCCGAATATAGACCTGGTCTTGCTAGCTTTTTTGTTTAGGTCCTCGCGCAGATCATGCTTTCGGACTTGGAATGCACCCTCCTTTCCTTTATGGGGTGGGGGCTTGTTTATGCCATTGCTAGCGACTCTGTCCCGTCCGCGAGGTGGTCGGTCCGGCTTGTTGGCGGTGTTGTTATTCGGTGGGACGGGCGCAACGGCCTCGCCGTCGAATTTGGGCAGCAGCTTGCGCTTGGGATAGCCTTTGGTTTGGCCATTAAAGCCATGTTTCTGTTCGGTGTCTAGCACCTCATTCCATCTATCGTTGAGCGTGTCTTGTGCAGCTCGAAGCTGTCTCTGCTGCTTTTTTAAGCTCCGTGCGGTGGCTATAAGCCGCCGAGGGAAGCGTATTTGTTCGGAGGGTTCTTCTGGGACGGTGTATTCATCGTCATCCAGGCTAGCCACTTCTTCAGAGATCTATTCATAGTCACCGTCTTCGGCATCGCTGTCATCGGGCTGCGGCTTCGGACTCTGTTCGCCGTCCTCTCGCTCCTCCCGCCCTAATGTTGGGTCTGCGGGGTCTTCGGCTTGTTCGAGAATATCACCGTCATTAGTCACGGTGTTGCTGTCCTTTCCTTTACGGGATTTTGTTCGGCGTTTCGGACCGCCGACGCTTGGGAGGTTCTTCGGTGGCTTTATCCTCTACGGGATTGTTTCACCATTGCCTTCGGCCTCTTTCGGTGTATCCACCATATACACGTCGTATGAAGACGTAGCTCTCCACCGCCTTGTTATGGGCCTGCTTTGATCTGTGTCAGCTTCAGCTTCGAGGTCCATCCCGTCGAAGTCTTCTGAAGCTTAGTCGAATAGATCAGTTAGATCTTCAACCGTGGCTACCAAGTGGGTGGTGGGTGGGGAACGAAATTCTTCACCCCCCTGGGTATAGCGCGGTTGTTCATCAGCCTCAAGTTCAAATCGGATATAGTGCGGCTGTGCGTTCTCATCCAACGAGAGAGATCTCAACAACCTTAACATGTCGCCAAGTGGTGAGTGCTGGAAAATATCTACATCATAGAATTAGGCGATAGGCGCCTGATTAGATTTGAGGGGCGTAGTTGCGCTCGGTTCGGAATCAGATACCAGAGCTAAGTCCGAGGTTCCGGTAACACAGACCCCATCAGTTGGGTCCGTGTGTGGCTCTAACACCGTAGAGTCTGCGGCTCCCGTGGTGGGGTTGGGCTTCCCATCTTCGGGTGACGCAGTCCGTTCTGGATCTAGGGCCAGAACTGTTACATGTGCTATTTCCTGATCTGATGACAGAGTTAAGTCATGATCATCGTGGTGGCAGAGAGGGGTTACCGCTGGCTCGGATCCGGTGAAGATCAAGTCTCCACGGATATCAGCAACGTAGTTCAAGCTATCGAATCTCACATGATGCCCAGGGGCGTAGCTCTCGATCTGCTCAAGGTGGCCTTCAGTATTGGCACGAAGCGCGAAGCCGCCGAACACGAAGAGTTGGCCAAGAGGGAAAATTCCCTTGGCGTCGCTGTTGCAGTTGATGACGTGATCCATCAGTCCTTCCGTCGACGACATAGTGGAACTCTCAATGAAAGCACCAATGTTGCTGTCAAAACCGGCGGATCTCGGGTAGGGGGTCCCGAACTATGCGTCCGAGGATTGATGTTAACAGGAGGCAGGGGACACGATGTTTACCCACGTTCAGGCCCTCTTGATCGAGGTAAAACCCTACTTCCTGCTATATTAGTATGGGTGAAATATGTGTACAGGAGTTGATCTACCTCGAGATTGTAAAGGCTAAAACCCTAAGTCTTAGCCTATGAGGATTGAATGATTCTCTAGCCTCTACGGACTAAACCCTCCGGTTTATTTACACACTGGAGGGGCCTAGGGTTTGTACATACCATCTTGTAGAGGAAGGAAAATCTACACCCGAGCCTAAACTAGCCATTACAAGAATCCAGGAGTCCCATCTGGATACGAGAGATGATCTTCTAAAGTAATCTTCATGGCCCACCAGTCCGGCCAACCAGGAGTTTACCTGGCCACCTGTGGATCCCCCGATCCAGGACTCCCTTAGTGGGAGGGGGAGGGGAGAGGCCAAGGCACGCCCCAAGTAGGTCTAAATCCTACTTGGGCTCCTGCCCTAGGCCGACCCCCTTTCCTTATTTGGAGTGTGGGGAAAGGCAGGGGAGGGTGGCGCCCCCCTTTCATTTCTCCCATGAGAAGGAAATGCTGGAGGGGCTAGCCCTCCCCTTTTTCCTTCCCTAGGGCTCTCCAAACAAGGGAGGGGCGCACCAGCCCCCATGTGGGCTGGTATGTCCCCTCCTTTGGCCCATAAGGCCCATATCTTGGGTGGGGGGGTGCCCGGAACCCCTTCCGGTGACCCGATTCCTTCCCGGTACGTCCCGAAACACTTACGATGTCCAAATACCATCGTTCTATATATCAATCTTTACCTCTTGACTATTTCGAGACTACTCGTCATGTCCGTGATCTCATCCGTGACTCCGAACAACATTCGGTCACCAAAATATATAACTCATATAATACTATATCAACAACGAACGGTAAGCGTGCGGACCCTATGGGTTCGAGAACTATGCAGACGTGACTGAGACACCTCTCCGGTCAATAACCAATAGCGGAATCTGGATGCCCATATTGGCTCCTACATATTCTACGAAGATCTTTATCGGTCGAACCGTTATGACAACATACACAATTCCCTTTGTCCGTCGGTATGTTACTTGCCCGAGATTTGATCGTCGGTATCTCTATACCTAGTCCAGTCTCGTTACCGACAAGTCTCTTTACTCGTTCCGTAATACATCATCTCGTGACTAACTCATTAGTCATTTGCTTGCAAGGCTTATTATGATGTGTATTACCAAGAGGGCCCAGAGATACCTCTCCGATACTCAGAGTGACAAATCCTAATCTCGATTCATGCCAACCCAACAAGACACCTTCGGAGATACCTATAGAGCAGCTTTATAGTCACCCAGTTACATTGTGACGTTTTATAGCACACAAGACATTCCTCCGGTCTCCGGTATCCGGGAGTTGCACGATCTCATAGTCAAAGGAATATGAATTTCACATACATGAAAGCAGTAGCAATAAACTGAACGATCAAATGCTAAGCTAACGGATGTGTCTTCTCCATCACATTATTCTCATAATGATGTGATCCCGTTATCAAATGACAACCCATGTCCATGGTTATGAAACCTTAACCATCTTTAATTAACGAGCTAGTCTAGTAGAGGCTTACTAGGGACACTGTATTTGTTTATGTATTCACACATGTATTTAGGTTTCCAGACAATACAATTCTAGCATGAATAATAAACCTTTAACATGATTAAGGAAATATAATAATCACCATTTTATTATTGCCTCTAGGGCATATTGTACTCGCGTCGCTCTCGCGGGCGGGGGCGGGGGTGGGCGAACCTTAGCCTCCACCCCGCGCCCGCCTCCTACACCATCCCCTCCCCTCGCCGCTGCCAGAAGGCGCCGCCGGGCAAAGCCCGGTCCGCGTCGGTGGCGGCGGGGCCCTTCTTCTCCTCCCGGTGTGCGGCTGTAGTGCGAGAAGTGGCGGGGCGGCGGAGTCTTGGTGCTGATGCGGCGAGGGCGCGTCGGGCGGCGCGACGGCCAGTCGGCCGCGCGAGCGGGCAGCCAGGTCGTGGTGGCTACGCGTGGGTTGGCTCCGAGGCGGCGGCGCGGGCATAGATCCATCGCAGATCTGGTCCTGCGGGAGCGGTCTCGGCCTCCCTTGCTCGGCCGGCGGGTCTCGGTGGGGGGTCTTCTCCTTGCTGTGATCTGGCAGCGGTGGCCTGGATCATCTAGATCCCGACAGGGATGGCGGCGGCCCGTGTACGAGAGATGAAGGTCTTCGAATAGATCTGGGTGAAGACCTGCTATTGGCTATTGCCAAGGCCGGCGATGGCGACGTTGTCTGCGGCATTCCCTTCCTGTAGGCATCGCCATGGAGAAGGTCGAGGCCACTCTTTGCTACCTCCGGGGGAAACCCTAAATCAGTAGATCAGATGACGACGGCTCTCTGGTGTCGTTTCCCCCTTGGTGGAGCGGTGCTTCATCTTACACATTGATGGTGGCGGATCTCGGCGGCATGGCGCTATGGAGACTCGGCGTCTGATGCGCGAAGATGGACTTGCGCAGGAGGAGGAAGTTGTCTGGCGTCATGGTGGCGTTGATGGCAGAGAAGCCTGGCAAGGTCGGTCCATCAATTCTGCTCTAAGGATGGACCGATGGAAGATGGAGGTGACGGCCCTTGCAGTGTGCGGTGCTCACTAGGAGTGTGCAAGACCGGTGTGGGACCCATTCCAGGTAGTGGCTTGGATGGGACACCGAGCTCTAGATGAAAGGTTTTGGTGCAATGTCTGTTTGATATTAGGCCCGGACATTCGGCACACCTTCATCAAGTGGATAGGAGTAGAAATAGCGTTGCCAAGTTGGTGGCTTCAGACTTATTGATGTATCACCTTATATGGTATTTGTGAATAATTAATAATATGACTGCATGCATCGTCCAGATGGAGAGGCCGGGGGTACATCCTTTTACAAAAAGACATCCAGTGGTCAGTTCATTGCATGCAATGCTATTAATGAGCAAATAAACATTAAGTTGTCTCGTTTTCTCCTCCGCCTTGGTTGCGATGCACAACCTAAGATGACTTATTCACCTATGCGAGTGGAGTACTCTTGTTTCTCCACACTTTGGTTGTGGTGCATAACCTAAGATGACTAATGCATCGCTACAAAGGAAGTACTCCCTCCGTCTAGGTGAATAAGTCACCTTATGAAAACCAAATGGTCCCAAAACATATAGGCGCGGTGCATTAACTCTCACGTTGTTTTTTGTTTTTTGACATAAATAAATGAATCAACCAATAAGAGATGTGGGGCGTATATGATTTTAATGACCTGAGACTACCAAACATGACATGCAGTGGTCAGTTCGTTGCATGCAATGGTATTAATTAGTAAATCTCTACTCCTAATGGAGCAGTTGGTAGTCTTTGTTCCAGGGTTTTTTTCATCCCACCTCGTCTGATTTTTTTTCAACCATTTTTTTCGTCACACCATCCCCACCCCCACCCCACCCCACTCACCGCACGCAATCAGGTTCCGTTTTCCCCCTTACGTCCCCGATTCATGCATGACAATCAATTCTTTCCAAACGCAATCATGCATGATAATCAATTCTTTTCAAACGCAATAATGCATGGCAATCAATTCTTTCCAAACGCAATCAATTAACTTAAGGTAACCAGACACAATCAATTCAATAAAATGGAGCGATATCTCGGACGATTTTCTTGCTCCCGATATATAATGGTGCTAGCCAATTTGTTAACAAATCAGAAGGAAACAATCACGTGTATGTAGGGAAGATAATCGTGGAGATTGCAGGGCAGTTAAGGCCATGCGTCACATGCAGGAAGGATTTCCCGAGTTCAGTGGAAGAGAAGGAAATCTCTACTCCTAATGTCTGAGTTGGTGAATAGTCTCCACGGTTTATTTCCGTCTGGCTTTTTTTCGTCTGGTTTTTCTTCGTCCCACCTCCCACCACCACCCTCTCACCGGTTTTCCTCTTTTCTCGTCTAACCGGCAATACCCAATGTATTTATGGTAATCAATCACAATTAATCCACGTATGGTAAGGCTATAAACTCATAAATCTCAAATATGATTATTATAGTAATAAATCAATCCAGGTATGGTAAGGTCATAACTCAGGAAATTTTGAATATGGTAATTATATGGTAATAAATCAATTCAGGTATGGTAAGGCTATAAATATAAAGGAAAACTCTTCCTGTGAGACGTCTGATACATGGCTTTCGTCATACCAGCATCTCACCAATCGTTTTGGAGCCATGCATCCAACAACGGCTGGCTGTACTATATAACCCCTCTGAATCATCCTCACATCCACCATCAAACCCTAATCAACTACCTCGTCACCCTCTCTGCCACACCTGCCATCTGGATCCTCCTCGCTTCAACCTCGCTCTTATCGCACCACCGCATCTACGTTCGACCAGCAAGTCCTCCGACAAGAACGCACACACCATGTCGCCTTGATGGCTAAGCATGTGCATGTGTGCTTCATGCCCCCACAACGCCCCATGTGATCCATTCGTCGCGCTGCATCCCCAATGTGGCCAGTGTGGCACTGTAATTTCGCCAGTGTGCAGACCTTCGTTTCCTCTGCTACTCCTCGTCAGATATTTTGTAGTTGCTTCTTGAAGTGGTATGGTCGTGCTCTGCTCGTTGAAGCCTGTAATTGGGGCTGGATGCTATAGACTCATGATGTCCCTTTTCAATGTGGCTGCGTGGTAGCGATGCTCTCATGCGTGCTACGTCGGCTGTGCTCCAGCGGTCTTGCATTTGGCCGGGTTGAAGGATACCATATGTGCAGTAGCCACACATGATTCAGATTTTGTTCACATTGGAAGTACAAGTGATTGTTGTTGGAAACAAATTTCCACTCTTTTGGAAGCATAATTTTCTTTGGTCAAAATGTATATGTAAAATTATTGGTATACTTTCTACCTGCAATTCAGTTACCTTGCTCTATTTTTCTTCCTAAACATAAGAAAAATGCTTCTGTAATGTATGATGCAACTTCCACCAAATCGAGATGCTTCTACACCATTGAACAGAGTTTCGGTTACCATTTTTGTTCCGAAGAATCAAATGGTGAGCCATGAAGCTTTATTAAACATGTAAGGAAGCATGTGTCATTTTGTATTTTCATATCAAAGCATCAATGAAAGGGCAATGAAGCAACTAAATGCCACATGGAAGGATCGCCACATGGAATTTGTTAACAGCTTATGGTAATATTATTAGTGACATATGCATATTTTCAATACGTATTTGAGAACCTATATGATTCTTCCTGATTTCTATCGCATGAAAAATGCTTCCATTGAAACAACCGGGGAGCGATTTGTTATCAAAAATAATGCTTTCATTGAAACAACCGGGGAGCGATTTGTTACCAGAAATAATGCTTCCATTGAAACAACCGGGGAGCGATTTGTTACTAGAAATAAAACGTGATTTATAGGATTTATTATATCCTACTAGAAATCAGGGATCAGTTTCCTAAAATGTTTGCATTCATGAAAACCGTGAGCAAAAGCTGCCATCTTAGTTTGACCTCATATGATCTCAGCATGAATATTAAAATTTTAAAAAATGATAAAAAAATACTAAAGAAAATCTGGCAAACATTGACAAATGTTTTCGGTGCATGGAAAGTTTCATAAGGGAATGACATAGATGGAAGTTGTGGCAAAGAAATCAGCACCCAAGAATGCTTTTGTTTTGGAGCATCAATTGAGTTTTTTTGCCACGACTTCCACGAATGTCATTTCATGATGAAACTTTATAATCACTCTAAACATTTGTCAATGTTTGCCACAAAAAAATTCAGATTTTTTTAATTTTTTTATCATTTTCTAAATTTTACTATTCAGGCCTAGATCATATGAGGTCAAACTAAGATGGGGGCTTTTGAACACTTTTTTCATGAATGCAAATGACATGCACATATAGGTGATGTTGTTCTGAACATTTTGATATCTTATTTGTATTTTTTGGAGTTAGTATGAATTCGTTATGAAATTTTCAAAGTGTCGGTCAAACGGTGAAAGGGCAAAAGTATAAGAGGATGGAACGAGCTGGACAGAAACGAGGGTTTTTTGAATTTTGGGGCAAATCAAACATGTGTGACACAACTAAGGGCTCAAATATAGTTCTCCCTAAAAAATATATATTAGACAAAATTAATGTTGAATACTAGAATATATATGCCCCTTTAGCAATGCACGGGCAACGCATAACAAAGGTGAGGTGGGCGTCACCCCTTTCTAAAAGAAAGGGCTCCAGCTAGCGAGAAATATCCCGCAGCAGCCGGAAGCCATGCGGGAAAGATAGGGTTCGACGGAAAAAGGAGAAGGGTGTGTCATGGGATAGGTTTTTGTGTTCGGCCTGCGTATTGAAGATATATAGCATGACCCATAGTCCGGACAATCACATTTCTCCCCACATATGATGTGGATTGGGGGATCTCCGACTGTCTAGATGGTTGAATTTCGAGGAGCCTCAAACATGCCATAATGTATGAGGGAGAAATAAGCTTCGACCTTAGAGGCGACCTTAATCATTTGTTTGATTCATTTATATATGCATTATAGCCCGTAGCAACGCACGGGCGTTCTACTAGTAACATTAAGTTCTCTCGTTTTCCTGTCCACATTGGTCACAATGCACAACCTAAGATGACTTATTCACCTAGACAGAGAGAGTAGGGAATATATTTAGCTATGCTAACTTAAATGGGCATTTAGAGTTGGCCAAAGAAATACAGTAGTCTTTAATGATGATTTTATTATGGCAAAACTCAATCGATTGGTTATTCGGTTTGACATCAAGAACGAATTCAATGCGAATAAAAGGTCCAAAACTGATCGAAACAAATTAATGCTGGCATTGGTTTCTCTCCTAGGAACGAATATCTTCGTCTGTATATATTCTCACCAAGGGTGAAGCAAGGTCATAGCAGATCGATCACAGCAAAGGATTCCTCCGTTTCTCTCCTCAGACAGGGACAGCTAGCAATGGCGAATAGCCTTAGGATGGCTTGTATAGCCATCGCTCTCGCTGCTATCGCGCTCCTCTTCGCCACCCCACGAGCTCAAGGTATTAACGCCACATAACGGCGAGCAAATATGGCTTTTTTCTGTTGTGATGATCGCTGATTGTTTATTTTCTGCCGTGACTAATGACCAGCATGGGATGCGGACATGGTGCCGGTTGGGGCGCCGGAGCACGCGCTGACGGCGATCCCGGGCGGCGGCGCGGTGACGCTGGCAGCCGGGGCACCGGTGTGCCTCCAGTGCCAGTGCTGCTCCCAGTCGAACCCGGGGAGCTGCCAGATCACCAGCTGCTGCTCCACCTTCAACTGCGACCCCACCGGCAAGTGCAACGTCGTGCAACAGCAGTGCGGCTGCGACGGCTGCTAACCGGCCGGTCATCACCGTGCTAGCTGCCTCCGTGCCAATTTTTTCTGTGGAGGAGCCAAATGTTTTCTTTGACAAAAATCTCCCGTTTATTTTGTGTACTGCCAAATGGAATTGTTCCACCGGCGTCTTCGCGGGCCACAAATGCCTGAGATATTACTATGTTATTACTCGGCCTCAATAGAGGCCCATAATGCTGTAACGTGTCATGATTTTCAAACTCGCTTTGGAAAAGGAACGTGATTCCGTTTCTCGGCCGTTCTAATTTTCTCGCCTAAGTCCAAATGGTGCTCCTAGATCCATCTCTACTTCTAATGGAGGAGTTGGTAGCCTGATACGGTTTATTTTCGTTCGGTTTTTATTCGTCACCTTCCACCACCTCCACCAACTGGTTTTTCTCCTTTCGATTAAAAACCCAAATCTCATTGAAGGAGATATCTTGTTTCATGCTTACTTTGGCAGGTTTTGATTCATTCCAATCACGTAAATAATTAGGTAATTAAGAATTCATAACTCGCACCATATATTTGACATTACCTTCCTAAAATATAGACATAATATTTACATCGATAACCTTCCAAAAGAAAATGAGATATTCCTCAATAACAAATCATTAATTCTGCGCACTATGTCATTATTATTATCTCCACTATTAATTGACCAGAGGATTCACCAGGATGGTTTTTCGGATTCAGTGGTAGAAGAGGATTAAGGGACGTGAGCATATTGTTCCGTGATTTTGGGACGTGGGACGTGCCGAACGGATCGCATCTCGCCCGCCGTCCCTCTCTTCCGTCATCTCACAACTACCCTCATCGCTATCCTTGCACGCGTCACGCCGCCGGCGCCGCCCAGCAAGCACACATGTCACCATGCACACATGCCCGCTGCTGACCAGGCACCACGCCTCCTCGCTCACGCGGCACCACGGGTCAGGCCTGGCCACGCACCTCCCCAGCCGGTGCTGCCCACGAACAGTCATGTGTGTGCTCAGCACGACGACGCGGAGACCCTTGCCGCTTCGAGATCTGCAACTGCAATACATCCATCGAGCACCTCATCACTGTCGGATCCCCACGTGAGACCCGCCCGCCGCAGATCCCGCCGGCAGCTTCACCATCGCCTGCCCCACTTCATCGTTGCCGCGGCCCGACACCTGGTGTGGGAAAGAGCAGACGCAGGGGCCACCAGGCAGCCGTCGATCAGCAGCACAACGGCCGCATCAGTTCCCGTTCGCCAGCGGCTGGGGAACTATGGTGGGAACGCAGATCCAGTAGGCTGATGGATTACGGAGGAGATGGTACTGATGGTCGAGGTATTCCAGCCTTCTACTCTTCCTCACTACCTGGTCATACAGAAGCATGAGCGAGGCAGTGAGGAACACCACTACTCCATTTGTGCAGTGACATGTTGTGCTGCAGCCGTGGTGCTCCCGGGTCACCCCTCCGCTTATCAAATGCATAGATGAGTGCTATCTTTATTTGTGCAAACAGAAAGGTTAAATTCTACATGCACTTTGTTTCTACTTGCAGACATCAAGTTCAGTCAAATATGTCATGGTTAGCTCAATGAAAAGGAAAATTTGCATACAAGTGGTGCCCAGATTAAGAACTTTTTTAGTCGAGCCATGGTGTAATGTAAAAAATTGAGATGATTCACGTATGTGTGATGTAAAAGTTATACTTTGGTGGCATTTTCTCACGGTTTCAGTTTAAGTAGTGTCACACAGCTGTGCCAAATTGCACTTGAAAATGTGTCATGTGATGCGGTATAACACCATGCTTGAGAAAGCATTACTAATCCATACTTTTTCCATCTTGCGGCATTTGACTTTGTGAGCTGTGGCTATGTGGCGGCATCTATGATGAGTATCGCTACTAGGGAGGCTTCTTCAGGCGAGGCACAATTATATTGTCTTTGATTTAACTAAAATCATGTTATGGCTTGATATGTGCACCAACTCCATGTCACATCTTATCTTGTGGACTGGAAGTAAACAAGCGTGTCCTATGGAGTCTACTGTCTAGGAAATTCAGAGATAGAATGTTCATGGTCTGTTAACTACAGAGTTGATAGTCCTAAGAAAGTAAGTCCATACTAGCATGATGAAAAGGTCCAAAAACATTTAGCATTTTTTAGGAAATTGTTACAAATTAATATGACCATTTCGTGGATTTGCAGGATTCACTTTCCTCTTCAGTTGATAAAGTTTGTCTTTTTTGAAAGAAATATGTGAGTAGCTAAAGCATTGAAATCTATATTTGTAGAGAACAGACAACTTGATGCCCTGGCAAGTTCTTCTCCAGCAGACCAAATCTTTCCACAAAAACAGAGTGGTGTGAAGAGTGTTGCAAAGGCTAGACCAGTGTTCTATGTAGGTTGCCTTGACTGTTCTAAGTACGCATAAATTGAAAGAAGAAGAACTCTGTGCAACCTGCTACAAGCATTGGCATCTATGTTTGTAGAGAATAGGACGATCATGGCAAGATGGGCTGAGTCAGCAGGCCACGCTACTAACAGATAATCAAACATTAGCTAAGCTGCATCTTCATGTGACCTCCTTTCCAATCCAAACAAGGCACTGGGAAATTCAATATGATCTCGCAGATTTCTTCAAGGCTTATAACATGTACGCTCTCCGCAATATATTCATTTGAACACCAAGGATGTGAGTAGATTCCTGTGATTTTTATTACATGAATGAGTGTTTGATGTATCCCTGCCTCTTTTTATCCGTACATAATTTTTCAAGGTATGATTAGCATTACTTTTCTTATCTACATATTAGTGAGACTATAATAGTATAATACGAGCGATTCAAATAGAGAATTAGTGACAGGGAGAATTAAGCGCCTGTCTGCAATGTTTCTATAGAGAATATTTTATATACCATGGTGGTTAGATCCGTGCCACACATGGGAGTTGCCGTGGAGGACTCGAGGTAGCATGGTGCCGAGGCGGGAATGTGGCACGAGGTAGCACTTCAACACGTCGTGGTGCACAACGTTGTGCAGGGTGAGTGGCGGGATTCCAATGCCTCGGGTCCTTCGATCGCTTGGCTGGGTTCGAATTGGTGTCGTCTCTTCTAGATAGGTACATACATATGCTTCAATCTGTTTTTAAGATGAACTTGATCTTGGTGGCTGTTTCAGATATTTAACATCTTAAAAACGCCATCACCATGGACCGAATGTGCATCTTTCTAATCTGCTGGACAGCTGCTGCTGCACGACGCCATAGGCTTTACATTTTGCTAATGCAAATCCCCATCTGCCTCCTCTGTTTTGAGTTATTTTGCTGGCACCATAAAGTTTATAATAAGCTCCCCTGTACATCATTTCTCAAGTATATCGTCAAAGTAGGTAAATTGTACTTCCTCCTCTCTTCTGAGTAACTTTATTCGCAAAGGGGGATTGGTATGTCAAACTCTTTCCAGGAATCAGAAAGATATTGCAGATAAAGTGCACCAGCGTTGCCGACGAATGTCATGAATACAGGGAATAGAGTGTCACTAATGGATTCATCCATGAGCTATGGGTTGTCAAGGCTACGGTAGTACTTATAAGTAAGCTAATACTAATATTATTTGGAACAATTATATTTATTCAGGTTATATTGATCATGGTTATAGAAAGAGAAAAAAATATTTATGTAGCACCTCTGTCCATTTTGTTGTAAATCCTAATGCCTTCAGATCCTACTTGTACTATTTTGCAATGCTTGAATGCTTATAACACAGATATTTAATTATGTTTGAAAACAAGTACATCTCATCAGCATTTAATTATATATTTAATTATGTTTGGAAACAAGTACAGCCCATCAGCATTTGATCTGTCTAGATTATTGCACATTCAGGATTGCAACACAAGTAGCTGCATGTGAATTGAAATTGCAAGATGTGTATTCAAATTCTAAATTCTATTAAGACATGCATTGCACGTGCATACAGGCTGGGGGATTCGCTCAGCCAAAGAAGCTGCTCTTCCATCACTGTCGGAAAGAAGTCATGAGGCACTCTCCCGCGATGGTGAAGACAAGCATTCCGTATGCCTGCAATAGTTGCAACCACACAACACAAGGTCCATGTTCAACGGGCCGCCAACCCGACGTCCACAACTCCAACACATCTTTTGCACTCAACTGCTATCGCTTACGGGGACATGTCCCTGAGATGCCACCGCAGATACTTTCAGGTTGCCACTTACCTCCCTGTCAATGTTCATTTGCGAAGTTGAATGAACCTTTGAGACTGATCTCTATAGTTATTTATTATTTTATGTCAATAGTATGTGTTAGTTTAATCCACTTTATTATACAATAAATATGAAAAATGTCATCTTTGTTGCAATGCATGACGAAGGTGAGGTGGGTGTCCTTTGATTTCAAAGGAGGCTCTAGCGAGAAATGTCCCACTAAGGCGGGAAACCCAGTGAGAAAGGGAGGGTCCGAGAGAAAAAGAGGGTGATACAAGTGGAATTTTTGTGTTGGACCCATGTGTTGAAGATAACATGGGGAATAGTCCGAACAACTGCATTTCTTTCCCATGTATAGTCTAAATTTGGGGGAGCCCGGACTGTCCATATAGTTGAATTTTGAAGAGCCTACTAAGCGTTCGTTTGATGTCCGAACACGTCCGGACCTTTGAGAACAAATGAGACTTGACCTTACAGACAACCTTAATCATTTGTTCGATTAATTTATATATGCATAGCCCGTAGCAACGTACGGGCGTTCTGCTAGTAATATATGCATCTCTACCATCGCTCCATGGTTGGCCCTTGGCCGGATCACCTTCCTGTCTCGACTAACGTACCGGTTTCGTTTAGTTTATTTCGATTGCATTGTTGTGCTGTTACACATTAGATCTGAGTTAGACACGTTCGACTCAAATACCTAACTCCCAATATACACCAAGTCCAGTTGTAACGCTATACACATATTTGACACCAATTTAACATCAAGCTATAAGTAGGAGTTACCTAAAAAAAGCTATAAGGGCAACTTCAATTTAGCGATACATTTCGTCCCCCGCCGTCCGTTTGGGTCGCTGCGGACAGAAAAAGTGGCCCAACGCGTCGATCCAAACGGACACGTGTCCGTTTTCGTTCGCCTGCCAACCCATACCCGGCCCATTTTTGAGACGGATTTACGTCGGCACAGACACAAGACGGACGCGCGCGCGCTCGCCCTCTCTCCTCCCCGGGCCCGCTGGTCGGTGCCACATTAGCCTCTCCTAATCTAACAGCATACCGGCGCACGCCTGCTTCGTCGCCGACGCCGCCTGCTTCGTCGCCGACGCCGTTGGTCATTTTTCCCGATAGAAAAAGGATACATATATAGTTATAGCATTTAAAAAGGATACAAAGATGAGCTACTCGTCGTTTTCCACCCCGACTCGGTAATGTTCTCATCCGATGTCTGAATGTAGGCATTAGCATACCGCTCGTCCTCGAAGTCCCAGGACGACAGTTCTCCTAGCTTCAGGTTCAATTGAGCGGTCTGCTTCCGCGCACGCTTGTCCACCCGATAGGCGGCTCGCTCCGTCCTCCTCACCTCCCTCTTCGCCCTCCTTTGCTTGTAGAACTGGCGCTCGTCCACGATGTCCTGCGTGAAGCATTCGCACCCCACCATCATGGCTTCCACGTTCATCTCGGCGATGGCGACGCGACGCTGCCGCCTCCGGTGGTCACAACGATCCTTGTCGGTGAAAAGCCGCGGGAGAGGCGCGAGATCCTGCGCCCGCTGGCTCGACACGTGATACGTCCAAAACGTATCTATAATTTCTGCTTGCTCCATGCCTTTTTTTGTGTGATATTGCTATGATATTTATGCACTTCCATACACTTTTGATCATATTTGGACTAACCTACTAATGGTTGCAAAAGTGCACAATGTTCTTGTTTTACACTTTATTGTGTAGGAATTACTTGGAAATTGACAAAAACGCAAAAGGAGTTGTGTTGGAGTAGGACTCTGACTCTCCTGAAATTTGTCTCAGAAATTTTTTTAAAGATGGTCACGTCCCGGCCCGAAGACGACGTCAAACGGAAAAAGTCTAGTTGCGAAAGTTGTGGGGAATTTTGAGGCAATGCTTCTGGATATAAAATTCGTCCAAATCTGAGTCCGGACGGCCGAGTAAAGCCCGTTTTACTGAGGCCCAAAATCTGATGACGGAATCCGAGAGTCTATATAAAGAGAGGAAACCTAGGTCACTAAAAGCCACGAATTTTCCTCCTCCCAAGCCGTCGTCTTGGAGAGGAGGACCAGCACCATTGCAGCACCATCCACAAGGAAGAAGGGGGGCCAAGGAGCCGCTGCCCCTAGGGCCGCCGCCGCCCCCAAGGGCCGCCGCCGCCCCCTAGGGCCGCCGCCGTCTCCTCCTCGCCGCCGCCGCCTTCGTGGTCGCCGCCGGCCGCCGCCTCCGTGGCCGCCGCCTCCTCGCGGGGCTGCACCTCTCCATCAACACCATCATCAACCTCCTCTTCACCATGTCCATGTGTGAGTAGTCTTCTCCGGGGCCGAGGGCTCGTACGTGTAGCTATGTGGTCACACCTTGTCGACCATGACCCCCCTCCCCCCGCCCTCCCGAACACAATGCCAATCCCACGCCCACACCACCACGTCACCATGCGCAAACCGACGCCGCGTGAGCCAAGCAACGAGCGCCCGCCGAATCCAACAGACACTCATGCTGCACGACCTGAGCCAGACGAAGTGAACTGACCTCACCGCTAGCGGCAGGAGCGACAGTAGGTGGGCCGAAGAAGGCAGCACCACCCGGCGGCTTGGGTTTGGCTCCCGGGCCACCGTGGGGGGCGACACGGGAGGGGAGGGTTTTTTTTTTGGGGCTGACTTGTTCCCGCCGCCACCGTCGGGATTTCCTGTGGGTTTGACTACTCCCTCTGTAAAAGAATATAAGAGCGTTTAGATCATTAAATGCCATTTAACGACTCCAGTAATGCCGCTATTCTCTCAAACGTTATTGTGGGTGAGATTAATGATGAGGCTTTGCTTTGGGCCATCGCAGGCGCAAAGTGACTGTGTAAGAGCATCTCCAACAGCCGCGGTAAGCGTCGCGCCCAAAAAAAGCATATGCCGCGCGCGCTTCAGCAGGTATAGCGCGGGGATAGGCGCAGGCTCCAACAGCCGCGCTATAATGCAGCGCGCGGCGCCGCTCCAGCAGTGCCCAAAAATTGCAGCGCGCGCACAATATTTTTTAATACGAAATTGCATTAAAATAAAAAGGATACAAAGTTATTTTACATATTGCAACTAGATAGGTAGTTCGAAAACATAGATAGATAGTTCGAAAACATATATAGATAGATAGATAGTTCGAAAACATAAAAAAAAAACTAATCCCAGTCGCTCCAGTCATCTCCATCATCACCGGCTTCGTCGTTGGTGTCGTCGGAGGTTGACAGCCAGACGTCCAACCAACGGTCATCTTCTTCGGCGAAGATCGTTCTCCCGCCTGCATCGCGGACGGCGCACTGCTGACACGCCAATGCCTTCCGACGACGCCTGTCCAACCGCTCCTCGCGGCGCCGGCGCGTTTCCTCCTCGCGGCGACGTGCCCAATACTGCTGCTCATAGGCGACGTCCTCCGGGTGGAGCCGGCGCCACTCCGCCATGCGCCGCTCGTCCTCCTGGGCGACGAGGAGGCGGTTCTGCATCGCAGTGTGCTCCGCACGGTCTCGTGCGGAGTGTAGACGAGGCGGCGGGGCGAGCTCTAACGCCTGCTCGAGCGTGCGGACGTCGTCGAAATTCATTTGGCGGCGCGGCCTGCCTAGGCGCCACGCCGCCGCGTCGAACGCGCGGGCGGCCTCATGCGCCGTCTCATACGTACCGAGGGGAAGCCGGAGATCGCCGGACCGTATCTCGGCGTAGAAGCCGGCGCCGTTCGGGCGCTCGCGGACGCCGCGGTAGCCCGACGAAGAACGACGGCGCGGCGGCATGGTGGCGCGTCGGGGGCGGCGGCGGTGCTCTGGTGCGGCAGCGCAAGCGGTGGCGCGAGAGGCAGGGAGAGAGAGAGCGCGCGGTGGAGAGCGAGGGGGAGCGCATGCGCGCTGCGTTTTATAGGCGCGCGGGAGGAGGCGTCGCAAAAATGGAGCGCGAGAGGCCGTCATTTCGCGCGCGCGGGAGTTCCCGCGCGCGCGGTTTTCCCGCCGCCGCTGGAGCGCGCCATTCTACCCCGCGCGCGCGAAATCGCAAGTTTAGCGCGCGCGCGCCTTTTTGCGCGGCTGTTGGAGATGCTCTAATGTATAATGTGACGGGAGCAATCTCTTCTTTCACCTGCTTTGCGGAATTATGTCTAAGAGCATCTCCAGCAGTGGCGCTAAAATAGCGCAGCGCTAAAATAACTGATTTTATCCCCCGCGCGCGCGCTGTATCCTCCTCCAGCAGAGGCGGTATAGTTCCGCGCGCTGAAAAGAAATACCGCGGCGCCGCATTCTGCGCAATCCGGCGCGGGATTTTTGGTGCTTCTTCTCGCGCGCGCGCTGTCGCTGGAGACGCGCAACCGCCGTGAAACTTCCCTCCCGCGCCGACAGCTCTCCCGCGCTTCTTTTCCCCTTCCGCGCTCCTTCCGCCGCCGCCACCAAACAAATCGTCGGCGCCGCGCTCTGCTTCACCGGCGGCCGCCCCCGCTCAGCGCCCGTCGACGCCGCGCTCACCTACCCCGTCTCCGCCCCGCCCACGCCCCCTTGGTCGCCGCGCTCGGTCGATTCGTTGAAGTCGTGCCGCCGCGCCGCCGCGCTCGGCCGATTCGTTGAAGGCGTGCCTCCGCGGCGCAGCGCTCACCCTCGCCGGCGCCGATGTCTTCTTCAAGCCGGGAGGGAACTTGGCGCACACAACGTGTTCGTCAAAATCCCCAAAAGGTTTGCCCCGCCGCGCCCGCGCCCATTTCTTGTTAGGTAGAAGATGTTTTAATTCTACTTTTGTACATATGTAGATTAGTTCATCCTCATCCTACGATGATTCCGATGATGAGTTTGATATGGAGGAAGATGAGGCTATTGCCATGGTATTGGCTTGGCGAGCCAACAAGAAGCCCAAGATAGGTGGCTCAGTTTTTGGTAGGCAAAAATTATGGAGGGAACGGATCGAAGGCCACAACAAGTTGATGCGGATGTATTTCAATGACGATGCAACATTTCCCGAGAGCTACTTTCGTCGTCGTTTTCGGATGAGCACCGGTTTGTTCAAGCGCATCGCGGAGGAGGTGGCCAGGTATGATAGATATTTTGTGCAGAGGAGGAATGCCGCTGGAGAGCTCGGGCATAGCACCTATCAGAAGGTGACCGCCGCTCTGAGGATGTTGGCATATGGTATACCAGCGGATCTGATTGATGACCACTTGGCCATGGGTGAGAGCACCGCTATCAAGTGTGTCAAGAGGTTTGTTGTGGCCATTGTGCAAGTCTATGGCGCCACATATTTGAGAGCCCCCAATGCCGAGGACACAGCTAGGCTCTTGCAGGAGAACGCGGCTCGGGGATTTCCCGGAATGCTTGGCTCCATAGATTGTATGCATTGGAGTTGGAAGAATTGTCCGGCGGCATGGCATGGACAGTTCAAAGGGCAGAAAAAGGATTCCACTATCATCCTTGAAGCGGTGGCCGACTACGAGACTTGGATTTGGCATGCTTTTTTTGGTATGCCCGGGTGTATGCATATGTTGGATTGTTGTTTGCGCTGGTCGAGCGCGCGCTAGTATGCAGCGGCTGGTGAAGTGCTGCTTGCGCGCTGCATTGTCCAGCGCGGTTTTGGAGCTTCCGGCGAAGGGCTCGCAGGCTCCGCGCGCTGCATGCGGATACGGCGCGCTGGTTCGGCGTTTTACAGCGCGCAGATATAGCGCCACTGCTGGAGATGCTCTAAGCCTTCTCTGTTTATATACGGCAAGCCTACCGAAGCCCTTTGCATCTTTGGTGACAGTGCAGTGCCAATGCAAACGAGCCTACGAGGCGAGTAACCTTGGTGCAGTTGGCTAGGAGCATCTCGATTTTGGGCATGGCAAGAAAACGTCAGGCTATTTTCCGTTGACCGGCCGGGCGAGGCACAGGAAATTCTCAAGAAGAAGTTGTACGACGCTTGACCACTGGCACTTTACGTCTGAGCTGCCAGTCGATCACGTCACGCCACTACGCTCGCGACTGACTGGCGAGACGTCCGCGATTTGCTACGGTGGGTTCACTTGGGCTCGCTCGGGTCGCGGTGCAGAAAGCTTGTGGCTGGACTGGATGGATCGATTTTGCTACGGCCCTGACCGATCTACTTGCCAAAAAAGCCTGTACGCGTCGTGCTTTGACGCTCGCCTGCTCTGTGGAAGTAAAGAGTAACATGGTGCTCCGTCCAATCTTGGCAGCTGCATTGCATAATTACATTGCCATGCCCATTCAGAGCATTTCTGCAACTGTGCGTGGTGTGTGTGATGTGTGTGATGTGTGTGTGTGTGTGTGTGTGAGAGAGAGAGAGAGAGAGAGAGAGAGAGGGAGAGAGGCCACGAAGCTTGGCGGAAGCTTCGTCCACACCGCGTTTCACTTGTCACCGATCTCAGCAAAGAAAATATTCTCACTGGGAAACCTCTCTCTGCTGGCTACTCCTATATACGGCCCCATCGATCGATCGCACACAAGACACCGCCACAGAACCCTTGAGCCTCCTCATCTCGTCATTCTTCTTCTTCTTCTTCACTCCATCGTCCCTCTCCTCTCTCCATTGCTAGCCGCAGCATGAGCACTCCTCCGAAGCCGATGGGGGGCGAGAGGGACATCGAGCTGGGCCTTCCAGTTCCCACCACCAACACCGCACCAGTCTACACGTTTCAGCACATTCTCGAAGATATCCGCCAGTTCTCGACGCTGCTGGGCAGCACGCCCGAGATGCTTCACAAGCTCGAGGTAAGAGACGTACTGTACTCATGCATGCATGTCCATCCTTTGCTCCCCGGCCCAGAACGTGTTTCTTTTCTATGATAACATTGTTGCCTTTTTTTTTCCTCGCACTTACTTTGCACAATTTCTTCTTCTTTCTCCCCACCTCCAGGAAGCCAACAAGGAGCTGAAATCGGCCGCTGAATCTGCTGCGGTGAAAGGTGCAAACTCGAGACGTTAACCTGCATTCATGCTCTTGCATTTCATTTCTAAGCGTGTGATTTATCTAACTGGTTTATTTTCTTATGACGAACCTTGCAGAAATCAGGGGGCGCATCGAGAAAGACATGGATGAGGCGGTGAAGACGGCGCAGATCATGAAAGAGAACCTAAGCAGAATCTTCCAAGGTGTGCTGGTTCCAGTCCTGAACAATATGTCAACTGGTCATGCATATCCGGGGTTCACTGTTCCTTTCACCCTGCATCCGTCAACACTGCCCATGATCACGTAAGATCTTGCTCCATTTATCTCTCTATCTTAATCATCTAGAGTATGTTAGCTGCTACCGTAGTTGTTAGTCTGCCAGATAATTCCTACGCGCACGTCTCATCTCATCTCGAGAAACGCTGCTAGTTAGTTCAAATTCGTTTGGCGCGGTCAGTTAAAAACAGTCCTTTCAGCAAAAAGGGTGAAATTTGACTAGCGTTTCGGTCATTACAGGGCACTGAAGATAAAGCTCAAGGAAAGAAAGAAAGATCTTGAGGTGTGCTATCCATCTTGTGTGCCAAATCAAATTAAAGATCTTTCGGTGTAGCAATCTGATCTAATCCGCACCTGTTGCAGAATCTGGGAAAAGCTATCCAGGAAGAGGCCATGGAAGTGGTTCAGAGCAGGATTTTCACAGGTCAGGAGCTGAACTTGGTTCAACTTTCTTCATTTTCTTTCTGGCTGTTCAGAACTTGTGTATGAATGGCCTTGCGTTGCGTCACCCTTTTTTGTGAGAATTCTGAACCTTGTGCTTGGAACAGTGACCGGAGTAAAGCTCTCTCACGAGGTGATTCGCGTGATCGACAGCAACAGCATCATGCAGATGTTTGAGAACAGAGTTCATGGAATAGGTCCAGAGCAGGTCCGTTTTCCACTTCACTAGTTAGTTAGTACTCCTAATAATTCCAATCACTCAGCTAACGGACTCGATTTCGTCTTGGGAAAACTTGCGCCTGCTTTGTTGCACAGGCCGGCGCGATAGGGGAGGAAATCAAGGAGCGGCGCGGTGTCGCCATGGATCTCGGCAAGAAGGTTGTTGAGATGCAAAAGGTAAGCAGTGTTCTTGGTTATAGTAGACCGCATGCATGCAGCAGCTTTCGCCAAATGTGTTTGCTTGATGGCTGGCAATTGTGTTTGGTTGGCAGAATTTCAGGGAGATGCTGGCGATTGCCAGAGCGCAAGAGAAAATGGTCATGGCACTGAGTCAGGTCGATCCGTGGCTCCCTTTCCATCTCGCCTGCCAGTCTCATTTACTTGATCCATATACGTATGTTTGTGGATGTGCCTGGGACTGAAAATTGAAAATGTGGTGCCAGGTTCAGAGCGCTGCGGCCCGTGCACGATCTATCGCGGAGGAGCTGGCCCGTGCAGAGTCTACTGCCGATGAGCTGCGCGAGGATTTGGAGAAGACAAAGCTGCTCATGGCACTGTTTGCGATCGTCCTCGTGTTGTGCATCGTCGGGGTTATTCTCTCGATCTCCGGCTGACCACTTACGGCATGCTTGTTCCTTCTTGGTTCTTGCATTGCATCTGCATGGCAGACGACTGGGATTTTAGAACATTTTTAATTATATCGTGGCAGCAGTGACTTGTTTCGTGATGACTTTCGTGGGAGTGGTATGCTAGTAGAACTTGTGGGATTGCTGTAATAATTTGTCCAATCATGTGTGTGCGCTGGCGTTGTTTCTTCGACCGTTGGGAAACACGTATTGGCTTACTTGTGTGGAGACGCACTAGTATCATTTCACGATGTTGCACTACTTCGGACAAAGCCTCACTATAAAGAAAACATTGCCGTATGTCGAGTGTAAATTATCAGGGTGTCGGCATACAAGTTGCTCCCTCTTTACCGAAATACTTGTAGTTGGGAAAAACTAGTACAAGTTCCCCCAACTACAAATATTTTGATGAGGGAGTATATGTCAAGTGCAAAAAAAGGAAATCTTTGACAACCGGTGTATGCTCGGCAAATCAAGGTGTGCGCCGTGTACTACCTGAAAAACACAAAGGATTTTGGTAGAAAAGAAAACAACTCCACGAAGAATGAGTTCTTGAAAATGACAAGAACACTTGTCCTTTCCGGGCTTATTTGACAGCTCCGTGATGTTATATATTAACATATTATTTGCTGACTATCCAGTATCCATTAACAAACAATTGGCTTACATTCTTAGCAATTTCATTTTCTAAATGCGATTACATGATAGCCGAGTGCTCTATATATGACACTTGGCTTATACTTTATATTTCCTTTTTTGCTTGTTGATTTTTAATATGTAAAATGTTTTTGATGCTTTCCCTTTCAATTGTGTTTATTCTATGTTCTTTCTCTATAGGTCGTTAATATTTCCGGCCCATTTTTTCATCAATGTTTATTTATTATCTTTTACATTTTTATTTGTGTTTTTATTGCATTTTATTTCATTCCCCTCCCTTACTCACTCATGCTCTCTCCTAAGTTTTCATCGTTGTTTCTATCCCCTCAATTTTCTGCTCTCTCCCGTTACCATCACTTACCCACATCAAAGTAATGGTATTGCATTTGTACTGTTCACACCACCCTAGCGTATCCGTATTAGGACCACGTGCAAAAGGAGAGGTGGTTCCGACCCTTAGGGAAACCTCAACGCAAGGACGCATTTCGTTCGCTCGCGTCCTTTTTCTGTCCGCGTGGACAGAAACCGCAGCCCAATGCGGCGACACATTTTGCGTTTATGTCGGTTTCATGTCTGCGCGGACCCATTTCCTGCCCATATTTGGGCTTGGGTTGTGTCACACGGATAGGAGATAGACACGTCGCATGTATGCCCTGGGCCCACGTGGTAGCGTCAAGCTCTTGGTCCTTTTAAATTCCACGCGGTCCACGCTCACTCCTTTCCCCCATTCTGCTCCCTCGCCAAACAGTAAAACTGTACACCACCGACCACCACCGGTGCAATATCGTGGAAGTTTGTCCTCGGGAAGCACGACCACGAGGCCGACTCCTCCTTCGGCAACGCCGTGTGGCACCATTCACCTTGATGCTGATGGGGGCTTCGCCGCCACGGCGGGACCGCAAGTACATCCCTGCTGAGACGTGCCAGAGGTACTGGAAGGCGTCCATCCTAGTACCTCGGCCCGATGTGCACCTGCCGAACGACTAGGACTTGAACCCGAAAAGGGTTCCAATACCGGTTGTTCCAGTTTCCGATCGCACATGGGCGATGGAGACCCGCCACCGTCGAGACCTACTTCAAGACAACCTCCTCGATGATTGGGCTTTCATCTAGGAGTCCACCTACCGGGACACGTGATTCTACGACGAGCACGCCCGGTGCCTTCACTCATGCTTTGCACGTGCGCGTGCTCCAGTGCCAGCACGCGATCTACTGCTCGAGTCGCCACGACGTCCCGTGGTGAAGGAGGAGGAGCTCGAGGACGACGCGCTCAAGCGGGCACTCGAGGTCTCTGCGTTGGAGGTGTTCACACTCTAGCTTGGCCTTCCCATGGTGCTCCACAAATCCACAATGGAAGCCATAACGCACGCCCTCATCCTCACACTGGAGCCGGAGCCATGGCCACTATTATGGCAGCTGTAGACTTCCATGGTTCCAATGATGCCAGATCCGAAAAAGGTAACGTGAGCACGAGCAACATGAGGCAACATTTACTCCAGTGCACGCGCTAGCGGTAGGGCCGACACTAACGCAACCACGGTCGCCTCTAACCTTCATCGACATTGTCGATGATGAGGATGAGTAGTCGGCTCCAGCGCTACCATTCTCATGTGCTCTGGCAGTCACCCCAGTAGATCAAGGGTTTATGTAATCTCTACTTATTTTTTATTTAATTAATTGAACGGACTCTTGGTAGCCTATATATATTATGTATTAAATAAAAAGAAAAAAAATGAAATGTGAGCGTGCGTTGGGTGCGCTGTTGGGCCGGCGGACACGAGCGAGCTTTAGGTGTCAACCTGGCCACCCAAATAGACAAAAAGCAGACACATTTTGTGTACTTTTGGGTCGGCCCGTTGAAGTTTCCCTTACTCGCATGATTCGGATGCATCCCTTATTTGGTGAGCCTCGAAACGTCTATCCCCATGACTTTTCTTCAAACGGGGTGACTCTATGTGGACTTTCTTCTATGTTTATGTTATAATAGGTCACATGATCATGATCAACCAAAAAAGGCCAAATACTTACAAGAAATGGGTCGACGCACCGGA